>CM028135.1:707102500-708303928 GCA_016271365.2 Neoceratodus forsteri | reverse complement strand
ACAGCACCACACCCCCATGGTACCCATGAACCCACCCCCTGTCAGTACCCAGTTATGGCATTGTGAATACGTACAGGAACACAGGCCACACAGCACCCTGCAGTCCATGTCAATAAGGGATACTGTATGACACAAGCACAGCTCCCCGCACCCATCCGGCCCACACTGTGTGCACATGCAATTCCCTGTGGCACACAGCATGGTACCAACCATGTCAGCCTCACAACATGCATGTAACACAGCACTGATAGCTGGCAGCCATGCAACAGCAACAACACAGCTCTGGGAATGCATTGCAAGGGGGTGTGGACAGGCCAGACCCAATGGCACCATGCAACACACATGTACTGCAGACTGCACACAGGCAGGTGTACACATGACACAAACAGAGCTACACCCACACAGCACAACATGGGAACACCAATGGGGTTCACATGATGAGGACCCAGCCACATAACGTTTGTGCTTTATACCCGCAGATAATGCCACTGAGGTCCAAAGATCCATGACAGGCAGTGAGACAAGCAACACGACAACACCACCATGCAGCCCAGGCACACACACAGATGCAGTGAAACAGGAGGAGGAGGAGGTGGAGGAGGAGGTGCAGCAGCACCACAGTGAGCCAAATGCAAGGCCCCATTAGGATGATGAAGAGTGGTACACAGGCGAACTGCCAAACACAGACAGCCCTGTGACAGTCACCACAACAGGGGATATGGAGGATTCAGTGGAGGACCCTGCAGTGTCAGCTGATGAGGAAGGTGACACCACACAGGGTGCACATGGCCAAGCAGGGGAGGCAGACAGCTACGGCACATCACCAGTGGACATGCACTTGGACACCCCACAAGCGACAGAGGATGGTGATGGAGGACAGACACACAGTGACAGTGGGCTGAGACAGTACTTCCAGGAGGTGATGAACACCAAGGAGTCCATGGCCAGTAGCATGAGTGGGGTGTGTGCAGTACTGGAGGCACACACCATCGCCACCACAGCAAGCCTGGGCTTCATCGAGGGGACCATAGCTGTGATGCATGAAATGGTGCAGACCAGTGTGGCCAATACACTGGGCCAACAGGCACACAAGAAGGCCATACTGCTGGGCATACAGGCAAGTATCCAGCAGCAGGCAAACAGCCAGGAGATGATAACAGCATTACTGCAGCAACTGGTACAGTCACAGTGGGAGCAATCACAGGCCACACAAGCCATGGCCACAGCATTGAAGGTGATGGCCCAGGTCATGGTCAGTGGTCAGGCACAAGGCCATGCCATGCATGGTGGGAGTAGCCAATGCCACAATGTAGCATGTGGCACAGGGCCACAGGAGACATACCACAACATGAGCCAGGCAGCAAGTGCACCACATGCACAATACACGACCCCATATATGGCACCTCTCAGCAATGTGCCGTTAGCATCAGAAATGGAGGGAGGGTCCCAGTGGTAAGGGCCACACAGCAGAAACATCCACAGTGATGTGTATCCTGCTGCACATGCCCAACACACTGACACATGCCCAGTGCCAATGCTGGCTGGCCCATTCATGACACAGGCCATGGCACCATATGGAGACGGTACTACACACACATCCATGGGGAAGGAAATCCACCTGTGTATGGAGGCGTACAATGCACACTGCATGGACCATACATGAATAGTGGACATGGGCATAGCAGTGGGTATATCACGCGATAGGCAGGTCACCCACAGATGCAGGACGTAATGGCACCCGGTGACGCAGACCAGCAAACCATCCACCAGACGTGTGTATCCTGTGGCTGGTGCGCAACATCAGCAGGAGCAACACACAGGTGGCATAGCAGCACCACAGACTGGAAAGTATGGCAACACACAGGATGCCACCATACCAACCAAAACTGTGGCAGTTGACAACAGCAGAGGAGGGATATGCAGACCCATGGAAGGGACAATGATCCACAGACACACTGAGGCCCGCAGCAGCACAGAGGAACATGTCCAGCCCAACATGGCACTATATACCCACAGTGCAATGGCACCACAGGCAACATGTGGCCAGGGCACACAGCCAACCACTTTGCATGACAGCACAGCCAGCATGGAGGGACAGATGCATGCCACCACTGCACACTGCACCAGCCAACAGAGCATGACAGACACACAGTCAGGTGACACATGTCTACACACAGCAACAGGGCAGACACAGACATGGCACAGCAGCATGGACCACACCACAGGTCTGCAAATAGCACTGCCCACCATGGACAGCACTGACAGTGCAAGGTCCACCACGGCACACAGTGTGCAACACAGCACAGCTGCACAGGAGTCAGCACGACAGCCCATACGCACAAGGTACCTGTCATACCCAGTGGGACTTCAGTGGTGAACACAGTGGTGGCATGTGATGCAACTGGTGCTGGATAACATGGGTACACAGAAGCCAACAGGGCAAGGACGAGCACAGCACAGGTGACAGCTATAGAGGTATGTGCGGTATCCTTTGCAGCCACTGATGGGACCATGGACACCACTCAGAGTGGAACAGCAGTTGTGCAGAAGTGCAGGACCAGTGCATCGGGGAGTCAATGCTCCAAAAGAGCAGCAGTGGCAATGCAAACACAAGTCACCACTGCACAGCAAGGGAAGATGCCGGAGACAGACATGGAATGATATGCCCCACCACACGGCACATGCACAGTGCTAGGACAGAACACGCACCACATGGTATGGGATGGCCATGCTGATGGGACTGTCACACACAGCAATGAACTGTGGCCGGGATGGTGGACATGGCACATAGCACCCCATAGCTCCAGACACATAACACTGTGGTCCCAGCACACACATGCCCACCCATGACACACATCCTGTGCACATGTTGCACTGCATGGCAACACACACACACACACAAATGCACACACATGACGTAGGTCACACCCATGGACCACCGGTGGTAACCCATGATGCACCACCATCCAACATGACAGGTGTGTAATGCACTACTGTAGGTATGGAAACACAGGACCGTTGAGGGCGCGGCACCAGGGTACCACATCGCACATCCAGACTGCCTATGTCCATGTGTTACCAATGAACATGACAAATGTCATTGCACTGTCACCGGCCTGGTAACACACACACACAACCATACTGCCCCGACATGCTGGCCACAAATGGCCCCCAACCTGGCATCAAGGGTGTACAGGTACAGCGCACACGTGCCCCATTGGAAGCCATACACCGTGGTCCTGCCATTGGTAGTGCATCACCTCTGTGGACCCACCATGGTAGGGAACAGTCCGTGACTTGTTGTGGGTGGTGGTACCAACCACCCAACATGTGCCTTTGACCAGGCAGTGGCCAGCAAAAGGGTGGCCGCACAGCTCTACACCCACTACTGAGCCACTTGTCCATGCATCCCAGCAGCCCTTGTGCTATTGGTGCCACTGACCCAAACTGCATGGTGCGTGGCAGCCCAATGGTGAGCATCACTAACAGGACCGGTAACCCCACCGATGCAGCCGCAGGCACCACACACAGGTGGACCTGTGTCCTCTGATACATGTCCCACTATGCACATCCCTGCATGGCCTGTCAGTGGAGCCATGCTGTGAGAAATTGGTGCACCACTCCAGCCGTGCATGTGTTGCCTATGGGTCCTGTAGCCCGACCGCTGTGTCCACACTTCCACCGACCATGGTGCCCCCATCGGTGGGCACAGGTTGACCACAGTGACATTCCCAGGAACACTGAGGGAGGCAGTCAATGCACTGCCCCTGCTCAGAGGCCAATGGTACACCACTGGACTCCCATCCCGTGCCCCCGGGATGCACCACCCACACATAGCAACACCTGCATGGGTTGACTGGCACAGTGGCACACGGCACACATGCCCCACCTGGCAAGCATATGCAAGGCACATCCATGTAAGGCACACATTGCACATGCTCAGTATACATGGTCTGGGCACAGGACACACATGTCAGGTGGCAGACACATCCCTAGGGACCATCCAGCATGCCTGTATGTGCAGTGCACACCCGCATGGCATAGAGGCACCTACACGCCCATACGCCTATGCTCTGGACACACAGCACACCATGTGCCATGGCCCGACACAGTTGTCCACCCACCCAGAGGATACCACATTGAGTGATGCACGGTCCACTGTAACCACGGCCCACACTGTACAGTGCCCCCCCTCAACAGCACCTCTGGTAATGTCCCGTTGATGACATGGCTCCATGTGCTCCTGTGCTACACCACCACACCATCTGGAATGACACATACGTGCCTGGGCTGACAGCGCCCTACATGTACACAGGGGTGTCAATCACATGTCCACGAGCATGCTTACCACCAGGGTGTACAGTGAGGTGGGCGATGCTGCCCTTGGTGGTCAGTCCCCCTGGCACCTGGCCCATCCCAGTGTGCCCCAGTTGTACATAAACCACCAACACACAGTCTGCCAGTAATGTTCAGGCCACCACTGCACAACAGGTATATGCACCAACATGGGCAACAGCCAGCGGCCACAACAGGGGTTACATGTCTGCATGCTTGTCTGTGAACAGCAACACAATATGGCCACCACCATCCCCCCCACATACTGTCACAGATGACTGGCACATACCGGTGCCCAGATTGGGCTAGTCATGTGTGGGCCTATGACTGGGGAACACATGCCCAGTCCAGTGGGGACAGGCCAGTACCATGTGCATACCATGGCATGTGGACCCTGGTGGCTGCCAGAACAGGCAGCACTACTGCCCATTGGGGCCCCACTGCACAGCCCTGCCGAATAGTGAATGACCATGGGTACCACCATGCCCATGCTGCAGTACAGTGGCTATATTGGGACACCAACTGGTGTGCCTGTTGTGGGGCCTGGCCCAGCACACCCACCCACCTGGACCCTGTGGCATATGTACCACCATATGCACTACTGACACAGACCCCAATGGTGCTGTGGGCGTAGACCTGAACAAGGGCGGGTGCCTATCATGACAGCTGGCCAGGACCTATCATGCATATGTGACATACACTGTCTCTGTGTAGTGTGCCGTCCACATGCACTCTGCAGCGTTGCTCATGTGACTGGATTCGGACACCCGCAGCCAGACCGTACGGTGCTGTTCACTATTCGATCCATGCACAGTCCTGTGACCCTCCCCATGTTTCATGCCAGTGGTCCACATGTGTGCCTTGCCATGTGGTGTGGCCCCTGTACACCAGCACAGCTCATCCCTAATGTCCACCTGTCACCACTGGTCGACAGTGTGTGTGTGCCACCACTGTCCCAGCACAGGCACCTCCGAACAGTCACCTGCCCAACACCTATTGCCAAGGTCAATACACATCATGACAGACACTGTGTGCACAGGGTGTCGCCGGCAGCCCTGTATCTACTGGCCACATCACACATGGCTGGACGAGTGTTCACCCACCACCAGTTCCCACCACCACGGTGACATGGCAGTGCAACCTCCCTGCCCCTGCCCCATGAAGGTAGGCACCCCCCCTTTCGACATGGGGAACCCTGCAGACATATCATGGTGCCCACTCACCCACACACAGCAGTTGCACGGACATCAGATGGACAACACACCATACCTGCATTGCCCAGGCCAACCACCCATTCGGGCATGCCCACCATGTGGCACCTGTGAGGGTCCAGTAGTGCCAACTCACCCAGTTCTCAGATACCCAGACAGAGCTGCATGAAACCATGATGGGTCTGCTGATAGGTGTTGGTGGACACCATGTGCGGGCAATGGTGTGGCCAGGCAAACCCACCCCACACATGTGTGCCACCCATACCAGATCCTGTGCAGCCCTGTATATGACATGCCTGACAACATGCACTGTGCACTGCCGCACCTGCCGTTACTTACATTACTATGTGTCCGTCACACTCTGCACATGTGCTGTCCATCACCCATGCAAGTAGAACACAGACCATGTGGTGCGTGGTGTGCAAAGGTGTCACGGACATCTGTAACAGCCATGCAGCTGTGTACATCCTCAGTATGGGATGGAGACGTCGCAGTATGCCCAGATACACTGCCACCAGGGGTATAGCCATGTGTGAGGCTGTGAACCAGTGGTCACAGTGAGGGTGCTGCAGGGTGTGCATTCAGCAACTGCTTCCACTGTGCATGGGATGTGCCGTGTGGCCTACTGGTCTGTCCATCAGTGGGCTGGAGTGCATGCCACACATGTGGTGGGGCAATACGTGTGCACAACCACTGCCCTGCCAGTATTCCCCTGTGCCCAGGGAAGTGCATGCCAGGTCAGTGTGCCGACACACTCAGATGTATGCCATTGCAGCCATCTCCAGTGGGTGCATGCCATTCAGGACAGATGGGTGACCTCGGTCACCCATGATGTCTACTATCCCCTAACAGCATATCATTCTTGGTACCCCCAGCCAGCACATCACAGGCATGCCCACCATCCATGCCACTGGTGTACACTGTCATGCCAGGCCCTACATGGCCATGGACTGTTGCCCATGGGGGCCACCACAGTGGACCCACTGACCCCCGCCGAGTGACATTGCCCTGTGCATGTACATGGACTGTGCCCGGTCCTTGACTTGCCACGCATGTGATGACACATACCAGTTCATCGCACAATGCCCGACAATACATGACTGTGTCAGCATCTACCTCCCCAATGCAACATATGGCACCCCACAGTGTATAAATGACAGACAACAATGAGTAAGGCAACTCAACAGTGCATATATTGTGTACGGACAGTAACAACAACAAGTACAACCAACAACTGTATATTCACTCTGCTGCAGGTGTGGCGCAATCAGTTACACTCGGTATCAACATTGGCATGGATGTACAGCAACAGTGAACATTGTAATGGTGCTGCCATGTGCCACAGTCCAGCTATGTACACTCCAGCATGACCCAGTACACACATAAATGCAAACCCAAACACTGTGGTGACTATACCAACTCTGCTGTTTGGCACATGCTATGCTATATATCAAGAGACAGTCAACTACTACAATATAACAAGACCTTAGTCTCCCAGGCAATGTTGTACACACAGTCCACACTGCCAATACTGTGTGTCATGGCACATGACAGATACATTCTACACCACTGAAGTGACTCATGCATGAGTGATGGCACCACACTAATGTTCAAGCTCCCCAAGTGTGTCCATGGCCGCCCTTATGGATACCAGTAGGCTACCCAACAGCCTTACCACATCCTATAGCTGTTGCCTGGCAGTGGCAGTGACACACTGCACATGGGTGCCATGGCAAGCAATGCTCACAGCCCCCTCAGCATCATCATGTCCATGGCCATCACCAGCAGGGACAACAGGCTGTGTGGCCTGGTCCACATGACCTCCACTGTCCACATTGTCCTGTCCCATGAGTCCTGCAGTTGCAGTGGGTCCCACCACTGTGGAAGGGGCAGCAGCCAGCTGTTGTGTGCATTGTTGGGGCACACAGTCCACAGCAGCTGACTCTGTGCCCTGAGCTGTACTGCACCCAGAATGGGCCACCATTGACCACTCACCACCATGTCCTGTACCTGTTGTCGGACACACATGGGCCTGCATCTACTGTGTGCACTTTTCATAACTCTGTGCCTCCTGCCACTTCAGGTTCCTCATTGCCATTGTGAGGGCTCTCAGACACTGTGCTGGCGTGTCCTCATCTACCTCATCCACGTCGACCTCATCATCCTCATCATCCTCACTTTCCCTGCAATGACAATAGAGGTGGGCCATGAGTAGCATCCAGCCACGCATGCACACACACAATGTCACCCATCCCATCTGTGGATACACCCCACATGTCACAGATGTTGGCCATACCTGGCAGTGTAGGCTGTAGCCATGGTGCCGTGTTGCATGGACAGTGTGGCATGTACCCGTGCCCTGTGTACCATGCATATGGTGCCCATTCTGGGCTACATACCCATGGCCTAGTGGGCAGTGTGCATGTCAGTTGCCCACCACCATGTCTGTGTACAGCATGCCCACTGTTGGTGCAGAGTGTGTGCACAAACTACATACAGCTATCCCTGTTGCCACTCCAACACTGCCATCCCTCAACCATATCCTGGGTGACACACCCGCCAATGCCCTGGTGTTGTGCACCTACATGTGCCAGGCCCCTCCCCCATGTGCCTGCAGGCACTGTACATGGTCAGAGGTGCTATAGCCCCAGGGGGCAGTGGTACCTACATCAGGGTGTCATGGCTCAGCACAGTGGTGGTCTGGGTCGGCACACACTGTGCCTGACTGTGTCCATGCCATGACATCTGTGTGCACTGGTTGCCAATTCCTTGCTGTCGGGTGTCCATTGCACCCATGCAGCTGTACCATGTTGCCTGTGATGTCGACTGCCCCTGTCCACATACACCTTGTCCAGTGTCACACTGTGGCATGGCACTGTCCATGCGCATGACCATGTGCAGGCAGCAGTACTGTCATGCTTGCCCAGGCACATGTGTACAGGCTTACATGTCCTGCATGCCAGTGGCACGGTGCTGTTACATTTGTACTCTGTCTGTCATGTGACAAGGCAGGGCCTGCATTGTTTGCACAGCACCACATGTACCCTGACACACCTCCTAGTGAGCCTGTTGCTGGGGTGCTATGGGCTTGCTTTGCTGGGTGCTCTGATCACACCTTCACCATCTACAGTACTGTGCTGTCAGTGCATTGGAGTGCTATACTGTGGGGCACAGTGGCACACAGTACCTCTACATGCTGTGCATATCTGCCCAGGTACCCTGTGATCCTGCCCCCCCTCACATACACACACTGTGCATTTTTGTCTTCCTGCCCCTGTTACCTTGTGGGCTGTACACCTTTGCATAGCCATGGCTGGCTGCTCTTGCCCTCATCTGTGCATCCATCGTGTTGCCCATGCACACATCGCACACATGGCATGTGTCACTTACCCTCCTCGCTCGTACTCGAGCCTTCCTCACATTGCCTGGTCATCTCGGTGTGTTGCAGTGTGGCTCCATGTTCCACAGCTGTTGTACATGCCTGTGGATCTGTGGAGACAGTGACATCACATGGGTTAAACATGCGGTTGGTACAGGCCCTGTTGGATGCTATGTCTCTGCCACTATGTGCATGTGGTGTGCCACCCATCTGTCTGTCTATGATGGCCACCACACATCCATATGTCTGCCTCTCTGGCCTGGTCTGTGAGGCTCTTAAGGATCCCTGGCTCCCTGCAGGACATATTGTTCAGTCTGTGCTTCAGCTGTTGGACTGTGCACTTGACACCCATCAGCGTCTGCAGTCTGCTGGCTATGTTGCACCACACCCTGTCCCTGTCCCTCACGGGGTGCCTTGCTGAGCCTGGTGGCAACAGCAGCCTTGACCACTTTGTTGCACAGCTGACCAGCATGGCAGTCTCCTCATTGGTGAAGTTCAGTTTCCTGGGCCCTGGACCTGCCATGCTGTGCAGTACTGGGTTAGCCACACCTATTGCACCTGCTGGGGTTGAGGTGCCTTTGTGTACCACACCTGTAGGGGTGTGCTTGGCCTGCTGCCTACAGTTCCCCCTAGATCTGCCTACACATGCTGCCAGCTGTGGGTGGGCCCTGCAGTGCCTACCCAAGGGATTGTGGTGCAGTAGGCTGGGGAGGTATTCTTGCACCCCTATGAGAGCTGTTGTGGGCAGTGTGTACTGTGGCAGTTGTCCACATGCAGGATCCTGATACAGTGTGACTCTACTGACTGTCCTCTGTGCAGCATGATGCACTCCAGCTGCACATGCTTCAGATGCCCTAACGCAGAGGTACACAGGGCTGTGGTACCGACACCAATGTGATGCAGGGCTGAGGCTGTCACGCAACAGTCTCTGCATCACCTGCCATGAAGCACCACGATGTGGCGATGAAGTTCTGATGCACCGGTGTCTGCATCACCTGCCATGACGCACCCTGATGCAGTGATGGGGTTCCGCCGCACCGGTATCTGCGTCACCTGTCATAATGCACTGTGACATGGCGATGGGGTTCTGCCGCACTGGTCTCTGCTTCACCTGCCGTGGCTCACCATGACGCGGCAATGGGATTCCACTGCACTGGTGTCTGCATCACCTGCCGTGGCTCACCGTGATACAGGGTTCTGAGGGTCAGTGGTGGCTGTGATGTAATGGTGCCTGCATTGCACATGCACACACCCACCCACTGCATCACTGTGCAGGCCATGGGGTGGTGCACACACAGAGTGTACTTGGCTGGCTGGGGAGGTGGTCTGGGGTCTGGCTGCTTGGCTTCAATGCCATGGACTTCTGGGTTATGCATCCGGGGAGCTAGACACCCAGGACAGATTATTACCTGGGTGCAGATCAAGGCCCTGCATTGGAGGGGGAGGGTGCCATGGGTGTGATGCACACTAGGGACCTGACGCACACATGCCACTGGGATGCATAGTTAGGTGGATCAGTAGTAGGGGTGGAGGGGTGTAGTGCCCTCATACAGGTCACTGGTAGGGCCGCATCTATGGTATGGTGTATAGTACCAGTGCCCATACCTCACCAGGGATATCCTCCTTCTGGTGATGGTGCAGGGGAGGGATGCATAGTTGGCAGCTGGTCAGCAGGGACAGACATATGTGGTTAGGTTGGGGGCACTGCCCATGTGCTCCCTGGGTGACAGGTGGGTGTGGGGAGTCATGGGTAGGATGTACAGGTGTTTGCCAGTGATGCATGTGGTCCATGGGGGTGTCACCTGAGGCCAAGTGGCACCCATATCACAAAGGGGGCACAGACATCAGCTGGGGGGTGGGTGGTTTGGCTGGGGGGGGTCGGGGGCACCCCCTCACTATGTGGTTGGTGGCCACCTGTCTGCCCTGCCAGGTGTGGGCATCCCATCATCGACAGTGGGCAGCAGTAGGGGAGGCTATGTTAGACATAGGGGAATGGTGGGACTCATGGGTAGGGAGATGGGAGGGGTGGGGTGGGAGGGTAGAGACATTTTCTCAGGCTGTGGACACTACATTATAAGTGGGCACATTGGTCCAGTTTGCCATCCTCTGCTGGCTACTCCATCTGTATGTATATTGGTTTGTGCCACCGGTGGTGTCAGCTGCACACATTGAACCGCACTGTCATAGGGAATGGCATTGCACTGCATGGCCTCTGTCATATGCCGGCACCCTGCATTGCACTGTGACAACTACATCACAAAAGAAGATGAGGAGTTACCTAAACCAGACAATAGAAGCACTCTGGGTAGTGGGGTTGACACCAGTCCATTTCCAGAAGAAAGAGTCTTGAATGAACTCCTAAAACTCAAGGTGGACAAAGCAATGGGGCCTGATGGGATTCACCCCAGAATCCTAAAAGAACTAAGGGAGGACCTAGTGACACCACTGACCACACTTTTTAACAAATCATGGGAGAATGGGGTGGTATCTGAGGACTGGAGGAGGGCAGATGTGAGTCCCCTTTACAAAAGTGGGAGCAAGGCAAAAGCAGGAAACTACAGACCTGTAAGTTTGACCTCAGTGGTAGGGAAAATGATGGAATCACTTCTGAAAGAAAGAATTGTTGAGTACCTAGAGGCCAGCCGGGCACAGGACCCAAAGCAGCATGGATTTGTAGCAGGAAGGTCATGTCAGATAAATCTAATAGATTTCTTTGACTGGGTGACCAAAGTAATAGACCAGGGAGGGGCTGTGGATATGGCCTACCTAGACTTTAGCAAGGCATTTGACACAGTCCCACACAAAAGATTAATAATCAAGTTAGCCAGCCTGGGAGTGGATCCCAGGGTGGTAGCCTGGGTTGCAAACTGGCTGCACAACAGGACACAGAAGGTAATAGTGAATGGAACACATTCCAAAGAAAGGGGGGATCACTAGTGGAGTACCTCAGGGCTTAGTACTGGGTCCAGTACTCTTTAACATCTTTATAAGTGACATTGCAGAGGGTCTGGAGGGAAAGATATGCCTCTTTGCAGATGATACAAAGATTTGTAACAGAGTTGATACACAAGGGGGGTAGAAAGGATGAGAAGGGACTTGGCAAGGTTTGAGGAATGGTCCGACATATGGCAACTTAGATTCAATGCAAAGAAGTGCAAAGTAATGCACCTGGGAAACAAAAACCCAGGAGAAGAGTACACAATAGCAGGGGAGGTACTAACAACAACAAAAATGGAACGGGACTTGGGGGTAGTCATATCAGATGATCTAAAGGTGGGTAAGCAATATGAGAAGTCAGTAAGCAGAGCCAGGGGGCTACTTGGATGCATATGAAAGGGGCATCACAAGTAGAAAAAGGGAAGTGGTTATCCCTCTGTACAGACAGTTGGTGAGACCCCATCTGGAGTGCTGTGTGCAGTTTTGGAGACCTCATCTATGCATGGACATAGACAGGATGGAAACAGTCCATAGGAGGGCAACTAAAATAGTGCAGGGTCTGCATCAGAAATCATATAAAGAGAGACTGAGAGAACTTAATATGTATACCCTTGATGAAAGGAGGGACAGGGGGGACATGATAGAAACATTCAAGTACCTCAAGGGAATCAACAAAGTCCAGGAGGGTAGCATCTTTCAGAAAAAGAGATGTGTAAGAACAAGGGGA
This sequence comes from Neoceratodus forsteri, assembly GCA_016271365.2. Lineage (NCBI taxonomy): Eukaryota > Metazoa > Chordata > Ceratodontiformes > Ceratodontidae > Neoceratodus > Neoceratodus forsteri. Next base: position 708,291,339 of record CM028135.1, on the reverse strand, counting down.
CACAATTTAAAGACAGAGGGGGGGATGGCTCAGGGGTAATGTGAGGAAATCTTTGTTCATGGAGAGAGTGGTGGATGTGTAGAACTGCCTTCCTGGGGAGGTTGTTGGGCTAAAACAGTGGGGGAATTCAAACATGCATGGAACAGACACAAGGCAATTGTAGTGGGGGGTGGCAGGAAGTAGGCTGTTGGTTAACTAGAATCTGCAGCAATCTGCAGCTTATCCAGTAGGTAGGGAAATGGGCAGACTGAGTGGGCCAAGTGGTCCTTATCTGCTGTCAAAGTCTATGTTTCTGTGTTTCTATGTGGCATGCTGCGTCTCATCATTGTGGTAGCCCTCAGTCAGTGGTGGGTCTGTTGCTGGTTGTGGGGGGGGGGGTGCAGTTGCCTGTACCAGTTGGTGGCACACTGCAGAGATAGAGTGGCACTGGGTGTGGGCATTGTGGTGCATGGGGTGGCATGGCTGTTGTCCATGCATTCCTGTGCATGCCTCACCAGCACTGCCACACCCCACAGTGGTGTTCATACACCATGCCTCATGGGTGTGGAGTTGGGACCTATCATGGTGTCCATGACCACGTGCCATGCCAGCAATGGTGCAGTGCTGTCAGGGCATTGCACCCCACATCCAGCTTGTCAGGAACGTGAACCCCTTATCCCCGTGTTGTATGGGATTCCATTGTGAAGGTAGTTTTTGGTGCTCCTTCCCTATGGGTGTGCCTTCTGGGAAGTATGGACAGTCACCACTGCTTATGCCACCCCAAGTGTGGTGCTGCACGGGTGCTGGTGCCCTTCCTCCACGCTGGCCATGTGTGTCCAGGTACATCATCCAAGTGGTGCACATGGACCAGGGACCCAGGCCACATCTGTGCACTGCCTGACTGTCTGTCGTGTGTGGTATCCATTGTACACGGCGGTGGTGTCATCCTTGGTCAGCAGGACATTTGACCCTTGGGGTGCTGTGCCATCATACTGGTGCATCCATCAGCACACCTGTGTGGACATGTGGCAGCACACGTGACCTGCCTGGTTACAGTTCAGTGCCACACTACCACACTTGTACCCATGGTGCCTACAGCCATCAGTAGCCATGTGCCTCTGTACATCTGTGTCTTGACATGCCAGTTGCCATGGTGTCCTTCATTAGCACCCAGGCCCATCCTCACATTGGTCACACCTAGATCCCATCAGCATGTGTCTGGTATGTGTATCCAGGCATGTGCCTCACCATGCACACATCCACACTGTGCAGTGCACATCTCCTGTTACTGTGGTTGTGTGTACCTTCCTCTGTTGCCATGGTCCTTCACTGGTTGTTGCTGTGTACTGCTGCCATGGGCTGTCAGTCATTCAACAGACAGTGCCTGTGTATAATCACTAGTCTCTGTCTGACAGGCACCCTATGGCACAGCATGCATGTCCAGGGATGTTGTTCCGGCATCTGTGTTCCATAGGCATCTGGCATGGTTTGTTCTGCATGTTCGTATGGCACCATGGTGTGGTGCTGCACAGTTGGCATGTGCACATTGTGTGGTGTGTGTTCCAGTTGTGGTCATTGGCTGTTCTGTCTTGCTCATGGTGCTGCTTTCTGTGGCATGGTGTTATGCATAGTGGTTGCATACTAGCTGTGCCCTGGCCCTGTATCTGGCTGCTGCTGTTCCCCTTGGGTGTTGGCCTTGGTTGTTGTCCTGTCCTGTGCTGCATTGGCTTCTTCATTGTCACCCACCTCATCGTCACTGTCATCCATGTCCTCCTGATCCGGCATGTTCACTCTGTTGTCGATGGCAATGTTGTGGAGGATGCAGCCAGCCACAGCGATCTTACATGCCATGCCGGTTGTGTACTGCAGTGCGCCTCCAGAGTGGTCCAGGCACCAAAACCGCATCTTCAGGAGTCCGAATGTTCACTCAGTCACAGCCCTTGCAGATGCATGTGCTTCATTGTATCATGCTTCGGCTGCACTCTGTGGTCTTCTGATTGGAGTCATTAACCATGGCAGTAGGGGGTATCCACTGTTACCTGTGAACATGTTGGCACTGGTTAGTTGTTGTGCATGCATTGCTGGTATTGTGTGCATCACATCTGGCATCCCACTGTGTCCTCCACCCACCATGCATGCTCTGTGTTGCAGTTACCACGATGGCTGTTGCACCCAACTCACACTGTCTGCCCCTTCATGCATGTCCACGTCTGTACCATGTGTGTGTTTTCCCTGTATCTGCTGTGTTACTGGTGCCTGCATGGCCAGCATGCCTCCCAATGGCCGTATGATGATTTATTTATTTTATTACAACTAGGATTACAAGTACCTTTGAGTCAGGCTCTTTTACATACGTTCTGCGTCAGAGAACATATACAATACAATTTACAGAAATAGGAACAAAACAATAAATGGGTCGGCATATTAGGTTATAATGGCAGATCAATACAATAGCTAGAATATGTAGTATGTATACATGGGAACACAGAGTCACAGAGGGATCAGTAGGAGGGAGGGTGGAGGATGATGATAAATGTAAGGAGTGCATTGGAGTGGGCAGGAATTGCAGCCAAAGGACATGGACATCAACTGAGTGCAGGCTGACACTAGTCAACAAAAAGGGAAAGATCATTGAGGGCTCAGAAGAGGTGTTGTACAGCCGGCCCGGTGGTGCTGAGGGTTGAGGCACTAGATGCCACACCTCGAGCCATGCCGGCGACCCAGGTTCGGGAACGGACTCGGGTCAGCGGGGGTCAGCAGGGAGAGGGAGGATTGAGCGTCCCAATGGATGCTCTCCTCCCTCAGGGGAGGGATACCAGGGGTGCAAGTTGCACCCGACTCCCTGTGAGAGCCGGTGGGAACATGGGCTCTTGAGGGGAACTGGCAGCTCCGTTCATGGAGTCAGGGAGAGGGGATGCTGTTGGGTGCGTGAGAGGCGTGCATCAGCATGTCGCCTCTCTGGACGTACATCCTAAGCACCGGCGTCCCGGGGGGGTGGGGTCGAAGGGAGCACAGAAAAATGGATAAGCCCCTCGGAGGTCCTAGATGACGACAGCTCCACCTAGGGACCACCAATCCCGAACATACCCCACTGTGCAGATAAGGAGGGAGGAGAAGAAAGCACTCTAGGGGCAGATCCTGGAGCAGTGGCCCAGAGGAATGAGCAAAAAAGTCCAAAGGAGTTGACTCCGAGGTAGGAAGGCGGATAAAAAAAAAAAAAGAAGAGGTGTTGCACTGCATGGCTGTGTTGCTGTGTGGTGCTGGGTCGGGGTGTGTGTATGGAGGCAGGGAGGACATCCTATATGCCACGCATTCCTGTGTTTGTACACTTGGGCCCAGGGTTGCACTTCCGCGGGCACTGCCACCCTGGTCTTGGTCATGGTTGCATGTCGTGCTGTGCTCCCCATGGCACTGTGCCTTCCAGAGCACCCCCAGCACCATTCCTGTGTTGCCTGTCACTGTGTCGTGTGTGCATGTGTGTTACCTGGTGTGGGGCGTCTGTTTCTAGCCAGTCCTCCAGTGCCCACACATTGTCATGTACACCTGCTGTGTGTGTTTGTGTGTCAACAGTGTTTTGCCCTGTCTCATGGGACACCATGCATGTCCTGGGTTCAGTGCTGCCTCTGTTCAGCATTACCTGTGTGTCACTTTGTATACTGTTGCACATGCACCTACCTATTAGCCAGCCATCCTGTATTACTCCACTGTGCCTATAGATGTAGGCATCATGGCATGACCCTGGGTACCATGCCACTATGTCCAGGATCCTACAGCGAATGTCACACACGACCTGGATGTTCATTGAATGGTATCCCTTTCTGTTCATGTATGCATCCCCATCCACTGATGGTGCCTTTATAGTGATGTGGGTGCAGTCTATTGCACCCAGTACCTGTGATAGTTGGGCAACACTGTAGAAGCCCTGCTGGATGGCCTGCTGTTCATGGACGTCCTGTGGGAATCTGATGTACTGTGCTCTCCTGCGGAGTAGTGCCTCCAGGAACTGCCGTAGGCTTGTTGAGACTGCTGATTGTGAGATTCCCAGTGTCTCCTGTGGGCATCTGGAAGGTGCCTGTTGCAAGGACCTGGAGTGCGGCTGTGACCTTTATCTCCATAGGTAGGGGTTGCCTCTGCCTGTCCTGCTTTGTAGGTCTTCCCTTAGCTCATTGCAGAGCTGTGAGATGGTGTCCTTGTTCACCCTGTACCATGACAGGCACTGTTTATTTGTCATGTCTGTGTACATGATTCTTTGGTGGTGCTCCCTTGGCTTATATGGGCACTGTGCTGGGTGTTGCTGCTGTGTTCTGGACAGTGCTAGTCTCCTGGCAGCCTCCTGTTGCTGCTGCCTGGCAAGTCGTTGCCTCCTGACCACCCTTGCTGCCATGTGGAGGAGTATTGCAGCTGTTTCTAGCAATCCTCTGTGTTGTCTTCCACCTCTTTGTCTCTCAGATCCTCAGCCGTGTCCAGCTTTCAGCATTGTCTGTTGTGCTGTGTGCCTTTATGTATGCTCTAGGGCTGCTTAGACCAGCTCTGGCTGGTGTAGTGGCTAACAGTACTTTAACCCGTTGGTTGTTAGGGGTGCATGTTTTAAATTCCTGTTGGTGCGATCTTGCACCATTTCTGTGGTGCAGGCTTTCTTGCATTGTGGTGCTGCCATTATTTTGGTGCAGAGCTGGCGTAGTCACCTTCGGTGCAGGGTTGTCTGGCTTTGACTCAGGGCGCCTTTGAAATTTGGGTCTGGCGCAGTGTTTGACACAGGGCTGTCTTGCGCCACTGTTGTTTGGTGCAGGTTTGCGTCATGTCTGGAGCTTTGAACTTCTGGCCCTAACATTTTTGTAACTATTTTATAATCACTATTTTATAAGGAAATTGGCCTATATGATGTTGGTCGATCTACTGGCTTATTAGGTTTTGGAATAAAATGATACATGCCTCATCAAATGAAGGAGGCATAGTCCGAGTTTCTTTTATCAAATTAAATATTTTAAATAATTTAGGAACTAAAATTGCTTCATATTTTTTGTAGAATTCTATTATTATCCCATCTGATTCTAGAGATATGTTCGATGGAAGATTTTTTTATTGCATAAATTATTTCACTTTGTGTTTTGTCTTCTTTCAAAATTTCTTTTTGCACATAAAGTGGTAACTGATGCCATCAAAGTCTCGTCAAACAGTGCTTTCACCCATTCCAAATTTTTGGTTCATTTAACTAATTTACTTAGCTCCTCTTGAAAAAATTCTCCCTTTTCTCTTGTTTTAGTTATCTTATAATGGCACTGAAGGAATTGAAACAAGACTTATCTGTTTTTCACTGGAGTCTCTCCATCAGAGTTTCAAACAGCTGACTGCAGACTGCATACCCCACTCAGGGAATTTACATAAGCAAAGTTGACAAGAGGCATACATGAACATTCACATTTCTAAATGACATCATGTTATCTTATGTTCATGTTAGGTTTCACACACACAAATGAAAAAGGACAAACATTACCATTCAGAGTGCAGCAGCTGATTCTCCTTTCACTCAGTCAGCATGTCCATCATCTTGAAACTCTGCCCCTCCATTGCTGTTTCTCTTGTTGTTACCCCTGAAGGGGACCCAAGCCTTTGAGGTGTTCAATTCTTCTTGCAGAGTGCCAGTAGATTTACTGGTACCACTTTGTAACTCTACACAGTTCACTGCATTCTATTTCTACCCCAGGTTATGTAGACATACATATCTTGTTAGGTGACTCAGATTTATCATTCAGGTGTATTTCATTGTAGTTTGGAGAACAAATGCTGGTACAGTCAGGTGTCACTGCAGGGGCATAGTCCTCCTCTCCTCGGACTACCCTTATGGGGCTCTTATTTATCACACTCCTGCTTATACCTGTCAGCTACTCATTCCATATCAAGTAGGAATGACTTTTGGCTTACTTCTTCAACTGCTTCCCTGATGGTGCAGATGCCCCGCATTGTCTCAACTTATCCCTCTGATCTTGCCCCAGTTGAGCTTCTGGTGAACTGGGTCCCACTGCCTCCCAGATCCATCTCCTGGAGAGCTGATCCCTTTTCCTGCAGGACGCAGACTCCCTCCTATGGTTGCATCAAGAGGTTTCCTCTTTTTGAAATGACCAATAATGTATCAACTACTAAGGCCACTCTGTGGGAATTCTTCAAGACTACTCTGAAAGGCCATATAATGGGGTCTGCCATGGCACACAGGCACAGACTTGAACAGGAACAGAACTTTCTGGAGACCACACTGGTTACAAAAGAGGATGAGTTTAATAATTGTTCTCCCCCCATTTGGTTCTCTGCCTGCTGTGGGAGATGCAATCTCTTCAAATGCAGCTTAGTGCTCTTGCTATTTGGAAAGCTGAATTAGCAGTCCTGCACTTACAGCACAGATATTAGGATGGGGGCGAGAAGGCCAATAGGCTTTTGTCATACAGGCTATGTAAACAACAATCAGATATATTCATGGGCTGTGGGACACAACTGTCACCCTTCATACAAAGCCAGAGATCATTAATCCAATCATGCACTCCTTTTATGAGACGCTCTTTTCTTCTCATGAGCCACTGCATCTGAATATGCTGGATCAGTTTTTGGAGCGCCTGCCCGTTCCCACCATGTCTGCAACCCATTAGGAAATGTTGGAAGCTGTCCTTACTTCTGCTGAAATTGTAGCTGCTATTTCCTCCCCCCCATCCCACAAAGCTCTATGTGGGGACTGCATCCATATTGATTAGTACAAAATGGTTCCCTCCCTGCTGTCTATGATACTGCAGGCTGTATTTCTGGGATCCCATTCTTGAGTCGCCCTCCCTCAGAAGGCAAAGACGTTACAGCATCAGGTAGCTGTAGGCCCATCTCACTCATTGATACAAATGCTAAAATTCTGGCCAAGGCATTAGCTACCAGACTGGAATGTGTCCTCCCTACCCTTATTCATCCATCTCAGGTGGGCTTCATTAAGGGGTGCCTCAGTTTGCACCACAATATAGCCCTCTTTTCCTTGATGCACCTGACCCCATCTTCTCTCACTCCAGCCATAGAAGTGGCTATAGAGTTTGAAAAAGACTTTGACTCAGTGGAGTGGGGGTATCTGCATGATATTGTGTCTTGCATGGGACTTTGCCCACAGTTCAGGGGCTGGATTAAACTTCTGCACGTGCAACCCTTGGCCTGTGTACTTACTAACTCTTGGCACTCTTATAGCTGTTTTTCTTTCATAGGGGCTTGGGCTTCGTTAAGGGGCATCTCAGTTTGGACCACCATAGAGTTGTCTTTTCCCTGATACACCAGGCCTCATATGCCTCCACCCAGGCCTCAGCAGTGGATATAGATTTTAAAAAAGCCACTGACTCAGAGGAAGTAGGGTACCTGCATGCAATTCTGGCTTGCATGGAATTTGGCCCATAGTTCAGGGTCTGGATTACAACTCTCCAAATTCAACCTTGGTCAAGTTACTCACTAACTTGGCAATCTCTCAACCATTCCTTTGCATAGGGACATGTGTCACGGCTGTCCCCTGTCCCTGATGCTATTTGTTCTGGCTATAAAGCCACTAGCCATTGCCATTTGGCAGCACCTGGACCTATGGGGCATGGACTGCTGCACTTTGTTATATGCTGACGTTTGCCTTGTTCTTCTTCAGAATGTAGTTAAAGAGATCCCTGCTCTTCTTGGAATTCTGCAGGATCTCCAAGGTATTTCAGGCCTTAAAACTAACCCTACTAAAATGGAGGTTGCATTGGTCTCCACAGTTAATCAAGTATCTAGGGATTCAGATGGATTCAGATCAGGTGTGATGTGAATGGTATAGTGTCTGATAATCTCACCCCTCTGTTGCAAAAGTTGAAGGAGGACTATAACCACTGGTCACTACTGAAACTTTCCCTGGCAGAGAAAATTGTGGTGGTCAAAATGATGCTTGCTCCCAGGATTATCCACTGCCTCTTTCACTTAACACTGAATATATCTGCCTGTGGTTTTCTAAGATTGAGGTCCTTGTTGGAAGCTTCCTGTGGGAAGGGAAGCCATCCCCCAATATAGAAGGGTAAACCTCAGAGCTAGTTGGAGACAGGGAGGGTTGGGCCTACAATGGTTTTGATCCTACTACATTGTGTTCAGGGGTGCCCAGGCCCTGCAATTGCTATCTTCTGAAAACATCTCTAGTCTCCCACCGTGAGTGGGCATTAAAAATCACCTTAAGCAGACCAGTACTCCTGCTGCCTGATTATTTCCTCCTTCCTCTCAGAACAGGCCCAGTGTTACTTTAACCGGGGTTTTTCAACCAGTGGTTTGCTGCCCCCAGGTAGTCTGTGATCAACTCCTTGGGTGGGGGGGAGGATCAATAACAAGGATCAAAGATATCAGCTTCAGTATAAAAGTGTTGAACTACATGCAAATGAATGCTTCATACATTATGTAGCATGTGAGCAGGTGAGCACTAAGAAGCATATGTATGCGTGTGTCCTTGTCTCTACTGTGATACTGTGATACAGAGCTCTGGTTTTTAATTCTGCTGTTTCACTTTTTTAAATAACAAAACTCTCTGCTGCTCAGTTTGTTATTCCAGCCTCAGTAACTCTACTTTGATTCGAATCACAATTATTTTGATTCCTGTTTTGATGTCCAACTCTTATTTTGCTGTCCTAATTCTCTGCAGCTCAGTTTGTTATTCCAACCTCAGTAATTTTGCTATGATTCAGATCGCAATTATTTTGATTTCTATTTTGCTGTCTGATTCCTATTTTGCTGTTCTAGCACTCTGCTGTTCAGCTTATTATTCCAACCTCAGTGACTCTGCTGTGTTATGAATCACAATTATTTTGATTACAGTTTTGCTGTCCGATTACTGCTTTTGCTATTCTAACTCAGCTATAACTCCGGTTGCCATTATTTTTACTGCTGTTTAGCTTTGATAACCTGCCTCCATGACAATTAACTACAAGTAATTAGGAAGTAAATATAATTAAGTGTAGGTTTCCCTTATTGATCGCGGCTGTGGGTCGCCACCGATCATTAGCTGTAATGTTGTTTGTGAATGGTGGCATAGTATTGATTCAGAGTGCAGGTGTAAGTCAGGTCAATTCAATGTCTGTTTAATAATTTCTTGAACATAGTATTTATTCAGGGTGTTTATTCCTAGCAAAGGCTGATTGAAATGAATTCTAAATGGTGGATTCTTCACACTCTTAAAAGCATATTGCCTTTTATTTAATCTTAGTTAACAAATAATACTAGTTTTTATAGGATGGTAAAGTGGGTTCCTTAGAACCATTATTAAATACCTTTTCTGCCTCTGTTTATATTGGTTTATAGTGGTCTGTTGTTTATTTTGATTTGTTTTTATATTTAACGTAACTTAGCCCCCTCCCAAGCCACTGCAAGTATGGGGTCCCAGCACAATAAAAGGTTAAAACCCCCTGCTTTAGACAGTCAATGAATGGAAAAAGCTGGAAGCATGGGTGTTAACCCCTTTAGCCTCAGAATCTATGATGCCCCATGGGTGAATCATGTGATTAGATTGGTGGCCAACTGACACACTGGGAAATGTGGGAACGCCGTTGCATACTCTGTGCCTCTGCTTTATGGCTCCTAACTGCTATGTCCATAGATTCTTTAAGAACATTCAGATGCATTTTCAGCTGCCCAAGACTGAATTTTGGAGGCATCTACAAATCTACAGTGCCATTGCAGACTATTACAAATAGTCCTTCAACAGCATCCTGCTGTCATCCCCTGAGCTGCACCTTTCTTGGATCAAGGCTTCCAGGGGTAAGGTGGTTCTGATTTACAAAGCATTATTCACATGGCCCCTGACCCTTGTACGTGAACCAGGGCCAAGTGGTCTCAGGGGTTTTAAGTGGGTGGTCACTTTCCTCTGGTCTCACCTCTGGTCCCTTATTCATGAGGCTTGCCTGGATTCTAGAAGTTTGATCGTTCAGAACAAACACATGCCCTGTCTATGTCTAGTGTTAGACTAATTTCTTGGAATGTTAAAGGACTCAGGGATAGACGTAAAAGAATGGCAATCCTGAGACATATGGATCATGTGGGGGCCCATATTGCTGCCTTACAAGAGACACACTTGCTGACGGAGGAGCTGAGTAACCTCAAGCAACTTTGGGTGGGGCAAGTTTATGGGGTAGGTAAGGAAAGGGCCTCAGAGGGGGTAGCGATATTAATAAAGAAAACCTGTCCATATAAGGTAGAGCAAGTGGTTGCAAGGGAAGATGGCAGAGGTATTTACATCTCAGGCTTTTTGAATGGCAAGGCGATCTCGGTCACTTCCATTTATGGGCCGACACCCCCCCAATCTGGAATTTTTTGCCTCAATAGAGAGGGACATAGCTGTTTTTCCCGTGCACCCCCTTATCCTGGCAGGGGATTGGAATACATATTCCAATAACAGGAAGATAGGATCCCACCTGCCAGAGGGCCTTTAACTAAGGCTCAAATTGCTTTAAATAGGCTGCTAGAGGTTGCGGCTTTGGTGGATTCGATACGGACCCACTCTACTGGGGGCAATATTATGACATTTTACTCAGCTGCGTACAAGACCCAATCTCGAATTGATTTCTTTCTGGTAAATAGGGAGGCACTTATGAATATTAGGAATATGACAACAGGGGGTAGAATTTTTTTGGATCACTCTCCGATTCAATTGATCTGGGAACCTAGATCAGGCCCTCCTAGACCATATCGGTGGAGATTAAATGATTCCTTAGTGATGGACACCTCAACTAAGAGCAAGCTCGAAGAGGCACTGTTAGAGATTATACAGCAACGGCTGCCCAAGTTGCAAAATAAAAAGCTGGCGTGGCCAACTTGTAAAGTGCTATATGCAGGAGTGGCCCAGGAGCTGGCCGCACAAAGAAGCAGGCAGATGAGGGCAAAAGAAGAATTTATTCTAGGGGCAATTAACTCGCTGACGTCTCTGGAGGGATCCATGGGGGAAATCGACAGAGAACTTAAAAGTTTAAGACGGGAATGGGCGGATATTGTTTATGGCAAAGTAGATTTTTGGTTGGAAAAGATTAAAGCTGAATATTTTTTGCTGGGTGATGTCTCTGGATGTTTGCTGGTGGCTAGAGTCAAGGAGAGTGGGAAGCGAGTAGAACGGTGACAGCTGTGCGATATGAGGGGAAACTCATAACAGACTCCCAGGAAATGGCAGACGCTTTCGCATCCTATTTTAAAGAACTGTATCAGCTCAGGAACACTGGGGCGGAGAAAGAAATTAAAACCTATTTGGAGGGAGTGCCCCTACCTGTTCTAGACCCTGCTCAGGCTAAGGAATTGGCGTCTCTGCCTGCTGGTAAAACACCAGGGCTAGATGGCCTTACGGCGAAGTTCTATCAGGCCCATATTCACACTACACTACCCATGCTTCAAGAATTTTTTAATGCTATAATGCAGGATGGAGTGTCTCATCCCCCACTATACCAGGCATACATTACATTAATCCCCAAACCAGACAAGCCCAGGGGATTTGCCCGGCAATTACAGGCCCATAACGTTAATGAATCAGGACATCAAGATTCTTACAAGAATTTTGGCTTACAGAATTTGACGGATTGCTCCTAGCCTAATCAGCCAGGAACAAGTGGGATTCATGCCAGGGAGGGGGGCGTATGATGCTTTGAGAAAGCTACATCATATTTTGAATTTCGCATCGGATTCTCAATTACCCCTAGTTTTGATTTCTTTAGATGCCGAAAAGGCCTTCTATAGAGTCTCTCATCCTTTCCTCTTTGCTACAATGGAGAGCATGGGCTTCCCTGAGGGTCTGCTTAGAGGTAACAAGAATCTATATGCTGCCCCGATGGCCAGAGTTTTATGTAATGGCTATATTTCACAGGAAATTCAGTTGGAGAATGGGACCCGTCAGGGATGTCCTCTTTCTCTGATACTATTTAACATCTATTTCGAGCCCTTTTTGAGAGCAATTAATAATGACAGGCATATAAAGGGGGTTGAGATAGCGGGAAGAGAGCTAAAATTTTCAGCTTTTGCAGACAATATGCTCCTGCATTTACAAGATCCGGCGGCTGGTTTTGAGAGGACAAGAGAATTAATAGGGCGATTTGCTAAAGTCCCAAATTATAAACTAAACTTGACTAAAACTTAAATTCTTCCATTGATGCCGTATGAATATAGGGCAGATTTTGCTCCGCTGAGAGTCCAATGGGTGATAGACAAGATTAAATATCTGGGTATTTGGATTACAGCGAATATTGAGATGGGGGCCGAAAAAATATGGGAGGGACTATATCAGCTATCATGGGTGATTTAGTAAGATGGAATAAGCTCCTCCTGAATTTTACAGCCAGACTAAGGCTTATTAAGATGAATCTATTACCTAGGCTGTTATATCCGGTGTACTTAGCCCCATATAGTATCCCCAAAATATGGTTTAAAATGATTAGGAAGCTACTCTTGGACTTTCTATGGAACTCTAAGCTTCCTAGGAAAAAGGATAATGTTCTGCGACTGCCATATTCGCTGGGAGGCATTAATGCTGCCTGATCTCCACTTATATCATGTAGCGGGACAGTTGGGTCTGATGACTCGATGGGGTAGAAGTACTGAGGGGGGAGACCTATATTCCAGATTGGCTGCATCTGGAGATCCAAATGTTGAAAGATGCTGGCCTTTCTCCAGGGGCATCGTTGTATGCCAATATAGGCAAGGGTTTTAAAAACGGGTTTGGGAACCCAATCCTGAAGGTGGCGGAAGCTTGGTGGTCACTTCTGACCCCGACTCAGAAAAAGGACCAAATGAGGGCCCAAGAGCAACCACTGGTGGGCAATCCCAACTTAGTCATTGGGGATCAAGTAATCAGGGGGAGGTGGGCTAAACAGGTCTTGGGCCTGAAACTAAAGGATGTCAACCAGGATAATAGGGTGGTCCTCCCATTCCACTGTGAGGGGATGCCCTTCTTTCAAAGGCTACAACTTACACGGATGCTGGAGGGGGTGTTAAGGAGGTCAGGGGGTCTCACAAATTGTTCTTTTAAATGGGATATGCTGAAGGAGGTTGATCCGAAATCTAGATCCCTGTCGCAAATATATAAAGTACTTCTGGATTTTTTTACTTTGAACTCTCCTACAACAGTGCCATACTGGGACAATGTGTTGGCCTCTCGAAGCCTTGACTGGGTCAACATATGGAAAAATAGCAAATATATAGTTATACCTAAGTACAGGAGTATGCATTTCTTTGTTGTTTCTAATATATATTTTACCCCTGTGAAATTGTGTGATAGAGGCCTTAGACAGACAGACCTGTGTTTTAAGTGTGAAGCAGAGAGAGGAGATCTCTTGCATGTGCTGTGGAATTGTAGCAAAATATCGCCCCTCTGGGATGAAATTAAGAGACAGATAGACCCAATGCTAGATTACTCAGAATTTATAACACCAGAGATATGTGTCCTAGGCGATCTATCGCAAATCTCCGGTGTTACACCTAAATATCATCTTTTCTTGATGGCTGCGGCAATTAAATCATTTGTGGTACAACACTGGAAGGATGACCAAGTTTATGTCTATAAGCAGTGGGCAGGAGATCTCTTGGGGGCTCTGGGTAGAATAAGGAGACATCTATACTCGGAGGGGAGAAAAGGGTTACATGCTAAAAGATGGGTGGCTCTAGAGGCGATATACTCCCACCAGGGTGCATATGTCCAGACACAGGTCTGTCTGTCGGGCTGCGATTAGCAGAAGGAATTTTTGCTGGAATGAGTAATAGGCATTTGGACACTAGGGAGACGTAAGTGTTTTGTTATGGGAATGTATTTGACTGGGTAAGGTCTTTGGACAAAGTTAATAGTTAGGTGTTAGGGTCTGCTGAGTCAATATGGTGGGGTGGGGACTCCTTTTAAATAGGTTGCTCCTAAAGAGGAGCCTGGACCAGAGAGCACTTATTGGGCTGCAGGGGGTTATTACCCGGGCTAATGGGAGAGGGCTAAATCTGTATGCAGTCCTGATATTTTCATTTAGTGTATCGATGAAATAGGTTTAAGCTTTAGTTGATGGGGGGTGGCACTACCTGCTGTGTGTGTATATAGTTGGATTGTACATAGTTTGCACAGTCAGTTTTGGATTGTGTGCCCTGGGGTTCCCAGGTTTTTGTTTGTTTTGTCACATGTCTGGAAAATGAATAAAGATGTGTTTTAAAAAAAAAAAGAACAAACACGTGCCCATGTGGCACCATGTGCTTGCCAAACTCAAATATCTTTGGCTTCTGAACCAAGATGATGGTTGACACTGCCACTCCCCTGGTACAGACTTATCACCTGTCATGTGGAGCTGCCTAAAGCAGAGCAGTTTTGGAGCAGCTGCACAAATGCTGTATTAGTATCCTGGTAAGGCCCTCCCCTGCCCCGCCCCAGTTATTTACTGGCATCAAGCTTTGCAGTTGTGGTCCTAGCTTTTTGGAATACCTAATCTTCAAATATTATTCTGGCACAATCCATCACATCATTTAGATTTCAGCTATAGCAGCTGTTTTTCAACAGCTGTTCCCTAATCAACTTGGATTTACTGTTTATTTCTGTTTAATCTGCTTATGTGGAATCACTATGGAATTTTTTTTTATGTACTGTTATTTATTCATTGTGTATCAGTCAGTTTATGGTATGCTGTTGTTATCTCTCATCCATTATTCTCCAATCACTCAAAGCCTGACAAGGTTATTATGCAAAAACAAAATCCCTACCAACCTATCTACCTACCTACCGCCATTCTCAGCAGGATCTTGATTTTAGTGCAGTTTTTCACTTTGGCCCCTGAAGTGTGGGAAGATCAAGTGACTTACTTGCAGTCATACAGTGAGGAAGTGGCTCCAGTGGATTTTGAACCTGTGTCTCCAGCTAACCCAACAAGCATATGCTCCAACCATTAGATCATGCTGCATCCTTCATTATAAAGATTGTATTTATTTATTTATTTATTTATTGAAATGTTTTACCAGGAAGGCACACTGAACACAAGTTGCTCATCTCCTGATGTGACCTGGGTGGGGGTTACAATTGGATGAAGAATTAGACATACAGTTTAACATTTATCATATCTGAGAAATTAAACATTCAAATATATTTGTAACAAGACATACAGTTAAAAATATCATAAATAATCATACAATCACATTTGTAACATAACATACAATTAAATATATCATACCTGTGGAATATACATTTAATTACAAGTGGCATATCTGAGGAACATAGTACAGAAATTTAATGTAGCCTTGGAGCCAACTCCTTGCAGAAATGGATCACAATCAAGAGGCAGATTATTTAGCAATTACTGAATAAATGAGGTCCAGTGGGGGTACAACAAGGAGGGCAGAGGGGGTAGACAGGGGACACAAGCTGGGGGAAGGAGAGGATAAAGATGAGGTGAACATTACTGGAGAAAAGTGAGCAAAAAAAAAATCAGTTGTGAAGGGCAAGTTAACACAGTGCAAGTGCAATCTGGAAGCACCTCGAACAGAACAAAAAGTGCAAATTATTAGCTCAAGTGAACTAATTCCTTTGATTAAGTGCAGGAAGGTAGAAAGGGGGGCAGGAGAGATGTGGGGTAAGGAATAGGGAAGGGAAGGGAAGGGAAGGGAAGGGAAGGGAAGGGAAGGACGCATCATACCTGGAACTGGCCCCTTCAAAGTGCAGAGATAGCTGCCAGTTGCGGAATGAGGTGAGGATTTAGAGTAAGGTGCAGGAGTAGGCAAGGACAAGTTGGGTAGAGATAGCAGAGGGGATGGTAAAGGGAAGGAGGAGGAGAGGTGGAAGAAACTTGCCTAAGACTAGGCCTCATCAGGATGCTGAGAATACTGCCAGACAGCAGATTCAAGCAAGGAAGAGTTAGGTAGAGAGGATGGAGGGGAAGGGGGAAGGAAGGAAGGAAGGAAGGAAGGAAGGAAGGAAGGAAGGAAGGGGTCATTTCCCAGTGCTGAACTCCTCCAGGATGCTGAAAACCTTGCCAGGAGGCAGAACTAGGTGAGGACAAGTTGGGAAGAGAGAAAAGAAAGGATGAAGGGAAAGGAGGGAAGAGGAGAGAAAGAAGAAGCTTGCCTAAGACTAGGCCACTCCAGTATTAGTAGGGGTATCACAAGTCGTAAGAGGGAGATAATAATCCCTCTTTACAAGACACTGGTTAGGCCCCATCTGGAGTACTGCATGCAGTACTGGAGGCCACACCTTCACAAGGACATTAACCAAATTGAGGCAGTCCAGAGAAGAGCAACCAAAATGGTGCAGGGACTGCGTCAGAAAACATATGCGGACAAATTAACGGAGCTCAATATGTATACCCTAGAGCAAAGGAGGGAGAGAGGTGATATGATCAAACCATTCATATACCTTAAGGACATTAACAAGGTGAAAGAGTCTAACATGTTTCAATATAAGAAAAATAGCAGGACAAGAGGACACAGCATGAGATTAGAGGGAGGCCGATTATGGGGTAATGTGAAGAAGTTCTTTTTCATGAAAGGGTGGTGGATGCATGGAATGGCCTACCTCAGGAAGTGGTGGATATCAATACAGTGCAGGGCTTCAGACAGGTATGGGATAGGCATAAGGGAGCAATACAGATGAGTATGAATAGATAAGCCATTGATAGAGCAAAGGCCGATGGCACATTTATAAGGTAGAAAAAGAAATAGGCAGACTGGATGGGCCTTACGGTACTTATCTGCCATCAGCTTCTATGTTTCTATGAACAAAGATGTGTTTTAACCAATGATTGACTTTCAGGTGTGTACAGTACATGGAAGTGCTGTGATCAGGCAAATAATGAGCTCTTGTAGTTGTCAAATTTGTCTCAGCCAGGCACTAGGACCGACTAATTGTTCTAATTAAATACAGTAGATAATCCTACTCAAGAAAAAGCTCTGCTGATTAAATGCTGATCCTTTGTTCTGATTTAAATCCTTGTTTTGTTTGTACCCTTAATAGTAAATCTACTATTAATCAGAATGAGTGCTGGTGATTCATTGTGCTCAGGCTGCAAGCCATTTAGTGTGTTATGAGTTACACAGCCAACAGTTTCCGCTTTTCCCTGGCCACATATATGTGCACTGTACTATATCTGACATAATCTGGCAATTGCATCACATTTTTTGAAATTTATTTACCCAGGTTAGCCCCGCTGAGATGCAACATCTCATTTCCCATGGAGTTCCGCTACTACTCATTTCTTCAGCTGGGTGGACTGGAGCTCTGAAAGGTTAAGCACTGGCCACTCACTCTAACACAGTATTTGGAGTTTAAAGCCCAGCAGAGGTAGCAGATATTCTTCTCCTAACCATCACAGAGTGGAGGCTGGGATCAACCAACTATTTACCTAAGAAATAGTACATTGGTAGGACACCCAAGGAAATCTTCATGGCATATGTGATTAGAGAAATCTGTTCCACCATTTCCCTACAAAATGCAGGACCTTGAAATGCTGGTGTTCTTTTGGCAGACTAATAAAACCAATCATATTGGATTAGAGTGGACCCTTCAATTTTGTCTTATTTTCTCAAGTAACTTCTCTTTTTTTTGATGCCTCCCCTTGCCATTTGGCCAACCACTCCTTCAGGCCACCAATGGCCCCCAACTCAGACAGGCTTGTTCCCCACCACCGCCAACCCATCACTCCTGATTCCCATTTCCTTGGTTAGCCCGGACATATCCCTTCACTGGGGGGCCCTCCTTCCCCAGGAGGGGCTTGCGTGGAGGAGAGACTGGGCTTCCAATCTGTTTCTGAGGCATGGGGGCTATGGGAGCAGCCCAAGTGGCAGCCTGCTGGGCACTTGTGGTGGAGGAGGACCCGGCGGTCATCATCCTGTCAGCCAAATGGCTGTTTTTCCAGTTTCCTTGTGGAAGCATGACATGCCACTCAACGTCAAGGCCAAAGCTGATGCCCATCATACTCACTCCCACAGTGGAGCCCAGTGTATTACTATACCTCTGGCTTCCACCAGATGCCAGTAAACACTGAGGCTTAGACCCGCCTCCCTCCCTGGAGAAGGAGAGCAGTCATGGGATGCTCAAATGTTCCCCCCCGGCCAGCCCTCCAATTCCTGGGTCCATTCCTGAACCTGGATCATTGGTGTCTCAAGTGGAAATCCAAGCACTGCGCAGGCGGGCCAGCTTAAGTAACTTCTTTATGTAGTATTGCCCAGCTGAGATGCAACATCTCATTTTCAGCATGGTTCTGCTTTTACCCATTTCTGCAACTGGGTGGACTGGAGTACTGTGAAGTTAAGTGACTTACTCAGGGTTACACAGACTAGTGGAGTATTTGGTTCAAGCAGGGTTTGATCCTGTGATCTCAAGGTTGCCGAGCCAGTGCTCTAACCACAACTACACTGCCACATTGATTTCTGCATTGAGGACATTCTAGTAATCATTCTGTACATAAGGCCTGTCCCACTATAGAACATTTTTTTAAACTGTTTTCAAAACCAGCTTAACTGAAATGGTTCACTGCATCCATGCTATGCAGTATCCACTCTTGATAACATTACGTGTCCACAGTTCTTGTGTTAACCCTATTTTCTTTGAACTGAAACTGTTTCCTATTGAATTCCAACACACAGAACCATGTTTATCTGTTCACACAGTAGTAGGACTGTTTTCAACTGTTACAACTTGAATTATTTTTCTGACCAACTCCCAAAGCAGTCTCAGCAATGGTTTTCAAAAATGATTCTGTCAGGGCAGCAGTATGGATGCTAAAGCCCTGTCTACACTGTGTTAGAAAACTATTTTCAAAACCGGTTTAGTTAAACTACTTCAACAAGTGCAACTTCTTTTGAAAACCGTTGCAGTCCCCTTAGCTGTTGCTAAACCACTTCTCCCTGTGATCAGTTCCGTTTGAATTCTAGCAATATTGTTTTTTGCTTATATCCCAGAAGTCATTGAATGTAGCCCATGTGCTTTGCAGCTGTCACTGTGAGCTGCCACTGCCAATGTGAATTGTAAAAAGATGGATAACTCCATTGATGATGGTGCTGTGTTGTATTTTTCTAATGTTACTGCCTTATTTTCTTTGTAAGCTCCATTGTCCCCTTCTACCTGAACAAACAACCATACACAGTGTCATGGAGGAAATGGCTATGGCCATGTGTTTATTGCGCTTATGTAAAAATACATCCTGTAGTGTAACATACCCAGTTTGTCCATTTCTCAAGCCAGTCCATCCCTTACCCCAAAGAACCTTCCAAGCAGACCCCAGTGCAAAGGGTAAAACCTCCAGAGGGATACCACCATGTGAGGTATGGGGACCCTAGGCCTGAGTTATCCAAGCCCATCCCCCATTGGATGGCAACACACGCACAGGACAAGCCCAAAGAGGCTATCCTCTGACTGGCCCCAAAAGCTCCCCCCCCGGTCATTGAAGCTTCACCTCATACTGGTCTGGAGGTGGATCTGTCTGGAACAGAGGCCGATACCAGTTTCCCTTGGTACTACTACTTGTGAGACACCTGTGTCCTGACACATTTACAATGACTAGGCCAATAACATACTGCAGAATTTCTACTCACCCACCAGAGGAGGCAAAAACCTGGGAAAATTCCTCCTCAACCTTTAAGGCACTCCCCCATAGATGGACAGCGGTGTTCCCCATGCTACCCTAACCAGTCCAAGGCCCTGCTTGCTAACACTTCTCTGAGACCTCATGTATAGATGCCAAAAACATGTCACAACCAATGTCTGATAAATGTACATCAACCTTAGCATACAGCTGGGGTACTGGTGTGATTTATGACATTGTGCAGCAGAACAGTCCTGACAATCCAGTCCATAAACAGGCCCATTTTTAGATGGGGTGCAGTTCATCCTTCCTCTTAAACAGCAGAGCAAGGGATTTCTCCAGCCCCAAGTCATTACCACACAGGTGTATCACTCATGTGCCAGAGGAAGCTCATCACTGGGCCTTGACCCCAGGCAGCATGTTCCTCCACGGCATCACCCGCTGACCAGTCATGGCACCTGTGCTTGCCGAGAGTCAAAGAAGAGGTCCTCACTCCCAGGGTACTGCCTGAGATGACTTGCTGCCAGCGAATAAAAGAATCTCTACACTTCCAAATCTGCTCCACCATAAGGTGGAGATCTACTGGTTAACAAAAAGAGTTAGCGCAATTGAGGTCCACCTATCCCTTTTCCCTCAAAAACCTGTGTTCTTGACCATCCTAGAGGCTGCATCTGGCTACCAAACCATGCACTCGTGCCTAAATCTGCACACCTCTGATTGTCATGTCCCCCTGTTATAATTGTAACAGCATCTGACACTCATGACGGGGTCTACTTTCTCTGGGGAAAAAGAAACATAAACAATGATGACAGAAAAAGACCAAGAGTCCATCCAGTCTGCTTGTAACATCCTATGAAGACAGAACCACTATCACAGTGAAGCCACTCTCCATGAATTGAAGCAAGTGTGCTCAGTAGTGGTGGGGGCCGGTGCTTGGCATGGGGTGGCAAACACCAAATCATTAACAATAGAGTACAAAGGAGCAAAGCACTCTTAGGGTGACACCAAGGTGGATAAAAATAAGGAAGAACTCAGACTCCCAAATTCACCAAATGGAAAAATACTTTAATCCAACCAGGTAATGTGAGAACATAGGTGCAAGACAAATGTCAGCCATACTAACACCCCAGTGCTTAGACTATAATCTTTCTCAGCAGTTAAAGTTAGTATGTCTGATACTCCCATTCATATCACAGCCATGTTTAAGTGCAGTGCTGCCATCTAGGGGCATTGTTTTACAATTTCAAAACTTACAACAAAGTGGCACTGAGGAGACTCGAACAAGTGAACTACAAATGTGCAAAGAGACACAAAAACTATAAAATAGCAATTAAATATAAAATTAAAGTCAGAAATAGCAATAATCACCCCTTACATTACAGTCATTACTCTTAGGCAGCTATTTCTACCTATTCTAAACTAGAGTTACTTCTGTAATAAGAAACCCCAAATTCAATACATGAAAATGATATATGAGTGCTATAACCATTATAAATGAAGCAGCTATCTAAATACAAAAATTAAAGAAGGAGCAAATAAGAGACAAAGAAGATAGTTCAGGCGATTCCGACTGGTGATCGTCCCATTACTTCAAACTCTGGTTTGGGGGGGATCCCCCTGTCCATTTCCACAAAGAGCGCAGAAGAAAGCTGAAAAAAGAAAGAGCAGAAAAATAAAATTGAATTCAATACAAAACCATTCAAAGGAATATAGAAATTCTGTTCCAACATACTCTCATTTAGGATTTTTTCAGAAATTTCTTTAAATCCCAATCTGTATTAAGCCCCTTAGGATATAGCGTACCTAATGTAAATGTCCAGAAGCTTTGCCTCTGCAGAAACATATTCAGACGGTCATCTCCCCTGGCATTTCTCCCTAAAATTCAAGGGCCATGAAAAGGGTTCCATCTGGATTGGCATCATGTTTCTCAACATAGTGTCATCTCAAGGGAGTATTCGATAAACCCCTCTGATATTAGAAAATATGCTCTTGGAAATGCTGTCTCTGGGGTCTGCTGGTACAACCTATATACAGTAAATTGCAGGGACAACAAATAGCACAGACTACGTATGAACTATTGCAATTGAGGGAGCTTCTGATATATACTTCCTTATTATAACCCACTAAGCTAAATGTGCTGCCTTGGTGACAAAAGTCACAGGTATTACATCTGCCACACTTATACATCCCCTTGGGGGGTAATCAGTCGCCTTACAAGTGTCATTACTAGAAGGGTAGAATCTACTGTGCACTAACTTGTCACATAGATTTTCCACTCTAGAAAATGTTATTCTAGGCTGAGCATTTAATTCTTATGCTAGTGCTGGATCATTCAACAAAATGGGCCAAATTTCTTAATAATAGTCCCTATCTGTCCTGCTGCTCTGCTACAGTATATTTAGTGACAAAGCATAGTGATTGTTTAGTTTCCACCACATGGATTTTGGGTTTAACAGAGGATTTCCTATCTTTATTTTTAGCCTTTTCCAAAGCTGTTACTAGTGTATTTTTGTCATAGTCCCTAGCATGAAACCTTTCAAAAAGTTCCTCAGATTGCATCTATAGATCTTTCCTAGAGCAATTCTAAGAAACTTCCTATAGACATTAAACTGGATAAGATTTAGGTGGTGTGAGCTGTCTGCTCATAAGCAGGCTATTAGTAGCTAATTGTTTCCCATAGCCCTTAGTTTGTACCACCATGTTTTCATCTACAAAAAGGACCACATTCAAAAAATTGGTACTATTACTGTCTAAAAAAATGTGTGAATGTCAGATTTACATCATTTATATTGATCCATTCCAGGAATTTTGCTACCTCCTCCTCGGCCCTGTCCCAAACACAAATGATGTAGTCAATAAAGTGATGCCACTGCCTTATATATTTGAAAAATGGATTATTGATTTCAGACATCATAGTGGTTTCTTCTCATAGCCCGAGAATGAGGTTGGCATAACTGGGGGCCATAGTTGCTCCCATAGCGGTACAGTAACATGAAGCTGTAAATAAAAATTATTGTCAAATTTATGCATTGAACCCTGCCGCCATGCTCAACCTGCACCACGAGCGGCATGTCTAACATGCTTCAATATTTGACAGGAACATTCTCTATCCTCAGACAAAATTCTCTGTCATATTTCAGCCACCCTAATCTGCCTTTGTGTTTTCACAAGGCCATAATGCTCCTGTAGAAGCTCCACAAGTCAACACATTTTTCAAGGGAGGTGGGACAATTGATACTGGTAAACACAAGAAAGGCTGTCGACCAGTTGTCCCAGCTGTGAGAAATTTTACCCCCAACCTCTCCGACTTCCTCTTGTCCCATTTCCACCAACTCCTTGGACCAGTTCAAAAGTGAAAACATGTCCAAAGATACCCATTTCCTGATCTGCAGACACACCCCTCTCCATTAGGTGTTACCTGACCTGTTCCACTTTGCTCCGGAGTTAGTAAGAGGAGGCTTGTCACTGACAATGTGAATTGTGAATAACAAAGATGGCTGCCTTAATAGCTATTGATACTGTGTTGTATTGTTTCCTGTGCTATTATGTTACTATGAAATAGTTTCTACCTAGTGCATCTGGGGCCCAATATTCAAAATTTTGCCTGGGTGCAAAACCAAATTTACCCACACAAACTGGGTGTAGCACGGATGGGCAATATTGAAAAGCCTGGTTAGCATGGGCAAACTTGTTTTTTGCCTGGGCAATAGTCAGAGGGGGGCACAATAAAAATTAAGGGGCGGGGACCTGAATATTGGTGCAATCCAATATTTAAAGAATGTGCACTGTGCAAGGCTGTGTTGCATGGTCCTCTTGCATGGTGCACATACTACCTCTGATCCAAATCCCGACTTACTGTCATGCAACCCTAGCAGTTGGTGGATAATGTGAGGTACCCCTGACCCCCAAATACAGTAGTCCCTGTTGTCTAGTTGTGCCCCCACCCCACCCATCACCAGCCTGATAATAAAACTAGAGTCTTCTTGATATCTAGTGGTCTCCCCTCTTGCTGATGGCTGGCCCAATAATAAAAATAGAGTTTCCCTGGTGTCTAGTGGTCTGTCCCCCCACCAATCGTCAGCCCAATAATAAAACTAAAGTTTTCCTGGTGTCTAGTGATCCCCCCCCCCATGTTGATTGCTCGCCCGATATACAGTATAGTTTTTCCCTGGCGTCTAGTAGTCCCTCCCCCCTACCTGCACCCAGGCATAATGTTGCAAAGCTATTCCTTGGTCTCTAGCTGTCCCTCCCCTCCCACTCCCCAATCCCTTGTCTGTATCCTAAAAACTCCCTGGTGACTAGCGGTCCCCCCTCCCTACCCTCGATCCCCTCTGTATGTGGTACAACTCCCTGGTGGTCTAGTGGACCTCCTCCCTTCCCCCTATTGGCTAGTGTTGTAATCTGTAACCATCCATGGTGATGTAGTGACCCCCCCCCATCCCAACCTCCTGTATACTAAATGCATCTGACTCTGGTGGTCTAGTAGACCCAAGGCTGTGCCTTGCCCTTGCTGAGTTGGGATTTACTCTGGGCATCAAAGAGTCCTGTAGTGGTTTTGTTGTTGTTTTACAAAATATGGTGCTTGGTGGATGTGTGGCCTTTTTAAACCACTCCCTGAAGTCCTGGAGAAGAAAGCTATGTCGAAGTTGTACTATATGTGCTGATGTGCCTATCTCACAGTTTTCAAAGGTATGCCATCTCTACCTGGGACCGGGGGAGTCTCAACAGTAATTGTTGAGCTATTAAATATACTACACTCAGCCAGACAATTATCTTGTTTTATTCCTCATATGGATCTGAATATTGCCAGCTTGGAGGAAATCTGGAAGGACAGACAATAGTAACCATCTGAACCTGGGGACTCAGGAGACCAAGAGACAAGGAAATATAAGGAAATAACTATGAAAAGACCCGAGGTGGAAAAGCGGTTTGGAACTATGGTGTGGAAATTAATGAACTCCTAGATCAAGAGTTAGGAGTTAAGTTTGACTGCCGCCAACTGCTGTGGCTTCCGTCTATCAGTTCTACGCAGATGGAGCTGTAGTGACATGTGGAGAGTGGCCCTGAGGTATTGCTCCACCAAAGAGGTATTGCTTTTATTGTTCACATTTGGTGGTACTTTATGCAGAAACTTTTAATTACATGCAGTCACTTGGATAAATCAGTATTCTTGGTCCACAGCTGAATGCCCCAGATAATTTGTTGAATTAAATTCAATGGGTTTGAAGGCACTTGGCATTCTACTCTTTCCTCCCTGGCTAATGAACCCTCTGGTACCTCTACTACTTCCTGTCTCCCACCCAAACTCACTCCCCCCCTTTTTTCCTGTCCCCTCTCACTTACTCTCCCGCTCACCACCTTTCCCTCCTCTCTAGCCTCCTTTTGGCGCCTAATGATCACCCTCTCCCTGGAAGTTTCCTTAACCTCGAAATTGTCTACTTGCTTGAACCTGTTATAGCTTGTTTTCTATGAAACTTAAAACGTTACTGCCTTAAACTATTAATAGCAAATTTATGATGTAACTTTCCTGTCTGGTTTTACCTGTAATGTGTATCGTGCTTTGTTAAATGTTCTTTGTGACGTGGAACCTTTGTAAAAGAGCCCTGGCTCAAAGGTATTAATTCCTAGACTAATAAACTAACTAAAAATACTTATGACTAACAATAAGGAGCTTGTACTCCTATTATTTACTTATCAAGATTGTAGCAAGTCCACAAGGATATATTTGTGACTCTATAAACAAGCACAAAGAATTAGTGGACTTGAAATAATAAGCAGTTATTGACTAGAGTTGTACCCTGTAAACAGGGTCTGCCAAGTTAAAGACACAAGTTGCTGATAGCACAGTTTGTTACAAAAAAAATGTTGACTTATTTTTAGTTATACTTAGCTTTCTTGTTTTTATGTTTTGAAATGTTTGTAGATGCAGTTATGTTTTGCTTTCCAGGAAATGACATAGGGTATCAATGACCATGGTACTTTATAGAGGTTAGTACTTTGGTTTGGGTGGTATCTGAGAAATGAAACATCTTTGGAAAGACAGGACGAAAATCCACACAGGTGGCTGCAAGTTGTGATTCTAGTGTTCCCAGGAAAGGCTTTATGGTGCTCAAGTTAGTGTAGCCTAATAGCACCTCCATCAGGGAACTCTTGTAGTACTGTGTTGGAGTCAGAAAATCAAGATCTGATTTAGTTCCTTTACTGATTTTTGGGTTAAGCATGGGATGAAATGACCTGATGTGAGCGAACAGGCACAGTCCTGAGGCCCTATATTTCATGCCCAGGGTGCAGTCCAGTTAGGAATAAATACCCAGGGGTCAGATATGGGAGTGCAAAGCAACATGTGCTGCAGGGTGTACCCTCTAGACCTCTTTTATAGTGGAAGGTTCTGACAGGTAGCACAGCATGGCTTAATTTGGTTCTAGTGACAGTGGTCTGTCAAAAATGATTAGAATAAGGCAGTTGGTGCAGTAACACTGTCTCTCAGTTTGTGGCCTCTTACTTGGGACTTTGTCCTGCCCTTATGTGTGGCAAATTGTTCCACTGAGTGAGGTGTATAGTGGCTACTGTACTAAGTTGCACCTTAGGGAGCCAACCTTGGTTATCTTCCTTTTGTCTGGTAGCACATTTTGACTCACTCTTGGCCATTACCAAAAGTCTTAGCATGCTATAGAAGAATGTACAGCATTATTTGCATTGCAATGATTAAGGGTGTTTTTATGCAATCATAGTTTTTTATTGATTAAACAGAGCACTTCTAAATGTAACCCCTAGGTGGCGCTATCCCAAGGGCTACTACCTCTGCCTGCTTGGCTAGTAGCAGGTTAAGGGGCCTGAGTCCTGAATTGGGTGCCTTCATCCGGAAGTCAGGGTTGGTAGTGGTCAAGCTAACCTTGGCACAGCCCTCCGGGACACTGTAACCTCCCTCTTTCCCCTCTAGTGGCCTGAACACTGTACAATAATCACTTTCACAATACCCCTGGTACACCACACAAGTACCTACACTGTTTGCACTTACCACCAGGGCTGGTTCCTCTGGCTCGACCCTGGGGATCCCCTGTAAAACAAGGTTAAGCACAGCAAATAGCAACAGTACAGTACTTTGAGCACAAACTGGAACCACAATCAGATTACATGCAGAAAAAGTTTGATCTGATTTATTCAGGGGACTTGAACAAGGGAGGGGCAAAATCAGGTTAATTAGCTTAAAGGTTATATCAATCAAGCAGTTATGCATGCGCTTTGAGTCCCCCCACACAGTCCACCTCTGGGTACCCAGGTAGAGAAGAGATGGGCTAGCCAGGACAGTTGCCCGGGGTTGCAGCTGGTTGGGGCCCTGTGATGGAAAACACAACATGCACAGTACACAATATTTGTAATCCGGAGCCAGAGGGCTCAGTTCATAAAGGAAATGAAACAACAAGACAATTGGATGACACACTCAGATTAAGCTGTTGTTGTAGGGAGCTACCCTGGTATTTACTCACGATACGCAAGACTGGACACAGGCTGGACAAAAATTGAGACTGCAGGTGGTTGATCTGGAATGCCAGGAGAAGCAGGGCCCACACAAGTCGCAGAGACGTCATTCCTGTTCAAGCGTGGAGCAGGGGGCTGATCCCCAGAAACATAGAAACATAGAAACATAGACTTTGACGGCAGATAAGGACTGCTAGACCCATCTAGTCTGCCCATTTCCCTACCTACAGGATAGGCCGCAGATCCTAGTTAACCAACAGCCTATATCTTCCTGCCCCCCACAAGAATTGCCTTATGTCTGTCCCATGCATTCTTGAATTCTCAACAGTTTTAGACCCACAACTTCCTCAGGAAGGCTGTTCGATGCATCCACTACCCTCTCTGTGAAATAATACTTTCTCACATTGCCCTGAACAGCCCTCCTTCTATCTTTAAATTGTGTCCCCTTGTTCTTGCAAGTCTCTTTTCTGAAAGATGCTACCCTCTTGGACTTTGTTGATTCCCTTGAGGTACTTGAAAGTTTCTATCAAGTCCCCCCTCTCCCTTCTTTCCTCAAGGGTATACATATTAAGCTCCTTTAGTCTCTCCTCATACGGCTTCTCTTGCAGACCCTGCACCATTTAAGTTGCCCTCCTCCAGACTGCCTCTATCCTGTCTATGTCCTTGCAGAGATGGGGTCTCCAGAACTGGACACAGTATTCCAGATGGGGTCTCACCAACTGTCTGTACAGAGGGACAACAACTTCCTGTTTTCTGCTGATGCCTCTCCCTATACATCCCAGTATACCCCGCCCTCCCTACTGCCTTCTCACATTGCTTGCTAACCTTAAGGTCATCTGATATGATTACCCCCAGGTCCCTTTCCTGTTTTGTTGTTGTTACTACCTCCCCACCCATTGTTATTCTTCCCTGGGTTCTTGTTTCCCAGGTGCATTATTTTGCACTTTTGCATTGAATCCTAGCTGCCACACTTCTGACCATTCCTCCAACCTTGCCAAGTCCCTTTTCATCCTTTCCACGCCTCCTTGTGTATCAACCCTGTTGCAGATCTTTGTGTCATCTGCAAAAAGGCATACTTTTCCTTCCAGTCCCTCTGCAATGTCACTGATGAAGACATTAAAAAGGACTGGACCCAATACTGAACCCTGCGGCACCCCACTAATAACTGCCCTTTCTTCAGAGTGGACTCCATTTACAATTATCTTCTGTGTCCTGTTGTCCAGCCAATGTTTTACCCAGGCTACCACCCTGGGACCCACTCCCAGGCTGGTTAATTTGACTAATAATCTTTTGTGTGGGACTGTGTCAAATGCCTTGCTAAAGTCTAGGTAGGCCATGTCCACAGCCCCTCCCTGGTCTACTACTTTGGTCACCCAGTCAAAGAAATCTATTAGATTCGTCTGACATGACCTTCCTGCTGTGAACCCATGCTGCCTTGGGTCCTGTGCTCCACTGACCTCTAGGTACTCAACTATTCTTTCCTTCAGAAGTGACTCCATCACTTTCCCTACCACAGAGGTCAGACTGACAAGTCTGTAGTTTCCTGCCTCTGTCTTGGTCCCACTTTTGTGAAGGGAATCACATCCGCCTTCCTCCAGTCCTCAGGTACCACCATCCTCCCATGATTTGTTAAAAGAGTAGCCAGTGGTTTCACTAGTTCCTTCCTTAATTCTTTTAGAATTCTGGGGTGAATTCCATCAGGACCCATTGCTTTGTCCACCTTCAGTTTTAGGAGTTCTTGCAGAACCCTTTCTTCTGTGAAGGACTGGGATCGACCCCCTATCAAAGTGCTTCTGTTAATTGGATTAGGCACTTCCCCTCCTCTTTTGTGAATACTGAGCAGAAATATTCGTTCAGTATTCCTGCTCTTTCACTGTCCCCTCTGCACCCACCATTCATTCTATTCAGCCTCACTATCCTCCCTTTGTCTTTCTAGCTGGCTGATGTACCTATAAAAGGTTTTATCCCCTTCTTAACCGAGTTGGCTATCTTTTCCTCAGTTTGGGCCTTTGCTATTCTGACTTCCTCCTGCTTCTTTCTGCCTTAACTGGTACAGCTCTCTGTCCTGCTCCTCTGTGTTTCCCTTATACTTCGAATGCTGTCTTTTCTTCCTGACTTTCACAGCCACCTCTCTTGAGAATTATAGTGGCTTTTCTTTCGTTTTGTTTGTTTATTTGCTTCACACAAAGGCTTGTTGCCTCTGTGATGGCAGTTTTGATAATTCCCCATTGTTGCTCCACACCTCCTTCTAGCCTGTTTGCTAGTGCTTTTCTGAGGCACTCTCCCATATTGCCAAAGTCAGCCCTCCTAAAGTCCAGTACCCTCACTTTTGTATGGCTTGACTCTGTAGCTGAGTTTAACGTGAACCACACTGTTTGATGGTCACTTGTCCCTAGATGGCAACCCACTTCTAGATCTGAGATCCTCTCACTGCCCCCGTTTGAGAGTACGAGGTCTAAGATTGCTCCCTCACAGTGGGTTCCAAACTAGCTGTTAATGCCTGCCACCTGTAGGGCATCAGAATGGCCCTGCTCTTGGATGTGGCTGCAGCAAATGTGCTCCATTTAACATCTGGCATATTCAGGTCTCCCATCAACAGTATCTCCCTTTCTCTGCCATTCTAAGAATGCCTTCCATCATATCCTTGTCCATTCCTTCCCCTGACATGGGGTCTGTACACAACCTCTGTGCGGATTGTGGTGCCCTTTCCAGTCTCAAGGTGACCCACAGTGCCTCCTCCTCCCTGTTTACTCTTTTGTTTAGTTGCTTTTATCCCTTCCTTTACATAGAGAGCTACACCTCCCCTTCTTCTCCCCTGCCTATCTCTCCTGTAGGTTATGTACCCTGGTATGTTAACATCCCAGTCATGGTTCTCTGTGTACCATGTTTCTGTGACTGCTACAATATCCAGACAACCCTCTTCCATTAAGGCCACCAGCTCAGAGAGCTTGTTGCCCAGACTACGGGCATTGGTACTCATTACCCTCCATTTCCTGATGGCCTTACCTCCTTTTGCCCCATCCCTGTCCTTCTTGCCTTTGTCACTTTCTCCATTTACCCCTGCCCTTCTCCCTATTGACACCTCTATGTTGGTGTTTGCCACACTTACTACCGTGATTGTTTGAGGGGGCTAGGATTTTCCTGCTCCTTTCCAGTGCCTCCCTTGGCTAGTTTAAAAGCTTGCCAATGAAGCATTAAACCTATCACCTAGGATCCTGGTTCCCCTCCCGGACAGATGCAGCCCATCATGCCAGTATAGGCTTGCATCACTCCAGGTGGACCCCAGTCCCCAATGAAGCCAAATCCCTGAGCTCCACACCAGTTTTTCAACCACTTATTGAATCCCATGGTATGGAACACCCTAGCCTCTCCTATGCCATAGATGGGTAGCACCTCCGAGAAGGTTACCGTGCGTGCTACTTGACTAAGGCCCCTCCCCAATTCCACAAACTCTTCCTGCACTTCTCTAATCCTTTCTTAGCCAGGTCATTTGTCCCTAGGTGGACAATGACATCCAGCTGCCTCCCTGTGCAGCTGCTCAGCGAATCCTGAGGATTCGCTCCCTGTTCCTCAAGCCATGGCGCCAGGCAGGCACCTACCTCCCTCTCCCTTCCTTCCCCAGTTCTACCTTTCTAACAATGGAGTCCCCACCAGAAGTTGTTTCCTTCCCGCAGGGTCCCCTGCCACCCTCCTGTGGGTCTCCTTTGTGAAGGTTCCCAACATCCTCCTTGGTCTCCACTGTGGGTGCCTCCATAGAGGAACCACACTTTGCCAGAATGGCATAGGTGTGGAGAGGTACAACTGGAGGATGCGCCTCTGTTCCACCACCTCACCCTCTCTGGGCCACTGTGATCAACCGCTCCTCTTTCTTGGCAACCTCTGAGGCAGCGGCAGTGGCACTGGTGGTCCCTGGAAGGAAGAGGAGGTCCCACAAATCCTGGCCAACTCAGCCTGGAGATGAGCAACCTTCTCCCTCAGCCCAGAGAGGTGCCTGCAGATGGGACAACACCGCATCCTCCAGAACATCTCCCGGAAGACTGCTGCTCCACACCCACTGCACTGCACCACTCCAATCATGTCTTATTTCTGGCCCCTTAACTGTTTGCAATCCTTACTCTTTCCTCTGTTTTTTCTCTCTCTTACTTTGCCTGTGTGCCCTTTAAGCTCCTGATTGTCCTGTTCTGAGACAAGAATATCCTATATTTCTCAGTAGACCTCTTACTTGTTCAGAGGCAGACCTTCAGCAGTTAGAGGGGCCAGGCTACTCTTGCCCTTCTAGGATGGTGGGTCCTTGGTGGTTCTGTGATCACTCACTTCCTGCCCCTAAACAGGAAGTTTCTGTTGTCAGTCAAATCCTGTGCCTATAAAAATAGAACTAAGTTTGGGTGGGGGGGGTGGAGGGGAAGGAAGGAGGGCAATATAGTCCCAGTACAGAAGTCCAGTCACACAGCAGTCCTTCCTCCTGGTGTCTTCTGCCAAGCTATGAGCAGAATCTTTCTAAGGCAGTCTTTAAATGTAGCTTCCTTCTAGCTAAGCCACTCCCCCTACTTACCAGATCTTTCTACAAGTAATTTAAACCTCACAGCAGTTAAGTCCTTTCAGTCACCTGAGATTTACACCTAGATGACTTTTCAGTTACCCATTCAGTTCAGTTAACCCAAACACACACTTTTTTTTTTTGTTTTGTATGTTAGTTTTTTTACCCTAAATTAAAGGTCCAAATACAAAAGTTCTTCTACTTTAGTCCCAGTACAGAAGTCCAGTCACACAGCAGTCCTTCCTCCTGGTGTCTTCTGCCCAGGCAGGTCTCTCGTCAATGGCTTCTCTGGGCAATGGGTAGTCTGGCTGGGCCAGTCTGGCAAAGCCCAGACCGCATGGAGACAAGTTCGGAAGCAGTCTGTTTTGGGCTGGATACAGCTTCCAGCAAGCAGAACACAGTTCACACAATGGGGAACTAACTCACAACCCACTAGCAGCTCATAGTACATTTACATGTACGGGAATTCTACTGTACCAGGCAAAGTGCTCCCCGGGCACAATCGCAAAGTCTCTGCACACACCGAGAGCTTAGGGGTAGCTGGAACTCCTGACAGGCCGATCACATTCAGCAAAAATATTTGGTCTTCTTCAGGTTGTGCCTGGCCCACTTCAGTAGTTTATTTTAGTCACACAAACTTGGGTTTAGTCCAAAATAATTCTCTCCGCTCCCTCTCAGGAGCAGCAGGCAGGCAGACATGGAGGCCAAACTCTCAGCCTTTTCATAGTTCTCCCATGCGAATCCACTCAGGATTGCTCTCAGAATCACTTCAGCTCCTTCTTGCTCAGCTTCCAGCTTAGTTCTAACTGAAAACTGCAAGCAGCCCGGGGCTTCCCCAAGATCCAAAAGCTTTGGTTGGCTGATTTGGCTGTCAGTCAAGCAAAGAGCTCCCCTTCAGTTGTAAAGGTGCAAAAACTCAAACCACAGTTCCTATAGATTTTGAATTCAGACAGCTCCTGTAGTCCGGCTACATTTTAGGTCCCACAAGAACTGATTGGTCCAATTTGCAGGTCCAGGACCAAGATAGTGGAGACAAACAAAACAGTCCTTGCTACAAAGAAAACAGGTTAGACAAACTACATTATCATTATCATTCTAAACGGTTTTCAGCAAATAGTTACATCTTTCAACAGAACTCCATCTCAGATTACTTATGCTGCAATTAGGCAGCTCTTAAAGAGACAGTACACAGAGGCTATACAAGCTCTGGTAATCACATTTAAACTGTTAAAACGCAGGACACCAGCCTGGCAGTGAGCATTTAGACAAGCTCAAGGAAGACTTTTTGGGAACCCCCATTTGTAGGGGAGTTGCATAAATGTTAAGAATAAAACTGAAGATAAAAATTGTAGGTTATTTTAACCCTTTCAGTGGGATTATTAACTTAAGACCATCATGGAATTATCCACTAAATAGCAAATTGGGAAGGATGTTTACCTTTTAAGAATATTTTTAGGAAATATATTTGAGTCATTTTGAAATCTGATTCGGATTTTATATGTGGAGCTATTGCTTTTTTTATTCTATCTATAATTCTGCCCTACAGTATGTATTTTCCTTCTGAAAAGTGGATGTAATAATCTTTTTGATTGTGCTTGTTATTGTAAAGTATGTTTGTAATGGTTTCATAAGCAAACAATCTAATAAACTACCACACAAAAAACTTTCAAATTACATAATTAGTTTCAAATTGGTCTGCATAACATTATGAGAACTAACAGCATGTAAAACAGTACAGTCTTATTCTTATTCCCAAGGAACTGGAAAAACAAATTCTCTAAGGCATAACTGTGTCAGTATAAATTGAAATATGTACAAGGTTCAGGATATGTTTTCAAAAGACTGGCAATTCAATACATGCTGTCTGTATTTCTTTTCAAGAAACTTTTTTTCATTTCTTTTGTTAGATAGTGAAGAAAATGAATACAAATGTTTACAATATATTTTATTCCTTATATGCACAATATGCCCTATGCACAAAAAAAAGGATTGACTATGTGCCGCATATCTGTGGCACATAGTCAACCCTAAGTGGAAATGCCATGCAGCAGGGGTCCCGCAAACCTCCCAGCAGCATTTACAGACACAGCACCAGCCAG
The DNA here is from genome assembly GCA_016271365.2 of Neoceratodus forsteri. Taxonomy (NCBI): domain Eukaryota; kingdom Metazoa; phylum Chordata; order Ceratodontiformes; family Ceratodontidae; genus Neoceratodus; species Neoceratodus forsteri. The sequence continues at coordinate 708,257,719 of CM028135.1, read as the reverse complement.
TTGCACAGTGGATCCCCGGCCGCATGGGCAACTACGCACCATGGGTGGTTGAGGGGATTGTGTCAGGTGCGTGCCCACTCTACGCGCCATTTAGAACCGCAGGTAGTGTAGGCACAGGGTAGTGCAGGTTATGGCTGTGGGGACCCTGCAGTAACCCATTACATGCCCCCACAGATGACACTTGCCCTCCATGGTGGGACCAGGAGTCGACCCCCCAAGGTGCTCAGGCCCACAGGGCACATGTGGTGGGCTGGAGGTGGCCATTCAGGTGAGTGGCCATACATTTGAAAACCTCAGACCTGCACCTTCCCATAAACCACTGCCCCCATGGTGCAGGTAATCCATTCTGTGACCTAGGATGGGCATCCCATTGGATGCTTACTCAGGTCCACCACTCCACACCTGTCCGCCCCCGCGTACTTGCACACTGGGAGGCAGTGTTGCAGACAGGTGCCCGGCAGGTGCTTGCCATCATGCATACCGCACACCTTGTGCCTGTCCAGGCCATGGAGCTATGTGGGTGGGTTGTGCCCCATTAGTGCATAGGCGCCATAACGAATCGTCAAACTCGCATATTTTTTTTTCTTTTTCTGAGCTACATCTATTTTGAACTTCTATTCTCACTTGATACTATCATTATTAATCAACTAAAAAAGCAATAGTAGACTTGAGGAAACTTTAGATATTATACCATCATTTGTTATAGTGAATACACTACAGTTCAGATTAATGCCAACTGGTAGACTGGAAGACATTTCTTATGTAAAAGGACTACTAAAAATTGTGTTATTGTATGACCATTCTGTGGAGGAAAGCTGACTACATAAATCTGTGATGTACAATATTTACAATTCTATTTTATAAAAGTAGGGGCTTAGATCTAATATTTCATTTAGCCCATGTAGCACTAACATCTTCAGATGGAAGATCCTAGATCCACCACAACTCTCTTCATGAAAGGTGTGTTAACCAAGACCCTCCTCTTTCTTAACACACTACCATTTCTAACCCTGGAACATGTAGATCATTCAGATTACAGTTGTGAGAATATTTGAAATGGATTCCCAGTGCATTTGACAGTTGCCATTATGAATTGCTCAAACATGTTCCTGAATTCAGATGCACACCTGCCTGGTTGTCCAGCCCACATACACCCTTGGGCAGGAACACCAGGCAGCAGATATGACAAACTCAGTATAGCACCTTACAAACTAGCATATTTCTATCCCTGCCAGCAGAATATGGTATCACTGGATTTTTACCACTAATCGCATGTTGACATACACTACATTTAAGAAATCTATTAAATCCATGGCCCAGATATTCAAACTGCGCCCAAAAAGTGCACAATAGCAGGGGCAAGCACAAGTCCACTGCTTCAGCACTGAAGGTGCGATATTCAAAGTGAGCGGCCAAACTGTGCCACACAACGACTGAATATCACACCACCTTCGCCATAGCGCAACTAGGGAGGGGAAGCTAAGCAGATCAGATGTGCCATAGCGCAACAAGGGATGTGCAGCTGAGCAGTCCAGAGGCGCCATAGCACAAGCAGGGATGCCCCCCAGCAGCAGGGCAATGCAACTGCACAACCAGGGAGGTAGGGGCCCACCACCCATGCCACAGATGGGCACAGGAACACACAGCAGAACAGACATTGTCCCCCCACACCCCATGCACTGCACAACTGGGGGAGGGCTGGAATAACCACCAGTCCATGGAGACCAGCAACCAACCCACAGCTGGGCCATGTTGCCCCATCACACCCCCCGGCAAGCTGTGACTGGCATACAAGGAGGGCTGACCACCCCATGCCACACCATCCCCCCAATGCAGAGCACACCCTGCACCATGACCCCTAGACACCCTGCCCAGGAGCAGCGTCCACCACTGCAGGAAACCTCATGCATGCCACCACCCCCACTGTGACACTGCAACCCTGTGCACCACAGAACCATGCAAGGCAGCCCCACCACGAGCACCCATCAGTGGATGGCAGCACACAGCGATGCAACAACGGCATACACAGTGCCACCATGCGCAGCCCCCCTGAGGTACTGCTGAGAGACCCACCATGCGTTGGCACACGAGGTACACCACACGTGACAAGGCATGCCCCGGACACCACCACCAGTGGTATAGCACCCTGCACAGTCTCCCAGTGACACACCCCGACCCAGCACTGGCCACAACAGCCAGCACAGACACCCACAGTGGTGCGTGGAAGCATGCACCACACCGGATGCCACACAGTGCATGGACAGACACCCACCCATACCTAAGGGCACAACAACACAGGGAGGCAGTGGCGGGGCAACCAAGCCCCCAATGTGGGCCCATGTAAACTGTGTACACACAACCCACAGTCCTCCATGGCACTGGAGTGCCAGCCACCCTGCACAGGCACTGTGGACCTGTACACCACCAGCATTTTCCCAGAGCACAAGTCACAGACAGTGGTGCACATCCCTTGCAACACACACAAGCCACAGCATGGAGGTGGGTCAACAACTGTGGAGGCCACAGTGTCACCTGAGGCAGACATGCACCACACCAGTGACAGGAGGCAACCCAGCAGTGTGACGGGTACAGTGGCTGCCCTGCATGGACTGCCACCACTGACATGCCAGCAGACCGTGCATGTCACAGACATGCATGGGTGTCAGCTGCACAGGCCATGGATGGGCTGATAGGGGTGCCATGGACACAGAGCACGCACCATGGACCACTGCACACAGTCATCCAGTGCACAGGGCACAACACACACACCACAGACACTGACTGATAGCTACCCCCACACCATAGTCACCTCCACATGGACACACACACTTACCCATGACTGCATCACCCCTGACGCCATGCACACCACTGCAGCTGAGCACCTATAGCCCGCTGCAAATCAGAGACCACCACAGTATTCATATCAAAATAACTGTATTAAAACAACATATAAAAGGTAACTATTTACAACAATATATACAAGGTGGGGGGGAGGGCCACAAACAAGGTGGGGTGGGTAAGGGGCAGGGGTGGACAAATGGGACAGGAAAGGAAGGGTGTGAGGGTGGGTCCAGGGGGGTAGGGGATATCAGGGGCAGAGGGACTTTTAACGGGAGTGCCGCTCCCCGCTCTGGCTCCTTCACTGCCTGTGCCTCCTCAGGACCCCGGTCTCATCTATCCTGTGAAGGATATCTAGTGATGCCCTCACCACCTGTAGGATCTCCCGCAGTGCCTCCCAGATGTCTTGGAGCTGGCATGTACCTAGGGCAAGGGAGCACAGTCAATAGGTATGAATGCACAGCCCCATACAGCCCACCCACTGTGCATGGCATATGGCCTTGGGACATACCTCTGTGATGGTGTGTGACCACCAACATTGATCACGTCCACATGACCTGCCCACCCAGGTGCACACAGCCATGCGGAATGCTGCACACACCCACCAGCCAAGTCACGCACAGCACCACCGTGGCCATTTAGTGACATGGCTATGTGGTGCAAAGGCAGTGGCACAGCCACTGTGCACGCATGGATGCATGGACGGTGCACGCATGGACCACCATCGACGCACTCCCACCCATGCATTGCCACTGGACAGTGCTGGCTGTAACAAGTTGTGTGCATGGCAGTGGTGTCAATGGATGGTGGCCATGCCCCGCTGCCCACCCTGTTACACAGCATGCAATAGTAATCATGGAGGTATGGCATTCACCATCATCGGGCCGGTCCCTTGGGCACTGTGGACCCTCGCCCCACCTGGCCTCCCTCTCCTCCTCATTGCGCCACAGCTCATGGGCCAGGTGCTGTTCCTCTGGGCCTGTGGTGCAAATATGGAGAGAGGAACATCAGTACAATCCCATAGCAAAGCCTCCCCTGCCCCCAGGTGTGTGCTCTCCCATCCAGCCAGACCCACCCACCCCACACCCTGAAAACACCACCACAGCCAACTCCGGATGGTCCCTCCCGCTTGTGCTGGACACATACAACCGTGACACCCATATGGAAGATAAAAGTGTGTTGACGTAACACCTACTTGGCCGTGGCACCATGCCCCTCCTGGCACATCCCCGCAGGCAGGCTAGCAGCTCCGGCTCCCTCCGCCGCAGGTCCCCATACCTCTGGTGGCACTGCTCCGCACTTCTCCCCATCCAGTGGCCTCCTCCAGTGCAGTGGCCACCTCCTCCTACACCTGGCTCCTGGACCTGTCCAGGGGTGTCTCCCTGAACAGTGGTCCATAGTGTGGCTCCACTATGGCCACTAGGTTGGCCAGTTCCAACTGCGTCCACTGAGCAGCCCTCCTGTGCACCATTCTCTGCTCAGTCTGCAAATATGGCACTCTGCAGCAACTCCTTACATGCAGATGCTGCGTGTTTTAGCGTGCCATTCCCTATCGCGCTGTCACGAACAGCCACGATGGTGAGTACCTATGCCGACACATATGCTTTTACAAGGGGCAAAGGTCAGGCACAGGGTCAGGGTCTCTGGTGTACTGACAACGCAGCGCCATTGGAACCCAATGTGTGTAGCGCGATTGGCTGCCTGTGTGCTACCACCAGTAGTGCCCTACCACGCTGTTGCCCCAGTGTGCCTATGATGGCCCAGTGCCAGAGCACCATGTAGGTGAACATCGCTATAGTGCCACTGGCACAATGGTGGCCATGCCCTGCATTGCTTCCCATGCACAGCACGTCAGCAGCACAGCACACGCCTGCGTCAGCAACCCGGGCATGCGCAGTGAGGTGTGTACTACGCATGTCACAGAACTGCGCCATTGGTGCAGCACGTTCAACACAATTGCGCAAAGCACAACAGCATGATATTCAGTCATCATATGCAATACAGCTAATCAGCCATGCAATGGCACATCACTGCAATTTGCATCCAATTAAAGTTGCGCCTCGCCTCATTTGCATGGGTTGCGCTATAAAAGTGCGACATTGGGCTGCAGTAGCCATAATCAGTTACTGCAGTCTAATGGTGAGTTGCATGCTGTTTGGGAGTGTGGACTGTGGATTTAGGGACATGCATGGGACTGCACAGTCACAGGTAACAACTGCCATTCTTACAGGCTAAATAATGACCGAGCAAGTTGTGGGAGAGGAGGAACACAGTGGTGGGAGGAGGAGGCCTAATTTCACCAAGGCCGAGACTGAAGCCCTGTTTGAGGCCTACCTGGATCAGGAGCCGCTTCTCAGCGGACGGCAGGGAACACCTCAAGCCCGTGCTGCTGCATGGGAGGAGGTGGCATGTGCTGTGAACCTGCATGGCAGCCACCAGTGCTCCATGCAGGAGTGCAAGAAGAAGATGGGCACAGACAGGAGGAGGATAAAGGAGAAGGTGGCTGCCATCAGGGCAGCATGAGCTGTGACAGGTGGGGGACAGCCAGAGGTGGTACACCTGACTCCACAGGAGGAGAGAATTGCTGGAAGCATGCAGCGTAGTGCCATTGTGTTCCGGGTGGTGGCTTCCAGACGGGTGGTGGCCCGTCACTGCATGGTAAGTCATGGTCTGTCTATGGGGGGGCAGGGTAGGTCACATGCAGTAACGCGACTTTGTTTTCCCTTACAGATCCTGAGCATCTGCATGGGTCAGCGGTGGTAGGCCTGTCCACTGAAGACAGTCAGCTGGAGATGGAGGAGGGCCCATCCACCTCCACAGGTATATGTGACTCAGTGCAACAGTGGGCCTACCTGGCTGTCCACACTGATGTTGTTGTAACAGGTGCAGAGGAAGCCCTGCCCATGTCCCAGCATGACAGCGTCCACAGATGCCAGCATGCTGTGACATGGGCCGGTGCCAAGTCCGTCACCGATGATGATGTCACCAATGGCATGGGCAGTGACATGTGTGTGCCATGGGATGGCCACACATCAGGTAACATTGTGGCCATGGCTGTGGATGGTGCTGCCATGGAGGCCTGTATGTCAGCATAGTCCCAGCCTGTGCCTGTCAGCGCCATTGGGGTAGCACTGGTGTTTGTTCAGGACAGTGGGACTGTTGTGGCCACTGCGGTGGCACCACTGAGCCCTGGGGAGCAGCACCCGGAGGGGCAGCATCAGCAGTCGGCCAATGGGCTTGGGGGTACAGGGTCCAGCTGCAGCATCTGTGCACCACCTGTGGACATTCCCAGACCTGGTCCTGGTGTGCAGCACCCACCCTCAAGGGGTGCTGAGCATCAGGTCCATGCACACCCTGAGGGACAGGATGCAGAGGAGGCAGATGACCTCTTGGATGAGCACACCCACCTACTGCAAGCATCAGTCCAGCAGCAGATTCGGCTTGCGACGTCGGTGGATGCACTGCGTGCGGCTGTGGAGCAGGCAGAGGAGCGTCGCAACAGAGACACCGCTCTGATCCTGGCAGGGATGGACCGGTTGCGGGAGGATGTGACCGCTGCCATTGACAGGCATGCACAGGCATTCACTGCTGTCATGGCCACAATGGGCACACAGTCATGTGCTCATGCGTCGTGGACACCACGCAGTGCACTGTCCACCCCCTATTCCTGGCGTCATGCGACACCCTCCCTGTCGACACCTGGTTCAGCTGTGGGCATCCTGAGCACCCCTAGCGCAGGCATGTTCGGTGTGCTGCAGACCACTGCGCGAGCATGGTTGTGTTCACACAGTGGAACCCCTGGGGGACCATTGGTGCCACCCCATGAGGCCAGTGATTGGCCTGTCAGTGCTGGCGGGTCTCGGCGGGGCCCCCCACGCATCCGTGGTGGCCGGGGCACTGTGTCGCATGACTGACCTGTCTCCCAACGTGGCTACTGTCTGGTGCTGCCCTGTGTGCATTGTGTCTTTCAGTGGGCAGTGCATGGGTGGGTACCCGGCCCTGCATGCTGACACACAGTCCATCTGCACACCCTGCCGGCTGCTGTTCTCAGTTGCGTGTGCATGATGATGCCTGCATTGCGCTGTACACCAATGTGCAATGGTGCTCAGCATCTGACACACGCACATGACAGGCAGTGGGCGTGGTGGTCTGTGGACATGTGTGTGGTTAGGGGTGGTGTTCTGGGTCGGTTTGCCTCCTACCCTTTGTGCAAGTTTGGTGCGTTGTGTGTGTGTGTGCGTGTGTGTGTGTCCATCAGCGTGGCATGTTAGACCTCACTCATCCCTGGTTGTGTGTGTGGTTCCATGCCCGGCCACTTCCCTTGCCGGCATGCACCCCTGGTGTGTGTCCATGCATGGTTGTGGGTTGTGCCTTAGCCACTGGTGGTTGCACATGGCCCCATGACTTACCTGGGTTGGCTGAAGTGCTCCTCCGTGATAGTGTCCCGGTGCAGCTGTACCAGCCGGAGCAGTCGGGGGTCTCATCGGCCAAGGGGGGCTTCCCATCACCATCATCACCGGCTTCCTCATCGTCCCCATCGTTGTCCCCCTCTTCGACCTGTATGGCTATCCCACATTCATTGGCCATGTTGTGCAGGATGCAACAGGCCAGGAATAGCTCGCAGGCCTTTGAGGGGCTGTACTGTAGGGCACCGCCGGAGGTGTCCAAGCAACGGAAATGTGCCTTCAGCATCCCGAACACCCACTCGATGACATTACGTCTGGTGGCGTGTGCCTCATTGTAGCATTGCTGCGATGGGGTCATGGGCCGCTGGTAGGGTGTGAACAGCCAGGGACAGAGTGGGTATCCACTGTCACCTGTGTGTACAGGGTGGAGGTTAGTTTGGTGATCAGCATCAGCCTGCCCCGGGCCATGTAGGCCACTACTCATGTCACCTCTGACTATGCCCCCCCAGGCCCTATGATTGTCCATGTGGTTTGCATACTCACCCACTAGGTGTCCAGTGAGGATCTTCCCACTCTCGAATCTGTGGCACAGTGCCGACTGGTGCCAGATGAAGGCATCATCTGCTCCCCAGGGTGCATGGCACAGACATTGATTATGCACCCCCTGGCATCGCACACCACCTGGCAGTTGATGCTGGCATAGCCCTTGCGATTGATGTAAGTGGCTCCCTCAGGGCCAGGTGGTGTGTGGATAGCCACATGGGTGCAGTCTATTGCCCCTAGCACACCAGGCATACGTGCTACCCTGTGGAACTCCTGTATGTTTGCTGTGCGCTCCACCGGTTTGGCGGGAAATGGATGTACTCCGCAGCATGTGGCAGCAGTGCACTGAGGAACTGGGTGAGGTGGAATGACGTGACCGACTGGGTTATGCCTGTGGTGTCCCCAGTTGGTCTCTGGAAGGTACCCGTGGTGAGCAAGCACATGCAAGCTGTCACTTTGGTCTCCACTGACAGGGCATGGCTCCGTCGTGTGGGTGCCTGCATCACATCACTGCACAGCTCACAGAGCCACCTCAGAATTGCCCGATTCAGGCAGTACTGGCCCACAATCTCGGTATCACTGTACAGCTTGAAGCTGGTGCGGGCTCGGTACTGCCTGTTGGGGGCATACCACCGATGGGCCCTTCCACGGCCATGCCCTCCTGCTGCCCTCCTTCTCACCCCCCTCATAATGGCCTCCATCTGGAAGGTGGCACTGGCCATGTCCCTGGCTTGTGTTCACTCCCCCTGGCAGCTGTTACTGTATTCCCCCCGCTGTCCTCACTGCTACTTCCCCTGCACCGGGAACACCTGCCTGTGATTGCCTCACTGCTGTGTGGTGTACCTCCCCCTTGTGCAATGTCTCCTCACACCTTCCCCTGTGGCTATTGCTTCCAGGTGCCCTTTCCTGCCTGGCCATGTGTCCCTGCTGCCCAGTGTGTCCTCCTGTGTGTTGCTCTCATATGTGGCTTCCCTGTAGCGTTCTTGTGCCTCTCTCTTGCTCCCTTTTATTTTGGCTCAGTTCCGCTATGGCGCACTTGCTTGCTCCCCTATTGCGCATGGCGCAAGTTGTTGAATATCGCACTGCGCCATTTATACATGGTTCCTCCCCCTTCAGTTGAGCATGCCTTCATTATCATTGTGCTGTTGCTCAGTGTGATTTGGGGGGCGCAACTGCCTCCTGCTGAATATTGCAGAATGGCGCATTTTCGGACTTGCGCAGGCGCAACCCTATTGCACATGGCTCAACTCTTTTGAAGATCTGGGCCCATGTGTTTTTTCCCCAGATGTATTTGTTTGGTGTCCTTAGGGGTAATGACTATGAACAATAAAATCTCCAATATTTTACCCTCTGCTAAAGGTTACTCTATTTGGTTGTGAAAACAAATTTCCGACTGTTGCATCCCCGTGTGCTAGATTTACTATTTTCTTGATTTAAATAGCTTTCTGATTGAATTTTGTTATTAACATTAGTGGTTTATTTTTATTCTTTGGAACTTTTTTTTTGTTTAAATAAATCTTCCCTTTTTATTTTCTATACCTGAGCAAAGGCATGTTTAACTACATGCTCAGAGTAATCTTTGACATGACGTTTTTTGGCCATTTCAGGAAATTGATTATTATATTATTCCAAGGTGGCACAATGTATTTTTATTCTAATAAACTGTCCCATGGTGATACTGTTTATTAGCTTAGGTGAATGTCCACTTTCTGACTTAGAAGTATATTTTCCTGATGAGGGTTTTCTGAATACTTCTTTTTTTTTTTTTGTCCATTCCATTTTTTCTCCCTGAAAAGGCAGGAATTTAGCCAATATCATCCCTTGTTTGGTCTCCAGCTCTCCCTCAACCCCCCCCCAGGAGACCACTTTGACCTACCCTTCTGAGAGGTAAGACAGGAAGGAGTAGAATATGCTAATCCAACTAAGTTAAGGAAAGATAGAGCCAAGAGTCAGGAATCATGCTGCTCAACTGGGGGGTTCTGGCTTGGCTGCCCCTAGTGATGTGGATATGCAATGAAGTCCATGGCATGCAGCACACAATCTTGAACACTGTGCGCCAATGTCCACCACATTACCAATCTCAGCACTGGTTAGACTCCCTGTTGCACTGACCCCTGACCACTGCCAGGAGTCAGGATACTGCTGGGACACTGAAACTACCTCACCCAAAGGAGGACAGCTGCCCAGCAGATGGTCTATCCTCCTACCCCTGCAATCAAAACTCCATCTCTCTGGGTTCACTCCCAAACCCAGCAGGCCAGCTCTTGTTTTCTAAATAATTCTGACTTCAATGAACCCCTTTGATCACTTCAAGTTTTAGATCCAAAAACTCTGTTTCACTATTAGATACTCTATGTGTGAACTGAATATTCCATTAATTTGTATTTAACCATTTAACAAACTTATGTGCCAAATCTTCCATACTCTTCCAGATACAGAAAATATTGTCAACAACATCAATAAGCATTTCCTTGTATTTATTTATTGAAATGTTTCACCAGGAAGGCATGCTGAGCAACAAGTTGCTCATCTCCTGGTGTGACCTGGGGGGTAGGGGAACATGAGGATAGTTGGTGCACAATATAAATCTACAGTAGATTACATTCAAATAATTTGAGCAGACTGTACAGGAGTAATGAAATAGTGGGATGCTAACAGTTTTGAACTAGATAGATACTCTGCCAACACTTTTGGACTAGATAGATACAACACCACAAAATTACATTTAGGCATACACTAAATGACACATAACTGTGTAGCTAGAAAATGGCTGATTAGAATTGTTGTAGTTTGATCTAGGGAAGTTAGTGAGGAGTAAACACAGGCAGAACAGGTTGGCTAAGGTATAACAGAAGTGCAAGTTAACTACATGTGCATTAGAGATTAGGGGTCAGTCATAGCTAGGGCTATGTAAGGGGGAGAAGGGAAGGTGAGAGACAGGTAGGTATGTCAGTAGGAAGAGAAGTGGAGGAGGGTGGTGGAAGGGGATGGAATCAGGAGGCAAAGGAAGAGGTAGGAGGAGAAAGGTCTGCTGGGGCCTGACCCCTCCAGTATGCTGAGGACCCTGCCTTCACAAGGCAGGGGTCAAGCATGACAGAAACGGACAGGTTGTGGCAGCGAGAGGTAGAGTATGATAGGAGGGAAGCAGGTTGTAGGCAATGAGTGGAAATAGGCTTCGGAAGAAGAGAAGAGAGGGTGAAGGTGAGAGAGAAGAAAGAGACCAAATCCCAGCCCTTCAGGATGTGGAGAAGTAGAGGGAAGAGTTGAGTTAATGGTGTAAGGATAGGGTAGGGACTGGCCTTTGGTACAACTTTGGATGACTGAGAAATCACAGTAAGAGAACAATGGAAGGTCTGAATAGAAGGAATTGGGGGAAGGGAAGAAATGCTGGTTTTTAGGTGGGTGGGGGTGAAGCTGCAGCAGGGGCATTGCATGGATACTGAAGAGGCGTAGGGTTTGTCAGGGGCTTAGAGGGGGGTTAGGGAGGGTTGTAACAGGAACAGCCAGGTTCAAGGGAGTTTTTAAGGGCAGAGCTGATGGAATAGTAGGAGGATGAGTGATAAATTTGAGGGGGGAAGGAATTCCACATTTTTGGGAGGTGGTGAGAGTAACTGGATTGGCTGATGAGGGTAGCTCTGCTGGAGACTGCCAGAGTATGGGGAGTCGGATGATCTAAGGGAGTGAGAGGGAGTGGGGGTATTATAAATGAGGGAGAGAGGTAGGAAGGGAGTTTACCCAGCCAGTGCTTGGAGGTGAATTTAGCACCGTGGGAGAGTTGTCTGCTTGTAAGAGGGGGAAGGATAGGGCATGATAGAGATCACAGTGGTGGGTGTGAGAGGGAACCTCAGCTGGGCAAGATCCAGATGCATACAGGACTGTATCATTGGCATACATGTGTATGATGGTGATGGAGGAGCAGACGGATGGAAGATCATTTAGCAAGATGGAGAATAATAGGGGCCCTAACACTGAGCCCTGAGGGACTCCAGTATTAATCAGGAGGGGAGGCAAAATGATATCAGAGATCCTTACTGATTGGGTTCTACCAGTGAGATAGGCCTTGAACCAGCAAGCGGTTGAAGGAGACAGGCCAGCTGTTGAGAGGGAGTCAAGGAGGAGGGAGTGGGAAACAGTGCTGAAAGCCTTGGCAAAGTCAATAAAGATGGCTAAGGTGATTTGGACATTGTCCATCCCGGTAAGGATAGAGTCAATGAATCGAAGTAGGGAGGTCACGGTGTAGTGATTTTTCCTGAAGCCAGACTGGAAAGACGTGAATTAGGAGGTGTCAGTTAGAAATGAGGTAAGCTGTGAGAGGACAAGGTGTTCTTGTAATTTAGCGATGGTAGGGAGGAGAGAGATAGGACAGTGATTTCCAGGGGATGGTGGGTCACCACCTTTGGGAAGAGGGAGGATCACAGCATGTTTCCATGGGGAAGGGACCGAGGCAGTAGAAAATGAGAGGTTTAGAATTAGAGAAAGGGGTAGGCAATGGCCGAGGCAGAGAAAGAGGAGTTTGGGGTCTAGGTCATCTAGGGAGGAAAGTTTTGAGAGGTTGATAGTGAGGAGGGCTTGTAGCGTGTCATTTGGGGAGACTGTATTGAAGGAGAAGAGGGGGTGGGAGGAGGGGGAGGAAAGGTTCCATTGGACAGAGGAGAGGAGTGAGGGTAGAAAGGGAGGGATTTCAGTAGCTCAGTGGAACAGGTGGTATAGTAGGACTTAAATTCAACAGCTACAGCACCCAGGTCAGCCATAAGAGTGTATTATTTTAAGCACAAGGGGTAGGCGGGACATGGGAGAAAAGAGGAAATGAACCACCTTCCAGAACTTGGAAGGTGAATTTATGTTTGTGAGAAAGGTGGTGTTAACGTATTCCAACTTTGCTAGCCTTGTGGCCCTGGTACAGGCATTTCAAAGCTTGCAGTAAGTCATGAGATCACTAGGCAGCTATCTGGTTAGGGTATCTGGTTGTCCTACTCTTCTTGTCCCATCATAAGTATTTCCTAGTGTTCCGTGGTGCCCCCACCCTCTCCCATCATAAGTACTGCCTGTTGTCCAGTGCCACTCCCATCCACTGTTCTCTCATCAGTATAACCTGGTGTCCAGTGGTACCACCCCTCATCCTGTACCATGATAAGTGTTTCCTGGTTTACAGTGGTACGCTATTCCTTACCTAGTCCCATGTAAAGGATTTCCTGGCTTGGAGTGGCATCCCCATATCAGGATTGCCCAGTTAATAGTGGTACCCCCAACCCCAACTCTGACATCCATTTGACACTACCCCCAGATGGTGACTAGCATGGCTCTCCTCTCACCTCCTTGGTCACCCAACATCTGTCTGGAAACAGTAATATTAGTGTTGTTTTTCAAAATAGCACTAGTAGTTCTATTTTCCATCAGTCAGCAGCTGGCCAAGGAGGTGGGAGGAGGACAGTTCTGGTCACAGTCTATTCAGCATAATAAATGGGTTGTGGGGAGAAGAGTCTGGCATTTGGGATGGGCCCCATGCAGGGTAGGCTCCATTAATTGTTTTCATTGTATGTAAGTGGCCTGGCCATTGCCCAACTCCACTCTCCTCTAGTTAGAAGGAACTAGGACTGGCAAGGGAAAAAACAAGAGCAAAGGCTTGTTATTGATATCTAAAGGTCAGGTGGCCATACTCCATTATCCTTTTGTCATCAGAAGCCGGGACAGGCAAGGGACAAACTGGAAACAAGTTCTGTATTTTTATCTCCCCAGAAGTATCAAGTGGTGTAACTCAGGGCTCTATCGTGGACCCTCCTCTGTTGTCTCTATTAAAACTCTATTAACCCTCTAGTCCTTCAATATGGTACTTCAAAAATTCTGCTCTACATTGATAATGCAGCAATTAGCAGGTGCTCCAACAATTTTACTGATATCAAACTTGGTATAAATCAAGACTTAGCATTATTACAAAACTGATTCTTCAGAAAACCCTCATCCTAAATGAAAAGAAAACAAAAGCCATGCTTTTTGGATTCACAACCAGTATAAATACCCTTACTAGTGCATTTAACATCTGCACATTAGATAGTTCAAAGCTGGTAGTTGTCAGCAGTTTTAAATATATTGGCTCCCCCTCAGTCTCAATCTAGCCTTCAGATTTCATGTGAACCACCTCAAGATTCCACAAAATAGAAAATGTTGGCTCCTTTACAGAGTTAAGTGGTGCCTTACTGATGAAGCCCATTTTGCAATTGCACACCATTGCCTTCCTCCCCTCCTGGATTATGATGCCATTCTCTTTACCTCCTTGTCTAACAGGGAAATGTCTAGGTTCAAGTCCTTCTACAATCACATTGGAGGTTTTGCCCATGATGCAGATGGAAGGATCCACCTGAGCTTAGTTTATAGGGATCTTGAATGGATAGTACCTGAAGCCAGGCTTGACTACTTGTACTTGCTGAGCAGTACCACTTATAAAATCCTGGCTCCGAGCACCCCCTCATATTCATCCAGACTACTTCATTTCCCAGAAAGACCTTGTGTACTCAAATCACCATCGCTAACACACAGTAGCTTTATAACATGAAGATCGCGTAAGACAAATTTGATTTTTTTTTTTCCAGCAGGGTGATGAAGGCTTTTGATAAAGGTCAGGCAGGAGACGTACTATACCTGGACATTATAAAAAGCATTTAACACAGTCCCACACAGGATACTAGTTAAGAAACTGGATGACATGGGGGTTGGGGATAAACTACCACAATGAATCAATAACTTGCTGGGAGAGAGGAAGCAGAGAGTTATTATGAATACAGAATCCTGAGGAGTGATGTAGGTAAGAAGCAGGATACCACAGGGGTTAGTCCTTGGACTGGTCCTCTTTATCAGCGACATAATGGGGGGGGGGTATGAGGTACAAACTGTCTCTTTGCTGATGACACCAAGTCCTGAGGCAGAGAGGACAGTGAAGAGGGTATTCGGAAAATCACAGATGATCTGAAGAGGCTGATGAAGTGGTCCAGGGTACTGCAACAAGGATTCAATGCCATAAAATGCAAGGTCAAGCACGTAGACAAAAATACAATAATATAAAGGCTGAGTATAGGATGGAGATAAGGGTGGAACAGATAGAGGAAGAAAGGGATTTGGGGTAATCATATATGGAATCTTAAAGTCATCTGCACAATACAATAAGGCAGTGGGGAGGGCAACTAGAATGCTGGGGTGCATAGGCCGGAGATTTGGTAGCAGACAAAAGGAGAGAATACTGCTCCTGTACAGATCACTGATTAGGCTGCATCTAGAATGCTGCTCACAGTTCTGGAGAGCACACCTCAAAAGGACAAAGACAGGACAGAATTGGTACAGAGAAGGGCTCCAAAAATGATTCAGAGGCAGCATGGTAGGTTGCAAGAGGAGAGGCTGTAAATTATGGAAGCAGTAATATCTGACAGGGTGAGCAGATTGGCCAATACTGGACCACCAAGGGGTACAATGAGGCCCAACACCACAGGCGGAGGGCCTTATAGCCCCTGAAAGGTCTGGTGTTGCCCATACTGACCACCCTGGAGGGTATTATTGCACTTAGAAAATGGGCTATCTGTAAAGTTTTCTTTAGTAATATTTAAGAAATAAAAATATTAAAAAAAAAGACTAAAAAGGACCTTAAAGTTTCTTTGCTAGTAAAGTAGTCCCTCTACTGGCACCAATGGTTACCAGCAGAGGGCGGTGCAGTGTTTCTCAGTGTTTCTCAATTGTTATACAATTTGGCTATGTGCAGCATGTTCCTCAGTGGAGTAACAAACCCTCTCCTCCATCACAGCTCGAGGAGAAGCTGTACGGAGAAGTGGATTCATTTTAAAAAAGAAAAACATACAGTACTGATGTGCACATGATTTACTTGAGTGGGAGTAAAGTCGGAGTGAGACCAGATATCAGAAGTTCTGTTTCAGAGCAGCTTTGAGCCTACATTGTGGTACAAACCCTCTCCTCCACCGCAGCTCAGTTGCGATCATCTTTTTTTATTTATTTGTTTATGGTACCTTTAGGAGAACCACACATAGTTTGGCTTCACTACTGACTGGTAATGGAGCAGCACAATGTAGTGATTGAGGAAATGAATATTGGAAGTACAGGAACAGTCATTGCACTGTTTATTTCTGTTAAAAGAAACGCAAACATACTGATATGCACATGTTTTTCTTGAGTGATAGTGAAGCCGGGGTCAGACCGACCAGATCACAGAATCATAGTAGCTACAGTACAATTTAGAAACCTTATTTTTATTTCTGTGGGAGAACTGCAGCAAAAATGATACAGCATGTCCCAGCTCATTATGTAGGGTGTAATTATGATTTTGAAATGGGGTACCGAGGGAATGCATGACATGAATTTTTTTAGTATTTATTTCTGTGAGGTAGCTAGTGTTTTGTAAGCACTGTATAATTCTGATACAGAGAGGCATGTGCTGCAGTTTTGGTGACCATGGTTATGGGAAGCTCAACACACTGACAGCTTGTTCTTCCTTTTAAAATGCCTGAATAAGTTTGATTTTTATTTTGAGTAATTGTTTTCAATTCAAAAGCCTATCAGAGGTTGGTGTGTATTTTTTTTTGGCAGGTGGCAATGAATTAGGCAGTCTTGGTATCACAGCATCAGTAAGAGAAAAAAATGGCGGCATTTTCAAATTGAATGGGGTATCTTCAGCCAATGAGCTAACAGGGTGGGCACAAAGATACTTAAATGGGTGAAGGGGCACTTGTGTTAGTACTTTTTATTTCAACGGCATCTATTGAAAGTTAATGTACCCCCCTGTCAAGGGTAGCAGCCAATCAGATGCCAGGAAATAAAAAGCCCATTTTCTAAGAATATGTACATGCTGAAGACCAGAAGAGAAAGTGGGGATATGACTGAGACATATCAAATTGTGCAAGGGATAAACAAAGAGGATAGTGGTGAGCTGTTCACCAAAAATGGTAACAGCAGCACCAGGGTCAACACAAGGAAATTGGTGTGGTGGGGATAGATTTAAAAAGCATGTCAGGAAGTATTGCTTAATAGTGATGGTCAAGTCAAGTCAAGTCATGTTTATTTATAAAGCGCCTTTCGAAATCAACAATTTGATGAACAAGTGGAACATACTGCCCGGAGAGGTAGTTAATGCAAAATCAGTAGTGGGCATCAAATGTGGATAGGATAGGCACATAGGCCTGGCATGAAGCAAGGGGGGAAAGGACATCAGGAGGAGGGATGGAAGAGGACCAGTAGGGTCCTTGGATCATATTTAACTCTTGGTAGGCCAGTCGGCAGATTAGATAAACTGTCAGGCCTTCATTTGACTTCAATCTTTTACAGATTTTCTATGATTTTCTATTGTATAAGTTTGTCACTGCTGTACATTTTGAATTACTTATGTATTCAAATTGTGCCACATGCATGTATGATGTGTATTTAATTGTTGTGTTTGACAATGCTGTAACATTTCTTTGCATCTTTGTTCTGCCATTCCTTTGCTGAAGTCATGCCTGAACTATGTCCCTTGGACCAAAGCAACCAACCTGCAAAAAAATAAATGAATACATGCCTAGCACTATAGATTTCTAATACCCAGTAGAGCTCACCAGGATGCAATGCAATAGTGCAGAATTCTGCTGTTGAGTTACTGCAGGAAACAAGACAATTTCAATAGCAGCTAATCCCTTTTACTTTTCAGGAATCTGTGACAATGCATTGCATCCTGGTAGGCTCCACTGTGCCTCACTACTACAGTATATATTGTATCTGTGAGATGCAAGCCACTGTCATTGCTAACCATAAGTCACAGTACTACTAGTAACTATCTTGTACTATAGACTGCTAATCTATATATAAATGGCTCAATGCTGAGTGAGGATCTATGTGATGCAAGTAACTGCCATGGACACAGAACCGCAAGTCACAGTACTAATCACTTACAAAGTAATTTGTTACATTACAGACACAGTGACCACAATCGCATCGCAGTGTACTATAGCAATAACTATTATTATGGATGACAATGACTGTTACTTTATATTGAATCTGTGTGATGCAAGTCACTGTCACTGAAACAGAACCTCAAGTCACAGTATTACAAGTACTGCCCTGCCTAAAGTTGTACCATAGACTACTGATCTACAGTTATAGAAATGCACCATTTTTTTATTTAGATTTTTTTTGTGACCAGGTATGTGTACTGTACCACACATAAAATTGTCTATTTTTAGCCATGACTTGGGCGTCTACACTACTGTATGCTTACAGGAGTGGATGAATTAAATAACATATAAACAAGCAGATAGAGAAGTGTCACAATGATTGCAATGTGCAAAAAATGAATACATAAAAGTGACAGTTACATACAGATCTAAATCACTAGTAATATACTGTATAAGCTCTATTTTATTTTATTTTTTAATTATATATGCTGATTTCACACAGATATTGGCTACCTGTTGGCTGTCAGTGCCCAGCGCTACACTGCTTCCTGATCTGCTATAGTACAGTCTATGAAGCTGTGAGTAAGAAAAGAAATGATAGGAAAGCTGCAGGAAGTTCACACGTTTAGTAGTTTCCATTGATGTAGATGCAAAATGGACACTAATCAATTCACTGTCAACAGCAGTTCAAACAAACTCTATTCAGAGCCAACATGGCTGCTGTACATCTTAAGAGCACTCACAGGCTTCAAAGAACAAAATGCAGTTTTGTTTCACAGGAAAAAAGAGCCTGCCATGCCCAATATGGCTGCCATGAGCTTTGTGTGTATGTGAGACTTCAGCACTATTGCGGAAGTGAAGTCACACATGCTCACTGAGCTCATGGTGGCCATCTTGGGCATGGCGGGCTTATTTTTTTCTTTTTAAAAATGAAAGTGAAGGGCAGCAATCAAATAGTGTGCTCATGCAGCTGTGGAGGGGAAGGGTGGTGGAGAAACAACAGTAATGCACAGACCGCAGCACTGTGGAAGAACAGAGGGAAGGACTCTGGTCATATGCTTCCACTGTCCCTTCTCTCTTCTACATGACAGCACTACATCAGCATGGCTCTGCTCATGCAGCCATAAAAATGAACACTTTAGACAGCAAAATACAATTCCTTCCTCCCCATATTGATCCAAAGGAAGCACTGCAAAACAAAAACAGCTTAAAGTAAAACAAAACTCTGAAAAATGCAGGAAAGGAGCTAGAGTAACTCCATGACCTACAAATACTGTTCAGTTGATCCTATTCTAATCCTCTCAGTTTTGATTAGTATTTGCTGCATAAATTGTTTTCCAAACAGCCTTGTTCAAAACCGGTTTCTCCATTCTGTCAGCAGAGCTCTTAAAAGGTTGTTTCTTCCTGTGTTTCTCAGTCATAGCTTCCTCTTTCAGCATTGCAGTATGTTGGGTGATAACATGGAAGCAGGTGAAGCTTCAGGAAAGATGAATCCCACCTTCTATTATGACACATATACAAACAGAAAAGCCTCAGATCCTCAAGTAGTCACAAAAGAAATAAGAATCCTGGTTACCCTGGTGAACATTCCCCTTTTTTCCTTTTTAACTACACTTGTCAAAAAATATGAAATCCAGGTGAATACAGAAATGTCTGCAAAATATGGGAGCAACACAACCAATTTGATATCTAAAACAAAATGCCAACACTACTAGTTAAATACACATATTTGTTTATAGATGTAGCATTTTCTTTTGAATAGAAACATTTGCAATAAGAAAGAAGCATAATAAATTAATAAGCAAAACTAAGTATTGCAGATTACAATCAAGTATATTTAAATTTGTTAAAAAATCACTGGTTCTTTCTAAGATCATAACCTATGTGACAGCATAGAACACCAAGCAACTGATAAACTGCAATACATTTCATTAAACACTTATGCTTACATTTTGTTTTACTCTATTGCTATAGCAATAATACCACAGTGTTATGGGTTTATGAGATAATAACTGGACCAAGGGTAATAAACACAAGGGCTGATGACCAAGGTGTTTATTAACCCCCAGGTCTGTTTATTGCTGAGAAAACCCAGACCAATACTGGTATTATCACTATTATACTGAAAATATAAAATAGAGAATAATGGATATGCAACGGTGTGTTATGGATTTTGTTTACTCACCCGACGTGAGCGATGACCCATAAACCTCGAGAGCGAAGCTCAAGAGGTTTATGAGGTCATCACACACTGAAGGTGTATAAAAAAATCCATATGAACACAAGTGCATATCTATTGTTTTTTATTATTATTGGTGCAAGGAGTTAACCCTCAAGACAGACAGACACACACACACACACTGTCTCTCACTCTCACTCTCTCAAACTGACTTTTTTTAACCTGTCAAGTACACCCCATCCTGGATCTCATTCAGTGTCAACCAATCCGGACTGTCAGCAGGATCAGCCAGATTTGTTTTAAATTTAAGAATCAGGATCAACCAGATAAAGAAATAAAATGCAAACTTAATAGGACTGGAAGGGTGGTGAAAAATAGTGGCTCATCGGTAAACGGAAATCAGAGCCACCATGTTATTATACTGTTCAGCCTACCCACACGCATACAGAGTCAGAGCCAATGAAGTGGCTCAGTACAAATCAGTGATAACCGAGAACACTGCCGGTGAAAGAAAGTTTTCAAAATGCTGTAATAACTCATTTTCGTGTCATTACAGAGTTTTGGTGAACCTTGTAAATGGTGTGATAAAGGGGGTCACCATTAATTATAACATTTTAAAAACTGCTGAAATCTGTTTGGTGCATTACAGCATGTCTGTGAGAAAGCAGGAACTGTTTCTCACAGATCTGCTGTAACATTGCTAGATGTCCCTGATTGGCTGCTCTGTGTTGAAGGGGGATGGCCAACTAGGCTTGCTCTCTGATTGGCTAAGTGCACATGCATCGCCAATCAGAATGCAGAGCCACTGTCCCTTTAGTTTTCTTAGCCAATCAGAATGCAGAGCCATGGTCCCATTATTCAGTCTACTGTCTAACTATGGAGAATAACCATACACTAACTCTGCATTCTGATCAGGTAAGAATTATTGTTTTCAATACTCTATAAGGTTTCTGACTGTAAATAATGTAATGTCCACAGCTAAGGTTAGTTTACACCAGATTTGGTTTGGAGGGGAAATGTGACTTATAAACCTTTATAGTGAAATTGCCCATATGTTGAATTAAACTTAAGGTTGTTCTCTGAATCAATGCTTCAAGAAGTATTCAGCTCCTGTAAATGTCAGTTGAAAAATTACCACACAAAATTTCTGGTGGAAATATTTTCTAAAAACACTAAGATTTGCCTTCCAGGTTACATAGTACAACAAATGTAACTATTGTGCTGATGCTCTGAAGACTATCACAATACTATTATAAAAGATAATGAATGGGTCAGATTATGTAGTTCTCCAAAGGACAGGCTATTTGCACAATAAAATACTATGCATATTTCATGTAGAATGTGTATGGAAGTTAAACGCATAACATGATTCAGAACTGATTAACTTTTCAGAGATGTATAAAACATGGCATCAAGCTAACAGTTTTCATGTGTGAAAAATCCAAACAATCTCTGAAGGATTTCAGTGTAAACTTTAATAAGATTAAGGTTTCAAACAAACTGATTAGTGAAAAGAGTGCTTTCTCTTTCTTCCCTTTTCTTTGCTATAAGCCCCTAGAATGACTGAAAAGGATTACACAAGTTGACTATTTTCCTAACCCATAGTTTTAAAAACAGTCATATCTTAACATATGTGACCGTATCTTGGTAATTTCAGGTATGATTTGAACCATAATAACTATATCTGTGTTTGTTTCATTAACAGTAAATGTTATTTTGAAGGTGTATTTTAGTAATAATTATTAATAGTAATATTTAATAATATACATGTTTCCGCCTAAATCTCTGTCAGAAAAGGCAACACATGTTCTGATGTGAAATGTGTTTTGTTTTACTGTTTTATATATTAGTGTTCTAGAGTAATTACTGATTACTGTGATTCATTAGAGTAAGAATACAGCATCTTCCAAATCACATCAAAAGGATGATATCTAAAATTGTATAAAATAAGAGAAATCCTGAAAGCCAATTGGCTGAAGCAGTCTTTCAGCCATAATGATGTCATAGGTTATCATCACAAGCCAGAACTGAATACCTAGATAAGCTGTATCTCAGTACTTTCTAGTCATTTTATAACTGCAAATACACTTTAGGGTATGGTATATCAAAGAATAGTGTCACATTTTGGCTGATTGATTGCACTCAGCTTTGCCTCATCCTTCTCAAAACTCACACGTTGTGACTATATCAATTGATATACCACATTCTGTCATTCATTATTGCTTAACTACAACATATTGGTGCCTTAACACATTGTTTGGGGACAGTAGTGTGTCTGTGTGAGTGTGTGTGTGTGTGTGTGTGTGTGTGTGTGTGTGTGTGTGTGTTTGTACTCTGCTGTGGCCTCTTTCTGAAAGCCTTAAACAGGGCCACTCTACAAAAGCTTCTAATGTATTTCACACATTGCGAGTAGATTGCACCATCCAAAACACAAAAATACAGACCTGTTAAATCCAGCAGGGTGTATAACCTAACCCCACCCCCGTAAATTCCCTCTGAATTTAACATGGCATAACTGAACTTTTTTTTTTTTTTTTATTGTTTAACCAGGAGTGGCACACTAAGCTGAAAGCTTTTTTACAGGTGCCACCTGGGAGCACAGGGAAGTTAAGTGACTTGCTTAGGGTCACACAGTATGCAAGTGGGGGCTGTGGGATTCAAACCCAGGTCTCCAAGTTTGCAGCTCAGAGCCTAAAACCACTGCGCTATACTGCCTGCATCTTTTATAACTTTTATAATCCAAAGTAAAAAACATACTGTAAAAAATACACAAAAACTTACTATTATCATATTCCTTTTTCTCAGAGAGCCCTTACTGGTTGTATCCCAGTTGAATCTTGTTCAGTTTCAGTGTATTTGATAAAAAATATTAACATTGATTTGACAAGCGTTCTATATTTATTTTGTATTATTTATTTGTACATCGGTAAACCTTTGAGCTAAGTGCTCAACTGCAAAGGTTCCATGTCAGGATGATGTACTAAAACATTGCAGCTAGCCATGGAGTAGATGGCATCATGCAACAACTATGCCAGTTGTGGATCCCATAGATCTGAAGTCAGATAGCATACAATCACGTTGTTGTGATTACCACCCTTTCAATCTGTTAAACAATATCTGTCAAAATATCTTCCAGTCAGGAGCAAGTAGCCTTACACTGAAACAACTGAACATACTGTGTTAGACTAGTTAAGTTGTTTTCATGAAGCTCAACACTGCCACTAGCTTTACAATCTATGCTGGGTGTACAGATGGTAAAGTTTATTTTTTTTATATACTCTTTGATCCCCATCACCACCTCCTACCTACTTGGCAACAGGGATACATGGGCGGAGCTGATAGGCGGCTCTGACACCCCCCTCAGAGGGGCTTGGTCTCTGGTCCACTGTGTCCCCACACCTGACCCTCCCAGTAATCCCCCATGGGTTACCCCCCCTTGGCAGGGCCAAGGGTGAAGGGCATCAACATTCTCCCCCCCCGGAGACCAACATCTAAACTCAAGGGGGCCGGCACCCCGGAGACCAACATCTAAACTCAAGGGGGCCGGCACAGGTGCTGCAGGGCCATCATGGAGCTTACCAGCTCCATTTTTCCTTATTTTCTCCCCGCCCCTTGCCATGGTGGCTCACATGCATGTGGAGGCACATGCACACTGCAGCCCATGGCACCCTCCCTATTTGAGTTGCTCCCAACTGCACTACCTCCGGGCCTCCACCCTGGGGCAGCCTTGCAGTGGGCATGGCTGGGTCCCCACCCTGGAGGGGGAAGCTGCCTTATGGCTGCTCAATCCATCTCCCAGCCTCCCTCCTGCCAACCCCCAATGACCCGGGCTCGTTCCCGAACCTGGGTCCTGGCATGGCACAAGGCATGGCATCCAGCACCTCAACCCACAGCGCCACCAGGTTAGCAGATGATAAGGTTTCAGTCTCTTTATAAAATATTGCTGTTTGGTAATTAGGCACTCCAGGGTGTGGGTCATCGTGGAATGTACCCCCCACCTTTGGTGGTGTTGAACAAGGCAAATCTGAATGTCTTAAACCATCCAAGAAGTGGGTTAGTCTTACAATGACCCATACCCTAGAGTGCCTTATTGTAATTTTGAAATGAATTCCACTGTTTTAAAAAGTTTTAAAATGATAAAAAAAGAGAAAATAACCTTTTATTCATACAGAAAAACTGAACAGAATACAAGAACAATTGTAATCCCCTTGTTCCCAGGGGTTACTAGAATCCCACTTAGAATCAGTGGCAGGCAGGGAGAGGCAGCTTGTGAGATGCCAGTTAAATGGATTTCACACTGTCACACTCTGTTTTCAGTCTCAGCTGAGCTGGAGTGATGATGTCACCTTAGAATTTTCACAGCAGCATAAGCCACAAAGGAATGCTAGCTGCAGGGGTTAGCAGTAGAATGTAGAGTGGAGAGTAGAGTGCAAAAGTAGGGGTCATTCTGCAGGAGAGTTCGAGAGAGTGAGGAGTGCTGCAGAAGGCAACTCCTCAGACTTAGCTCTGACACAGAGCTACCTCTGGAGAAGTGGTAGTTGTTCTCACCCTAGATGGAGAACACAGAAGACCAGTAGAATGAAGTGGTAGAGACCATTCCTAGAAGGTTTTCTAGTGCCCTATCCCCGGAGGGATGGGGGGGAATTCCAGGATTCAGGGGCAATCCCCTGATCCAACTTGGAGGTGGCGAAGCTGCCAAAGATTTGTTTCTTTGTGTGAATACCCAAGACTGTTGTGTGGAAGAAGCCCTGGGGCACTTGCATTCCTGTGGTGAGTTTTTCTCTGACGAAGGGACTCTGTCACCAAGACTGTTTCTGTTAAAAGTGTCTGCCTACTATGAGGTCCAGAGAGAGACTAGCCAAGTACAGGGCTTTTAGGACTGTTTCTGTTAAAAGTGTCTGCCTACTACGGGGTCCTGAGGGAGACTTGCCCAGTACAGAACTTTTAGTTCATGTCTGATTTAAAAGCATCTGCTAAACTGGGGGTCTAGAGTAAAGACATTGGCAATTACAGAACTTTTAATTTCATGACACTGCCAAGGTGTGAGAAGTAGAATGTTAAATGTGAAAGACTTTTCAAGAAAGCATCTACAAGAGTGTTTCAGAGAAAGGTGTTATTAACTAGACAAATGGCCGAATATAAATTTGGAAGCAATAGGTGGGGAACCCCCCCCCCCAATCTGGAGTAACCATGTTTACCTCTCAGGATTCAGTTTAGGTACCTTTATTTTCTCTCAGTGCACTTAGCCAGTGCCTGAATAAAATACCCAGATGTGGGATTTTGGATTTTCTGTGTGCCAGAGTGTGCTCATTGGTGGTCAAGGGAGCCTCCAAGAATTCCTCATGAAATATGGGAAGGTCTCCTACTACTGGCCGAGGGTGCCATGTCAAGGGAAGTGTACCAGTTTGGGCCATGTGTGCTAAGATCCATTCAGAACCTGAGGGCTCACTGTGTGTGTGCTCTGTACCTCAGTAATCTGCATTACCAGTGGGAGTAGCCCTCTGGGGATCCCTCTTCGCTTTGTTGTATTCTCTGTGTATGTGAATAAAAGCCACACTTTAGAATCCCAACATGGTTTGGACAGTACAGTTATTGCTTCCAGAGTATGGATTTACTCGGGTGCCCCTGACCAGAAGTGCAAACCTAGCATAGTCCTGAGCAAACATTTTCTCCCAGTGACCCAGGTTAATGGCCATGATAAATGGTCCCCCAGGTGTGATCCAGGAAGTTGCCACACTTGGTTTGCCTGTCTGAGGATGGCAGGCTATGACATAGAAGTATGGGTTCACTGAATGGTTCGTAGTGACCTACCTATCATTGGTGCCATGTGTGAGAGGAGCAGCCCTGCTAGTTGAACAAGGGGGTCCGGTGGGTCCGGTGGGGGGAGGTTACACAATGAAAGGTTCCAAGAAATAGTTCATGCTGAGATTTACCCACAGGTTTTAATTATTATTTGTTTACATAAATTTTGTATCTTTATAATTGAGTGTAATAATTTCAACCTGATATACAGGTTGCAAGCTAATAAAAATCATATATAATGTATTCTTATTAGTCAATCAGAAAGAAGTATGCAGATAAACCATTTTATAATCTACAGTATTCAAACTTCTGTCCTCCACTATATAAAAAGATAAGGAAACTTGATTTCCTCACAGCAATCTCCAAAATGTCTCTTTTTATCAATACTCAAAGACTCAGCAACTGCAGTACATCCTAAAATTATGTGAGGCTTACAAATGTTGTATTGAATGGATATTGAAGGTTTGTACACATCTACAGTAACTTACTGGTAACATGTAGACTACAGGAATGCAACTCTACAAGAGTGAAATTGAAGCAAGCCCATTGGCACAGTGGCAGTGCTATCTTTTGCAATGCTAGGAAACCTGAGTTCAGGAACAAGCCTGAACTGCTGGACAACTGGGGGGGCTGAGGAAGGCTTAAACATCCCAGCTTATGCCCCCGAAGAGGTAAGCATCCATTCAGATGCCCCTTCTCTTAATGGGGTGTCCATGGCCCACCACACAAGTGCCCCCTGGGCTTCATGGGGGAGGCAAAATCAGGTCATGTAGGGGTGGGGATGGGCAACCAGCTTCTGTGCATGTCCATTGTGAGCACTTTGAATGGACACTGTGCTGGCATCCCAGTGGAGGGATGGAAACAGAAAAACATCAGCCACTGGCAGAATGCAGCACATCTCCCACTGATCACACACCATGGACCGGGAAATCCTCTGTCACTGGATTCAGTCTCTGGAGGAGTCTGGTTCATCTTGAAGATCAAGCTATGTGGGAGGTGGAGAGCATTTCGGGTTTTCAGGAGGAAATTAAGTACCTATGAAGGTTGGTGTTAGGGCATGCTGAAGTGAGCAGGGAGTAGACAAGTTGGTTGGGAGCACAAAAAGTACATAAAACAAAATAATGAGATTGAAATTTATTTGCAGAGCCTTTTATAATGTCAAATTTTAATTGAACACATACAGAATGGCTAGATATACAGAATGGGGGGATTCTCTAAGGGGCGGGAATAACGTGCAAGAGGCGCATAGCCTGCCCACCTAGCCCTGCACTCGTGAAATGATGCCTGGTGGCCATATTGACTGCCACCACATGGTCCTCTTCCACAGCCCCGCCCTCTCCTGTGCATAGGTGCATGGGGGCTCTTCTGAGGACATGGGTGGGCATCCAATGTGATGCTCTGTACCCCATCCACCACTGGATCCTGTATGCCCATGGGGCACCACAATAGTCAGGAGCTCACAGAGCAGCCATGGCACTGTGGTGGGAGGGTGCCCAGTCGACCACCCCTGGCCCTCTATGTGGTACCCAAGGGCTGGGACAGTGAGTTGGGGGGGTTCTTTGTCCCCTACATCTCTGCCATGGCCAGCAGCAGCATCCCCAGGGAGCACATACTGGCTAAGTCTGGGTCATGTTAGCGTAGCCTGTGCCCCTCCTCGCCCAGCACTCTGTGTTTTCAAGAACACTGCAGAGCATGGGCATGCCCCCTGCACCACCCCCTGGACCGACCCCATGCTGTGATTACTGACGGGCTGGGGGATCCAGCTCTTATCAGCCCTGCACCTCTTTGGAGCATTGGGTGCAGGGAGCGCAGTAGCCATGGAGTGTCTACGAACCCCAGATATGCAGCATGTTGCCACTCTGCACCTTACAGAATAGCCCCCATTATTTGTACATAGAAACTGGTTGCTTCTGCAAGTTTTAAAACACTTTTTTTAGAAGTAAATGGCTGTCTGGAGTCTCTAGGTACAGCACAAGAATGTAAAGCCATTTTACTTTCTTGTGATGTCCCTATCAATTTTATACATTCATTTATCTGTCAAAATATGTGCTTAAAAATGTACAGGAGCTTACAAAGTGCACCTGTAAGCTTTTGACATCTCCGGCCCCTGGTGTTCTATTTTGTTTTAAAAAATTACATGATGGAAGTACTATGCAATTAGGATTCAAGCAATTCAGAAAATGCATGTTATTTAAATGCTGACCTACTCTTAGCCTAAGCCGGGCGAAGGAAAATCCAGTGGGTTTAATGTGATTAACTACTCAGACTAGTTTAGTTGGTATGTTTAAAGGGACTATGGATTCCTTCCCAGAGGTCAGTTCAAGACTGAATTTAGAAATGCTGCAGTTATAAAAAGCAGATTCCTTCAAAATACACGCTGTATTGCAGGAGGTTTAGAGCCTAAGGGAGGCTGTCATGTCCTGCTTCTACTTCTGCCTTAGATGTACAAGGCCTCACAGTTATTGACCTGCACACTACAGGCAGTGGCACTCTAAAGTAGGATGAATATCTTTTGGTCCTATTAACGTTCACCATGAAGTAGCTAATACATGGCATTATATCAGCAAAAATATGGTGAAAGAGCCTACTGGCGCCGCTCGAGTGTGATTTATTCCCGTAATGCTGTTCTCGGGGCAGCGCTGCCCCTGGGTCAGCACCCTTTAGCTCCTCCTCCAGCTTACTTCTATTGGTGGATTTTACCCACTGGCATGCTGCCCCCGGGGCAGCACCCTTGCACTCCGCCTTCCACCAATCTCTGTTGGTGGATTTCATCCTGCCCCCAGGGAAGCAACCTGTAGCTGTTACTTACCACAAATCTGACTGTTGCAAGTCTGAGGAATTGAGGGTTTTAAGTGTAGATGAGAATGTTATGGAAATGCTCTCCCAGCAATATGCACTGCTTGTCTTTGAATTTTGGTGGCTCAAGGTGTATGTCTGTCTGCATCCAAAACAGCCAGACTTCAAGGGTTCACACCTTAACCAGGGACATTTTTTTGTGCTTTGTATCAAACTCAGTTGTGAGCATTTAATCATAAAAGTGTCACAAATCAGTACCTTTTTTTTAATATTGCTAAATTAAGACAGACTTACGTGAGACAATATGTTTTATTTATAAATTGAAAAAAATGGGGCAGTGCCATGATGACTGGTTATTGGCTCTGCCTTGGGCAGTGCCATGATGGTTGGTTTCTGTTTGCTGCTCCTGGGGCAATACCTGTGTATTTGGTTCCCATGGGCTGCCCCTTGGGCAGTGTTCTCACTGCCCCTGGGGCGGTGCCTGTGTAAGTGGTGCCCATGGGCTGCCCCTGGTGCAGTGTCCTTGCTGCCCCTGGGCAGTGCCTGTGTAATTGGTTCCCATGAGCTGCCCCTGGGGTGGTGCTTGTGTAATTGGTTACCATGGGATGCTCCTGGGGCAGCAGCTGTGTAGTTGGTTCCTACTGGCTGCCCCTGGGCCAGTGTTTGGGTATTTGTTCCTGTGCACTGCCCAAGGGACAGGCAGAAGGCACCAACTACACAGGCACTGACCCAGAGGCACCCCATGGGAACCAATTACATATGCACTGCCCCAGGGGCAGCCCACAGGAACCAATTACACAGGTACTGCCCCAGGGGCAGCAAGGACACTGCTCCAGGTTCAGCCGACAGGAACCAATTACACAGGCCCTGCCCCAGGAGCAGCGAGGTCACTGCCCCAGGGGCAGCCCATGGGAACCAATTTTACACAGCTGCTGCCCCAGGGGCAGCAAGGAAATTGCCCCAGGGGCAGCCCACAGGAACACATTACACAGATGCTACCCCAGGGGCAGCCCATGGGAACCAGTTACACAGACACTGCCCTGGGGCAGCCCATGGGAACAAATTACACAGACACTACCACAGGGCCAGCAAGGATACTGCCCCAGGGGCAGCCCATGGGAACCAATTATGCAGGTGCTGCCCAAGGGGCAGTGAGAACACTGCCCCAGGGGCAGCCCATGGGAACCAATTACACAGGTGCTACCCCAAGGGCAGCAAGAGCACTGCCCAGGGGCAGCCAACAGAAACCAACCATCATGGCACTGCCCCATTTATTACAATTTATAAATAAAATATGTTCTCTTGCTTACTTCTGTCTTAATTTAGCAATATTAAAAAAATGGTAATGATCTGTGACACTTACAGTATATGATTAAATGCTCACAACTGAGTTTGACACAAAACACGAAAAAAGTCCCTGGTTAAGATTTGAACCCTGAAGTCTGGCTCTTTTGGATGCAGACAGACATATACCTTGAGCCACCAAAATTCAAAGACAAGCAGTGCACATTTGCTGGGGGGAGCATTTCCACAACATTCTCATCTACACTTAAATCCCTCAATTCCTCAGACTTGCAACAATCAGATTTGTGTTAAGTAACAGCTACAGGTTGCTGTCCTGGGGGCAGGGGACAAAATCCACCGATAAAGATAGGTGGGAGGTGGAGCGCGAGGGTGCTGTCCCAGGAGCAGCGCTCCCAGTGGGTGAAATCCACCAATAGGAGTAAGCTGGAGAAGGAGCTAAAGGGTGCAGCCCTGGGAGGAGCGCTGTCCTGAGAACTGTGCTATCTGAACAAATCACATTGAGCACTGGTGCCTTGCCAAGACTTCCTGGATAGAATTAGTACATGGTCAGAAGAGGTCAATGTAAATATTAGAAAACAGGAAATACAAAACGCATATGTTTAGCAGTGCAAGAAACAATTTCAAATTGCTGTT
Organism: Neoceratodus forsteri; assembly: GCA_016271365.2. Lineage (NCBI taxonomy): Eukaryota > Metazoa > Chordata > Ceratodontiformes > Ceratodontidae > Neoceratodus > Neoceratodus forsteri. Next base: position 708,227,297 of record CM028135.1, on the reverse strand, counting down.
ATTTATCCCTGAAATGGCTTCACTGATGGCTTTGTTTTGTAGAACCCAGGCTGTTAGACTGACCAATCTGTATTGACTCCACTTATGAGAAGGTCAAGCAGCTGGACGTGAGAAGGCAATAAACACAGAAAGGCAGGTAGTAAATGACAGAAAATGTTTTCCTGTTGAACGTCAACATTTTTTTGCAAGTCTTTAATTCACAAAAAATAATATGACTATGATTAAACTATATTGGGAGAAGGAGTAGGAAGTTTAGGGCAGATTTTATTTGGGAGAACGAATAGCCTGGTGTTTAGAGAACAGAGCTGTTAGCCTAGAGCCTCATTTTTAAAATCACTGAAAATGAAACATATGCAGTTAGAAAGGTTACTCAGTAGTGGAACCCTGTGGTATTGTCAGAACCCTGTCCCATTTTTGTTGGGGAAAAATAAAGTTTCTAAAAACTAGCAGTTTGTTAAAAGAATAAACAACTGTAAACAGAAAGGGGTCACTGTTTTTCAACCTTAGCTAGAGTTGCTTTTCTTATTTTTTTTTTTTTAGGACACTCAGAAAGGATAGCTAATTGAGTGTGATGTCCTTAGAACAAAAGGGCAGCAATGCCACAGCAGAAAATCAATAAAAAACCATAGAAGACTGCAGGAGGGGTTTCTCTCTTTTCATACACACACACACACACACACCTGATAAGAAGGTGAAGCCTGCCTAAAACCTGACAGGAGGGGAATGTGAAGTTGAAGGAAAGTCTGAGACAACTGCTGTAACTGTGTGAACCATGACTCAGTGGCAGAGTACTAGCACGAAATGCTAGGGGTCCTAGGCTCAATTCCTAGTGGTTCACATTTTCCCTTTCTCATTGTAATTCATGATCTAAATTTGCCTTGCAGTGGCTCATAAACTGCGGAGAGGAGTTGATTGGTTGTTCTAAAAAAGTGAGAGGATGAAAGACCTAACCTAGTCAAACAGGTTAATGTGAAGCTGCAAGGTATTACTTCTCAGGTCTTAGAAATGGGGTCTACAATTTTGATACAATCAAAACTTTTAGAGCAGATTTGGAGTTCAAAATGGCTTTGTAAAATACTCTGTTTATAACTGATATAAAACAGCTGCTAAATCATTTTTCCAAATCTGTTTACTATTCTGAAGCCATCTTACAAATTAAGGAAATGTAATTGTCGTTTTTGAATAAACCAAGATTATTTGCCCTTGTACCTTTTTCCATGGTCTGTCTGTACTTCCTGACTCACTCCTCTATCACATTTCCACCACAGCTCTGCAAGTCCTGCCACATGTATGCAGTTCTCAAGGAGGGTATTGGTTCATGACCTCTTACAGGATTTATAGAAGTTTGCAGAGGACTTTTTTACCCCAACACATTCTATACCTGGTGTGTCCCAGCATGTTGTAGCATTTGTGCAAAGCAGGAAAATCAGCACATCTGTGGAGAAACTGCTAAAAATAGTAGCTTGTCTGCACATCTCTAGTACAGAGCTTTTTTCCCACACTTGCATGTTGTGCATCCCAGCCTTTTGAAAATTATATCCCTGGGGCTACATGTTTTAATCCCACAGCTTCCCCTTACTTACTGTGTAACTATGTACAAGTCATTAAAATCCCCTCTGTTCCCCATACCTATTAGGGCTGGACAGACTGTTCATTTCAGAGTTACCATCCTCCCACAGATCCAGCACTTACCACAGACTCAAATAAATATGGACTTGGTCAATTGAATCCAGTTCCGAGTCTGTGGGTGAAGCTCAGCATGACAGTGCACTGTGGGGAGAAGCTGAGAAGGGATGTAGTGAGTGCATCTGGTGTGTTCATGTCTTGGTGGGTAGGAGGAGGGAACTGGGCAAGTCAGGGCAATGTGGGGAGTAGAAGGGACATGGTTTCACTGCCTTGTTGGCTAGGGAGGAGGGGAATGGGTGATGTGGGGATGGTAATATGGAGGGATGCAATTAGCGTCTGCCTATGCCGTGGTAGATGGGGAGGATGGGACTGGGTGACAGGACTGTGCCAATGATTGTAAGGGTCCCCTGTGCAAAATATTTTATGGGGCATTATCTCCACATCAATAAATGTAAAATAACCATTAGTGCATATAACATAATAATAGCATAGGTTCTTTTGTAGCAGTACTGCTAAGCATCCATAGTTTGTCCATGCTGCTCTCCTTTCCGCTTTCTAGCGCCATGATTAAGGAACTGTACAATGTCATATGTCCCTGCTCCTCCTGGGGACACTGGAACCAAGATCAGACATTTTGAATAATGGGCCCTATTGCTTCTTTGTTCGATACTCTCTCCACCCCATGAAACTGGAGCTGGAATCTGTAGCACAGACCCCACTGCTGACAATTCCAATTTCATATGGATAAGCAATATACAAAAAAAAGTTGTAAATTTGTCTGTGGCAATGGAAGGTTTTCTTAAAGCTGAACTCTGAGGCAGTGGGCCCCCTGACAGTGCAGGCCCTACTGCAACAGTATCTCTTGCACCCCCTGGTCACAGCCCTTCTGGGTGGGACACTAGGGAGAAGGGAGGGATGCAGTGAGCATCTGGTGCCTTCTGGTGGGTGGGGAGGATTGGACTGGGTGATGCATGGAGGAGGGGACTGACTAATGCAATGGACTGTTGTCACACCATTGGTAGCCATAGCCACATCCAATAGCAGTTGCTGGCAGGCAGAATGGGTCATGTGACACCTCTCAGCAGTATATGTACTGCTGCACTGTGCAACAGAGTCATACGGGTATGGAGAGTGTGACAAGCAGTATGGGCAGAGCGAGAGGAGGGACAGAGAGAGAGAGACAGAGAGAGGATATAGGAGGGAGGGTTGGCCAACTAAAAGAAACAAGAAGCCACCTACTAAACAAAATTTATCAATACAGCAACAACATAGTTAATACATTAACAACATTAATACATTAACAACATTAATACAGTGTCAGTGGCTCAGTAGGTAGCACACTCACCTCTGAGGCCGGGAGATCAGAGGGCTGTGGGTTCAGTTCCCACATCTGGCACTTGGGTTAATATCCCAGTACTGACACTGTAATGCAGCATGAGAGGGGTGCTGCATTTCTGAGGTGCCGTCTTTCAGATGAGACGTTAAACTGAGGTCCCATCTGCCTGGATTGGTGGTAGTTCAGGTGGATGTTAAAGATCCCATGGCACTTATCGAAAGAGTAGGGAATTTCCCCGTGTCCTGGCTAAATTTCCCTCATTCACTAAAAATACCACCAACAGCTTAATCTGGTTCAAGGTCAGTTGGCATTCATCTGTATCCCCCTTCCCCCGGTCGTGCCTGAAAATAGGCAGGATTTGTCTAGTGCACTTACCCGGTCAACAAAAGCTAAATAAAATAAAATAAAATAAATAGAGTTTCTGGCTGGTCGCTGAGAGAAAGGAATATGGAAAAAGAGAGAGATAGAGAGACAGAGAATATTAAGAGCCATGGATGGGAGGGCCAAGGTTGAAAAAATAAGACTAATCAGTTGCTGTTTAAAAGGGGGCTTCTTCTGGTAGTTGAGGATTGAGTTTGAGAGAGAGAGAGAGAGAAAATACTGTGCTGGGGGATAGGGCTAAATGGGCTGAAAAAGCAATAAACTATGAAACAAAAGTTACCATTTATTTTACCAAGAAATACCCCTTAATGTAAGAAAAAGAAAAGTTACCATTTCACAAAACAGAAATATCCCTTAACATAAGAAAAGTTACAATTTTACAAAATAAAATACCCCTTAAAGGACACCTAAACCATCTTTTTTTACATATTTTTTTTATTACTTCATAGGTTTGTAAAGGAGAAGCTGTTGTTTACATTTATATTGAAACTACATTTATTAAAGTAGGATAAATGCAGTTTCATAGCATTTGAAAATTGTAAACACAGCCTCTTCTGATTAAAACATACTGCTGTCGGTATCCTAAAATGTCTTCCTTGATGATGTCATATATGAGAGAGATGGCAGCTGTGCAGATGTATTCTAACTCTACTAACTGTATTCAAATGCAAATAACTTTAAACTGAAAAATGATAGCATAGTACAGTGAGCATGAAAGATGTTTAACACAAAAGTATCTACAAAATGAGTAGTGTTTCATTTATAGTTACCTTTTAATTTTTTTAAAAATTAGCAAAAAAAGCAGCAGTAAATTAAACTGTCACTTTTTCAACAAACAAATGCATATAACTTTAAAACAAAAAATGATAGCATGGTACTGTGAGCATGACATTTGTTCAGCACAAAAATATCTACAAAACGAGTGGTGTTCCATTGATATATACCGTTTAGGTTTTTTTATAATTAACAAAAAAACAACAGAACATTAATTTTTTTCGCCTTTTGAAACAAACAAATGCAAAAAGTTTTAAAACAAACAATGACAGCATTGCACTTTGAGCAGACAAGTTGTTTAGTACAAAAACATCTACCAAATGAGTGGTGTTTCATTTATAGATAACGTTTTGATTTTTTATAATCAGCAAGAAATGGCAGGAAATTCATTTTTTTTTTTCACTTTTTTGAGCTATGGCATAAATGGAGTATGCTACCTCCCTACTGGAAATATTGTTGATACTTTTTGTTCTCATGCTGATTGACTTGATGACAATTGTGGCTTCACCACTCAAAATGTTGTTGAGTCAATCGGTACTGGAACAAAAAATATCAACAATATTTCCAGAAGGGGGGTAGCATATCCCTTGCATATTCTTTGCAAAAAAAACTCCTTAAATGTATCAGTCTGAGTTGCTATTAAAGCAGCAATACTAAGGAAATGCGATGTTAGGGTTTTTCAACACTACGCATTCCTCCCAAGCAGCAAAAGCAGGATAGGCAACAACACAAGCAACCACAGATACCCATCATCAGGTAAGACAAACAACATACAGCTCTTTGCAAATGACACAAGAGACGTCCATCATCATGGTCCATTAGTCCTGTAGCCATGGATAAACTTGCACACTTGCACACCACCTGGAAAGTGCATTAACAATTCCCTTAGGATCACACTGTAAATTGTAGGCAAGAAATAACACATGACAGGGTGTGTGGCAATGCTAAACTACTGCACATTCAAGGTGGGTTGTGAGGCATGAGTAGTGGTGGGTGAAGTGGCCCCAATTCGCTCCGTAAAGTGATCCGTGGAGTGAACGCAGATTCACGGAGTGCTCCGCAATGCAAAGCGGAGTACTTTGCGTTATAATGGGTAACATGAAGTCCATTGAAAACAATGAGTTTGCGTTACTCAGCCCTCCCAAACCACTACTCCACTAATCCTTAAGGTGAAGTACATTGAAAACAATGTACTCTGCCTCACTTCACCTTGTTTTTAAGCTCCAAAGGCGAATTTTGCAGTGATTCATGGGATTTCAGGTCACATGAGCTCAAGATTGTTCTGCACAGCCTCAGTTTGGGCTAGTGTGTGTATGAAACTGTAGGACAGAATCTGCTCTGAGAGCTCTGTGATTCAAACCTTCTAAAAGCTGTTAAAAAGTCTTTTGTAGTCATTTGTTTTGCTGAATTTTTAGTTCATCGATTATAGGAAATACTCCTGTGCTTATATCATCGAGCATTTATTATTTGTGTATGGATTTTGAATGTTAATGTACAATATACAGTCTGTGTACTGAGAGACAGTGGAAGTGTGCTTTGGGGGAGAGGCATATATGTGGTGTAGGTAGATTAACTTGGAGAAAAAGACAGAGCTTTCTGTTTTGGTGATATTTTTCTTGTATAACTGTGTTAATGTACACACAGTAATATTTTCAATAATTCTTGCCTTTTTTTGCTGATTGTTGTGGTGCAGCAGTGCATCATTTTAGTTTATTTAAAATATGTGGTTATATTACTGAAGTTTTCAATTTGCTATGCATTACTTAGTGTGTGTGAGTATGTGTGTGACGCGTGTCATAAAATCAGACACCTTTTATTGTGCTACATAATTTCAGCAATGTGAACCTGCTATGCTATCCACTGCAGCTGTGTAATTTTTGTACTTCTTTGTGGTATCTTTACTATTACTAGAACTAGTGACTGTTACTGCAGCAGTGCAGTACACTGCCCCCCCCATGGCCTGCCCCAACCGTAAAAGGAATTATTTTCCAGATTTTTGAATTTCTGATGGTGAGCACTGGTTAGGTGTTGTGCCTCTGCATCTGCATCTCTTCAGTGCACAACGTAATCTTAATCTGTCTGTGCATTTGCATCTCTTTAGGGCCCAATCTCCATCTCTAACTTAAGTCAGAATTGTTTCTTTGGCTTCCCTTCAGAGTACTGGACAGGTGTGGTGCATAATTCTGCATGAACATTGTACTCATTAATATGCATTTTTAAGTCGGAACCATTATCACAAGTCATTCGTGATATATATCACATTCTTCATCATCATCACGGTCATAAATGCAGTCACAAATCATGATTTATGATCACGTCATGAATCACAATATAAATTTTTTTTAATAGTTACTTGGATGTATTTTAAACCTGTTTTGTAGTATCTCTCCATGCTTCATCACCACCCCACCACTGTACTCATAAATGAGTGTTTTTAAGTCAGGGAGTTTTGTGTCACACCTCATCGGGAGGGGCCCGGGGAAGTACAGCTGTAGGCATTTGCATTTTGTCATCATCACAGTCACAAATGCAGTCACAAATCACGATTTACAATCACGTCACAAATCACAACATTCTTTTTTTTTAATAGTAACTTGGATGTATTTTAAGCCTGTAAGAAAAATAAAATTTACAGAAAGAGCAAATTAAGTAAAAAAGAGTACAGAAAAGACAAAAAAATTTAGCTTTTAAAAAAGCTGTTGGGTCTAAATCAAAGTTTAAATCTCTTCCTCTCAGATTTCAAAGTATCAGCAGTCACAAAACACACTACTTTCTCTCCGTCTACATAGAAGAAAGTAAAAGTGTCTGCTTGTATGACTCACTTTCTTCCTGCCTAGCTAAACAGCATGTGGCTTACAGTACTGTAAGCCATGTGATGTGTGGGGGGGGGTTGCCAAATCGGAAACACCAAGTGGGTCACTTAGTATCATAATGAGGAACGCTAAGTCCATTAAAAACAATGACTTTGCCTTAATTTGTGTTGCCATTCCGCCTTAACATGAAGTGGTAATGACAAGGTGGAGTGAGCAGTTTGCATTGCCCACTTCACATAGTGGAGTGGCAGTTTGAAGTACCCACTTCACGTTCACTTCTCTGGCGGAATTTAAATTCACTGCATCTCTAGGCATGAGGCACAGCCAAATGCCTTCAACCATCTGGGAAGTGTGGTATTTGAGTCCCATGGGATTACATTGTGAATTGTAAGTAAGCAATAACACACAGCAGGGTATGCAGCAATACTAAATACCTATATGCCCCAGGTGGCTTATGAGGCACAAGGTGCAGCTGAGTGCCTTCAACCACCTGGGAAGTGCAATATAAAATTCCCATAGAACCACACTGTAAATTGTAAGTAAGCAATAAAATATGGCAGGGTGTGCAGCAGTGCTAAATTGCTGCATGTCCCAGGTGGATTGTAAGGCACAAGGTGCTGCTGGATGCCTTTGTCTATGAGGGAAGTGCGGTATATAATTCAAATAAGATTATATTGTACATTTAAAGTGATCAATACCACATGGCAGGGTATGCAACAAGGCTAAATTACTGCATGCCCCATATGGTTGTTGGGCATAAGGTGCAGCTGAGTGCCTTCAGCCACCGGGGAAGTGTGATATAAAATTTCCGTAGGATCACATTGTAAATTGTAGGTAAGCAATAACACATGACAAGGTGTGCAGTAATGCTAAATTACCACATGCCCCAGGTGGGTTGTGAGGTACAAGGAGCAGCAGAGTGCCATCAACCACCTGGGAAATCCTGATGTCTTCACTCAGGTGTCACAGGCACCTATGCTGACATGAAAATGCATTCTAAGGACATGGGAGAGTCAGCAGGTGGCTGCTCTGAGGAGCATCAGGCACCTGCCTTCTTTGCCTGAAAACAGAGGTAATATTCTAATTTAACTGGCACACAGCTGAATGACACAAAATGCCAAAAAAGGGAAACAGCAGCAGAGTGAGATGTTTTTATTTATTTATTTATTGGAGACAATCAGTTTTACAACCTTTGAGTCATGGACTCGTTTACAAAGGTACCTCGTAAGGGGGGAGACAACAATTAGGTGAGTAGAGACAAGGATGAACACACGGGTGAAAAAATACATAGACACACCTTAAAATAAAGATTACAGGCAGCAGCTATACTGGTACAACATTTGTAGAGTTACACGCATTGTAACAAAGCAATAGATACATCATACAACTAGTAGCTAGTCTTAAAAAGCAGTGGGCGGGACGGATTAGCTACAGGCATCTACAGCATCGGCTGTCAATGATATGCTTACGGAGGTGGTTTTGAAATGGCCAATCCCCAGGATCTTGGAGATAGATCTCGGGAGGAGTTGAATAAGGCCAAGGCTGCTGATGAAAGGACCTTTGGCAGCGAGAGGTCTTGGCCCTCGGAACAACGAAGGTGGCAGTGGAGGACTTGCAGGTGGGCAGGGACCTAGTAGCCAGCTGCAAGGGTCGAGAGACCCCAGGAGGGCAAAGGCCTGACACAGACTTTTTAGCCAAATGTAGCCAGATGTAGGTCTGGGTAGTATGGTGAAGGCAGTTTTCATGTCCATTGACTAAATGCAAGGGAAAAAAGGACGTTTTGGTGGGTGGATGCATGAGAAATGCAGCGTCCCCTACAGTAGATCACGTTGCCTGATAACATAAAGTGGGAATACAAGAATCTGTGGCTCACACTGTCATGACAAGGAAGCATTGACTGAGCAGGAGAAAATAGAAATGGAAACAGTAAGCATACAACAATTTTGTATCCCCTTCCCCATTCGGAAGGTGGGAGGTGGGAGCTATTTGAAAAGCAAATTACAGTTTAATTAATTGGAGGAGGGAACAAGAACAAAAAATATCAACAATATTTCAAGTAGGGAGGTAACATATTCCATATATGCCATACCTCTAAAAAAGTGAAAACAATTTAATTTCCTGATGATTATAAAAATATGTAAATGGTATATAAATGAAACACCACCCATTTGGTAGATATTTTTGTGCTGAACAACTTTTGTGCTCAAAGTACAACATCATGCTTTAATTTGAATTTTAAAGCTATATGCATTTGTTTGTTGCAAAAAGTGAAATAAAATTGAAATGTCTGCTGTTTTTTGCTAATTATAAAAAACTTATATATACATATATATATATATATATATATGATTTTGGTGTCCTTTAATGATAGCTTCTGGCTGCTGAGGACAGAGTTGGGGGAGAGAGAGAAAGAGAGAGAGAGAGAGAGGAGATTGCGCTGGGGAGGTAAAAAGCAAGCCAACCACTAAACAAAAGTTACTGTTTTACAAAAAAAAAATACCCCTTCACAAAAGAAAACTTACCATTTTGCAAAAGAAAAAAAAATCTAATAGTGGCTTCTGGCTGCTGAGGATAAAATTGGAGACAGAACAAGAGAAATGGGAGAGAGTGTGTTGTGATTACCATACAAAAAAAATACCCCATCCACAACAAAAAAGTGGGTTCTGACTGCTGAGGACAGGGTCAGAGAGAAAAGAAAAAGAAGACTGACTGCTGTGCTTCACAGAACAAATAATGTACAACAAAAGGTATTAAAGAAGAAAATGCAGAAAGAGTCTGAGTGTAAGAGAGAGGAAGAAACCAGATAACGTTGCTTTGCTGGCTACCTGGCTTCCAAAGAAAGAGACACACAGTGATGCCTGTTTGTACTTGCAAAAAATACTAACTTGGCAGTAAAAATGATTAAAGAAATAAGGAATCTAAAGAGACTGAAAAAGAAAGAGAGAGAGAGAGAGAGAGAGAGAGAGAGAGAGAGACACACACACACACATAATGGGAGAGATCAGTGAATATTGTACTACATGCTGATCCTCTCCTGACTCATAGCAGACTATTTTTATTTTTTGTTAAAGAAACAAGAAACAACATGTCATACTGGGTTTTTTTGACATTTGTTAATTTATTGTGAGTGGACTATTGTAGCTGTAGACAACAACGATGCCTGTGTGCTTAAATACAAAAGAAGTGTCATCTTCAGTCATCATCCTGATTCACTGTCCTTCTTAGTCCCATCATCACTGCCATACCAGTGTGCACTGCATAAATTAAAAACATCTACATCACCAATTTAAATTCCAAGGTTATAGCAGCATAACACTTTTGAAGTGCTGAATACAGTCACTTAACGGTAACCCTAGGCGTCTGTAGTCTTCATCTTCTGCACTGAGATTGGTAGGAAGTGGTGGTGATCATCAGCATTGTTGTGTGTTGTCTACAATACAAGTTGTGCTCTGCAGGGAGTGTGAGTCAAAACATTAGGGATTTGCGAGTGATATCTTTAAACAGTAAAAATTTAAAAATACCGAAAATTAAATAGTAGGTCAAAGTGTTCAAAGTCAGACTAGTTCTGAGTATCAGGTAGACACTGTAGCTCCAGGCAATCAGAGGGGAGCATCAAGGGCCGGGCTAAGCAAGCATTCTGCTGCACAGGGCAAACAAACTAAAACCCAAAAATGTGATTCTGGTAACTTTAAAGTTTCAACTTCCAAGCAAATCTTTGAATCCAATAAAGGTGCATCTGTCAGATCAGTCTCAATAAAAAAAAAACTAAATTTAAAGATACTTCATTTATAACTAAATGGCTGGTGTGTACCACCTGTAGAGGTGTTCCAAGCAATTGAACAATTGCGTACTATGTTAATATTAGTCCCCCACAAACTACATCCAATTCCTCTGAGGCTGAACATGACAAGGATAAAGACAGTGATTGTGCACAAGGTGTGCTAGGTGATAAGGGGATGCAAATTGCAAATGAGAAAGAAATGAAAGCAGATATTTCTATGGTGGGTGAGGAGGATAGTGGGTTAGAAGAAGGGAATATAGAACAACATGAACAAGCCCAAGAAAAAATTCAGTTAGAAAAAAAACCTACTGAAAAGGAGACTGAGCTGCAATGCCTACCTGGCATAAAAACTAAAAAAAATTATGACTTTTGTTTGGTCATACTTTTCTGTTAGTGCTTTTAATGGGTTGGTAGCAACATGTGTAGTACCCCAGGGAAATTGGGGGCACCACAGAAAATAGTGAAATTGGTGGCATCAGAGAAAATAGGGGTTCCTCAGAGACATGAGGGGTCAGACAGTTATGGGAACCATGATAGCCTAATGGGAAACCCTTGAAAAGCTTAGGGGACCCTCTGAAACACAGAACATGCTCCTCTCCAGCAGACAGTCCTAGCATTCTAAACTCAGGGATTTAAAAGAAAAATATGTTTTTTTCTTCTTTGTCCTCCCTTCCCCCCTGCTCAAGACTGACACCTAATCAGCTAATGCCAAGCCAGTCTGACCACATTCCTGTCCCAGCAGGGGAGAAGGAAGTGAGGCTGAGCCCTCTCAGCCAATCTCTGTGGCCAGGGTAGATTCAAATTTGAAGACTTTTTTTAAGCCACTGACCCAGCCTCAGGAGGCTGACCTCTGGATGAAGGAGCCAATCCTCTGGCAGGTAACCAGGACTGCCTCAGCTAGAGGAGCCTCTGCACTGACTGGAGACGGGAGAAAGAGTTTGACCAGTGAGGGTGAAGGACAGTAAGGCAATGGATGTCAGCTTCCCTGTTAGGAGGTTGAAGCAAATTTCCTGGGTCCCTTCAGTGTAACCCCCCTCTAGAAGATCTCCAGTAGCAGCCTCAGTTGGTTTTCTGCAGAAATTGCCATCTAGTCAGGTCCTCCAGTGCGGCGAGTCAGTCTATTCGGCCGGGAAACAGACCCAGTGAACCTTTTATGCAGCAGGTTCCAGCAGAAGATGCCTTATCACTCGTTTGTGGTTGTGTATTCCCCAGGGTACAGAAATCCTTGTTGAACTCCAAGGGTGAGTAGGCTTGTTGGCCAGCATTTCCTTTAATAATTAGTCATAGCTAGACCTGCTCCAGCCAGGGGAAGGATTGTTTGTTTAGTAATCATATTGTTGTACTGAGTAATTATTGTTTATAATTCTTAAATTGCTTCCATTGTACCCCCCAAGGGTGGAGGAAAGCTGCTTACTTTGTCCTATTGTATAGAGACAGAGAGAGTGGAGCGAGAGAGAGAGAGAGAGAGAGAGAGAATCAAGAAGGCCGAAGCTAGGAGGGTTTAAACCAAGTAATTGTTGGACCAAGATTAAAGGTGTTTGTGAGCTCCTCTCTTGAAGGAATCTGTGCTAGTCAAACTTATTCTAGGCAGTCTGTGCTCCAAATAGAGAGACTGGGGCACTCCCTATAAGCCAAGAGTCAAAGAATTGCTAGGTAAAACCAGGTCAAAGTATTATTGGTGAGAAGGTGCATTTCATGCTGAATCTCCTATTGTTAGCTGTGAGGGACTGATTCTAGGGGCACAGAGCAGATTATAAGAGAATTCTGCTTTCAAGAGTCACAGGGTAATCTGAGCCCTAGTAGTGGGGAAAGCTGAGTCCCTTATCCATATTTAGTAGAAGGGTGGGGCAGCCCATAGGTGGGACAAAGAGACTAGGTACCCTGGCCACCTCAATATTCAGAAGACACCCAGAGCTGATCCATCTTAACAAAGGGGTGGGTCATCAAACTGTTTCAATGCCCATGGAGCAAACTGTATTTTCTTTATCTACCTGCAATCTCCTGTTGCTTGCCTACCTCTCAGCTGTTCCTGATTTTCAGGGATGTTCCTGATTTTGCCTCAGAAATATCTTCTGTCCCTCCTAAATTTGGCTTTTCTGGCACTATAGAGTAGGGATTGGAATCACAAAATAATGCCAGCCATTGATGTTACGGTCTAGTTCTCATTAAGAAAATGCTATTCACACTAAGACACATGTACACAGCTTCTGGGACTAATATTACTATTTTATCAGATGTGTTCCTGATTTTGGTCATTAGTCCTTTATTTGTGATGAGGGAGGTTGAGAGGTACGGTTGCCTGGACCCATTGTTTGCTGTGTCTGAACTGCTGTATTCAATCAAACTGTTTTAAGTGGTTGAACTGCTTGCTGTGGCTGAACTTCTATATTCAATTGAAGAGTTTAAGTGACTGAACTACCTTATTCTTGGGGTATCATAACTACATTGCCTTATTTGTTCAATTGTCCTGTGTGACTGCACTGCCCTGAGGGCATTGATTGCTGCAATTGCCTACTGCTACTGCCTCTGAAGATATTTGGGGCCACCCCATCCCAAGTGGTAGGGCTCTCGGTCATAAAAGAAGGGGGGGGGATTGCCTTTCAGGTTTGTAATTTTTGTTTTCTTCCAGGCTCCTGCACACACCTCATCCAGGGTTAACATAGAAACATAGACTTTGATGGCAGATAAGGACCACTTGGCCCACCCAGTCTGCCCATTTCCCTACCTATTGGATAAGCTGTAGATTCTAGTTAACCAACAGCCTACTTCCTGCACCCCCCCACTATAATTGCCCTATGTCTGTCCCATGCATGTTTGAATTCCCCCACTGTTTTAGACCCCACAACCTCTCCAGGAAGGCGGTTCCATGCATCCACCACTCTCTCCGTGAAAAAGAATTTCCTCACGTTACCCCAGAGCTGTCCCCCCTCTAACTTTAAATTGTGCTCCCTTGTTCCTACACATCTCTTCTTCTGAAAGATGCTACCCTTCTGGACTTTGTTGATTCACTTGAGGTACTTAAAAGTTTCTGTCATGTCCCCCCATCCCTCCTTTCATCAAGGGTATACATATTAAGCTCTCTCGAGTATCTCTTCATATGGTTTCTGATGTAGATCCTGCACCATTTTAGTTGCCCTCCTCTGGACTGCTTCCATCCTGTCTATGTCCTTGTGTAGATGAGGTCTCCAAAACTGCATGCAGTACTCCAGATGAGGTCTCACCAACTGCCTGTACAGAGGGATAACAATTTCCTTTTTTCAACTTGTGATGCCTCTATGCATCCCAGTATCCCCTGGCTCTCCTTACTGACTTCTCACATTGCTTACCCACCTTTAGGTCATCTGATATGACTACACCCAGATCCTTTTCCATTATTGTTGTCATTAGTACCTCCCCTGCTATTGTGTACTCTTCTCCTGGATTTTTATTTCCCAGGTGCATTACTTTGCACTTCTTTGCATTGAATCTAAGTTGCCATATGTCTGACTATTCCTCCAACCTTGCCAAGTCCCTTCTCATCCTTTCTACCCCCTCCTTGTGTATCAACTCTGTTACAGATCTTTGTGTCATCTGCAAAGAGGCATACCTTTCCTTTCAGACCCTCTGTAATGTCACCTATAAAGACGTTAAAGAGGACTGGACCCAGTACTGAGCCCTGAGGTACTCCACTAGTAACCCCCCTTTCTTCCTCTGATGCCTCTTCTTCAACCCAGAGAGGATCCCCGGGAAGCCCAGAATCACCTGCACCCATCTCCAGCAACCTCCACCAAACCCAAGTCTTTGCCATGACACCCCAGGTTCGAGTTACCAGTCATAAGTGGTAGCCAGCTGGTAGCTAGGGCCCACCAAAGTGAGTCAAGTTAGGGACCACCCCAGCTGTAGCTTAAGGGACTTCAGTCGTCTGTCAAACTCAGAGTCACATTGCCCATTCTCCCGCATTGTCCCAAGGTGGCAATAGTACCGGTGGCCTATACCAAGGCCTCGCCGAGGATTGCCAGGCTCTGTGCCTCATTCCACGAGGTGGCATAAGTACCAGTGGCCCACGCAAGAGGCCACACTGAGGGTCATCACGCTCTTGATTGTACTGTCCATTGGTGGCTCATGTTCCAGTGATGCATCAAGAGGTTACACCAAAGATTGATGGATTCTGAAGCTGCAGGGGTGAGGTGGTAAGGGTTTTGGGGACCTACCCAGAGGTCATCCAGTGGATCATCACACCCAGCATCCTTTCCTCGACTGGATAGCACCTTCCAGCCTAACCAAGGTCACCACAGCTGACAACTCCAAATAAGGGTTCTCCTCACCTACAACCAGGCGTTTCCCTTTCGACGTTGCCTCAGTGACACCAGGAGTCACCTTCTTTCCAGGACCAGGAGGCCTACAGTGCTTTACTCTGTTTCTGGTTCACTGGGGATGCCCCATTTTATAGCCTGTATAGGAAGCGCTTCCTTAGGCTCACACTCAGCAGCCGGCCAACCAAAATACTAGTAACCCAAGCTCGGTGCATCAGATTGCTACGTTCTTAGGACTTGAATCACCTGGACTTTTGTATGACATTAGTGGGGCCAGTCTGTGGTCCCGGTAATCTTATTCATTCTTCCTCTTGTGTGATAGTGATCGTGACTGTTAAGTCTTTTCTGTGTGCTCCAACTATTGTTAATAAACCTTGCATCTTCATTCTAGAGTGTACCTCCAGCCTCTTCTTCCAGATTTATCTGGCATCACCCTAAATTATAGGAGTAAGAACCACCACAGCTCATCAACCACACATGCTCTATCCACAATGGCCAATCATCAGGGGTAGAAATAAAGGAGTGATGGGAACTTCAGCAGTGAAGAGGCACCTAGACAGATGTCATAACATTAATGAGAAATCCATTTTGAGAATAGAATGGAAAGTGACAGTGATAATACTAGCTCACTACACTCAGGGGTATCTCTGATAGATGATAGTAGAGGCAGACCCCACAGCAATACTGACACACCTCCAGAGGTTCCTTCCATTTGAATGTCTCCTAGTGTTACTGATAATGGCCATGTATTCAAATGCCCACCCCTCCTTCAAGGAAACAGCTTACCATCTCAGAAACATAAGAATATAAGGCCAAATATCCCTTGACCTACCCTGTAGCTGTTACAATAGCAAAGAAAATGTTTCATAGATGATAGCTACTGATTTTCTGCTATATAACATGATAAGACATGTGGGATTAAGCTGCTAGAGTACCATGAACCTTGATATAATATACCATCGAGAAAATATTCCTCCTCAATAGGGACAACAGATCTCTATGATGTCATACGCAAAAAACTAAGACAAGCTTTGGCCAGTGCTGTTGGGAGTGTAGTGCATCTCACAACACATTGTCAGTGCCTCAGTAGGTAGCACACTTGCCTCTGAGGCCGGGAGATCAGAGGGCTGTGGGTTCAGTTCCCACATCTGGCACTAGGGTTAATATCCCAGTACTGACACTGTAGTGCAGCACAAGAGGGGTGCTGCACTTCTGAGGTGCAGTCTTTCGGATGAGATGATAAACCAAGGTCCCATCTGCCTGGATTGGTGGTAGTTCAGGTGGATGTTAAAGATCCCATGGCACTTATCGAAAAGAGTAGGAGAGTTTTTATTGTAATAATAAACATTAAATACAACACAATATAACAATATAAAAGGAGTTTGTATCTCTTAACAAAAGATGTAAGTCATCATTCAAACTTTATCAATACTCCACTAAACATCAGTAAAAGAAAATAAAGGAAGAAAAAATGAACCCAAAAATAATTCTTAAGATAATCTTTTCATATTCATGATAAATCATTTAAACTTTATGAAATGAGTAAATTCCTTCCACCATTTCTTGATTTTATTTGAATTAAATAACTGTGTTTCTTGTAAATATATTTTTGACAATTCATTTGACACTAATGTACTATAACACTCATAAGTCATTTTCCTTTGCTAATCCACCCATTGGCATCTTGCCTGCCATAGGTAATACCTCACACAACTAAAAAAATGGATAATGTGCTTTTATGGTATTGTGCTAAACTAGGGGGATAAATACCTAAAACTAGAATTTCAGATGTAATAGTAGTGAACCATTTGAATTTCCATATTCTTGTTAAGTATACCCATAACTCTTTTGTATAAGAGCAATGTAGGAAAAAATGCTCCATTGTTACTTCTGCATTTATACAGTCTAAGTAAGGACAATTTCTCTCTTCTTTAGCTTTGTACTTCGCATTGCCCCGTACATTTAGGCGTCCATACATTATGAGCCACTGCATTTCCCACTGGTAAGGAGGTAATCTGGTGTTATTAAGTTGTGCTATTACCATGGAATTTTGAAATGATGGGCAGTTCTTAAAACAAGGATCCTGTGGATGGATTTTACCCATAATTAACCTGTACATGGCCTGAATGTTATTATTTTGTATCATGTTTTTAGTAATCTGCCATCTATATAATTTTTGCACAGCTGGTTTAAAATATGTGGGAATGTGTATGTGAGGATTCAGTTTGGGAGCTAAGTTATGCCAAGCTTTAAAGTATTTACCTAGAGCCCTGTCAACCCACCCCTTCTCGATGCTCTCTAATTGAGCCAAACCGCATTTAATGGTATTCATAAAAAATAGAGTGTTAAGGAATACTATTGGATCTATCATTCCGAGGTCCCCAGATTTTTTATCTAAATAAGTATAACATCTTTTGACTGGATTTAATCGATTCCCCCATAACATTTGGAAAAAAAAAATGCTGTATATTTTAGTCTTCAACTGAGGTGGCAGAGGGAATATCATGGTAATATATTGTAAACAAGGTATAATGTATTGTTTTATGATATGTATATGTTTAAGCATAGAGAATTTCCACTGCTTCCATCTATTAACTTTTTTCTCTACTTTCTCTATCACTATTTCCCAGTTTTCTACTGGAAGATTTTGAGGTCCAAAGAGAAGTCCTAAAATTTTCAGTGGATTTTGTGAAATAAAAATACTATCCTGCAAAATATCCAATGGTCCAGTAGCCCCTAAAAATAAACCTCTAGTTTTCTGAAGATTTAATTTGATGTTTGAGACTGCTGAAAAATTCCCAAATTCAACCAGAAATTCACATATTTGTGTATGATCTGAAAAATATAAATTTAGATCATCAGCATAGGCTTGCAAGTGCAACTGATGCTGAGATACTTTCCCGATGATTCCAGTCCACCTTGGCGAATTAACCAAGGAATGTAAAAGGGGATCTAGTGAAAAAATATGTAAGAGGGGACTCAGGGGGCAATCTTGTCGAACTCCTGTTTGTAACTGCAAGCACTTAGCTGTTTTTCCTTTCAAAAAGGGATAGACTAAATTAAACTGATAAAGTAATTTAATGAGTTTGAGCATTTGTATAGGAATGCCATAGCTTTCTAATACTAAAAAAAGGTAAGGGAGATAAACTCTATCAAAGGCTTTTTTCAAAATCAGCAACGATAATACATCCTGTTTTGCCTGTTAGAGATAA
The DNA here is from genome assembly GCA_016271365.2 of Neoceratodus forsteri. Lineage (NCBI taxonomy): Eukaryota > Metazoa > Chordata > Ceratodontiformes > Ceratodontidae > Neoceratodus > Neoceratodus forsteri. Next base: position 708,209,082 of record CM028135.1, on the reverse strand, counting down.
ATGTTCTATAACGTCTCTTATAATCATCAGTGCAGATTGAATTCTTCTATCTGGTATACCACATAACTGGTATGGTGATATAACCTGCTTGGCATAATGTTTTAATCTATTATTTAATAGTTTGGTGAAGATTTTATAATCAGAGTTCAAAAGGGTGATAGGCCTCCAATTCTTTATATTATGTCTGTCTCCAGATTTGAACAAATGTATCAATAATCCATCAGTAAAGGAAGGAATCATTGAATTATTATCTATAAAAGATTGAAATAACAATTGTGGACATTCTACTAATTCTTTCTGAAAACATTTATAAAACTGATTAGGAAGTCCATCCAACCCTGGTGAAATGTTAAGTTTCAACCTTTGAACGACCTCATTAATTTCTGTATTGGTAATAGGCCCTGATAATTTCAAAGCCTCATATGATGAAGAGGGTCAATTGATGGAATTTAGATAGTTAGATATTTTTGTCTGTAGAATAGGAGAAGGTAGCTTCAATGTCTGATAATATTTTCTGATCAGATCCCTAATTTGATCTACTGTTTTGGCTCTAGAGCCATCTGAATTCATCAAAAAATCCATAGTTGTAGATTCTTTTATGTCTTTACATGCCTCAAACAGATCTCCTATGGGGGTTTTCTTTATGCTATTGAAAAGTATAGCTTGTATAGTCCTTGCTCTGTCATACTGATGCAATTTCATTTTAGATTTAATATGGCTTATTTGTTCTGTATAGTCCTGCCTAGAAGTATATGAAAGCGTTATGAGTCTTTGTAGCTGCTGTCTCAAGGACAGATGTTTTAAAAAGTTAAAACATTTTTTAAGTCACCCCATATTTTTCAACTATTTACTAAGATCTGATTTTGTATCTGTCCACCATTCACCTAAGTCTGAGTATAAGAAAGCTACTGATAAACGAGCTTGTAACATGAATTTGATACTGGTTTTTACTTGGGGAGTATTTAAGACTGAGGTGTTCAATTTCCATCTTATCTGCCTGATAAAAGTAGGGACTGAGGATTGAAAGGAACAGAGCAATAACAAGTGGTCTGAAAATTTTATAGGCGTTATTTGAAAAGAACTGATTTGCACTGATGGAGAAACCAACATATAATCTATCATAGTTTGTATTTTACCTTTCATATAAGAAAAACCAGGTCCATGAGTAAGGTGTGAAGTACAATTAACTAGACCAGCAGTTTTAATTATGAATTCTAACGCATGAGAGTCACAATAGATTTTCTTATTATGCTGAGGTGATTTAATCAGGCTGCAATTAAAATCACCTCCCCAAAGGATCCTGGCTGACTTAACCAAGTATGGTTGCACTGCTTTCATATAATTGACTCTATTTACTTAGGACTGAGGATTATAAATGTTAATGAATCTGTAGCATATATTATTCCATTTCCCATCCAAAATCAAGATCCTGCCTGGTTTGAGGTCAATTAATTTTTGAAGGAAAAAATCAAAAGAGTTAAATAGAATACCAATCCCATCTGCGCTATCTGTTCCAAATGACCAATAGGAAGGACCCCAAGGCCAATCTCTCTTAAAGGTAGACAGTTGCTCAATAGAATACGTCCATGTCTCCTGTAAAAAAATGACTGAAATTCTTTTGTCATGAATATATTGGAATAGAGCCTGTCTTTTAATAGTATTTAATAAACTATGTGCATTAAGTGATCCCCATGTTATTTGCATTATTTGTCCCTTTATTTGGTGTTATCCCCTATTTTTTATGCTTTTTCTTTTTTTGTTTTTATAATTCTCTATTGACTGTGAGATAGTGGAAAAATTAGATTTTTGGGAGTCAGAATCTCCAAGTTCATTTCTGTATCACCCCATGGGGTGAATAAGGCTGCATAGGAATTACTAGATTCAAAAGAAATGGGAGGGTGAAGTGATTTTGGTAGCAGGTTCCTAGATGATCTTCTGTGGGGTAATGGAGAGGAAGGGGCAGTAACCACCAAATCTTTATCAGGAGAAACTGGGTCTTCATAGCAAAATGGAGCTAAATCCAGAGGTTCAGAAGGCACTGTCTGAGTCCTAACTTCCTCTTGAGATTTTGTTTCAGCGGCCTGAGCCTCAATATCCAAATGGACAGGGGAAGGGGGCCTAGGAAGGGAAGCAGTCTGAAAAGATTCTTTTTCTGCCTCCAGTGGGGGAGAGGGAGGGAGCAGCATCCTGAGTCTGCCGAATCAAAAGATCAGGACTAATACAGGTTGCTTTGTTTTTTGCGGCCCAAGAACATTCACTAAAGACATGGCCATATTCCTCACATAAATCACATTTAGTGTGATTTGCACATTGCATGGTGATGTGTCCAATTTCACCACAATTATCACATTGAGGCTGCTCACATACACTTGAAAGGTGGGTCCTTGAGCCACACTTGTAACAAGCCCTAGGCTGATCCCCATAAAAAAAAAAAGCCTCTATCCCTACCTAACAAAAAGGAATTAGGTACATGTTCAGTGCCTGATTCTGATTGCCGTAGTTTTACTTTATACTTCCATCCACCTGTCCAAAATTGTTCTGAATCCAAAATAGGTTCCAGAACACTCAAAACTTCACATTTCTGTGATAACCAGAATGTGATGTCTTCCACATGGACTCCCCCATTTCTAAACATTATGGTCACAAACTTTATCAGGGGCTTTGTCAAGGGAATGACCAGAAAGGGGGTCCATGTGGGAGAAAACTTCACCTGCCCATACCTTTCTGAAACTAACATCAAAATTGTCCTCTCCAGATATGTTTATAAATGTGAACACATCTTTTGGTGAAAAATGTAGAGAGTTCTTAGCAAAATTTTCCCTGTGTAATATCTGTCCGGCCTTTGCTCCAAGCCTCCTTTGCTTTTGAAAATAGTTTGGACATTAAGGGCTTCTGTTTTGGTGGCCCAATGTTGTTAAAGTCTGATGGATTATCCTGTGGTTTTAAACCAGTTTCAACTTTAGGGGCAGTATCCAGTAAGATCTGTGCTTCTGAAGGTAGTGTAGGGAAGTTAGGCCTAGATTACCCTGACCTATCCCCCTTTAACAAGTCCCCTTTGTTAATGCTGGGATCAGAACCTGGTTTCCATACAGGGGGATTTTGTGAGAAGTCTAAGTCTGTGTCCCAAATGGGGTCAGGAATCCAGATGCCTGAGGGTACCTGCTTCCATCCTGCACCTACTAGGGCCTTTTCTAATGACCAGGGCCCACAAGGCAGATTAGGTGCATTTACTTGTGATACTGATTCTTTTACAGGAAGTGTGTCTTTTGCAAGATCATCTCCAATCGTATTTTGTTGGTTGGACTTCACTTTTGAATAGAAATATTCAGTGGCACCAGTTTGAGATGTAACTTTCGTCTGGTAAGCAATTACAGGAGGGAAAACAACTACATCAACAGCTGTTTTTTTTTAATACAAAACCGGCCGTCTTACTCAGTGGTGCACTGAGTTCTGGGATAAAGTCAGCAGATTGAGAAGCTGCATTTTTCCCTTGTTGAACAATAGCACTTACAGAGTCTGTAGAAACATTTCCCTTATCCAGTGTGATGTTAGGCTTTTGGCACTCAGCTGCAATGAATCTACTGCTAGCCTGTAAATTAACATTTTCTGGTTTGACAGGGGATACAATGTTAGTGAAGGTTTGTGATGACTCACCGAGCCCCATCGGGGCCTTTGAAGTAGTTGCATCAGCTGCTGTGCTGACAGGCTTGTTTGTGCTGATGACAGGGAGGGAATCCTTGCCCTGCAGTGCTTGTGTAGGCTCAGCTTCTCTCGGTTGCTGCAAAAGTAGATACGCGTCCTTTTCTCTAGGTGTCGTGGCAACGTTATCACTTTGCAATTTAATGCTCATTTTGGTTGGATCATGAAGTTTTTTAATTTCCTCCATGGAAATAGGCGTTTCATGGAATTCGTCCTCTGAATCAACTTCAGAACTGTTAATTAGATTAGCCTCCAGTTTCAATGCAGTGGGAGATGAGGCTAATGCTCCCACTTTGCAGACATCTTCACTCTCCAGCGTCACACTCCGAGTGGCCATCTTTGCAGAAAGATAGCCTGTCCCCCTACTGTAGATTAGGGAAATTTTTGTTTACAATAAAAACAATTATCATAATACATCAAAACAATTTAAGGTTACAGGACATCAAACTGAAAATCAAAACGTTATCATCGATTTATATACAAGGATTAACCAAAAAGAACACACAAGTGGATAAAGAAACCATAATCCATCATACTGTTCCTATATTCCTCACAGTAAACTAGCTTTTATATACATTTCATTACTTTCAGACTACTTAATTCAATACCAAACAGCACATTTGTGTTTTAGATCTGGGGGTAGGGGGCCTCCTCCTTTTCTCCCCCTTCCCTGAGGTCTATTATCTACCCAGTATCTAAGAACTTGTAATTTTTCCATAATAGTCTATGGAGCTGTGAAGGCATGTTTTGTGCTTCTTGCACATATATCTTCAGAACTTCCTGTCTAGCAACTAGTTCTAGTTCCTCATTTGTGGTTACTTTTTGTTGAAATATCCACGTACACTTGGCTTGCCAGATGTAATATTTCAGAATAGCTTTAATCACGACAGAGTGTTTTTATTATACTTCTTCCAGTTATCCCTGTATAATCCTAGTACCATTTCCCTGTATGATAAGGCCCTTTATAAGGGTTCTTCCCATTTTTTGGCTAGAAATTCCCCAAAGGTTTGAGCTACTGGGCATTCAAAGAATAAGTGTTCTTGGGTTTCTAATTGCTGGATACAGACAGTTCTTGAACAATATCTTTCTATTAACTGTTTGTGCTTATGGGTACTTCTTACCCCTAGCTTCCCGTGCATGCTTAACCACAAAACATCCCATGTGTATCGAAGGATCCTTTTGCAATTTATACTTCTATCACTTCCTCAGTTTTCTCATCTGGGCATTGTGGTAATTCTAGCTTATCTGTAAATTTGTCTTGCCTTATGGTCTCATACAGTTTTTTCCTTGACATTGTAGTTAACATTTGTACTGTGATTCCCCACTGTTTTACTTTTTTCATTGTTGTAGCAATGTAGTCAGGGGTGTTTTGTTGTTTTTTTTTCATTTTACCCATATTCCCTCTTTCCCAATGTACTCTATATGGCTCAATCTACTCCTTTATACCCTGCGCCCATAGTCCGTCATTTGGTTTAAACACCATACTAATATTATGTGATAATATTACACTGTAGAAGAACAGAATGGGATTCACCATTCCCACCCCTCCCTCTTTCTATATGTTATATTCCTCTTTACAGGGTTTAACCTGCTGCCCCACAGACCCTGAAATAAAATGCTAAGTAACCTAGTTTCATACCCCTCTGGAATGGGAAAAACATAACTAGTGTATAAGAAAATAGGTATCAGTAAGGTCTTTATTAACATAATTCTCTTTAATTTAGAGATTCTCTTCACTTTCCATAGATTCACTGTGCTCAAGGCTTTAGCTAAGCACAAATCCCAATTTTTTTCCATCATTCCCTGGGTACTGTGTTGAATCCCCAGGAACTTTATGTCCTGTGTAACAATGGGTATACCCCCTATATTTTCTGGAGGGGAAACTGGTTCCCCTATATAGCACCCCATGCTCTTATCATAATTTATTTTGGATACTGATATCTTGGAGAATCCATCTAATTCTCTAATAACTTCGGTCCCTTCTCTTTCCTTGTATAGAATTATTGCCATATTGTCTGTGTATGCCAATATCTTCATATTAGAACTTTGATCATTCAGTCTAATACCCTCTATGTTCTCATTGTTTTGAGTGCATCTCAGGATTGGGTCTAACCCAAATACATACAGCAAAGGGCTGCATGGGCATCCCTGCCTTACGCCTCTTTTTACTTTAATTTCCTGCCCTAACCATCCATTTATATATGGAATTAAGGTAGCCTGGCAATATAAACTTTTAACCCATCCTACAAATTTTGCTGGTATCCCATAATTTTCTAAGGCCTGAAACAAATAATCATGTGATATTCTTTCAAATGGCTTTTCTTGGTCAACACTTAGTAAATAACCATTCACTTACCCCTGGCTCCCCTTAGTTACTAATTCTCTTAAACACATTAGGTTATCTTGCACAGTCCTGTTTTTAATGGAGCAAGATTGGTTGGGACAAATCAATTTATGACACACTGTTGCTAACCTAGCTTGTAATACTTTAACTAAAATTTTATAGTCTGTATTTAATAGACACAAACGCCTCCAGTTTCTTTAATCTGCCTTGTCTCCCTTTTTGTGTATCAGTATTAATAAAGCCTCTTTCTGTGGCATAGTGATTGTTTCTTCATCTAAGCAACTATTTAAAATTTATATAAATACAGGAGATATTTTTTCTTTAAACCTTTTATAAAATTCAGTACTTAAACCATCTTTGCCAGGCGCAATGTTATCTTTTAACTTACTTATGGCTTGTAATGCCTCTTGTTCCTCTATTTTTATTTCAAATTTAGATTTTTCCCTGCTGGTAAATTTGGGCACTTCCAAGTTTTCCCAAAACTTCGCATCTTGCTCTATTTGTGGTGCTTCCTTAAACTGCTTTTTGACATACCCAATTATTTCTGTCATTATTTCTGCTTTTGTGTTCCTTGTCTTTCCATCACTTTTATATACATTTTTAATGCCTCTTTTTCAGTTCTAGTGCTGCAATCCTTAAAAGGGTCAAAGGTCTGTTTTTGGCACTGTGTGCCAAACCTCATTTCTTATTGTAATGATTGTGCTTTGTTGTACTGTAAATCTTTCATTTGTTTTTCTATAGAAACATAGAATTTGATGGCAGATAAGGACTGCTTGGCTCACCCAGTCTGCCCATTTCCCTACCTAATGGATAAGCTGCAGATCCTAGTTAACCAACAGCCTACTTCTTCCTACCCCACCCCCTAGAATTGCCTTATGACTGTCCCATGCGTGCTTGAATTCCACCACTGTTTTTGACTCCATAACCTCCTCCAGAAGGCTGTTCAGTGTATCCACAACCCTCTCTGTGAAAAAATACTTCCTTACATTACCTCTGAGCCTCTCCCCCTTCTTCAAATTGTGCCCCCTTGTTCATGCTCACCTCTTTTTCTGAAAGATGCTAACCTCTTGGACTTTATTGATTTCCTTGAGGTACTTGAAAGTTTCTATCATGTTCCCCCTCTCCCTTCTCTCCTTGAGGCTATACATATTAAGCTCCTTAAGTTTCTCTTCATACGTCTTTTGGTGCAGACTCTGCACCATTTTAGTTGCCTTCTTCTGGACTGCCTCCATCCTGTTTATGTCTTTGCAGAGATTGGGTCTCCAGAACTGCACGCAGTACTCCAGATGAGGTCTCACCAGCTGTCTGTCCAGAGGAATGACAACTTCTTGTTTTCTACTGGTGATGCCTCTCCCTATGCATCCCAGTATCCCCCCAGCCCTCCTTACTGCCCTCTCACATTGCTTGCCCACCTTTAGGTCATCTGATATGACTATCCCCAGGTCCCTTTCCATTTTTGTTGTTGTTAGTATCTCACCCCCCCCATTGTGTACTCTTCCCCTGGGTTTTTGTTTCCCAGGTGCATTACCTTGCACTTCTTAGCATTGACTCTAAGCTGCCATACATCTGACCATTCCTCCAACCTTGTCAAGTCCCTTCTCATCCTTTCCACCCCACCTTGTGTATCAGCTCTGTTGCAGATTTTTGTGTCATCTGCAAAGAGACATATTTTTCCTTCCAGTCCCTCTGCAATATCACTTATAAAGGCATTGAAGAGGACTGGTCCTAGTACTAAACCCTGCAGTACCCCACTAGTAACCCCCCTTTCTTCAGAGTGGACTCCATTTACTATTATCCTCTGCATCCTGTTCTCCAGCCAATTCTTTACCTAGGCTACCATCTTGGGACCCACTCCCAGGCTGGCTAACTTGTATATTAATCTTTTGTATAGGACTGTGTCAAATGCCTTGCTAAAGTCTAGGTAGGCCATGTCCACAGCCCCTCTCTGATCTACTTACTTTGGTCACCCAGGCAAAGAAATCAATTAGATTCGTCTGATATGACCTTTCCACTGTGAATCCATGCTGCCTTGGGCCCTGTGCCCCTCTGGCCTCTAGGTACTTGACAATTCTTTCCTTCAGAAGTGATTCCATCATTTTCCCTATTGCTGAGGTTAAACTAACAGGCCTGTAGTTGCCTGCTTCTGCCCAGCTCCCACTTTTGTGAAGGGGAATCACATCTGCCCTCCTCCAGTCCTCAGGTACCACCCCATCCTCCCATGATTTGTTAAAGAGGGTAGTCAGTGGTGTCACTAGTTCTACCCTTAGTTCTTTTAGAATTCTGGGATGAATCCCATCAGGCCTCATTGCTTTGTCCACCTTCAGTTTTAAGAGTTCTTTCAGAACCCTTTCTTCTGTAAATGGGCTGGTATCAACTTCTGTATCCAGAATGTTTCTGTTTGATTTAGGTACCTCTCCTGTTCATTTGTGAATACTGAGCAAAAATATTTGTTTAGTATCTCTGCCTTTTCACAGTCACCCTCTGCCCACCCCCCTCCTTATTAAGCCTCATTATCCCTCCTTGGTCTTCCTTGGCTCCCTGATGCACCTATAAAGGTTTATCTCCCTTCTTAACTGTGTTGGCTATCTTTTCCTTGGTTTGGGCCTTTGTTGTTCTGACTGCCTTCCCAGGTTCCTTTTGCTTTTACTGATACAATTCTCTGTCCTGCTCCTTCTGTGATTCCTTGTACTTCCCGAATGCTTTCTTTTTCTCCCTATATTTGTTATCTGTGTACTATAGTCTAATTTCTCTGTCTCTGCTCTTGATATTAATTTTTGCAATTGATTTCTTAACTGTAAATAATGTATGTATTCTTTCCCTGCTTTATTTCCTGTATATCTACTGAATAACTGACATATATCATTTTTTGTGTCTTCCCACCAGTCACCTAATCTATCATACAAAACCCTTACTGATAATCTGGTTTGCCATGTTTATTCCATTTGTGCACTAGTTTTTCATCTGACAAACTGCTTTTATTGATACGCCAAATCCCTTTTCCATGGGTGGGTGCTTTCCCCCACTGTAGGGTACATTTTAACATTCGGTGGTCTGAATACTCATAACTCTGCACAGAAGTGTCTACAATATGCATATGTTCAGATACAAAAATAAAATCAATTCTTGTGGAGGTAGCTCCTCTAAAATATGTATTCCCCCCCCCCATGGAAAAATATGTCTATATACATCAATCAGTTTTGCTGTCTTAATTATATCTTTCAAACTATTTGAGTCTGAAAATAGTTTTTGTTTTTTTTGTCCCCTATCCTCTAGGGATGTCCGACAATTGAAGTCCCTAGCCCACACCACTGTCCTAGCAATGAACAAGAAAGGTTTAATTTCAAAAAATAAATGAGCTCTGCCTGTCTTAGTTTGGGAGGCATATACCATTATGACCCATAGTTTGTGACCTTCAAAATTAATGTATAGAGCTAGGGCCCTACCAGGCTCTATTTCTACCAGCTTAGATAGTTTAAACCTTTTATCATTAAACAAAACACCAACCCCATCACATTTTTCTGGTCCGATAGACCAGAAAGAGGGGCCCTTTGTCCAACGTCTCGATGCCTTGTTTAATTCAAAAGTAGTTTTCATTCTTGTATCTTGCAGTAAGACCAACTAACTCTGTAAATCGGAGAGGCTCTGCATAACAGATATCATTTTTTTATGACTCTTAATACTGTTAACATTCACAGTAGCTATTTGTAGTATAGTCATAAGTATAAAGGGGGGGGAAGAGGGTTTTTATACCTAACTCATCCCTTGGGAGTTCCTATTCTGGGATCTTGTTCTGCTTCTGACTGCCTGTTTTGAAACAGGATCTTCCTGGTCCTCAGTTTCAGTTAACATTCCCCTGGAAGATGCATTGGAAGAGTCAGCTGATTCCTCTCCTTCTGAATCAGTGTATCCCCAGTTTTCTTTTTTGAATAATAACTGGTACCTGTTTTTTGTATAAAACACTTGCAGGATTCTTTCTGTCCTTTTTTTCAGTTCCAGCTTCTTCTCTAGGTCTTTTCATGACTCATTTCCTTCTTACCACTTGCTTAAAGTCATCCTTCTTGGTGGGAGGTGGGGGAGGAGGCATCTGCACCTCAGCCTGCATGTTTCCTCCTCCTGTCCCCCTGGTCTGTTCCTTTTTCTCCTCCTCGCCCTGTTTTTTTTTCTCCCATTTCCACTTCTACTTCTTTACCTGTTTCCCCTTCTTCTACCACAGGTTCCTGCATTTTTGCCTCTTGCTGTTCTTCTTTCTCTTTTTCATTTCTTATTTTTTCTTCTACCCTTTTATCTGACACTAGTATGGATCCTTTTTGTTGGTTCTGAAAGACCAAGTTATCTGGAGTAAGGCTTTCCCCTTTGTTATGAGAGGCCCAGGGACACTTTGCGTAAGAGTGACCCCTATGCTCACACAGATTAAATTTAAATGTATTTACACAATCCTTCACCAAGTGCCCATATTCAAAACAGTGGCTGCATTTCATACTATTACATGCATTCCCTAGGTGCCCATAAGATCCACATTTGAAACATGATTTTGGCTGCCCCATGTAAAACAAGGATCTTCTATCCTTCCCTAAAAAAAATCCCTGGCAGGTGCATGATCCCATAATCGGTTTGTTTTAGTTTTATTTTGATTTTCCATCCCCCTGTCGGGTTTGCTCTGAGTCCATGATTGGTGCTGGGGCCTCAAGTATTTCACATCTTTGTTTTAACCGAAACATAATGTCTGATATATTTACACCCTTATTTTTAAATAAGACTGTAACTGTTCATACCATGGGTTTTGTTAAAGGCACTGCTAAAAATGGGGACCATAATTGTGATTTATACATAGCATTATACTTTGCCCAGAATCTATCTAGGCATGCAATGTTCTTAAAACGAATATCAAAGTTAGCGTCTCCAGTATTTATTAAAGCATACATTTCTGAGGCAAAGAACCTCATGGAGTCTTTCAGTAAGGTTCTTGCTATGTATACTGTATCAGGATGTTGTTCTAGTCCACCTTTATATACGAGTCTCACTGCGTTTTGTTGTGGTGCTGGTTCCCCCCTTGCCTGGAATAAGTCCATGAATTTCTTTACTGGAACTTTTTGATCTTTTTCTTTTTTTTCCCCAATATGCTTATTCTCTCCTGGAATGTTTGCAGGGGCCCCTGCTGAAGTATTTGGTTGTTCACCATCGGTACTAGCTTTTTCTGTACTGTCGTGGCTTGTGGGTGAACTGATGGACACTGACACAGAGTTGTAAGGTGTTGGAAAGGCAACTGCCAGACCAGAAATTTATTGTAGACAAAAATGAACTCAAAAAGCCGTCAAAAGCAACTACATTTTGGCAAATAAAATACAAAATGAACAAAAAACAACATCAAATAGAATTCAACTCCTGCTTTCTTGAGGCACAGGCAGCAATAGTCACCTCATCAGCAAATAGAGTTGGCTACAGGTCTGGAAAGGAGCAGACCTACACAGAGGGATCAGTAACCTGCTGATCCCAAGAGGAATCTGAGGTCTGCCAGCCAGGATACCTCTTTTATAGCAAAACATAATAATGTGACTATTGCTGTCTCCTCCCTCAAACCATCTAGTACAGCAAAATGCTTATAAACATTTTATTATTTCAGTACTATTAGCTCAACTGAATGCGTGTCTTTTATACATGGTTACAAATGTTTCAGTACATAGAATAAAACAATATAACAGATAAAACAGCTTTACTGCAGGAATAGGTGTCTCCTCCCCTACCCCCAACTATAACTAAGGGAAGAGCAGGGCCGGCTGCCTCCTAAGAAGCCAGCAGAAACAAACAGCCACAGAGAAAGAACCACACCCAGTCCCTGTGTTTGCAGGTAGGAGAGAACTTTAGGTTTCTAACAGTGAGAAAGGCTGTTTGTTTACAATGAAAGCAACTTAAAATACAAAGAGTTGAACTATATTTATGCTACCTTACCAGAACCACAGGCAAAATGCACTTTGGGGAAATAAACTGCAGACTGCAACACACAGTGTTTCAAAGTGGGTAACCTTTAGCAGTTTCACAACACACAACTTCTGAACTCTAACTACCTAGCAAAGTGCTTTGTGCTGTAAACTCTAAAAAGTATGCTTTATTTGGTGGTCTGGGAACAGGGCTTTTTTAAACAAACACAAACATGTTTTAAAACCAGCAGCTACACCCACAGTCTCATGTGTAGTTTCAACCCAAGTTCCTGTGTTTAAACTATGCTTTTTAAAACACAAAACTCAGTGAATGAGACAAGGGAAGGCTGGTATTTGTTCTTATGCAGAGAAAGAAAAAAGCACTAGACTGCTAGAAAAGGAATACAGAAAAGAAGCACCCATTTTTAACTCAGGTGGCCAACCTGAAAAAATGGGACAGTAGAGAGAAAGAAAAAGCAAAAAAAAGACAGATATGTTACTGCAGTAGACTTTTATTTTAGAAAACAGAGAGCATAAGAACATAAATACCAGGCACCCTTCCACAAGTACCACAAACATTTGTTTGTTTGTGTGCTGCATCCTCATTGTATCTCTGGACCACTGGATCTGAATCATCAGGTCTCCACCCCCCTGTTTCTTTGCCAGGCACCCAGCTGACAGTAAAGTTTTCTCTGGTGACCAGCTATTTTTTCTTTCGTTTAACACAGTTGCCTTGTTCTCTGGTGCTGTTTTTCTCCTAAGGCCCAGTGTTTTTTTCCCCACATTTGTCTCTTTAGATTCAATTTCTGATTCTGAATCAAAGTCTGAAAAGGCAACTGACCTCATTAATGGAACAACATCACTTGATTTTAGAACATCTCCAGCAACATTAAGGTTTCCATTTACATGTCCTTGAGTGGTATTCAGCATGGCAGTCTGTTGCACTTTCTGTTTCGGGCTTTGCTCAGCAGTTTGTCTCGGTGTTGGGTGCTGTTCCTGTTTGTTTTTCTTTGCAACGTCGGAGTCTCCCACCACATCATCGATTGTCAGAATCAGCTGAGCGGCTGTCTGGGCTTTCAGCTGTGATGACTCACTCTGTGGCTCTTCAGATTTCAACGATTGCTGCAAGGTAATTGCACTCTCCGTTTCAGATAATAGCAAAAGCATTTGCTCTTTTTTCCTTTGCAAAGCTGATAAGCATAATACTTCTTCTCTCTCTTGTTCTGTCGTTTGACTTCCTGCACCCATATTTACACATTTATCAGTGGCCTTCAGCTTTTTTCCTTTCTCTTCTGTACCTGCCATGTCCATATTTTTGGTTGATTTTCCCAGCTCAGTTTCTTCAGCCTCAAGCAGCATAAAGTCAGTAGAGGAAGCCATCACTCCTGCTCTCTCCACCTCCTTCTTCCCTGCCACATCAGCACTTTCTCCTCTGTCTGGCTCCAAATTGGGCTCCTCCATTCCTGCTTACAGGAAGAAGAGCCCCCTGATGCAAGAGTAGGGGAATTTCCCTGGTGTCCTGGCCAAATTTCCCTCATTCACTAAAAATACCACCAACAGCTTAATCTGGTTCAAGGTCAGTTGGCATTCATCTGTATCCCCCTCCCCTGGTCATGCCTGAAAATAGGTAGGATTTGTCTAGTGCACTTACCCGGTTAACAAAAAACTAAAGAAAAAAGAAAAAAACATATCTGGACAAGCTGTCAGCCTGGAATAATCCTTGTGTGGGCACTGAAATGCAGATTGCTGTGTTAAGAATATTTTATTTTCCATATGAGCACAACTCATTACAACATCAGTGAGGAGTTCAAACACCCAATAAAGCAATGGCTCACATCACAGGGACTATCAGCTGGCTTTATAGTTGCAGATAATGGGCCCCATTTTCAAAGGTTGATGCAGGGCTTACGTCAAGACCTACATCAGCCCTGATGTTTAAGCAACACCAACTCAGCAACTATTACGTGCTTAATTTTTAGTATATTAGAAGCAATTGTGACTAGAGATGCAGCAAACTTTTTACTGTGGGCGAATATATATGGTAAAATAATCAAATTCACCTACATGGAACAATTAATACAAACTGTCCCAAAATAAAAGAAATTCACCATTTGTGACTTTTCCATGCTTTTGGAGTTTTTAAATGCAAATTGCACTTAAAAAAACCAAGGCAAGTAGAGATTACAAATGGGGAATTCTCCAAGACTACCCCCGATCTATCCCTAGTGTCTAGTGGTCTCCCACCACCAAGCGCCAGCATTAGTTTAAAAAAAATATATTTATTAATAAATTCCCTGGTGTCTAGTGTCCCCCCCCCCCACAACGCCAGCATCAGTTTAAAAAAATATATATATATATATATATAGTCCCCCCTTCGGGGCTTACCTAATGCCCCAGGTCCCATTTTCTCCTCCTGCTGCCTTGCATCCTGCAGTGTCTACCACCATGCCCGAGTCTTTCTGTGTGCCCCAAAGTCCTCCATGTAGCTCCGATGCAGTTAGTTTATTTATTTAGCCCAGTTCAGGCTTACATGTTTAATCTGCAGCTGCTGGACTTATTTGCAGGCTGCTCATAATGCGTAGATCCAGGTTGGCACGTTGCTATTCTGACTGCTGATGCTGCTATGAAAAGGAGTTTCTCAGTCCCAGTACCTCTCCTTAGATGAATGAGGGCCAGTGACCAAGACACTGCAGCTCAAATACTGTTTGGGGGAAAAGTAAAGAGATTAAAACTCATGCTGTAGCGATGGCTCATTAATATTCATAAGCCCAATATGAATATTTATGAAGTGCTGCTTGCTGCCTGGGGGCTCTATGTTACAGCAGCAGTGACTCAGGAACTGTAGGGGGCACAGACACATATATGGGCTTGTTTGAAAGGGCACTGTTTGAGCTACATGTCTGTGTGGAAAGTGAATTAAAATAGTATTGTTCCTGGCTGCAACAGACTAACAAACCTATGGGACTGCATAATGAGAACAGTGTATTTTTTAGCAGCCACCATTTTGGGTGGGTAACAGCCAATTATGAGCCAGGATTTTCAGCCAGGGGCTCATGGGACAAGACCAGTGACTCACAGGGAAATACAGGGAAAAATTCCTGGTGCTAAAGGATCCAGCCAATCAGAGTGCTCAGACTGTAATTCACAGCTTGCTGAGCCAACCAGTTCTCTGGAACCCTGCCTTTTGTCTTAAGAGGGACTATTTGAAATGAGTCAGTTGGGAGTTCAGCTCGAGACATCAGGGAGAAGGGAGCATGTGTGGCTCTCTGCTGCCTTTTCACAGGGAAGGCCCTGCAAAGATTCCTCTGGTCCAAAAGGGGATTGGATAGTGGAACTGCCTGCCAGCAGACCAGAAAGAAGTGTTACCAGCACTACTTGTAATTTGGACCCAAGATTCCTCAATTAAACCTGAGCCTTCTGATACTGACATCCAAAGTGTGAGCTCTGACATTGTTAACTCTTTAGCCCTGGTGGAATTATCAGAAATTGAGATATCAGATTCTGATTAAGAAAATGGTGGACCTGTCAGTGAACCTTCAAGTGATGCTGAAGCAAGTGGGCCTAATGAGCTAGATCAAGAGTCAGACACTAATGATAATCCTGCAAGTGCTAACAGTGAGTTAAATGATTCAAATGTTGTTGAAATACCTCTTTTAGACTGGACTGAGTCTCAAGAACCTGAAAGTTCAAGTGTTACACAAAGTGCAGTGGTGCCTCTTTCTTCAGAGGCTGTCTTATTGGTGGACAATGAGCTGGAAGTAGCTACCCCGAATGCTAATGCTGAAAGACAAGTGCCAGTGCCCCTTCCACCTAGATGTTCAGACAGAGCAGTAAAGCCAGTGGTTTGACTCACGTATGACACAGTAGGAATGCCTGTAGATCTGCCCATGAATGTAGTTCACAAAGGTGTTGCAAGTGGTCCCTGCACCCTAATTGGTACCCCCAGAAGTACACCACAGACACCTAGCATTTATGTATATGTTATACTAACACATAGGGCTAAGGGCATCTACCATATAAGAGTAGATGTCAGAATATGTGTGTATACAATTGCTATATGCTTTACTTTCTAATATGCACATGTATTTCTTGCTTACAAGATGCTAGGACACCTGTGTCCTTGTAATGATATGATATATGAGTCGGCATTGTCATTTTCTGATGGTTTATATAACTACACAGCTATGTACAAATTGTACTTCTTTGTTTCCACAAAGAGATGACTATCACAAAATTGTATAATGTTAACTTGGACTAAGGAGCCACCTCTAATTTAGCCAATAGGGCTCATCTCTGTAACTAGAAATGTTTCTGTCTTACAGTAACCATGGTAATTGTCTTAGGTATATAATGGAAGACATTACATCTTCGACCTCGGAGACCCCAGGAGATACAGAGATTCCTCGAGGTACAGGGAATGCTTAGCACTGGCTCCCAGTTCCTAATGGTAAGAACTGCTTAGGGCAACTGTGTTTTTCCTTTTGGTAGTAATAAATAAGCATTATTACTCTTATGCAACGTGCCTATGATTCCTTGCATTCCCTTTATTGCCAAGAACCTGAGAGTGAGGTTTAGACCTCCTGACAAAGGGAAATATATCACAGCAAATTCCCTGCCCAAGCTCATGTTCACTGCCTCTTCCCAAGTGATAGTTAATCCTTCCATCCAGTATTTTAGGAGTTACTCTTACAGAGTAAGAGGGATTAGTTAAAAGGTGACCCAGTGTCTGTATTGATGAAACAAATGCTTAAGATTTAAGAGTAAAAAAGGCCAAGTGTCATTCTTATGATTAACCTGATGAAGAACAAAATGTAATGACTGAATGCAGAACTGTCATGACAAAGCACTGAATTCTAAGTTACAGCATGCTAAAATTGTACATACTGTAGTTGTCATATGTCAGGCTTGATAATGTTATAGTGTTTTAAGGTATAGTAAAGTGTTACTGTTAGTTTATTATATTCTTGGCATGGACACCAAGCTTTTCAGGCAGGGGAGAGGTATAATCCCACCTCAGGGGCTTAACTTATTGCTCCAGGTCCCATTTTCTCCTCCCACTGCCTAGCATCCTGCTATGTTCCCTGCCATGCCCGAGTCTTTCTGTATGCCCCAAAGTCCTCTGTGTAGCTCCCAACACAGTTTATTTATTTAGCCCAGTTTGCAGGCTGCAGGCACTCACGTAGGTGGGGTTGGCTCCTTTGCTATTTCGACCACTGATTCCGTCAGCACAAAAGGAGTTTCCCAGTCCTGTCATCTCTCCTTAGATAAATGAGGGCCAGTGATGAAGACACTGTGTCTTAAATGCCGCTTTGGGGAAAAGTAAAGATTAAACCTGGCTCAGTAACGGTCTCATTATTATCTTCAAGGAGCCTAATATGAATACTTATGACGTGCTGCCTGCTGCCTGGGGGTCTATGTTATGGTGGCAGTGACTCCAGAACTGCAGGGGGCACAGACACATAGTGTATATGGGCTTGTTTGAAAGGGCACTGTTTGAGATACATGCCTGTGGAGAAAGTGAATTAAAATAGTATTGCTCCTGGCTGCACCAGACTAACAAACTTGTAGGACTGCATCCTGGGAACAGTATATTTTTTTAGCAGCCACCATTTTGGGAGGGTAACAATCAATCATGAGCCAGAATTTCAGCCAGGTGATCATGGGATGAGACCAGTGACTTGTGGGGGAAATATAGGGACAAATTCCTGGTGCCAAAGAATCCAGCAAATCAGAGTGCTTAGATTGTAATTGACAGCTTACTCAGCCAATCAGATCTCTAGAACCCTGCCTTTTGTCTTAAGAGGGACTGTTTGAAATGAGTCAGTTGGGAGTTCAACTCAAGACATCTAGGAGAAGGAAGCATGTGTGGCTTTGTGCTGCCTTTCACAGGGAAGGCCCTGTGAAGATTCCTCTGGTCCAAAAGGGGATCGTATACTGGAATGGCCTGCCAGTAGACTAGAAAGGAGTGTTACCAGCACTACTTGTGACTTTGACTGAAAATTTTGCTCCAGTAAGCAGTCAGCCCAGCTTTTGTGTGAGACGTCCTCAGAATCGAAAGGTTTGCACAGTAAAACTGTCATTTGCAATCAGACTGAATCCGAACTGTTGTTTAAAGTAGTTGATGATTAACAGTAAATGTGCTGAATGTGTTTTGTGGGTCAAGATTGGTTCCCCATGAAAGAAAGTGATACGCCAGCTGGAGGCTTCACCAGCAGAAGATCACAGCCTTTTTTCCAGAACTGTTCATCTGGCCAGGGCTGTACCACCTTGGCCTAGGCCGCTACTCCTGCACCCGAGACAACTTGGAGAAAGACTGTCTTGGGGATTTGGCCACCGTGCACAACACCATTGAGCAGGTAGTGACCATCAAAAGGTGCATCATGTCAGCCCTGCTACCCCAAGCCCATTGATCATCACCACAAGGTTTACATATTGCCTAATGTGCTGCCAAATCCTGGTAGCATGAGAACAGTCAGGGTAGCACCCTGCAACAGTGGTTTAAATAATCTTTGGTACCATCTAAGTGTTTTATTTTCCTTGGGTTACAAAGGACTGAGCCCTCTGGCTCAAGATTACAAATAATTGGGTTGTATGCACTGTTAACAGCTTTTCTTTCCACTAAAGGCCCCTAACATCAGCTACAATGCCAGCCACCCCTGGGTAATGCTTCAGGATAGCATGTTTAACGTTCTGAGTACCCAGTGTAGTTGAACTATATGGTTGGGACTTAAAGTGCACGCATGAACAGGCTGAATTAAATCAGAAACTAATCATTTACCTAAATTTTAGCCCCTCACTTGTTCACATCCCCCTTAATAAATCTGATTTACGGTGTTAATGTTAATCTGGCCTGTGAGCATATTATTACCTGGTCTAAAGTTATTGAATGTACTGCAAAGCATATTGAAAGTGCATGTTGGTATTGTTGAAAGTGTCTTTTGCAGGGGGTTACAGGGCATGAGCCAGAGATCTAGACCCTGTTGGTAAGTGGGCTGACGTTGATCATATCGTTAATGGTCAAACTGTGTGGTATTTCAATTGTTGAACATTGCAGCTGTTCAGGGTTTTACAAAATGTCTCTAGGTGGGATTGTGGGTGGTATTAGCTTCCCAGAGGGCTGTAGCTACTGTAATAGTTACCCTTGTAATTTCTCTGGGTGGACGCACCATAAGTATAGTATTACTACAGGTAGGAGTCCCCCTCGTATTAGGTAGTTATGAACCCAGGCCCCTCAACCTGTTAGTAGGGACACAGGCAGGGTAGTAGCCCTTGGTATAATGGGACCAGGGCTACATATATATATATATATATATATATATATATATATATTATTAATAAAATCCCTGGTGTCTCGTGGACCCCCACCCAGTCAGGGAGTGCTCTTCCATCAAATTCACCACCGTTCCCCCCACCCTGACCCCAGGCAGGTGACAGGCATAGCCCTCCACTCTCCACTATGGCTGGCCACCCAACTGACCTGGCTGGAAAGAATGAGCTCGTGCTTGTACAAGCACGTGCCCATTCATTCACGTAGGTCCAGCTCATTCATTAATCTTTCTTTGGGACTCAAACAAGAGGGGAGGGCTGTTCTGAACTGTAACAGCCCTCCACTCTTGTCTTCGTCCTCAAGGAAAGCTCTATGAATGAGTGGGATTGTGGCCACATGGTGAATGAATGAGCATGTGCTAGTACAAAGTTATCCTCATCTAATCTGATGCCTCTACACAGAGGAGTTCTGCAGGGGACGGTTTTGTCACCCTTGTTGTTCACAGTGTATATGCTGCCATTGGGAGACATTATCAGGTGGTATGGGCTGGGTTTCCATTTCTACTCCAGTGATACCTAGCTATACCTGTCCTGTGCACTTGGAAACTAGATGGTGGCCTCTGTGTTTAACACCTGCCTGGAGGAGATCCAGAACTGGATGACTCATAACTGGCTATGACTCAACCCAGACAAGATGGAGGTACTGGTGGTGGATCCAGGTCATCGTTGTGATGGAGGGGAATTTGGAGATTCCTCTGGTATTGAACTGGGGGGGAGTTCCCTTGACCCCCTCCATACAGGTTAAGGATCTGGGTGTGATCCTCGATGACAGTCTGACACTTGATGCACAGGTGTCAGCCATCATCAAAAGTGTCTTTTATCATCTGAGGAACATTGCTGGGATCCAGGACCTTATACCAGCTGAGGACCTGACCATCCTTGTGCATGCCTTTGTCACATCCAGGATGGACTATTGCAATGCCCTGTACCTGAGGTTATCTAGAGGCAGCCTCTGCTGGCCACAGCTGGTGCAGAACATGGCGGCTAGTTTGTTAACTGGTGCCCAGAGAGTGGATCATATCATGCTTGTCCTCTGTGAACGGCAATGGCTGCCAGTAAGATGAAGGATTGCCTTCAAGGTCAGATTACCGACCTATGAGGCCCTGCATGAAGGGGGACCAGCCTACCTGAAAGACCTCCAGGTTTCTCACTGCCCATCTCAGGCTCTCCATTCCTCTGAGGGTTGCCTCCTTGTGGTTCCCAGGGCTAGGCTGGGGACTGTGCATTCTCAGTTGCCCTGCCAGCCCTATGGAACTCTTTACCAAGACATCTACAGTAAGGGAGGCACCTCAGTGGAAACCTTCAACAAAGGATTAAAATTGTTTTTATTTTATCAGGTGATTGATATGTGAAAAGCAAAACAAACTGACTACTGTCTTATTGTATACTACTTTTGTGAGAGATAGATAGAATTTTATATTGAACTCTGCTTTATGTCCTAATGCTATGTACCTTATCATGTATAAATTGTATTTAAATGCTGTTAGGCATGCTAAACCTCTAGGAAGTGGCGCTATACAAATAAAGTTTCTATCTATCTCTGTCTATCTATTACATCGGAAGGTTGGGTGGGCTCTTACTGCTGCTCATCTGATCATTCTTTCCTTGCCATTTTTTTCTTTCCTGGTGTTGTTTGGCATAGATAGCAAAAGAATGTACTCAGCCTTACTGCAAAATATCTTAGCTGCTTGTTATTGTTAAGCAGTAGGTACATGCATCTCTCTCTCTCTCTCTCTCTCTGTCTCTATCTCTGTCTCTCTCTCAAACAAACTCTGGTCACAGCTGATATGGCTGTGGAAAGCTTTTGGTATGCTTTTACCTATTAGAGAGGCAATTTCAATGTGATCTTCCTTTTACACATTTTTACAAAGTATTCTTCTAGAATATACCTGCTGATTGCTGTATATTTAGCCTGGATGGTTCACAGAAGAAATGGCATCTTATTTTCGGGTGGCGAAGCACTGGCAGTAGGATGCTGGAATGTGTCATACATAAGTACGAGCTGTGTGCAGGCAATAACGCCCAGTGGTCATACACCTCAAGCACTCGCATGCTGCTCCATCATCCCGGTGCCATTGCACTACTCAGTGTGGGTGAAAGCCGATGCTGTTCTCACTCACACAGGTCCTGGAACAGGCATGTTACAGCTGACCTCCCATTTGTTTGTACAATCAGGGATCTGTGAATGCACTATCCATAGCCTGGAGCATACACTACAAATGGCATTGCAGGATACCACAACCCATGGCACCCAGGATACCTCAGCAGTATGGAGGGTGGTATGTTACACAAGGGAATGGGAAAGAGTGTATGACAGCAGAAAGATACAGCATCAACAAGGCATGCATTGGAGGTATGTCAATTCCCTCTTACAGTTGCCAAGAACATACACACAGCTGCATACACTGGTGGGTCCACAGCTTGTGTAGTGCCGCAATGTATGGTATAGCCACTTGGGTCATTCTGGAGTGCAGATCACCGGCCAGGGTCCAGTGCAGTTGGAGGTTGGCTGTGGTAGGGTGTGGAGGGCAGTGCCAGTCTCCTCAACAGATCGGGCATGGGGGTAGTGGGGCTGTCTATGTACCAAGGCGGTGGGTTGGAGTCCTCTATGCCATGGATATGGATTGTGGTTTCCTCTGGTGTGATTGGGTCTAGAGGGGCACTACATTATGGAGCTCTTCAGGGATGGAGTTGGATCAATCGAGGATGGGAGGGAGGACCTCTAGTCCACCAGGGCTGCCAGGCTGCTATGCACCAGGATCCACTTCTGCAGTCTGCCTGTGGGTGGCTGGCCAGGTTAGGCCAGCTATTCATGGCCTAGCTGTGGGCTGTGACAACTGGAACCTGGGCCATCCTCGAGAACATTACACTTTCTCAAATACACAACCCAATGGCAAAACAAATATTTACTTGTAATAATCAGACAGTAGTGTGGTGTGCATATTTTATGGAACACATACAAAGAGAGGTGAGAAAGAATAAATGTCTCAGCTGGGACTTGAACCCAGGCCATCCAGCAGTATTGTGGCCATTTGGGTAGTGTGTGTGTGAGTGTGTGTGTGTGTGTGTGTGTGTATACAAAATACAGGAAAAGAAATATTTAAAGGAAATCTACTCTAAACTGAACTTCACTGTGTTCACTGACATAAACAGTTTCTTTCTAACATATTAGAATGCAATATTTATTTTGAATATTGTAGTCATGAGCATGGTGTGTACAGAGTGTGTGTGTGTGTGTTTGTGTTTGCTGTAGCTCAATATATTTTTTTCCAAAAAGCATAGTAGAAAATGTCTTATGATTGCTACATATTTAGTCTAAGCAGTCCACTGAAGACCTGGCATATGTCTGAGACTGATCATCAGATAGTGTCTGTAGAGGTTAAACAAAAAATAATGCAAATCATAGATTTGCTGGGAACAGGTGACATTTATGAGGTATGAATCTTTCTTGAAAGACAATACCTTCCCAAGTTAAACTAGTATCAAGAAGCTGTTTAAATGCTAAGTATTTAAATGTGCAAATCTCCAGTTTAATAGGCAACCAATATTTAACAAATATTTAACAAGCTGTTTCAGTTTCCTAATGGCATCTGATAAGCAGCTTGGAGTTATGCCTCCAACATTCTTAACAGAAAGAAGGGAATATTTCATTTTAGTTGGCATGGAAGGATACATTGAAAAGTCCAAAACATATGTTCCACGATACTGCATTTTCCAGCTACAGATATCAAGATGGCTGTAGGCTCTGCCCACAGCCATAAAAATTAGACTTGAAACAAACTGTTCTCTAAATACTGTACACTGTATAGTACTTCTCACTCTCTCTCTCTGTCTCTCTCTCTCTCTCTCCCCCTCAGCACTCAGCAGGGCCCACACAGGTATGTCACCAAAGGAGGCCATGAAGAATCTACTGTTCGCTTTGCTAATTGCTACAAACATCATCTACTTGTCCACCTTCGTAATTCCATTGACTTGTTTTCCTCCCACATTAGTAATTTTACTATATTCATCATGCAAATAATAAATTAAAGCATTCCCTTTGGCCCTCTGTGTAAAATATTAAAGAGTTTGTCCCACAGAACTCCCCCCCCCCATATTCTGGTTCTTATTTAATAAGGGTCAGAACTTTACTGAATTCGGCCAGCCCCAGTATCTCTCCCCCAATATCCTTCTAACCTAGCTGTGCATGCCTTATGGCTACTGCCAAATGCTGATGGACTGTAAATCACTATGAGATACAATGGTAGGATATTGCAAACTTGTAAATTGCTCACCCTGAACCCAAGGAGCAATTTAGAGCTGGGAACAAACTACAGATATATTGGAAAATGCTTACAGGACATTGTGAGTGCTAAAAGCATGTTCTAATATATCATCTGAGTGCAAAGCAGAAATGCAGGACAAGACTTATTCATTATTTAGTGATTTATTGAAAAGTTTCACAAGGAAAGGCGCACTGAGCAAAAATTGTTCATTTCCAGGTGCATCCTGGGGGAAGGGGAATAGGGATACAACAGTATACACCGATAACACAATACAATAATATAAAGGAAATTAGGAAAAATACAAAACATAATAAAGTATACATACAAACTGGTCACATAACTGGAGAATTCAAAAGAAGTGCAACACGTAAGAGGTGTCAAAAGAGTGAGAGGAAAAGAGAGTTAAAGGCAGTTACAAGCAGTGAAGAGAAAATTGTGAATGAGGGATGAGAGGGCAACAAGGGAGCTGGCATGTCAGATTACCTGAGGAAGGGAGTTCCACATTTTAAGGAGATGGTGAGAGAACACAGACTGGCCAGAAGTAGATGATCTAGGAGGGATAGTCGTGGTGTGAGAATGGTAGCTCCAGAGGGAGTGGGGTGGTAGAGGTGATTAGCAGTAAGCAAGATAGGAGGGGATGGAACCAAACCAAAATTTAGAAAGGAAGGAGATGCAGTCAGAGCAGTCAAGGTAGAGGGAAGATAAAGACTGGTAGAGATTACAGTGGTGAGTATAAGGAGGCCTATTAATGGCAAAGTGGCAGAAGGAGAGGTAGAGGGTGTCCAGTCTGACAAGGGAAGTTTTGGGGGCGGCACTTAAGAGTACATTACTGCAGTCAAAAACTGGGAGGATCATTTTCTGGACTACGGCCTGATGGGCAGGTAGAGGGATGCGATCTCAGTTTCTGTACAGAGCACCTAACTTGGGATGCAGTTTTTTAATAACAGCATACACATGTCCAGAGAAGACAGGGTGCTGGTCTAGTCATACACCAAGATACCTAAAGGAGGAGGTGTCCTCTAGCTTTGTCTCATCAAAGGTGAGGAAAGAGGGGAAGGAAGTTAACTGAGAGAACGTCTGCCTTTTGCCAAAGGTCAGGGAGATGGTCTTCTTGGCATTCAGGAAAAATTAGTGTGAACATAACCAGAACTGAACTTTGCCAAAATCATGGTGAAGTCTGGTAGCCACAACAGAGGAGGAGGATCTGGTGGTATACAGGGCTGTATCATCTGCATACACGTGGATACAGGAGGAGGAGGAGCAGGTGGCTGAAAAGTCATTTAGGAAGAGGGAGAAGAGAAGAGAACCAAGAACAGAGCCCTTGGGGTCACCTATCTTGATAAGGGGGACAGGGAGTCAGCAACATGAGCAGACTGAGACCTACCTACCAGATAGGAACAGAACCAGTTTGTGGCGGTCAAAGAACTTGGCAAGAAGTAAAGGAAGAGAAACAGTGTTAAATGCCTTGGCTAGGTCAACAACAATAGTGGCGGTGATGAGGCCACAATCCATTTCCATAAGGATGGAGTTAGTGAGCCTCCCAAGAGAGGTGGTAGTGAAGTGTTGCTTCCGGAAGCCAGACTGGAAAGAGGTGAAGAAACCCATGCAAATTACAACACTGCTACAGGCCACATGAGGTATGTATCCAGCTGGGAGCAATAGGAATCCAAAGAGGAAACTGGCAGTTAGAATTATAGAATCATAGAAGCTTGATGGCAGAAAAGGACCATACTGGACCATCTAGTCTGCCCGTTTTTCACCCATACACCTCCCCCCTGCCTCCCCAACACTCATCCCCATATTCTTGTCATATACCTCTTGAATTCTTCCACTTATTTAGCTCCTACCTCCATCTGGTAGTGTGTTCCAGGGCTCCACCACCCTCTCTGTGAAGAAACGCCCTCTCACATTGCCCCTGTATCTTTTTCCTTGTAGTCTGAGGCTGTGCCCTCTAGTTCTGACCCCCTAATTCCTCTTAAGTAAATCCTCTTCTCCCACTTTATTGATCCCCTTTACATATTTAAAAGTTTCAATCATATCTCCCCTTTCCCTCCTTGTCTCCAGCGTGTACAGATCCATCTCCTTACTCCTCTGCTCATATGACTTTCCCTGCATACCCTGCACCACCTTGGTTGCCCTTCTCTGAACCATCTCAAATGCATCTATATCCTTGTGGAAATGTGGGCTTCAGAACTGAACCCCATACTCCAGGTGCGGCCTCACCACGGCTTTGTAAAGGGGCATTATTACCTCCCTCCTTCTGCTAGTAATGCCCCTGCCTATGCATACCAACATTCCATTGACCTTTCCCACCACCCTGCTATATTGAATTCCTATCATAAGGTCCAAGGAGACTATGATCACCAGATCACTCTCCTGTTCTGTTACTTTGATTTCCTCCCCACCTATGGTGTACCCTGCTCTTCTGTTCCTACTCCCCAAGTGCATCACAGTGCACTTCTTGGCATTACATTTCAGCTGCCATGTCCCAGACCATTTTTAGAGTGACTTTAAGTCCTCCTCATGTCCTCCCCCCCCATGGGGTGTCCACCCTATTGCATATTTTTATATCATCAGCAAATAAGCACACCCTCCCCCTAAAACCCTCCTCAGTATCACTGATGTTGAGGTTGAAGAGAAAACTGACCCCTGTGGTACTCCACTCTTCACCCTCACTGTCCCTGAGTGTACCCCATTTAGCACCACCCTCTGAGTTCTTCCTGCCAGCGAGGCCTCCACCCAGCTTGTTATTTTCTCATCCAGCCCCAGGCTTTCCATCTTGCTCACCAGCCTCCTATGGGGGACAGTGTCAAAGGCCTTACTAAAGTCCAGATAGGCCATGTCCACCCCCACGGTCAATTGCCTGAGTCATCCAATCAAAGAACTGAATTAGGGTTGCCTGGAAAGACTTCCCCTTCACGAAACCATGCTGTCTGTTGTCATCATCATCATCAAATTTATTGTTGACAAATGCCGTTGTCATCACAATTAAAAAAACATACACAATTTCCAATCATTTTATAAGAAAGACACAAATATAGCTATAAATATAATACAAACAAACAGTATAAAAATGCACAGCAGTTAATATTGCACAGTAATATACCCTATTTTCCTTTACAAATATGCATTTTCTACTTTCCAATAATCTACCAAAGCTTGTTACTTTCTTCACTATAGATACTTCTTTTGAATTCAGCAGAAAATTAATCTGATACAAAAGTTCCATATCCAGGGTGGCAAGGACATCCCCAAGCATTTGTGATCACTCTTTTTTATGTAGGGGGCGAAACAAAAGCAGATGAACTAAATCATCTTCACTTTTTTGACAGGCACATAAATCCGAATATGTTTTCCCATAAAAGCTCCTTAAAGTCTGGCGATCAATGTAGCCAAATCTAAGTTTAGTAAATGCCTTCCTTAAATTAGAATTCTGTAATATATATAGATAGGGTTTTTTTTACCCCAAATACTCTCATATTGTTTGCTGATAACCAGCTACTTAATTTAAAATTCCTGCCTAAATCCATTTCTTTCGGGACATGAATATCTCTAACTCTAATTTTAATTTCTTGCTTAGTATCCAGTGTTGGCTTTACATCACTCTCAGTTTCTGTCTGTTGGACTGTAAGCCACTCTCCTCCAGGTAATCCACCACCCTCTCCTTGATTAATGCCTCCATTACCTTCCTCACCACTGACGTGATTTTGACAGGTCGGTAGTTCCCCTTCACCTTCTTACTACCTCCCTTGTGTAAAGGCACTATATCTACCCTCTTCCAGTCCTCCAGAACTCTCCCCATATCCAGGGATGAGTTGAAAAGCCTTGCCAAGGGGCAAAGCCAACTCCTCCTTCAATTCCCTGATCACCCTAGGGAGTAACCCATCAGGCCCAATTGCCTTGCCCACCCTCAATCTATCTAGCTCTGCCCTAATCCTATCAACAGTGAATGAGCTCAGATTCACCCATTTGCCTTCCTTCCCCTTCAATGTTAGCTCAGGTCCCCTACCATCCTCCTCCTCTTTCTCTGTAAATACCGAGCTTAAGTACTTATTCAATAACTCTGCTTTTTCAGTTCTTTTCCAATTTTATTCCTTCCTCCTCCCTCAGCCTAGTAATCTCCTGCCTTGCCCTTCTCTTCTCCCTCACATATCTGAAAAAGGTTGTATCCCCCCTTTTTGCCTTTTTTGCTATTTTCTCCTCAGTATCTGCTTTTGCCCTTCTGATCTTCTTCCCTGCCAGACTCCTCTTTTCCCTATACTTTCCCTTATCTTCCTCACTGGGTGTCCTCTTAAATTTTCTGAGAGCCCTCCTCCTTTCCCTGACTGCCCCCGCAACCTCCTTTGTAAACCAAAGTGGTCTCCTCCCCCTCTTGCTGTTGATTTGATTTTTATATTATTCATTATAAAATGAACATGGTATACACCCACTGAGTAGAAATATTTACACTCATTTACAAGGGGAACAGTTTCAGATTAAACCCGGTTACAAGTAGAAAAAAAATAAAAGGAATAAAATACAATGCTGTACAATATGATGCAATACATATTTTTGACTATTATCAAATAGTCATAAGGCACAAAGTTGCAATTTATAAAATTAACACAGTTTTACATCCTTATCACACATATCACGCACATCACTTCCATAAGCCACATTTTATAACAGAATTTCCCTGCCATTCACCCATCATTCTAGTCCACAGCATTTAACCATAGTTCATCAAATATTCACCTTAAAAAAAACCTTTTTAGTGTTTAGCCAAGATCTCTTATTGTGCAACAATCTCTAGGCTGCCCATAATTCTTCTGGTACCATTTCTTAATTGACAACCAGTTTATGTTTGAACCAATTAATCTTAAACTTATAGGTAAACTATTCCAGATTTTCATTTCTTTGTAAAACAGAGAAGCGCATCCAATTTGGGTTTTCCATTTGGAACATCAAATTCAATTGAATGAGATGACATCAGTCTCTGGTTTTATTTTTAGTTATATTCTGGAACTTTACTTTTAATGTTACTGTGCATAATTTTGCATATACACTGATTTCACCTATCATCTAGATGTGCCCAATTTAGTTCCCTGTATAAATCACAGAGATGTCTTTGTATATTGGCATCTTGTACATATCTAGCCATTCTATTATACATTACTTCAATTTTTCTCAATTCCAATTTTGAAACCCCTCTGTACACTACATCAGCGTAATCAATTAATGGTAACAATATTGTGTTAATTACATGCAATTGGAATGAATCATATTTGAGGAATACACTCCTTTATTTTATAAAGAACCCCCAACCGTTGACCTAATCTTTTAGCAAGTTTATCTATATGTATATTCCACTTGCAACCTGGGTCAAGCCATAACCCTAAATATTTGCATTCCTCTACCAGCTGTAATGATGTACCATCGTGAACTTTAATATCCAGAATATCCTTAGACTGCAAATCCCTGTTTTTCTGACCAAATAACATAATTTTTGTTTTCCCACTGTTTAACATTAATTTGTTTTGTATATAATAATTCTGGATGCTGTCAAGAGCCTCCTGGAGATCTTGTTGAATTCCACTTTTGTCAATTTCTGATATGTACAGTATAGTATTGTTTGCATACCGAGGAATTTTCAAATTTAGCTGGTTTAACTCCAAATCATTTGTATACAAGTTACAAAGAATGGGCCCCAGTATTGATCCTTGTGGAACACCTTGCATTATTTCCTGGGGTCCTGAGTAATATGAGCCCAAGCAAACTCTTTGTTTTCTGCCTTTTGCTGTTCCTAACCTTTTTTGTTAGTACTCGCCAAAGTCAATTGCTCCTGTGTAGCAATAGGAAATATTCACTTTTCCCCATGAAAAAGAGATGGTAACACAGTCAAGGCACTGGGAGATCATCTGTATCTCATTATGGCCTCATTAAGTTGTGAGAAACAAACTTGCTGGTTACAAAGCAAGGACTTGCATCAGCAACACTGGTGCTGGAATGTAAATAAACACACACGACACAACTCCCCATCCCCAGTCCCCATGACCCAGTATGATTTTATATAATTCTCTGATAGTTAAGTGGACCCCCTACTCCTTAGTCACCATTTCCATTTGGAGGTACCATCCCCCCACTGTGACCCCAAGATGGCAGCCAGCACTTACCCTCCACTCACCACCACTTCCAACAACCATCTGCTGCACACAGTTTGCAATATTAAGTCCCAAATCAGACATTCTGTGCTTTTTTGTTCATGCCATAAGTTTCATAATGCAGACAGAAATGACACCAGACTGAAAATGAAGCTTAGATGCCACCTCTCTCATAAACACAGCAGTGGGTACCTTGAACATATATGTGAAATATATTTCTAGGGGCTCCCTGGACAGGGGAAGAGGTCCACCAGACTACCAGAATATGGTGTGTATCTATACTGGGCATGGGGTTGAGGCAGTCCACTAAATTATTTATCTATGTATTTTTGATCATCGTCAGGTAAGTACACTAGGTATGTACTGCAGATGCCTATTTTCAGGCAAGACTTATAAGAGTTCAGTACAATAACAGCAGTGAGAACAAGACAGAACATCTATGATAAATGTGGCATTACAAAGGTTAGCAGAATCAACATATAATTATTACACTACAAGGCAGGAAACAGTAAGCATAACAGCAACATTAGAATTAGTTATCATTAGAGGTATGGGATTGTAATAATACTGAACTGTGTGGTGCAACACAAATTTAGAGAATTAGTAACACTACAGAGTCTTTATTAGAGAAGGGGAAATTGTTCAACCCGGAAAGGTACACTAAGAAGAAGCTTGTTTCCAGGTGCAACCTGGGAGCACAAGAAAGTTAAGTGACTTGCTCAGGGTCACACAGTATGCAAGTGGGGGCTGTGGGATTCAAATTCAGGTCTCCAGGTTTGCAGCTCAGAGCCCTAAACCACTGCACTATACTGCCTACTATTTATTAGCAATACCATCAGTAGTTTTAGGCGTTAATATGAGCAAAAAATCAAATGTAAAATATAGATACAGTACATAGTATTTGAATTTTAATTTTACCTGTGTGAATTTTGTGAATTTAGAAGTACACTTCATTTGCACTGATAATTCAAAAATAATGTGAGGTATTACCACATCAATATAATTTGGGTTGAGTGGGCACCTATGGGCTAAATCATAATTTTCAGATGTTATAAGCAAACCATCTTTAGTTTGAGATCTAGCAAAAGCCATGATGTCTGATGCATTTTGTTAGGATAGAAACACTGAAACATGAATGTTGTCAGCAGAAAAGGACCTTTAAACCCATCCAGTCTGCCCCTTATCCTTGCGTATTCTGTCACCGCTGACCCTAGTTGGTCATAGGTGGATATAGAATCTAGAAACCCATAAAACATTTGAAAAAAATCAGTTACTGAATGTTGTTTTAAGATTCAAGATTTTTATTTAAAACAGGAAAAGGTGTAACAAACTATTTGAGCTTGCATTCATTTTCAATTGCTTCCAGGTTGAAAATAATACAAACAATACAAATTATGTTGCAGATTAATACATAGCAAAGTTAGACATAAATTTACACATTATTTACAATTATTATAAATATATAAATACTATTCTAAAGCAATAGAGTGGTCAAAATCAGTATTAATATTCATATTTAAAAAAATGTTGATCACCTTCCTGGAGTGTATTATTTATGTCTGATACAAATGGGGACAACCTGGGGAAGACATCTTTTTATAGTGGTCAGTCATAATACCATATTGAATTAATTCCTTCACTGGGAGGGCACCCAAAAATAAAAATACTGGGTCACTATTTTCACATATGCACAAGAAAGATGTGCATTTGCAATACCAAAAACATCACAAAGTTGAAGTAATTTGTAAATACCCTTCCCAGATTCAGAGCCCTTTACAGGATTTTTTAAAACTATGCAGATAGTTATGATTTTAACAAAATGGTTAACATTTTATAAGTAGAAATATTAAAATAAATTAAATTACATAAAAGGATGGGTGGGGGAAAATACCCCCTGGGAAAATGGTACTTGGACTGAACTACCTACAAAATCAAATCTATAGTGCTAAACTAAACAGTTCAACATTGGGCATTTAGTACACTGAGCACAGGCATACTGAAGAGGCAGTTTCCATGAAGGCTAGTGCATATGGGGCCCTATGCACAATCAGGTGGGAATTACATGCCAGAGGCACATATCCTACCTGCATAGCTCCACAGCCCCAGACAGGTGCATGGTGTGTGGTATTCATTACCGCATGCACCCGTGGGGCACCTGTCCGCAGCCCTGCCCCCCAGCATGCAGACGCATGGAGAACATTTTCACAGACTGGGCTGTTATGCATGGATTATGCCCCCTATCATCCCACATACACCTCACATACACCTCACACTGTATTCCTGGTCTATTGTACTGTGATACTGCTATTTTGCACTAACATTATAGATATGGGCACACATCATATAAGCACGAGTGCTAGGAATGTGCTTTGCTGCTAAGATATGTTAATACTGATCAAGCATGATTCATTATACCTCACTGTAATACATTTATCTAGATTAGTTTGTCTTTTACATATATTCCATATATAATCTACCAAATCACTGATATGATGACTCTGAGGGATCATCAGTGATTATTGTATACTTATATTCTTATATAATTATATGTAGTGTGTATTTTACACTCAGCCAGATATGCAATAGAATACTGTCAGCAGTTCTCTTTGTCTAAGTGAGCTGACAAACAGAAAGCTTTTGTTATGTCTTCATGTTGTCATGTCTTATATTATACGTAAGCAAGAAATGCCGCATGTAGTTTGAACCAGTCAACATTTATTTTGTCTAAGTTATAATACTAATGGAAGCATATTTTGTCTCATATGATACTCATTAGTAATTCTGTCTCCTAAGTCATTATCCAGTGGAGAATGACTTAGGAAAACTTCATATTGTTTCTCATATCTGTAACTATGAGGTAATCTCTGTAGCTCTGCTGTTATCTGTAGTATATAGTTGTCTCCAACCCACTGTAGCTTCTCTCATGACACTACTAGTTCATCTCTAGAAGATTAGTACTATCTGGCAGAGAGCTGGAGAGCAGGGGGAGAGAGCCAAGATCTTAGGCAACCTAAGATCTACAATCCTGGAAATTATGTACATTATTCAGGAGAAGTGGTGAGAAATCCATCTCCCTTGTGATTTTCTTTGTCACATGCTTGGCATAAGTAGTATAATAAACTTTATTAGTACTCCTTGCTTGTTTATGAATGTTTCTTGGCAGACTCCGAGACATAAGAATCTGTATTATTATTTAGCCTACACACCAAGAGTGTTTCGATTACATATTGCGATTGGAATCTGAATGTTTGCCAAGTTTCATTTTAATTTCCTCTGTAAATTAAAACGCTGGGTGAGAGATCCCCAGTAAAAAAAAAAAAAAAAAGAGCTGAAAGTGTCATGTTTAATTTTTCAGTCTGTTGTGTGTTCCACAGTGCAGACAAAACAATATCTTGGCAGATATTCAGTTTCTGTGTAATGAGTTTTTTTCCCCTATGCTTTCTCTGTGGGAACATGGCTGTAAAGGGATCCAGAACAGACATAGACTGCTTTCTTGTGGATTCAAATCCTAACGGGTACATACTCATCTAGGAGTCCACATATGCCAAAGGCTGTTTGTGTCCTGTCATGAACTTTGGTTGCAAACAAAGTTTTTGATCCACAGACAGCTAAGGATTTCTTATCTTATATGACATGTCTAAATATATCAGTACTGAGTTGAGGCTGGATGCCTTAACAAGCCAAACTCTGTATGGTAGTTGGTTTGGTTTTGCTGAAGAAGCAGAACCCAGTGGTAGACCAATAAGGGATATCATAGTCCATTATGGGGAATTGAAAAATGGTACCAATAATCCTGAAGGATTATTAATTGCAAAATTGTTTAATTGTTTTGATGCTGTTCTAAATAAAATATCCATTTTAAAATCGGAGTATATTGATTACACAATGGAGAATGTTGCTTTGAAGCAGATAATTAGTCTGAAAATGGCTTCTAATATGGAAAGAATAATTGAACTACAGTCTGAGCTGCAATCTGTCCATCCAGAAAATAAGTCTCTATTTAATGAGATAAGCAGCCACGACCTACATGCCTTAAGAGATAACGCTGAAAAGGCAAAACTTATTAGTAAAAAAGTTTTTCAAACAAATAGCGTTCTGGCTAGTAACACTGATTCCTTATGTTTTGAAATCAAGGAACTTAGAGATAAGTCTGAAGTAATTACTGAAAGAGTTGATGTGCTGGTATTTCAACACCAGAGCTTGATGGTACAGCATGATTCAGTATGTTTTAATTACAGAAGACTTGAAATAAAGGTTTTCAATATAAAATATGACACAGCTTCTGTTGATAAAAAGCAAGTTTTACAAGATGTGATTAAAAACAATGCACTTTACAGGGTGCTAACTCCTGTATCTGAGCAGTTAGAATGTAGGGGTGAAAAGTCAGATATGGCAAACTTGTGCCATCAGCCAGAGGTATTGGCAGGTCATACTAACTTAATGCCCAAGGACCTTGCCTCTTCTGATGTTGAAGAGTTTGATTTTAAACACTCACAGTATGCTGAGGGGTGGGCTGGAGCAAAGGCTAGCCTCTTGTTTTTCTGTGATTCACAAAATGGAGAATTGTTAGAGTCTCAAAATGGTGGACACACATGTCATTAGGTTGCATCCCCCTACCATCCCCAAGATGGCCGCTCATGGTCATGCGATGATGGTCATGACACAGTAACCCATGATGCCCATGAGGTAATCCAAAATGGCCGACCACCATATCACGGAGATTCAATCTTGCTGTCACAGGGACCTGTGATTGCTGCCATAACCAAACAAAACAAACTGGAGTTTTTTGGCATGATTAATAATGTTATCAGTAACGCTAGTGTTTCTGAGGGACAGAAGATTTTCATTAAAAATGATGGTGATCTACTTTTGAATAAGGCTGATAAGCAATCTGTCATGAAGTCAGCGTCTGATGCTGCAGAAACAGCTGATACAGTTTATGTTTGCTTTATTAGCATGGCCTTGGTTTAAGAACACATTGCAATTAATTACATGAATTGTTATGATTCTTCCCTATGCAATTTAACATCAGTTTTCCCTGAGAAGACTGAACGTACTGCTTTTCCTATGCAGTGCATTAATACCTTAAGCTGTAACATTAAAAACAATGTTGCTACCATGCAGCAACATTCCGGTGGGTAAAACCACTTTATATTTGATGGGGGAAGGGACAACCCTGATTCTGAAAGCCCCGTGGCTGTGATATTTTCAGCATCACAGGCCACATTGGGGGGGAGGGTTACAGGTTTGATTTCTGAACATGAGCTGACAACTGTCTCAGCACTACTTCCTCCACCCCGATGACTACTGAACCACAATCCATAGCTGGAGAAATATGTGCAGCTTGCATAACACTTTTTTCCACCTCTTACAAGAAGGTACAAGGTATCCTAATACTGATATCATTGTCTTTTCTTTTGGTATCACTAACCATGGTCCCAGCATTGGTTAATCCTAACACAGCTTTAGGGCATTATTTTGAAACTGCCACATCAGATAAAGCAATCTCAGTAGTTTTTAGGCCAAAAATACAATGGACACATCAGACCCATTGCTTATGCATCCCAGATGCTTGCCCCAGTGGAGCTAAAATACAACCTTTGTGAAAGGAATCTTCTGGCTACATACTGGGCAGTGAGATACTTTATGTACATCATTAGTTATGCACTCATTGTGCTGCATTCCAATCATTTGCTAACTAACGTTCTGTTGTCAGACAGAGTAAAAAGACTCTGTATCCAATGCCAGACTTACACACTGTTCTCTCATTTTACAGGATTATGACATCACTGTCCTTCCTATCAAAACTCCATCCTTGTTAGCCCATGTCCTACAATTTGCAGGAGAGACCCATGATTGTTCACTCCAACCCCCTGAGCTACCTGTCCCAGTGCCCTTTCTGACAGAACCTCAGAAAGTGTTAAAAGACATGCTTTGACTCATGACTCAGCCACACATACCAACAAGGGTCAGATAGCAGGGTTTGGAATTATTTTACATTCTGGTGATGACAGAGTGTGCATGGCTAGTAATTGCATCATCGTATATATACAATTCACAGGCAATGTTAAAACACGCCTGGCAAATAAAATGAAAAGCAGGGAGGCGAGGAGTCTCCTAATTACCACAGATATTTGTGAATGGTTTAGAGAACTGGAAAGTCCTTGAGAAAGACACAGCTTGTGTTAAGAAAGGAATAAAAATATTTTTTCCTTATGTAAAATGATACCAGCACTCCATGAGAGGGTAAGTGTTGCAGTCTGACAAAATGACCTTGATCTAAAAGCACTGCAGATACTATGTTTTTATTACAGTTTCTAATTGGGTCTGTTTCTGTCTAAACTGAACTTCTTTGGCAGAAGATAAACTTCTGTTCCAGCACTCTATAGTATCGCTGTAAAATACAGTTACTTGCTTGTGTACATCACAACCTAACAGTTTACAAACTGTACATTCATAAGGTTATAGGATACTGTAAAATGTGAACGTTCTGCTCCATAAGAAGAACCCTAATTTGAGGGCAGTGTATAGGTTGCTAAATAAAGGAACTGAGGAATAACTTCCAGAAATAGTTCTTAAAGAAAGTGAAAATTACATTCACCTATCCAGTGATGGCCTACTCATTTGAAACATCACTGCTGTAACACTCATGAAAAGTTACGGGTAATTCCTGAACACCTGAGAGTAGATTTTATTTATAGTAGCAAGTACATAGTACTCCAATTGGTGGACACCAGTGAGTCAGTAAAAACCCTAAACAGACTAAAATCCTCTGTCTTATGGCCACACATGAGAAATGATGTAGCACACTATATTAGTAACTGTTTGATCTGTGAATAGAACAATCCCAAAACAGAACCACACAGTCAAAGTGACTGCAAATGTCTTGGTAAACCAGTTACTTACTAGGTAGGATTTTACCCCAATGGTAAATTCTGATTACAGGGATCCAGCTTTACAGCCCAAGTAATGCAGGAAATTCTGGATTTGTCATGGGTAAAACAAAAGTTTCATATCCCTTACAACCCACAGTCATCAGGACAGGTGGAAGGGGATAACAGGCAGATCAAAGTTATGTTATATAAACTTGTTCAGAAAACCCAAAAGGACTGAAATTCATTATTGCCTTTACTCCTTATGGCAATAAGAGGGACTCCCTCTGCAGGTACACAGTGTACCTCATTTTTGAAATCATGACCGGACAGTCCATGAGACTCTCAGAACATTTACTTCTGGATCTGTGTATTGCCACTGCTGATGGAGCATCAGTAGATAAATATGTTAAATATCTCAAGCAAGACATCCAGAAGGTACACTTATTTGCTTCACAACGTATGGTCAAGGCCCAACAACAGGCCCTATCCCAGAGTAAACAAATGCAGTCCAGCAGTCTACCAAGTTAGACTGCCTCACTATAACAGTCATTGATAAATGGCTATATGCCAATCAAATGAACCTGCTTAAAGGAGTTTAAATTACTTTTCAATACCCCAATGGGAGGAATAGTACTAAACTAACTTTGCTTTTCTTTTCTCTTTTCTCTTAGGTTCCAGAGAGAGAGATGCTTGTTTTTCTGCTTATTATTCTTTTTAAAAGTATGGGTCTTCTTACAAGCCCAAACTGCACATTGTATTGCAGATAAGAGCCAGTGACCTAAACCTAAAAAGATTGTTGAGGCAGAGTACCTCACAAGCCCACATGATTTAATTGCATCCTGTGGAATTCACACTAAAATCCTAAAAGACATGTTCATTGTCCAGAAGGGCAGTGAGGCCCCACTGAATGTTATGATCATTGCTTTGTATCAATTCTAGCAGATAGACTTGATCTGAACTCCTTTTTACATTTTATTGATAATCAGGAATTTTGCATCCAAACATTATATGGCAATACAAGCCATTAGACCTTAAGGTTTTAAACCCTATGATGCCCCATAATTTGTGACACTTAATATTGAGTGCCCAAAACAGAACACTGGCCCACCCAGTGGTCTAACAGCCACTTCTCAACCAGGTACTCAAGTTAATAATGTGCAGTTCATGCACATCCAGGGATTTTTAAATCTCACCTTTTAAACTTGAAATGATTTGTTATATGTTTCACAACAAACATTTCCCACTTTTTTTTTAATAATGATGTGATTGGATACCCTGGCAGCATACCAGGTACTCATTAATGACTCCCTATACAGTGACTGATAGCACCACACACACACACACACAGGATTTTCACATCCTGACTGCTAGTGGAACATCTTATGATTGTAAACCTACCCAAACGCACTAGGTGTTTTGTTTTCGTTTTGTTTTTTTATTTAAAAAAAAAAACACAGGTTTAGAATCCGGCCTTCTTGGCTCTGACATATCTATTTCAAATAGGGCTGATATAGCCATTATTCATACATATGTTAAAGGTTCATGATAGTATGAAATACAATATCATCCCCCACTGCATGGTATACATGGTTTAGTTCATTAAGAGTGATTTACATTTACAATATTAAGGATATTGTGAAGGGGTTTGACCTGACAAATGTTCATGTTAATGAATTAATTTCTGCTCACATTAAGGAAGCAGATGAACATCACATAGCTAGGAAAGTCCTTTGCACTGCCTATGGCTATTATGTTCTTACAACCCTTTGGTTATCTCTTCCGGTATCTGGAATTAGGACATATCCTTGATCTCATACATGACAGACATACGGGTCAGTGGCATTGCCACATTTTGCACTTCAATTGCATGTGTTAACAAATGTTTATTTGAATCTAGCACTATTCCCTTGTCGATGGCAAGGAACCTTGGATATGTCACCACACACACCAGTATTATTCCATGTTTTGAAACTTATTCCTGCACAGTCCAGGAAGCTATGTTTGTGACTCTCACTGTGTCATTGCTGCATTTTCATCCGGCAACATCCATCTCTGATCTTCTGGTTACCATCCATTCTATTGATCTTCTTGATGGGAACTTTTATCATGAAAAGGTTGAAACTACCTCTTTTCCTTGTTTAACATGAGGTCCTGGAATCATGACTGATTCTGAACTTTGAATGTCATACCTGAAAGGAACACCACCTTTTATGCAGATGTGACATCTTCCAACTTGTTTTACCAACTTGTAAATACTGGCCTAATAACTAAAATTAGGCTTCCACTTGTGAATTTTCAAATAAACTGTATTCAGTCCAGCCAATTAAGATTCTACAATCAAGCTCATTGTTATGCATACTGTGAAGCTAGCCTGGGGTGGGGGCAATCCCCTAACTCAGCAAGAAGACTCTTCTTCATTTGATCTACAATCAAGAAATCCATTTTCTTCACTGCTTGTTTTCCAAGCCTGGCTGGCATCTCATACAGACTGAAAACTGAGTACTGTTATAAACTGTTACACTTTATGCAGCCGTGTGATGATCTTCCACTGAACACTGTTGCTATTTCATTTGTAAAGCTCAATGTGCAATCTAATGCACCCCCTGCTGAGGCCTATGAAAATACTTCTGCCTCCTGATCATTTGGATCTACCTTTTGAAAAATCTGAATGCATCAGATTTGAACTATGAATCTTCATTTAACACTTGAAGAAACCCTGGATTTATCCCTGAAACTGTTCGTAGTTTATGGCTTGTGGACATTGACATTTTATGTCCTGTCTGACTTACCAACTGAAAAATGCCATCCTTCAAGGATATGCAATAGAATACTGTCAGCAGTTCTCTTTGTCTAAGCAAGCTGACAGAGAGAAAGCTTTTTGTTATGTCTTCATGTCTTATATTATACATAAGCAAGAAATGCTGCATGTAGTTTGAACCAGTCAGCATTTCTTCTGTCTAAGCTATAATGCAAATGGAAGCATATTCTGTTTCATATGATACTCATTAGTAATTCTGTCTCCTAAGTCATTATCCAATGGAGAATGACTTAGGAAAAATACATATTGTTTCTCATATCTGTAACTATGAGGTAATCTCTGTTGCTGTGCTGTTATCTGTAGTATATAGTTGTCTCCAACCCACTGTAGCTTCTCTCGGTACACTACTAGTTCATCTCTAGAAGATTAGTACTCTCTGGCAGACAGCTGGAGAGTGGGGAGACAGACAAGATCTTAGACAACCTAAGATCTACAGTCCTGGAGATTATGTACATTATTCAGGAGAAGTGGTGAGAAATCCATCTCCCTTGTGATTTTCTTTGTCACATGCTTGGCATAAGTAGTATAATAAACTTTATTAGTACTCCTTGCTTGTTTATGAATGTTTCTTGGCAGACTCTGAGACACAAGAATCTGTATTATTATTATTTAGCCTACACACCAAGAGTGTTTAGATTACAGGGCGTACATCCAATGGGATGCCTGAACACGGTCTGCTAATATATCCCTTATGCCCACTTGGTGCAGATGTTCACAGAGGCGTGATGTGTGCCGCCAACTTGGGGAAGGTGTATGCCTGATTGACAAACCCCAGCCCTCCTTGCTGTCCCATGGGCTGGAGTGACATGTGGGAGGGTTCTGCAGTGCCCCCACATCAGCACGCAGCTGGCGGAGGCAGCCTTGGGGGTACATATCCCTTATGGCTGGGTGTTGCCCAGTGTAAGGTGCACCTCCACACACCCAGCATTCTGAATCATTGTGAATGGTGTAATGTGTGGGCACGCTCCCAACACACACCCCCACCTGCCATGGCATGTTGCTGTCTGTGTGGCTGGGGGATCGGGCATGTAACTGCCATGTGCACCCTCTGTGAATGCTGCGTGGAGTCCCTGGGATCCCACTCCATGGCATTCAATCATAGTGTTGCAAGTGGGCCCAGTGTATGCAGCACATTGGCATCATGCATAGGACCCACAATCTGTAAATGGATTGTAAGATAGAAGATATGGTATTTATTTATTTTTATTTATTTTAAATTTGGTGACCAGGATAAGCATGCTGAGTAGGAGATTACTTTGAGGTACAACCTGGGGAGGGGATACAGGAGGGAGTGAAATAGCAATAACAAACTGATAACAACTGGTACATGTACATGAATCCCAGTACAAGTAATATATTTCAGAGAAAGAAGAAAAATATAAAAGTGCACAAAGTAGCCGTTGGAAGGCAGAAATCTTGCTTGTAGAGCAGAAAGCAGCTAACTAAAAGAAGCTACCATTCTCTTACTAATTTAACACTTCTATCTCAGCAGGAGTCAGTGTCTGTTGAGATTAAGCAGACAGCTACTTTATTAGAAGTAGAAGGGGTCTTATTTAGGGTTAAAAAAGAAAAGAAAGAAAGTCAGTGTGTGTTATGTGCTGGGAAGGGTACTGTATCAATTTACTTTGCTAATCAGTAGAAAGAGAGAGAGCTTAATTGGGGGTGTGGCTTAGACAGTATAAAAGCAGGTGACTCCAATTGCAACTTCCTGTTGCTAGCCTTTTTTCTTACTAATTGACCTCCATCCCACCCCCCCCCACCTAAGCCAGTTCTACTTTTATAGCCATTGTATTTGACTGACAAGAGGAACTTCCTGTTTTTCAGTAGGAAGGGAAGGATCATAGAGAAACATTAGTTTTGTCAACCCTAAAGGAAAAAAGTAACTGCTCCCCCCCACCTGCTGGTGGTCTGACACTGAGCAAAGAAGAACGGAGCTACTGAAGAATATAGGAAGTTGTTGTCTCAGAACAGGAAGGGTGAGAGTTGTAAAGAGAGAAGAGAGTAAGCATACAGAGAAACAGGAGTGGGACACAAAATAAGACATGATAGGAGTGGTGCAGTGCAATGGCTGTGGGGCAGCAGTGTTCTGGGAGACATTCTGGAGGCTGCAATGCTGCCCTATTTACAGACACCTCTCTGGTCTGAAGGAGGAGGTTGCCCCATCTCCAGGCTGACCTGGCTAGGATTTGTGAAATCTCCTCCCCCACCCAGGGACCACCAGGGCCAATGCCACTACCTCAGAGGTTGCCAAGAAAGAGGAGAGGCTGGACCAGGGTGGGCTCAGGAAGGGAGAGGATGGTGGAACAGAGTTACATCCCTACAGCTGTACCTCTCCACAATTCATATGCTCTTCTGGTGGACAGTGGTTCTTCTATGGAGGCACCTGCAGTGGAGACCAAGGAGGATGCTGGGAACCTTCATAAAGGAGAACCACAGGAGGGTGGCATGGGACCCCACAGGGGAAGGAAACATCTCCTGGTGGGGGACTCAATCATTAGGGGGGGTATAAGTGGAGGAGGAAGGGGAGAGGGAGGTAAGATGCCTGCCTGGCACCATGGCTTGGAGGGACAGGAAGCGAATCCTCAGTGTTGTGGGAGCAGCTGCATGAGGGAGGGAGCTGGATGTAATTGTCCACCTAGGGACAAATGATCTGGTTAGGAATGGGATCAGAGCAGTGCAAAAGGAGTTTGTAGAGTTGGGGAGGGGCCTTAGACAAGTAGCGCATACGGTAACCTTCTCAGAGGTGCTACCTGTCTATGGCAAGGGTGATGCTAGGGTACTCCTCAACAGGGAATTCAATGAATGGTAGAAAAACTGGTGTGGAGCTCATGGTTTTGGCTTCATTGGGGACTGGGGAGCCACCTGGAGGGATGCAGACCTATACTGGCACGATGGTCTGCATCTGTCCGGGGGGAACCAGGATCCTAGGTTAGAGGTTTAAATGCTTCATTGGCAAGCATTTAAACTGTAGGGGAGGCACTGAAAGGAGCAGGGAAATCCCAACCTCCCCCCACAAAACACGGTAATTAGTGAGGTAAACACCAAGGTAGAGAAGTCATTAGGGAGCAGGACAGAGGTAAATGTAAAAAAAGGCAAAGGCAGTAAGGACAGGGATGGGGCTAAAAGGGGTAAGGCCATCATAAAGTGGAGGGTGATGAGTACTAATGCCCGTAGTCTGTGTAACAAGCTCCCTGAACTAGTGGCACTGATGGAAGAGGGTTGTCTGGATATTGTGGCAGTCACAGAAACATGGTACACAGAGAACCATGACTGGGATGTCAACATATCAGGATACACAATCTATGGGAGGGATAGGGAGGGTAAAGAGGAGGAGGAGAAGTAGCTCTCTATGTAAAGGAAGGATCAAGCAACAGAACTAAAGAGTAAACAGGGAGCAGATGAGGCACTCTGGGTCACCCAGGAGACAGGAAATGGCACCACAATCCACATCGGGTTGTATAC
This sequence comes from Neoceratodus forsteri, assembly GCA_016271365.2. Taxonomy (NCBI): domain Eukaryota; kingdom Metazoa; phylum Chordata; order Ceratodontiformes; family Ceratodontidae; genus Neoceratodus; species Neoceratodus forsteri. Next base: position 708,166,238 of record CM028135.1, on the reverse strand, counting down.
AGACCCCCATCTCAAGGGCAGGGAAGGGACACAGAAATGATAGAAGGCATCCTTAAAATGGCAGAAAAATGGGAGATATTGTTGATGGGGGACCTGAATATGCCAGATGTTAACTGGAGCGCCTTTGCTGCAGGCACATCCAAGAGCAGGGTCATTCTTGATGCCCTACAAGGGGCATGCTTCAGACAGCTAGTATTGGAACCCACTTGGAAAGGAGCAATCTTAGACCTGGTACACTCCAATGGGGACGGAGAAAGAATCTCATATTTAGAAGTGGGTAACCATCTGGGAACAGGGGACCACCAATGAGTGTGGTTCACGATAAACACAGCCATACAATCAAGCCATACAAAAACAAGAGTATTAGACTTTAGGAGGGCTGACTTTGGGAAAATGAGAGCATGCCTCAGAAAAACACTAGCAAACAGGCAAGAAGGAGGGGTGGAGGAACAATGGGGAGTAATCAAAACAGCCATCACAGAGGCAACAAGCCTTTGTGTAAAGCAAATCAACAAAACACAATGAAGGAAAAAAATGCTATGGTTCTCAAAAGAGGTGGCAGAGAAGGTTAAGGAGAAAAGGATAGCATTCAGGAAATATAAGGAAACACAGAAGGAGCAGGACAGAGAACTTTATCAGTTAAAGCAGAACTAGGCAGGGAAGGTAGTCAGAATAGCAAAGGCCCAAACCGATTAAAGGATAGCCAACTCTGTTAAGAAGGGGGATAAGACCTTTTACAGGTATATTAGGAAGTGAAGAAAGACCAAAGGAGGGATACTGAGGCTTACTAAAGGGGAAGAAATGTGGGCAGAAGGTGACAGTGAAAAAGCAGGGATACTGAATGAATATTTCTGCTCAGTATTTACAAAGGAAGAGGAGGGGGAGGTACCTAAACCAAACAAGAGAAACCCTCTGAAGACGGGGGTCAATACCAGTCCTTTTACAGAAAAAAGGGTTCTGAAAGAACTAATAAAATTGAAGGTGGACAAAGCAATGGGGCCTGATGGGATTCACTCAAGAATTCTAAAAGAACTAAAGGTAGAACTAGTGACACCGATGACTACTCTCTTTAACAGATCATGGGAGGATGGGGTGGTACCTGAGGACTGGAGGAGGGTAGATGTGATTTCTCTTCACAAAAGTGGGAGCAGCACGGAGGCAGGAAACTACAGACCAGTTAGTTTGACCTCAGTGGTAAGGAAAATGATCAAATCACTTCTGAAGGAAAGAATTGTTGAGTACCTACAGGCCAGTGGGGCACAGGACCCAAGGCAGCATGGATTCATGATGGGAAAATCGTGTTAGACGAATCTAATAGATTTCTTTGACTGGGTGATCAAAGTAGTAGACCAGGGAGGGGATGTGGACATAGCCTGCCTAGATTTTAGCAAGGCATTTGATACAGTCCCACACAAAAGATCAATATACAAGTTAGCCAGCCTTGGAGTGGGTCCCAAGGTGGTAGCCTGGATAAACAATTGGCTAGACAACAGGACGCAAAGGGTAGTAATAAACAGAGTCCATAGTGAAGAAAGGAGGGTTACTAGTGGGGTATTGCATTGTTCAGTACTGGGACCAGTCCTTTTTAATGTCTTTATAAGTGACATTGCAGAAGAACTGGAAGGAAAAGTATGTCTCTTTGCAGACGACACAAAGATCTGCAACAGGGTCGATACACAAGATGGAGTGGAAAGGATGAGAAGGGACTTGGCAAGGTTGGAGCAATGGTCAAATGTATGACAGCTCAGATTCAATGCAAAGAAGTACAAGGTAATGCACCTGGGAAACAAAAACCCAGTGGAAGAGTACATAATGCGGGGTGAGATACTGACAACAGTAAAAAATGGAAAGGGACCTGGGGGTAATTATATCAGATGGCCTAAAAGTGGGCAAGCAATGTGAGAAGGCAGTAAGGAAGGCTGGGGGGATACTGGGATACATAGGAAGAGGCATCAATAGTAGAAAACAGGAAGTTGTTATCCCTCTGTACAGACAGTTGGTGAGACCCCATCTGGAGTACTGTGTGCAGTTCTGGAGAACCCATCTCTGCAAAGACATAGACAGAGTGGAGGCTGTCCAGAGGAGGGCAACCAAAATGGTATAGCGTTTGCACCAGAAGACATACGAAGAAAGACTAAAGGAGCTTAATATGTATACCCTTGATGAAAGAAGGGAGAGAGGGTACATGATAGAAACTTTCAAGTACCTCAAGGTAATCAACAAAGTCCAAGAGGGTAGTATCTTTCAGAAAAAGAGATGTGCAAGAACAAGGGGGCACAATTTGAAGATAGAGGGGCAGCTCAGAGGTAATGTGAGGAAGTATTTTTTCATGGTGAGGGTTGTGGATGCATGGAACAGCCTCCTTGAGGAGGTTGTGGAGTCAAGAACAGTGAGGGAATTCAAGAATGCATGGGACAGACATAAGGCAGTCCTAGTGGGGGGTAGGAGGAAGTAAGCTGTTGGTTAACTAGGATCTGCAGCTTATCTGTTAGGTAGGAAAATGGGCAGACTGGATGGGCCAAGCGATCCTTATCTGCCATCAAATTCTATGTTTCTATCACTTATGGGGTTAGCAAGGATGAAAGTTACAGCAGTGAACTGCCAACATATGGTAAAATATCTGTAAAATAATCCTGGTGGAGTAAACTTCAAATGACAGAATACACTGAGCTGCAAGGTATACAATAGTGTAAGAGACAAAATGGGTAAAATAATGGGGGAATAGTAAAGGCATAGGTTGTAATGTGGAGAGAACAGGAAGAAGCTGGGCTACAGGTGCATGCTTTTCAGTAGCATGTCAGTAAGAGTGGTTTTAGGGATGCAGGGAGGAAGAGAAACAGATAAAGACCAAGATGCATATAGGGAGAAAATAAGGGAGGCAGGGAGGGCAATAAAAATGGCAAAGGCACAGATACAACTTAGGATAGCATGGGTAGTAAAAATGGGGGATACATCAGGAAGAAGAGAAGAAATAAATGTAGAATTGTAAGACTCACAAATGAGGGAGTGGGACTAGTACAGGACGATAACCTAAAGGCAGAGGTCTCAAACAAATACTTCTGCTCAGTTTTTATGAAGGAGGAGGATGGCATAGGACCATCATTACTGCAAGAAGGCATCCCTGCTTTGGGGGTGGACACAAGTCCCTTCACAGAGAAACAAGTCTTAAAGGGTTTAAACAAACTGAAGGTGGATAAGGCCATTGGTCCAGACGAGATAAACCTAAGAGTGTTAAAGGAACTGGGACAGGAATTGGCAGCACCACTAGCTGATCTCTTCACCAAATCTCTGGATAGTGGGGTGGTCTCTGAGGACTGGAAGAGGGCCACAGTTGTCCCGCTGCATAAGTCAGGGAGCAAGGAGGTGGCTGGAAACTGCAGGCCAGTCAGCCTTGCTTCTGTGGTGGTCAAATTGAAGAAGCCACTACTTAAGTAACAGATTCTAGAATTTATGGGAAAAAACAGACAGCAGGACCCAAAAAAACATGTATTCATGACGGGCAGATCATGCCAAACAAACCTGATTGAATTCTTTGACTGGGTTACCAGGGTGAATCAGTGGATATGATCTACCTCGACTTCAGCAAGGCATTTGAATTTGTCCCACACAGAAGGCTGATAAACAAGTTAGGCAGCACAGGGGTAGGACAGGTGGGTGGTAATCTAGGTAAGAAACTGGCCATGTGATAGGACACAGAGGGTACAGATAAACAGCACATTATCAGAAGAAAGGGAGGTGACTAGCCGGGTGCATCAGGGGTCAGTGTTGGGACCCCTATTTTTCAACATCTTCATAAGTGACATGGCCGATGGGTTAGAAGGGAAGGTGTGTCTTTTCGCAGATGACACCAAAATTTGCAATAGAGTGGGCACCACTGAGGGGGCAAAGAAAATGAAAGATGACCTAAAGATACTGGAAAACTGGAGCCTGATTCTATAGGCATCCATACACATGTCGCAAGTTGCAACATACGAGAGATGCAGTTGCACCAAGGACCATGAGCCCAGTTCTTTATTGGGCAGGGTCCCTGTGGCTAAGTCCCACAACTTGTGCCAACCATACTGGTACACCAAACAGAGGGCATACCTGAATGGTTGGCCACATGCCTGCGGCATGGATGAGGAAAGGGCACAAGTGCCCCCCACTCCAATCCCCAAAACAGTCCAAACCAAGCAGGGTTATCGCCCGCCCCCAGTCCTGCTGCTGGTAATTATCAATGTAAATCTCTGCAGGGCTATCGGACTCCCCCCATAGCCCTGATCTCCAATGCCAAATAATTATAATGCCCTTCAGTGCTAGTGGACCCCCCAAGCCCTGATCCTGAAACCCCAATGATGCCTCAGTCCTTAGGAGGTATTATAACAAACATTCCCGCACCTCCGGTATCCCTGGTAGTCTAGTGGGCCCCCCTCCTGGCAGTGCCAGACCACCCTGCACCTCCCCTCTCCCATACCCAAAGGGCGACTGGCACAGCCCACCTCTCACCACTGTGGCCAGCTGCCGACTGAGCTCTGTATGGGCGCATACTACTGTAAATAGTATACGCTCAGTGAATGATAGCAGCTGTTATTCACTGGTGAATACTGATTACAGTATCGTTCATCACACATCGAATTAACGGCCGGCCATGGTGCAGTGAGGTGAGCTGTGCCAATCGCCTGAAACATGGGTGAAGGGTAGGAGTGATCTGCACACTGCAGGTGGGGCTTTAGTCACCGGATACTGGAGGAAGGCCATCATTGGCCTAAATATTCGGGATCGGGGCTGGGAGGGGAATTGTATTAATATGATGGGGATCAGGGCAGCAAGGAGGGGGATTTTGATATTATTACAAGGGATCGGGGCTGCGAGAGGGGCTATTGATAACTCTCTTGGGGGATCTGGACTGGGGGGCCTCTTGCCCACATGGGCATCATCATAACTGATATTGGATCAGGAATGGGGGGGCTATGGGTGCTCGTTGCGGGGAGAGCTGTATGATTTACCTGCGGTGCATAGGTGTAACCCCCATTGGACAGCAAAGTACATTTACACCAGCTAATAGCTAGTGTAAATGTACTTTGACAGATGTCCTCTGGGGGTTGTTTTAGAATCTCAAATTAGGGGATGTGGCAGCTGCCCTTGTAGAGTAGGGTTCAACTGCTGTCGTAAACCCCCTTACGCCATGTCACAGGGGGTTTGTGGTGCAACTGGTGGCCTAAGTCCACTTTGGCGCAAGCAGCATGTGACATGTCGAAGGCTGTTTTCCAGAATCGCACTTGTTGCAATTAATGGCGTAAAGTGCTACTTGCGTCATTCTCATTGGAGCAATCAATTTGCACCATGCATAACTGTTATAGAATCAGGGTCTTGGTCTGGAACATGGTAACTGAGATTCAACACAAAGAAGTGCAAGGTTCTGTACATAAATAGAGGCAACCCAGGAGGGAATACTTCCTGGGGGAACAGAAACCGGTAGTGACCAAACAGGAACAGGACCTGGGAGTCATCATATCGTAGGACTTGAAAGTGGCAAGACAGTGCGAGAAGGTGGCACTGAAAGCTAGTAGTATGCTAGGAGGCATCAGGAGGGGCATCTCAAGTAGAAGGAGTGAAGCAGTTCTGCCTCTGTACAGAGCATTGGTGAGACCACGCCTGGAGTACTGCATCTAGTTCTGGAGGCCTCACCTAAGGAAAGATGTCAATAGACTGGAGATGGTGCAGTGAAGGACAAAAAAGATGATACAGGGACTACATCAAAAGCTATATGAGGAAAAACTAAAAGAACTAAACTTATAATCCCTCAAGCAGAGGTAGGAGAGGGGTGACATGATTGAGATGTTTAAATACCTCAAAGGAGTACATAGGGTACAGGTGCAAGATCATTTAGGTCAGGACCTGCACAAGAATCATGGGTCATGAAATGAGACTATGGGGTGGGAAATTCAGGAGCAATGTGAGAGGGTACTTTTTCACAGAAAGGGTGGTGGAAGCATGGAACGGCATTCCCCAGGAGGTTGTGGGGGCTAAAACAGTTTGAGAATTCAAAAAAGCATGGGTTAGATACAGCGGTGTCATCAAGCTTAACGACAACTAGTGGGGGGTAAGACTAGGGGCAGAACAGATGGATCTTGCAGTCCACATCTGCCGCCAAATTCTATGTTTCTATGTTTCTAGATGGGAGAGGGAGGTTGTTCCACAGTATTGGAAGGTGGATAGAGAAAGCAGACTTGCCTGCTACAGATTTACTACACAGGACATGACAGGAAAAAGCAGGAGTTGATTGAAGATAGTAGGAGGGGGGGATGACACAGTTAAGGAAAGAGAAGAGGTAACAGGGAACAGTGGCAAGCAAGTATTTGGCCAACAAGGAGTAACAGTGTGAAACATGCCAAGCCTTAGTGGAGGAGAAAGAGTTAATAGCATCTAGACAGCAGTGATGGGTGAGGGATAGAGCATTAAGGGTAACATGGCAGAAGGATTGAAAAACATGGTCCAGCTTGACAAGTATACTTTTGACATTGGGGCAGTGCTGTAGACTGCATCTACCTAACCACAAAAGTGGCAAAATCAACTTAATGATGATCTCTTAGCAGACCAGGAGAGGAAGGCAAGATTTGTTTCAGTGTAGCATACCAAGATAAGGGTAATGTTTCTTATATATGGCATTAATGTGGGGGAAAAAACAATATTCTGGTCCAGCAACACTCCTTAGTACTTGCAGAGAGGTACCTCTTCAAGCAGGTTGCCACCCAAAGTTGTGAAGACAGGTGTATGTTGCAGCCTTGCTAGTTTCTGTCTAGTGCCAAAAGTCAGGGAGTCAGTGTGTTAGGCATGTAGCGAGAGCTGGTTTGAGTGGAACTAACTTTGGGCGTTGTCAAAGTTACATTGGAGTGATTATTCCAGCTCAGAGGCGAAAACACCTGAAGCAAATAGAACTGAGTCATCTGCATACATGTGTATGTGAGAAGATTCAGGTGGAGAGGAGGACATTTAAGAAGATGGAGAAAAGGACAGAGCCAAGGATAAAGCCCTAGTGGACACTAGATTTGATGGGCTCCCTGCACATTGTTTCGGGGTGGATCGAGCATCACCAACTGGACCAGCTACAGCTGATCTGAGAGGTAGCAGTGGACCCAACCAACCACCAGGTCAGGTAGGACCACACCACGTAACTTATCAAAAAAGAGCAAGTGAGACCCAGTATCAAAGGTCTTTGCTAGGTTTATGAAATGGGCTGTGGTGAGCAGGCCCTGGTACATGCCTTTCAGCATGGCAGTGATCCGGAGGGAGGATATGGTGGAGTGGTGTTGTGAAAGCCAAACTGGAAAGGTGGGAGAGGAAAGAAGTAGAGGCAAGGTAGGTGGATAACAGGGTGAGAACATGTTTTTCATGCCCTGTAGCCAGGACAGAGAGGACTGAGATCTGAACATACAAACATACATGATTTGCCAGCAGATAAAGGCCTAGGTGGTCTATCAAGTCTGCTCGAATGCGCAGCTAGCACCTTATTCTGCAGCTGCCCTCCCTCCCTCCCACCCTCCACCTCCCTTGATCCTCCCCTTGCCCTGTCACAGCCCTTTGAAGCAGCCCACTGTTCTACTGGATACCACTTCCACCAATAACACATTCCACCCAGCTACCATCCTCTCTGTAAAAAAGTGTCTCCTCATCTCCCTCCTGAACCTTCCTCCCTCCAGTCTCATATCATGGCCTTGGGTGTCCCTCCACTCCCTTAATTTGAACAGCCCCTTCATACCTGTCTTGTTCATTCCTTTCATGTACTTGAAGGTTTCAATCATACCCCCCCATCCCTCCTCTTCTCCAACAAGTACATGTTCAACTCCCTCAGCCTCCTCGTATATGGTTAGTCCTCCAGCCCCTGGATCATTTTTGTCACCATATGCTGCACCTCCTCCAGTGTCTTAATGTTCCACTTCAGAAATGGTGCCAGTACCACACACAGTACTCCAGGTGCAGTCTAACTAATGATTTATACAGTGGTAGAATCACCTCCCCCCTCTTCAAGGATATACCCCTTGCAATGCAACCCAGCATTTTGCTGGCCTTTGTAGCTGCCTTCCTACATTGTGCAGAGTTGTTCATTGACTCTGTAATGAGCACCCCCTTATCCTTCTCCTCCTCTGTCTTGGCTACCTGCACTCCCCCAGCTGGTGACTCCTCCTTTGGTTTTTCACCACAAAATGCAGCACCTTGCACTTTTTGGCATTGAACCCCAATTGCCAGGTGTCTGATGAGGTTTCCAGCTTTGCCAGATCATCCTGTAACCTCTGCCACCCCCCCCAGGTCATCCACTACTGCTCCCATCTTGGTCTCATCAGCAAACAGACTGGTCTTGCTCTTGATGCCCAATGATATGTCTGCAATGAATATCCCAAACAATACTGGTCCCAACACTGAACCCTGCAGAACACCGCTCATCATTACGCTTGGGGATGAGAGCTCCCCACCCACCGTCACCCTCTCTTGCCTTCCCTGAAGCCAGTTCCCTACCCATCTCAACAGTTTTGCACCCACCTCTGTGCCTTCTAACTTGCTTCCCAGCCTCCCATGCGGCACTGAGTCAAATGCGTTACTGAACTCCAGGTACAGAACATCCACTGCATGGCCCCTGTCCAACTACCTAGTTATCCAGTTATAGAACTCCACCAGGTTGGTTTGGCAGGATCTGCAACTTACAAAGTCATGCTGTCTGCTGTCCTGTAGCCATTTGTCCTCCAGTAGGCAACCAACCTGTTCTTCAGGATAGTCTCCATCAGCTTACCCACGATGGATATGAGGCTCACCGATCTGTAGTTCTCTAGTTCATCCTTGGGGCACCACACAAGCCATCTTCCAATCCTGAGGTACACACCCTGAGTGTAGTGAGGCACGAATAGGTCTGCCAAAGGTCCTGCTAGGTTCTCTACCAGTTCCTTCAGTACCCTGGGATGGATGCCATCTGGGCCTGATGCCTTGTCCACCCTCAGTGCCCTAAAACCCTCCAGAACCCTGCTCTCCATGACTCCCCATCAGTCACCCCCCCGTTCCTGCCCTTCCTCCCTCCCCCCTTGGGTATCCCCCCCCATCTCCAAAGTAAATACAGGCAAGTAATCATTTAGCACTTCTGCCTTATCATCCCCTGCTTCAACCCCCACCATCCTTCCTAATCCTTACTATATGGCCCTTATGGCTATTTTTCTCCCTGATGTACCTGAAGAAGTCCTTCTCCCCCTTCTTAATGCCCTGCTCCAGCCTGAGCTCCTTAGATGGCTTGGCTGCCCTTACTGCCCTTGTCATCTCCTTCTATTCCTTCAGGTACTCCTCCCTATCCTTCCCCCTCCCTGCTTTTTTGTACCTCCAAAAGGCAGCTCTTTTCCTCTTTACTTGTTCCATGACCTCTTTGCTCACCCAGCTAGGTTTCTTTGCCCTAGGCTTCTTGCTCTGGGCCTTGCTGCATGTTATGATTGTCTCTGGTATCCCCAGCTTTATGAGCTCCTACCTCTGGTTAGCGCCCATACTAAGTTGAATTCTGGTCAGGTACCCTTTTACCACTTACCCATCCTCCCGAAGTCAGCCCTCCTGAAGTCTAGCACCCTTGTGCTGGATTCCACTCTTTCCTTACCCATATCCAATGTGAATCATACTGAGTGGTGGTCACTCCCTGCCAATGGTTGTTCCACCTTCAGTTCCTTCACAAACTCCCCATTTTCCAGCATGAGGTCAAGGGTATCCCCTAACCTGGTTAGTTTGCTGACCATTTACATCAGGAAGCTGTCCTGGAAGGCATCCAGCAGTACCTGCTCGATTCTATTCCTGGTTGTTGGGGTACTCCAATCCACTCCTGGCATGTTGAAGTCCCTCATGATCACCACACTACCCATCTCACATGTCCTCCTAATCTGTCCTACTAGTTCCCTGTCTAACACCTTTGTCTGAGAGGGCGGCCTGTACACCACTCCCATCCTGAGAGTCCTATTCTTTTAGAATCCTGGATTTACAACCATAGTGACTCCATACTATCCTCCTCCCCCTCCTCCCATACACACTTTAGTCTTTCCCTCAAATATAGTGCCACCTACCCTCCTTTCCCATTCACTCTATCCCTATGAAATATTCTGTACCCTGGTATCGACAGGTCACAGTCACTGTACTGGGTGGCTAATGTTTCGGTGATGGCCGCCATTTCCTCCTCCCCCTCTGCCATGATAGTCTGTAGCTCTGCAGTTTTCTTCCCAAGGCTTCTAGCATTCAGATTGACCACCTTCCACCCCCTTCCCTCCTGCCCTCCTTTACTAGCATCACCACTTGTACTTGCCCTTTGCCACTGTTACGGTGGATTAGCTCATATGGCTTTCCAACCTGTGGTCTCTGCATGTCCCTTGCCCACTTGCCAATCCCCATTCCTAGTTTAAATTCTCAACTAACCATCCTGTGTTTCAACACTTTCTGTCTCTCCTCACACAAGTATAGTCTATCCTTGGCATAGAGACTGCTGTCCTCCCAGGCAGATAATTATTAAATAGAAAGAACTGTCATTCATTTTGAGGAGGGACAGTAGTTTAGCCTGCATCTAAGACTGCATGATTGATCCTTGTTGAAAAGAAACACTGAAAAAATAGGCAAGAGAGGCAGCCATGGCTGGTGCCAAGAGATGTAGATTGGTGTTTAGCCCATCTGGGCTGTGTCCCTTGGAGAAATTAAGAGAGAGTAGGACACCAAGGGTGGTCTCTGAGGAGACTTGGAAGAAGGAAAAGATTCTAGGGTTGAGGGTGGAGAATGGGTGCATTTGGGGAGAGATGGGAAAGGTGGGGGAGGGTGAAAAAAGTAGGGAGAGCGCACAGGATGTGAAAAAATTGTTACAGGTGTTAGAGACCTCAGTTTGGTCAGAGGTAGCTGAATTTCCTAGTTTGAGGATCAGGGAGGTTGACTGGGTAGAGTTGAGAAGTTAGTTAATTATATTCCAGAACCTATACTGGGATTTAAGGTGCTTCTGCTGGTTTGTAGTGAAGTAAATTAATCTGGCTTCCCACATGGCCTTATTGCTGGTGTTACATAGTTGTTTGTATCTTAACAAGTCACCATACGGAGCCTGAGACTTTGTGGCAATGCCAGTCAGCATCATAAGTTTTGAGCAGGTCAATGACCTCTGCAGAGATTTAGGGAAGGTGGAACTCATGGACACAAGACATCCTGTTGCAATGAATTTGGACATTAGAGGGGTTACAGCAACATCTGTATTGGTGGATAACATGAGTACTGACCAGTCAGTGGCTCACAGATTGTCTATCAGGGATGGGATGTCAAGAGATTTTAGAGATCTAAACCAGCTAAACTTTGGTGAGGCTTTAATTCTGCAGATGTCATTGATAGAGTAGACTATGCAGTGGTCGCTGGGACCATTACATACAGTGCTAGTGAAAATGAAATGGTGAGGGTATGAAGACAGGACCCAGTCAATGTGGCAATGATTTGCGGAGTTGGAGTTGAGACAGGTTGGCTTTGTAATGAGCTGTGTGAAACTGATGGACTGAGTTTGTTGAATGGAATTTTCTGACAGGAGGACATCCAATTCATATTTAGATCCCCAGGACAAAAAGCTCACCTGAAGCTGAAAGGGAGGAAATAGTTAACAGGGTGGTAGGACAAGTGTCAGGCTTAGTTTTAGGGGAGGAGTAAATGCCGCCAATGAAAACACGAAGTGAGCAGGGGAAAGATAGCCTTCACAAGAGGAGTTCAGGGGAAGAGGGGAAATCAGAATGATACACATCATGGTTAAGGCTGTGACATATGTATAGAATAACCGCATCACCATACTTTTCCTAGTCCTGTCTATGAACTGTGTAACCAATGAATTTGATTTCTACATCATTGGTTCAGGCAGACAGCCAGAATTCAGTAAGAATCAGGACATAAGTACTGTAATGTTTGTCTCAAAGACTTAGCTGGTTAAGCTTGGAGATTAGATTTCTGGGGCCAGATATTTAAAACTTCGACTGGTGGCAAAGTGATTGCACCCTGTTTGCCTGGGGTTTCGCAAGAGTGCAATATTCAAAGGGGGCTGTGGTGTGCACTAAAAGAGTTAGTACATATGCAAAAAAATAATGCTTGCTGTGGGTAAAAGGGAGGGGTAGGGACATGAATCACAGCACAGCACAATATTCAGTGCAGTAGCGCTGCACAAAGGGAATGGTGCAGGCCACCTTGTGCTGTGCAGTTACCATTGAGAAGTCCCACTTACTCCAGGCAACCCTTGGGACTGGTGTAGCCACTGCAGCCAACAACCACATTGGCAGAGCACACCTGCTCCCTGGTGACTTGTAGTTCCCTCCCCTTTGATCCCCAGACCCATTAAAATAAAGACATCCCTGGTGCCTAGTGGTCCCACCCCACCCTCCAATCACTGGTCCCATGTGAATAAAACAAGCCCCTGGTGTCTAGTGGTCCTGCTGCCCTCTGATCGCTGGCCATGGTAGAACAAACTAAGTCCCCAGTGTCCAGTGGTCCCCCTGCCCTATAATCACCAGCCACAGTACAACAAACTAAATTCCTGGTGCCCAGTGCTCCCCCCTCACTCTGATCACCAGCCACATATCATATCACATATTCCCTGGTGTCTAGAGGCACGCTGCACCCACCAATCCCCGTTCCCATACCAGCATAAGCATTTCCTGCTGTCTCATGGCCTCCCACCATGAGCATTGACCAACCCACCTTGCCACACCCCTACTGGTTATGCCAGTGCAGTGTATCCACTACAGTGACCAGTACTGTTACAGTATGCACACTCCCTTTACAGCACAGAGGGTGCACGCTACCTGTCAGTACATAAGAAAACTGGCAGAGGTGAAGAGAGGAGGGCCGTGATGGTCACCATAGTGGATCCACAGTAACGGCGAAACTGGTAAAGAGGGTGGCAGGGTGGATTGGTCGGTGCCCATGGTGTGGGCTGGAGCTGCTAGACACCAGGGAATGCTTACCCTATTAAAGGGATGTGGATCAGTTGGGGGGCACTAGATGCCAAGGAATATGTGCTGTGGTGCATGGCCAGTGATTAAAGGGGGGAACCACTGGACACCAGGGACTTATTTATTCCACCAGGGCTGGTGATCAGAGGGCAGGGGAGACCACTGGGCACTGGGGACTTTGTTTATTCTACTGGGGACAGCAATCAGAGGGCAGAAGGACCACAGTACACCAAGTACTTAACTTATTCACATAGGGCCAGTGATCAAAGGGCAGGAGGGAGCCACTAGGCACCAGGGACTTATTGCATTCAACCGGTGCCAATGATCAGAGGGCAGGAGGACCACTGGGCACCAGGGATGTCTCTATTTTAATAGGGATGGGGATCAGAGTGGGTGGGGCTGGCCACACAAGGGGAGCAAACCAGCTTCTGCTTCCCATGCAAATGAGCTCATAATGGGCATACATATGGCCCTTTAGTGCCTTGCATGCCGAATGGGTTCAGTTGCATAGTGCCAAATGAATATTGTACCTGGGACTTCCAGTTCTATTGGATCTGGAGGTGCTGTTCCCTGCACTGCCAGTATCCATGTCAGAGCAGTGCTACTCAACTTAGCGTTGCATCAACATGCCCCTATATTCAGTCAGATAGCACCAGTGCAATGGGCAAGTGCGGTACAAACCTTTGCACTCCACTTTGCACATTTTTCAATATCTGACCCCTGATGTTTATATGAAAAACATTCAGCTCTTTGGGAAAGGAGGAAGATGGGATGGAGAGGGTGGCAGGGTTTAACTTCACATCACCTGACAGCAGTGGCAGAAGGGTTGTGAGGAGCAAAAGTGTGTGAGATCTACGGCTACAAACTGGTACTCTGGAACAGAGTGGGTGGTTAGGCCAGTGTAGAGGTAAATAATGCTGGCATATGTGCTGGAACGGGGAGCCACTATGGCCATGGCCCTACCACTTTCATAAGTGGCACTATCAGTTTTTGCAATCATGCTAATTTATTACTAGGGAAGAATTTACCCTCTACATCCTTGGCCCTACCACTTTTCAGACCCTTCTAGCACCAATGAATGCTGAAGAACACTGAGATTAAGATAAGGTGAGGAGAGGAGACCAGAGTGAATGAGGGAAGGGAGGGTGATAAAGGGGAGATCAAGGTATCCTGTGATGTGGACTACCACAACTGAGTGCCCTGCAAAAGGGCAATTCAATTGTGGCACCCATCACAGGGGCTACTGATGAGGGAGAGTGACCAGATGGTGGGGTGGGCAACCTGTAGTGACAGGAAGTCACTACATATACACGTGCGCGGGGGGGTGGGAGCGAGCACACATGGCAAGGGGTGGGAGGGATGTGAGGGGTGGCACTGCAGTAGACTGCCGAGCTGGCCCCATGGTGTAGCAGGTCAACTCATGACTTTGGTGGTTAAGGTACTAGGTTCGGTTCCAGGCGCAGCTTCGTTTTAGCTGCCCAGTCTGAATTAAATCTTTTTTTTTTATGAAGTGCCCCCCCTCCACTGACATGCACCCCCCTTGAGTTGAGAATCTTTTAGTAGTGGGGTGCGGGGCACAAATCCCTCCACATAAACATAAACAATATAAGTCCCTGATGCCTTTTTATTGTGTGCCGGGGATGAAGTGCCAAAATTGACTTTTGGTGCTCTGATTCTGCCGTAACGGTGATTGCCCTTTGGCGGCCACCATTATCACATAGAACCAAGATCAAGAAGATGGGGGATAAAGGGGGAAATGGGAATAAGATAGAGTGAATAGTGAGGGGCAGGGAGTGAAGGAGTAGAAAGGACAGAAAGGGCAAAATAAAAAGGAAAAGGGGGAATGCCAGCCCGACGGCATGGTGGAAAGGTGTTCACTCGCGACGCCAATGACTCAGGTTTGGGAACAGATCTGGGAATCAGAGTGCTGGCCAGGGCAGAGAAGGATTGAGTGCCTTCTGGTGACTCTCCTTCTCCGGGGGAGGGAGGACGAGCTCTTGGTACATTAGCAACACCTGGTGGAGGCTGCGGAGCCACAGGAACCAAACCCACACATCATGAGAGGCTGGGACAGACGTCAGATGCATGCCCATTGATGTCATTGCACATCCCACCTCTGGGTTCAGCATCCACAAAAAATCCAGCCCCATGAATGAAGCTCCTGCCTTCGCTGCCACCCCTTAGAGACAGTAGTCCACCCGAGGGGGGCAGTCACACTCCCATGATCCCATCCTGGGGGGTAAGCCAGGGCTCCCAACTATTTGTCCTGGGGAAGAGGTGCCCACCCAATGGACCCACCCGGGAGAGGTAAGCCCAGGCTTGGGTATGGCATGTGGGTGACAGGGGCAAATGTACCTCTGCCCATAGGGCGATGGGTACCAGGGTGCCCAGGCAAAAAAAATTTATAAAAAAAAAAAGGAAGAGGGGGAATGAAGCATTATCAGCAAAATGCAAGCTGGTAAGGACTAGTGGAGGGTGCAAATTATAGCAACTAGTTGACAGGGGTAGTAAGGGAACACTTGTCATACAAGTTTAGCAGTCAGCACAAGTACTTCTTATTTAAATGCAGATCTAAGGAGCGTGTTTGGCTACCATAAAGTAAATTACTAGAACAGATGTAACTGTACATTTAGCCATTATTTTTATTCATTTATTTATTTATTTATTCTAGGATTACAAGTACCTTTGAGCAAAGGCTCTTTTATAAATTTCCACGTCAAAGGAGGTACAATACAGAGTAGACAAGACATTCAGTTACATAGGCAGGTAAACAGCATAATACCAAGTACAAATATGTGGTCATGTACATTTGGGCTAATGAGCGATAGAGCAAAGAGCAGCAGTAGTAAGAGAACAGAGCAATGGGTGGGAAACTAACTGAGGGTGCAGCCAGAGGCATTGTCATAATACAGATAGAAGTGCTGGAGTCTAAAACAATAAGAGAGAAGTAAGAAAGAAAAGAAGAAGAGGGTAAGGGAGTAGGGGAAGTGCAGGAAGGGGACTAGAGAGGCAGCCAAGAAAGGAGGTGGGCTAAAGGCAGCAGAGAGAGGGGAGGTAGCCACCAAGTGGGCCAATTAGTAGCCAATTAAACACGTATATGAGTTAGGACCAGCTAATTAATTCATCAGAGTATAAAAAAAACATTTAATTAAACAAACCAGATGGTCTGAGCATTACAGTGCAAGGAAAAATACAATTAAACCATGCAAACAATTCTGGGCTAGCTATGCAAAAACAGTGCTAGGACAGGCTAATTAGCCATATGCAGTGTAGCAGTAACATGAAACAAGTAACAAGAGTAATCTATGCCAAACTAAATTGGAAGGCGATACCAGTGTGCAAATACAAGTGATTTAGTAAGATAGAAAAGTCTTGCAGGAGAAGATAAAAGGGGCACTTAAAGATCTCGGTTGAGGGCTGCGCTGGATGAGGAAAGTGATATCGTGGGTCCTTGTAGTACTGTGCAGTTGTCCCAGTCAGGGTTGAACAGTCCTGCAGCTTAATGACTACTAGGTTGTGACCCCCAAATCAGAGTGCTAGCATCATACAGGGACAAGGTTGTAAAGTCTTGGAGTCAGGCAGTGGTGAGCCTACAAACAATGGTCCCAGTAGACATCCTACAGGTCAGTATCTTGCTAGTGTAACTCACAGATTCAAGTATAGTATAAAAGGCAGAACAGGAATCCAATTGGGACACACAACTCTAAGACTTAATGACAAGCAGATCAGTTAGTAAACTGGAGTCCCAGAGGCAAGTAAAGGATCCACAAACCAGTGTTCTAGTTCAAGCAGTGGTCCAGCAAATCTGACTTAATAGAGTGTCAGGGCTACAAACAAGCTGTAATACTGAAGTACAGAGCTAAGCCAAGTAAACATCAATACTGCACTAAATCCACTAGTGCCAGATGAGAAAACAATGCCCCCAGTCTGAATTAGAAGGCAGGGCAGGAGGACATGGGGACAAACAATTCTCAACAAGGAGTCAGATTACTGGAGAATACCTCAGCAGCCATTAACACAATATTGGCAAATGGGGAACAGCAATTAGTCCCAGGCAATACAGTGGAATTCCTAAATATGTAGGAATTGTAAATAGCTGTAAATCAAAAAATACAAATTGGTTGACGTGGCTGAATAGGCTGAAAAAAATTTATAGAAATCACTTGTTTGGTGCAAATTTTCAAAAGTTAATTTTGAAGAATGTACATGCACCCAGTGCTGACCTATTCAATATTATGGTTCTGGAGATGTTCACTTGTGAGTTCTCAACAATGGTATTGATATTCCCAGTCTGTAACATAAAAACAGACAAAAAAGTAACCTACAGCTACAAACAGAAACACCAAGCAAACTATCTTGGCAGACATCTTGAAGTATCCAAATTATTTTTGTGTATCTCTCCAAAACACACAGGGCAGATGCAGGTTGGTGTGGATGCTAAATGAGGTTTGCATGAGTGCTCCTGGTTGGGCCATATTCAGAGGCCCTTGGAGTGCCCCCAAACCCAGCAGCAGCATGGTGATAAAATATTGATGTGCTACGCAAATGAGGGGAGCCCCTCATGCATACCAGCACAGCAGGATAGTCAAAGGTTTGCAGTGGTGGTAAATGGCCACTGTGTGTTGCTGTTTACCACTGCCAATCACCACCTCTTAGCATGATGCTAAGCCTGCACCCTCCACCCCATCCCCAAAGTCAAGGTGGCAGTACTGCAGCTGCCCACCCCTGTTTTCCTATCCAATCACTTTCTAACATTCCATGGTGGTTCAGTGGTCCCCTCTAATTACCTGTTCAATATTTTTTCATGTTTCTTTGGTGGTCCAGTGGTTTCTCCACCCCCAAATTGCCCACTCAATGCATAGTGAACATCCCCTGGTGGTCCAGTGGTTCCCCCCAACCCCACTCAACCTGTATAAAATCAATCAATCAATCACTTTATTTAACCAACCACACAATATTTTAGCACACCGGGTAGTCCAATGGCTATTCTATCGACTGACATCCTACCTCCCTGCACCCCCTCTTACCCCAGTGCCTGGCACTCCTACCAGCTAAATATGATGCCCAGTACAACCCTCCTCTCATCTATGTGACTGGCTGCTATATGAGATGTTTCTACAGTGTGCGGGCTCACTGACAGCTCATATGGTGGCCAGCCAGAGAGGGAAGGGGAGGGCTGTGCTGGTCACCATATATAGTTGGTATGAGTGCAGGGCACTAGTTTAAGGGAAGCAGAGAGATGGGATGTTGCAGGCAGATCAGCTGGGGGGCTGTTGGTGGGGCCACTGGACCACCAAGTGTGCTATAATACTGTATACGGGGGAGCAGAGTTGGGGGAAAATGCTGAGCCACCAGGGAATGTTCACTAAAAACTGAACAGGCAATGGGGGGGGGGTAGGGCAATCATTGGACAACCAAGGAATGCTCACTACACACTGAATGGGCAATAGGGGGTTGGGGAATCACTGGACCACCAGGACTCACATTCAAGTGCTCAGCAGATGGCGCTAAGGGGCTGCTGCACCCCATGCAAATTAGCACATAATAGCATGCAACTGTCCCCTTAGCACCTTGCCTGCATAATGGGTTAATTTGCATGCTTAGGCTGAATATAGCCCACAGAAGTCTTGGTGCTATCCTTTTTTGGGCAGTGTTATTCCCTGTGGGCTACATACAGCCTAAGTCCATGTCAGGGCAATGCAGATTCACTTAGTGCTGCGCTGACATGGATCAATATTAATTGGGATAGTATTGCTCAATATCCATCTGCATATTGCAGCAGCCAGAAGGAGTGCAGTAGCAAGAGCAATGCAGATATTTGCACTGCACTTGAGCCATTTTCTAAATATCAGGCCCACAGTATTCGGAAGCTTCAGTCCTACTGCAGTGCATCAAGGGTGTGCAAATCTTTGTTCAAAGAAGGCTGACAAGGCTTTGCCAGAACAGATATAATGTTTAATAGGTTTGTGCGTGAGACCTCACATAGGTTGAAATTGACAAACTACAGTACAGATATATAGTTCATCATTTTGGTACTCCTCAGTACAGTGAAATCGTTGTCTCAGTCAGGTACCAATTCAGACTCAAAGGCACTGGAAAATTAAGACGGTGTCCAGTGGTCACTGCAGTACAGAAATGACATTAACTAGATCTAGAGGGTTCAGCACAGGACCAGAGCACTGATTAGTAGCTTAGGAGCCAAGAACTATGAGGAAGCAGAGGTAAGGTTTTACAAACTAGCACTGTTTAGGCTTTGAAAGCAGGACTAAAAATATTTCTGAGGCAGAATGGCAGTTAGGGTTATACAACATGAGTAATGGTAACATTCTGGTTGTTAAGCTTGGATCTGTGCCAATGTTCAAACTGGGTATTTAGTTTTATTTATATATTTTTTTTTTACCAGAAAAGGCACACTACACTGTTATAACTTATTTCCAGGTGTATCCTGTGGATGGGTTGCATGGACCCGTTTTATTGATAAGGGAATGTTGTCCATGACACTAGGGACACTCTGTTATTCTTTTTTAATAAGTGCCACGAGATCTACCTGAACAGTGATCAGAGATGCACAGAAGGGACCTCAGTTTAACATCTCAACTGAAGGATAACACCTCAATAATGCAGCACCCCCCTCATACTACACTACAATGTCTGTTATGGGTATTACTTCAACTGCCTTGTGTGGGACTTGAATCCGCAGCATTCTGATCTTCTGGTCCCAGAGGTGAGCATGCCACCTACTAAGCCACTGACGCTGCCATGCGGCAGGAGGGACAGACAAGATGCACACCTAAGTCCCTTCCATCACAGCAATACTGTGTTGCTATATTCCTATATTTTCATAAGAAAGAAAGCATAGTTGTTTGTATATTACATTAGAACACTCCAGTTTTGAAGTTAGAACCATACATTTAAAATCTAAAATGTTTAGACAGCACTATGTATAACATTACATTTCATGTGATTAAATCATATTTACTACCAAGTTAACAGAACTCCCATTATGAGTCAAAATGCCCAAATCTCCCAACTAACCAAACAACGGCACTACTTATTTTTTTAGTTTAAATGCCCTGAAATTGATCATGAGACTTTAAATGTCTGGATTTTCTTCTTACTGGTCTTAGCTTGTAGACTGTCAAAAGATAAAGCACGTGACAGAATTGGCTCTTTTCCAGGACCTGGTGAAGAAAGAGAGGGATTATCTTCTTTACTGAATCGAAAAAACAAGATAATGAGAATGTGCACAGAACTGCACATTTCAGAAGGTTCACTGCCATTTATTGTTTTGTAAGTTGTTTAAGAATTCCCGTTTCAATGTGATAGTATTTATCAAGGATATTTGTTCAGGTGGAATGTTTTAGAATTTGCTGTGCCTCATCTTATGACCCATAATAATAACATCTTGCCATGTTCAAAACAAAATGAGCAAATGTAATATGTTAAATACATGTGCCACAACCAAAAGATTCAGGGGCAGAGTAAAGGATTAGGAATATTAAATAATTTACTGAAATGGGCTCTGATGGGGGCATGTGGAAAAGGGAATCTACTTAAGTAATTTATATATACTGTAGTTATTCAGATGTGCTGTCAAATATTTTTGTTTGTAATTTTCAAACTGGATCCATTGTTTTCAATTTATAACTTGTTACTTGTTATCAGGGGAGGACTTTTTTCGGTTTTGATTGAGCATGAAAAGATGTACCAGTGCTACCTAGCCATCAACATGAGACAAAAGCAGCTAATATTGCTACTCTGAAGTTAGATAAGAAAGGCTAGAAAAGTGTGCTCCAACCTTCCTCCACAATAGTTGTATAGTAACACCAAGGAGAGGAGGCAATAAAGGGAAAGATTTTCAAGAATAAAGGGAGGAGGGTGTCTGGGGAGACCAGGAAAGAAGATGTAAGGGAGATTCAGGTTGATAATGATGACACTATAACATTCAGTCTCTGAAAATCGTAATAAAAAAATCATTAAGTACAGAAGTGCTGGAAGTGCAGGAATTGCTGACAGAGAGGACTCAGCTTTAACCTAAAGTTGCAGGTGTAAGACATACCCACCAACTTCTGGCTGTGGGGCTTGTATTTCTGTAGCAGGATATGGAAATCCATAATACCCAAATTGCAACAGTACTTCTGTCTGCAGAAGCACAGGTTCCTGTAAGCCCAGTTCTTCTATAGTCACTGGAAATCATGCATGCTGTAAGAGATATATACACAATTGTATTTACAGAAGCAAATCCACTTAGGTTGCACATCAGTGCTACTGCATCTGGAAACTGTTGCATGTTGTTTGTCTTACCGGATTATGTTTGTCTGTGGCTGCTTGTGTGGTCTTGTCCTTTTGCTGCTTGGGGGGGGGGGGGGATTGAAAATTTAGAGTTTGAAATCCTAATCCCACATTTCCTTACTTTTGTGGCAGTAAATTGATCCCTAACTAGTGCATTAATGCAGCTTTTTTTTCAATTTATATGTATTCCTTGCATATTTTTGGCAAAAATAAGCAGCATTAATGCACCAGTTAGGGTTCAACTTAACACCACAGACAGTCATCATCAGGCAAGACAAACAACATAGAACTCTTTCCAGATGACACAAATGTGGTAGCACTGATGTGCTACCTTTGTGGATTTGTATCTGTGGCATGCACAGAGGGGTCTGTGCTTATGCAGCCACACCAGTGTATGTGTATGTCATACTGCTTGCATGATTAAGTTGTATGTGCCTGGGCTGTTGAAGCCAGTTACACTGGTTGTTCTGCGGTGCCTCTCCTCCAGTCAGGCTTCAAGTAAATGTGCTCATGGTGGTCTCCTCAACAGCAGTCTGTGGTCCCTTCCACAGAGTCAGTGCCATGTGGTGTGGGCTCAGTTTGGTCCTGTCTGTTTTCTTTCTTAGTTTTCCTTTTTATTCACCTTTTTTACTCTGCGGGTCCACCTCCCCCTGGTTGGCACCCATCTTTCCCTACCCTACCTTGAACGAGTCCCTCATGAGTAACCCCTGTGGCAGGCCCAGAAGGGGATGGTCATCTCCAGGCATCTGGTTGGTAGTATGAGTCCAGGAGGTGTGCAGGGCAGTATCTCACTGCTGGATCCTGTGTTTTGGTTTTCTTCAGTGAACCCCTGCTGTTGCAACATGTCAGGACATGCGCATGGTGTCACACACATCTTTCAAGATGCTGCACTACCAACAGGACTCCAGCTGGTGGCATTCAAAGGCAGAGTCAACTGGCCATCCAACCCCAGGAGAGGAGAACCGTTCTTGGGATGCTTAATCCTCTCCCACCATTCTGACCCCGCCGGCAACCCATGCTTGTTTCTGAACATGGGTCATCTGTGTGGCAGGAGATAAGGCATTCCAGACCTTAGCTCTCCATGCTACCAGGCCAGTTACTTTTCTTTCTTAGTTTAAAAGTGAAAGTTGTCCCTCACTGGCAGTGTCATTGAGGCACAGGTCAGGAGGAAGTTGTAAAATTTGCAAGCAATGTTTTATTATTATCAATAGCAGTAAAAATAAAAAATAAAATTGTTCAGAATAGCTCATATACAGGCAGTTCAAACAGGGAAAACAACGTCCTTCATCTGAGGGGTTATTTTCAGTTTCAAATCTCTCTCTTTCTTTCTCCAAAAAAAGATTGCTCTCTTTATATACAATGTATTTTCCTGGCAATTAACTTCTGCATCCTGAGCTCATTAAGAGACATCCTGTTTCTCACAAAATATGCCAGAGTTCTTGTCCTAAGCTGGTCTCCTGCTGACAGTTTTGTAAACAAGCTTGAGGATGTCTAAAGGTCAAACTTCATCTCAAGGTTAACCCCATGAGTTCCAAATAGCTTTTTGCAATCATTTCAACAACATAACTATATACTGTACATTTTAAAACCAGAGAACCCAGTTTCACAAAAAGATCCACAAATATTCCTATAACTGCAGATAAGAAAGGGAGAAGAAAAGATGGAAAACAACAAGTGAAGGCAAGGAAATACCATGAGGAGAAGAATCGTGACACTGTCAGAGTGGTCATTTCCTAGGTCTCACAAGGAAATGTGATTGTGCAATCAGACAGACAAGAGACAGAAAAGGAGAGGATAGGAGAGGAAAGAACAGATCCTTGCTTTTAATGTCTTCTGCATAACAAATGGGACAGGATCCTATTCAACTCTATCATAGGCAGCAGATGGAATCCGGGCTGTGCCGGTGTGTAGACCAGCTGAGTGAGGGAGTGGCACCTAACAGATCCCACCTCCTGGACCACCCAGGAAGCCAGTGTGTATCTTCCACAGCCTGCAGCAATGCCAGTCCAGCAGCTGGATGACTCCTCTGAAATCCTTCACCTAGGGTCAGAGTGGTGAGTCAGGAGCAGCACCACTGGGCAGGTGCTGACCACCAGAAGAGTAAGGAAAACAGCTAAGGCCGAGCGGAGGGTGGGTCAGTTCTCAGGAAAGAGAACCACCAAGAGGGCAAAGCAGTGGTTTGGAGGCCGTAGATTACACTAAAGAGAGCTCCTGGAGGATGGAGCAAAGGGGCAGGGTTGCCACAACAAAGCAAAATCCCTAGCCAAGTTTTTATTTATTTAAATAAGTAGTGCCAGGCAGCACAAAGAAAAGTGTCTGAGGCCATACAGTTGTGGGGGTGGGGGGGGGTGGTCCCACCTCAGGACTGCCCAGAGAGGTGATGGACAGCCAAACTGGGCCAGACAGCTTCCAGTAAAAGGGACCACCCATAGGGGGGAATGTAAGGCTCCATAGGAGTCAGCAGTGGGTTTAGGCACCCCAAAGCACTCAATGGGGTCAGGAAATACTACTCATTAGGAGCAGACACAATGGGGTTAGGGCACATAGACTGGATTACTGCAAAATTTGTGCAACCTGCCAAATGAACCACATTTAAAGTGGCAGTGCACCTTCGATGTGAGATTGCCTATTGAACTGCATTTGAAGGTACAGTGCTTTATTACTGAGATTGCCATTTGAACTGGTGTGCTGCACCAGTTGCCCTAATGAATTGCCTTTTGAACTTGTGGCTTGCCCTGTTTACCTGATGAACTACCTTTTGAAACAGTGAATGGTCTTGTTTTCCTGACAAACTGCCTTTTGAACTTGTGAATTTGCCTGTTTACCTGACAAACTGCCTTTTGAACTTCTTATTTGACCTGTTTACCTAACAAACTGCCTTTTGAACTTGGGAATTTACCTGTTTACCTAACCAACTGCTTTTGAACCTGTGAATTGCCTTGTTTACTTGACAAACTGCCTTTTGAACTTCTTAATTGCCCTGTTTACCTATCAAACTGCTCACTGAATTTGTGCATTGCCCTGTTTACCTAATGAACCACCCTAAACCTGTGGCACCTTTGAAGTAGCTGCATTAGACCTGCGGTATCTCCTTTTGAGAGACCACCTAGCCTTTCCTACTGTGCACTGAATCATCTCACTGCTTGGCAATCCTGTCTCAACTGTAACTCTAGCTAGAACTACCTATAGCCTGCCTAGGTGTCACCTCAACCAAAGACTGTTCCTGCATCCTGCCTGTGACACCACCTCCTTGTATGGGTTAAGTACGATATCCCGATGTGGATAATCACATAACACTTTTGCCTGACACCAACTTTCCAGCAAATAAATGGATAACTCTGTTTAAATGGTGAATGTCAAAATCCCAATATTGGTGGTGTCGGGCAATGTCGGGGACTGATCATTTAGCAGCAGCTGTTGCTAGCCAAAAGATTCCAACCAGTGAGAAACTGAAAGTATGTTTGCCACAAGGCCTGCATCTGCTCAGTGCCCACCCCCCCACCAGCTGTGTACTATCTCGCATGGCTTCGCCAGCGAAGCTTTGGTAGACCAGGCTCGCATCACTTATCTGATGCAAAAGATCTCAATTAATACAGCCAATATTAACCAGGCAGAGGCACAATCAGATCTTAATTGATATAGCCAATATTAAGCAGGCAGAGTCAAAAACGGAGACCTAGCTAACCTGATAAAATAAGTACGGACTACTGCAGCAAAGGAGCTGTTTGGAAAGGTATCACTTCAAGTGTGTGCACATTATCCCTCATACTGCAACATCGCAAACTGAGGCACTAGAACTTGCAGGGCCTTTAGTGTAGAGCGAGTTCTTGAATCAGTTGCTACACAAGTGTAGTTCATTCCACTATTGAAACTCCACCACTCCATTTCTGTGGACTTCAAGGCTGCATGGGCTAATCTTTGCAGCAATGCGCAAGAACATGTTTGCATTTGCTGAGCTTTTCTGTGGTGACATATGTTAACTAAATGAGACACAGCTTTCCCGATCAGTTACTTACTAAAAAACAGCAACAACCAGAACTGCTAAAAGGCAGACACTGCCCCGTTGATTTATGGGATTTCATCAAGACGGGCAAACAGCAGTTGAGAACTTCAATGTCGGTGTTTTTTAAGTCAGGATTTTAAAGCAGTCAGGATTTCAGCGTTGGGCAAAATCACGTCGGGCTTCTGACAGTCAAGATTATGTATGGATCCCCCTTGGACAACATCATGAGGCAGCTGACCCATTCCCTACTCTGCCAAGCTATGTCCCTACCCAATTAAGATTTAAAGGAGCTTTGAAGCTGCCCCAGCTCCCTAAAGAGGGCATCCATTGGACTGTGGGATGGGGTTTTCTCTTTCAGGACTGGCATCCAGTGCCATCATCTGAAGACCTGTATCAGGAACCATCGTCTGAAGATCAGCAACATGGGCCATCATCCAAAAATCAGCTTGCCCTCTTCTACATCTTCTGTTCTTCTTGTTCTGGCAGCTCAAGGAAGGGTTTGTGCCAAATAAATTGCTTCATGTTCCACATTCTGTGTTCCTTTTGTCCTAGCAGCCCAAGGGAGGATTTGTGTCAAGGAGTCTTTCCCAGTTGCAAACTTGTTTCTCTTGTTCTGGCAGTCCAAGAGAGGGGAATTTTGCAGATGATCCTATGGCTTGTTTACAAAACCTCTTCTATGTCCTGGTGACCTAATTGAGGCTCTTCACTAAAGTATCAGTTCCTCTACTGCAACCAGTACTCCTTTTTATGTTGATTACGTGCATGTGCAAGAAACATGTTGCGACAGGTTTCTCCAGAAGCAGGTTGTGGAGGCACAGCACTGTTGTGGCCAATGCCCCCACAGCCTGTAAAGGCTTGCCCCACTTCCCCCAATGCCATGGCACGCTGCTGCTGACACTAGTTCAGCCAGCATGCCACAACTTTCTAAAAAATCAGCCGCTGCAATCAGGGGCCACCTTGTCATTGCAGCATCAGCCATCCGCTGCAATGAGACAGCGACCTGTCATTGCAGGGCGGGATGTAAAACCCCTGATACTGTTTGTGAACTTGGCACCATGTTCATGAACAATATAACCTCCCCCCACCATGTGTAGTTGCCAACGGGGGCCCCAATCCCTGTTGGCTTTGGTGTTTTTTTGCCAGCAGGGGGCCCTCCCCATCGGTATTCTGTACCCTCCTTTTGTTCCTGCCGACAGGTGCCCAATCCCGTCAGCTGTAGTGCTCCCGTGTTGCATTCTGTAACCCCCTTTTGTTCCTGTCAATGGGGTGCCCAATCCCCATCGGCTTTAGTGGTCCCAGTTTATTTTGTGGCAGATGGGAGAGCCCACTCCCCATCGGCATTCTGTAACCCCCCCTTTTGTTCCTGCCCGACGGGTGCCCAATCCTAATCGGCGCAATAATGACTCCGCTCATTTGCCGACAGGGGTGCCCAATCCCCATCGGTTACTGCTGGCCCTGGCAAGAAGCCTCTGATGGCACACTGGAGGCCACACCCAGTGTGCCAGATGTACTTCAAATTAAAAATGGGCCCACGACATCTGGTTTGTTTTTAATCCTGCAAAAGAAATGGTCCCTCGGCGCTCCCTGCCTCCCACCGCAACCCGCACCCACCCACTGCACGCCCTGCCTCCCCACACCCCCCTCACCCCATACTTACCTTAGGAGCTCTGCGCGATGATCTTCGGTGGACCGTGAACACGTCTGCACTCTTCAAAGCCGACCGTGAAGTGAGGAAATGCCGGTATACTGTATAATGTAATACATAGGGTTTTTTCAACTTTACTGCATATCTCGGGCATTTTTGGGGATTTTCCACCAAATTTTCAACATGGGGTTTTTGGGACCCATCCTCATGAATTCTTGAACTGTCATGGTGTTAATCGGCCCAGAAAGGTGATTTCATGGTCACTGCGCGGAATCACCTTTTGGGGCCGATTAATGAAATGACAGTGCCAGTGTTCATGAGGTGGGCTCTCAAAAAGCCTATGTTGCAAATTTGGTGGAAAAAATCCCAAAAATGACTGTTTTACAAGCATGCGCTGTGCAGTTGCTACGCACGCTCATAACTTCGTGAATTTACAATATTTTCATGCCAGATTTTCAGCATTGCCATTTTGTCACACCTCCCTGTGAACA
The DNA here is from genome assembly GCA_016271365.2 of Neoceratodus forsteri. Taxonomy (NCBI): domain Eukaryota; kingdom Metazoa; phylum Chordata; order Ceratodontiformes; family Ceratodontidae; genus Neoceratodus; species Neoceratodus forsteri. The sequence goes on along the minus strand of CM028135.1, from coordinate 708,138,860 downwards.
GTATAGCTGTCATTGTTCACATCCTGACGGAAATGTGTTTTGCACTTCCGGCGCTGAATAGCGCAGTTGCTGTGTGAAATTAGTGTTTGGAACAGATTAAAAAAATGACAGTGACATTGTTCATGAGTAGAGGTCCTGAAGTGGCTATGTTGAAAATTTGATAATGATACTCCATAAAATGACTGTGTTACGAGCATGCGTTGCGCAGTTTGCACGCACGCTCATAACTTCGCAAATTTATAATATTTTCCCTCCAGATTTCCAACATTGCCATTTTCCCACACCTACTTATGAACAGTAAAGCTGTCATTTTTCCCATCCTGGCCAAAATGTGTTTTTGCACTTCCAGCGCAGAATAGAGTGGTCGCTGTGGGAAATCACTGTCCAGGACAGATTAAGAAAATGAGAGTGATACTGTTCATGAACAAAGGTCCTAAAATGCCTATGTTGAAAATCTGGTGATAATAGCCCATCAAATGACTGTTTTACAAGTGTGCATTGCACACTTTCCACGCACCCTTGTAACTTCGCTGATTTGTAATATTGTCACGCCAGATTTTCACCAGTGGAATTTGTCCACACCTCCTTATGAGCAGTACAGCTGTCATTTTTCACATCCTGACCAAAATGTGTTTTCACAGGTCTGGCGTAGAATAACGCTGTTGCTGTGGGAAATCACTGTTTGAGACAGATTAAGAAAATGACAGTGGCACTGTTCATGAGCAGAGGTCCTAAAATGCCTTTGTTGAAAATCTGGTGATGAAACTCCATAACATGACTGTGTTACAAGCGTGCTTTGAACTCTTTTCATGCACCCTTGTAACTTCACAATTTTGTAATATTTTCATGCCACATTTTCAACAGTAGCATTTTTCCCCACCTCCTTATGAACAGTACAGCTGCCATTTTTCACATCATGGCTAAAATGTGCTTTTGCACTCCTGCTGCAGAATAGCACGGTTGCTGTGGGAAATCACTGTTTGGGACACATTCAGATCGAACGAGTGAGAGGGGGAAGTGACCGCGCTCAACTGAGCTCTGTCGGGACTGCTGCGGATTTGTTTGTGGGCAGAGAAAGGGCCCAGCGCACGAGCCCAGTACAAAAGGGCAGCCTGCAGCACTGGGAGAAACAGAACAAGAGAGCAAGTGAGGGAGGGGGAGTGAGCAAACTCACCGGAGCTCTTTCAGGACTGCTGCGGATTTCTTTGTGGGCAGAAAAAGGCATCAATGCAGGCAGGGACCCAGTACAAAAGGCCAGCCTGCAGCGGTGGGAGAAACAGTATGAGTGAGTGAGACGGGGGACTGAGTGAGCTCAACGGAGCTCTGTCAGGACTGTTGCAGATTTCTTTGTGGGCAGAAAAAGGCGCCAATGCAGGCAGGAGTCCCGTACAAAAGGACCGCTTGCAGCACCAGGACAAACAGAATGAGCGTGTGAGAGAGGAAGACTGAGCGACCTCAACAGAGCTCTGTCGGGACAGCTGCAGATTTGTTTGTGGGCAGAGAAAGGGCGCAACATAAGAGCCCAATACAAAAGGGCAGCCTGCAGCACTGGGAGAAACAGAACAAGAGAGCGAGTGACAGAGGGAGAGTGAGCGAATTCACCGGAGCTCTTTCAGGACTGCTGCGGATTTCTTTGTGGGCAGAAAAAGGCATCAGTGCAGGAAGGGGCCCAGTGCAAAAGGCCAGCCTGCAGTGGTGGGAGAAACAGTATGAGTGAGTGAGACAGGGGGACTGAGTGAGCTCAACGGAGCTCTGTCAGGACTGCTGTGGATTTCTTTGTGGGCAGAAAAAGGCACCAATGCAGGCAGGAGTCCCGTACAAAAGGACCACTTGCAGTGCCAGGACAAACAGAATGAGCGTGTGAGACAGGGAGACTGAGCAACCTCAACAGAGATCTGTCGGGACAGCTGCGGATTTGTTTGTGGGCAGACAAATGTGCCAATGCATGCAGGGGCCCAGTACAAATGGGCAGCCTGCACTGGCGGGGAAACCAGAATGAGCGAGTGACAGAGGGGGAGTGAAAGAGCTCAACAGAGCTGTATTGTAACTGCTGCAAATTTCTTTGTGGGCAGAAGAAGGTGGCAACACAGGCAGGAGTCCAATAAAAAAGGGCAGCCTGCAGCGCTGGCAGAAACGGAATGAGTGAGTGAGAGAAGGGGAGTGAGCGAGCTAAACGGAGCTTTGTCGGGACTGCTGCAGATTTCTTTGTGGGCAGACAAAGGCGCCAACAGAGGCAGGAGACAAGTGCAAAAGGGCATCCTGCAGCGCCAGGAGAGACAGAATGAGTGAGTGACACAGGGGGAGTGAGCGACCTCAACGGAGCTCTGTCGGCAAAGCTGTGGATTTCTTTGTGGGCAGAAAAAGGTGCCAATGCAGGCAGGAGCCCAGTACAAAAAGGCAGCCTGCAGCACCAGGAGAAACACAACAAGAGAGTAAGAGAGGGGGAGTGAGCGATCTCAGTGGAGCTCTGTTGTGACTGCTGCAGATTTCTTTGTTGGCAGAAAAAGGCGGCACCACTGGCAGTAGCCTACTACAAAAGGCCACCTTGCAGCACTGGCAGAAATGGAATGAATGAGTGAGAGAGGTGGAGTCAGCAGGCTCAACAGACCTGTGTTGGGACTGCTGCAGATTTCTTTGTGGGCAGAAAAAGCCACCAACACAGGCAGGAGCCCAGTACAAAAGGTCAGCCTGCAGCACCAGGAGAAACAGAATGAGCGAGTGAGAGAGGGGGAGTGAGCCACCTCAACGGAGTTCTGTCGGGACAGCTGCAGAATTCTTAGTGGGCAGAACAAGGTGCCAATGCAGGCAGGAGCCCAGTACAAAAGAGCAGACTGTAGCACTGGATGAAACAGACTGAGCGACTGACAGAGGGCCAGTGAACATGCTCAACTGACCAACGCAATCAACATTCGGCATTGACAAATGCTTGTTTGGTTCAGGTGCCGCATTCAGGTCACAGTTCATAGTTCCCTGTGAAGGTCCTTTCAATGTCCTTCCATTGAGGTCTAAGTGACTTGATTTCCTGTTCTGCATCAGTGCATTGAAAGTAACAAGTGTTTACACATAAAAGCATAGGCTAACACTGGTTGATTAAGTAGTAATGGTACCGTGGGTAATTGCAGATGCAATAAAGTAACAGTACTTAACTTAGTAAAGGTGCACTTTTTAGCTTTATTTATTGATTACTTATTCATCTGTTTACAGTATTAAATAGATATTTATTGCTTTGCATATCCTTATTGTTGTTGTTGAATATCTGCCTCTGTGACCATTGCCATCCTTCCTGCTGAATAAAATCCTTTCTTCATTGGACCTCTAAGTACAATTCCTGCCTCTCTTTGCCAGGTGCCTCCATCTACCCATCTAGGAACCTACAATGTCCCCTCACGACATCTGCTTGAGGTGGCATTTGCCCTGTGAGGAAGACTCAGTTCCCTTTTCACAACCAGACTCACCTGGATGTGACACTTAAATACATATATAAGCCAAAACAAGAATAAAACAGGGAGGCAGAGCAAGATGGTACATGTAGAAGAAGAATGAGAGGTATTGTGGAGTGTATGCTTTTGATGCTTGGAATCTCCACAGCTATGCTGATTTTCACTGCACAACTCAAGACTGTTTAATGTCTATGAGAAAGAGGTTATCTAGATGCAGCAGAAGCTCAATCCACATGCAGTTGATCTCTGTACGTTGCTATGCCAACTGCGTGTGTGTGTGTGTGTGTGTGTGTGTGTGTGTGTGTGTGTGTGTGAGAGGGTTGGAGGCTGCTCATTGGGGCATTTTGGTTTCTGAACTGCTTTCTGTGATTTAAAAATCCAGGACATAATTTATTATTTTTTGGAATATTTTGCAGAGTTTTGATGGGGTGATTGTTCGAAATGGATGCTATTGACACTCACAGGACCTAAATAGAAAAAAAAGCACACAACATACAGCACTGAACAAGGGATTGATACCGACATTCACAAAGACTGACTGACTGTTATTCTTGTGAGACCTGACCTGAGGACTCTCAGTGTTAAGCTAAAGCCCTTGAACCAGCAAGAAACAACAATGGTTTAGTTATCTTTTTATTTAAAACCCAGACTGGTAGTAGATTTGGAAAAGGAATATTTATGACAGGGTATAGAAATAAAGTAAACCACTAACGTCATGATTTAGTACATGTTTGGGAGCAAGAATGAAGGGGTGCTTGCACTATAATATGATGTAGCACTAAGCAATCTGAGAAACTTATTCAATAGGAATGACAGCTCTGTGAGCTGGTATTTTTTACATTAAGCAAATGGTACAGCCGTATGAAGTTGTACCAAGAGGAAGCTCAAACAGTTTAAGAACAGTGTGAGCAATTGCCAGCCTTTTCTTAATCATTACTCCATTTTCTTTAGTTATATATAAATTATTCAGTGTGGATGGGACTAAAACATGATGCTACAGATTTGATAGACTTTTAAATAAAGGATGCCAGCTCTGTAAGTCAGTATTTTCTATGTTAAGTAAATGATACAGCTATATTAAACCATACTAACTGGAAGCTTAAACAATTCAAACAGAACCAAGAGAGTATTTGCCAGATTGTCCTCTACTTTTAATTAAACTACTGTGCTTTACTCCATTTGCTTTGATACATACTAATCATTTGAAGTGGGCATGACTAAACTTGATACCAGAGATCTAAAACAATTTTTTTTAAAAGGTCCTTGAAAAACAGAAAAACAAGATGGAGGAATTATTTGAGTTACCCCTGGAGGTGCATAAAGTTAAATCAAAAAGAAATCCAATACGTTTAAAAACTATCATGCCTAAGCATTACAATTACCAGTATAATTCAGATGAAGAAACCATGGGTTGTAGTCCCCTATAAAACAGACGCATGAAAGGGGAGAACAGGGGATAGAATGTAATAATATCGCTCATAAAAGAGAGTTAAATCAATTGGAACATTCAGTTAAAAAAAATAATATCTCTAATAAAAAAAGAGTTAATTTTATTGGAACATTCAGCTAAAGAAATAAGTACTGTAACTTAAAACACGTGGGGGAGAAATCTGAGGATTTATCAAAGACTAATGTAACCCCTAGGTGGCGCTATCCCAAGGGCTACAACCCCTGCCTGCTTGACTAGTAGCAGGTTAAGGGACTTGAGTTCTGAAATGGGTGCCTCCACTAGGAGGTCAGGGTTGGTAGTGGTCAAGCTAACCTGGTCACAGCCCTCTGGGACACTGTAACCCCCCTCTTTCCTTACTAGTGGCCAGAACAATACACAATAATCACTTTTACAATACCCCTGATACACCACACCAGTACCCACACTGTTTGTACTTACCAGTAGGACTTTCCTCTGGCTCGACCCTGGGGACCCCCTGTAAAACAAGGTTATACATAGCCAATAACAGCAGTACAGTACTCTTGCACAAACTGAAACAACAGTCAAGGTAAATGCAAAAAAAGAGTTAGATCTGATTTATTTAAGGGACTTAAATAGGGGAGGGGCGTAATCAGGTTAATTTTCTTAAAGGCTGTATCAATCAAACAGTTATGCATGCACTTTAGGGTCCATAAACAGTCACACACTCTGGGTACTCAGATGGAGAATGATGGGCTAGTGAAGAATGTTGCAGCTGGTTGGGGCCCTGTGATAGAAGAAAACCTCTCTCAGGGGTAACAGGCAGACATGCAGGCCAAAACTCAGTCCTTTCCACAGAGACTGTCTCGAGTTGTTGCTTCTTCAGCTCCCAACTCAGATCTGACTCAACTGCCAGCAAGCCAGGGAATTTCCCCAAGATCCAAAAGGTTTGGTTGGCTGATTCATCTGTCAGTTACAACAGGAGCTCCCTATTCAGGTGCAAAAAGGCGCCAAAAGCCCCAAACTACAATTTCTACAGATTCTGACACCAGACAGCTCCTGTAGTCTGGCTCCATTTTAGGTCCCATCAGTAATGATTGGTCCAGTTCGGCAGTCCTGGGCCAAGAGAGTGGAGATAAATTAAACAGTCCTTGTTGCAAAGAAGGTAGGTTAAACAAACTACATTATCATTATCACCCTAAATGATTTTCAGCAAATAGTTACATCTTTTAACAGAGCTTCCTCTCAGATTACTTATGACTGCAATCCAGGCAGCTGTTAAAGAGACAGTACACAAAGACTATGCAGGCACTCTCTGGCAATCACATTAAAACTACTAAAACGCAGGACACCAGCCTGGCAGTGAGCATTTAGGCAAGCTCAAGGAAAACTTTCTGGGGACCCTCATTTTTAGGGGGGTTACACCCTTCCCTGCCTGGAGAAAACTTGGCGCATGCATCAAGTCTGTACCATCACAAAATTGCAAATGCAAACTATACGAGACATTTATACCATTAGCATGTTATGCAAGTGACGTCTGATGCATCAGTCAATGTAAACCTATGCATTTACTGTACATATTCTCTGCACTTCACAATAAAATATCCATTCTGACAATACATCATGCATATTTCCCACAGGCAATTTACACATTGCTATGAGGAATCATGTAATAACTTCTGCCTTGAACAATGCAAGAGGGGGCCCTTCCCTATCAGCTAACTTGGGACTGGATGGGTCAGGTGGTGAGAGGGCAGAACAAATAACCTGGAATGGGCCATCAAGCTCAAATTGGGCACTGAGTTCAGTGTAACATAAGCACCTTTGTGAACCACATGGAGAGGCAAGTCCACAGGCCTCCCCGGAGAATCATAGCTGAAATGTACTACTGGCTTGAAAGCTCGGCCAGTCTTTCTGAGGGGAACAACTACAGTCTCTGTACTCTCAGCATTGGTCTGGGGACTCTTGTCACTTGTAAGGAGTGCCTCTGCCTAGATGGAAATGTCCAAACTTTGGTCACTGTCAGCTGCTTGCTCTGCAGGCTCTGTTTCTACAACACTTGACTCATTTTGAAAAGGCTCAGGCACAATCAAACTTTGAGGCACTGAAGGGGGGTTGTCAGCACTCTCATTGTGTTCTTCAAATTCTGGTATGTCACTAGAAACACTCAAACCATCAGCCCCTCCTTCAGGCAAGTCATACAGTTCCGCAATACACAGAGGCTCAACATCTTCAGACGTGATACTTTGCACTTCACTTTCTGGGAGTATTGGCTCCAAGGACGAAGCTGAGGGGTAAGGCAGTCCAGAAGGCCCAGCTTCATCCCCACAATTAGTCATAGGGTTAGCTTGAAACAGTTGACTCATTTCATAAGAGGGGTAATAGGCATTGTCACATTCACTTTCATCCGAGGTGGAGTGACAGTCACTATAATTCTGAACCTGCTGCGGGGGAAACCTTGAACTTGTAACCACTGGGGTAGGTCAACTCAGTCTCTTTCTTGCAGCAGCACAAGTCACTGGCCCAGGGGAATCAATCTCTGATTGTTCAGCCTCAATTATGACTTGACCAATAAGTATCAAGTGGTTATGGTGCATGGACTTGACAGCTTTGGAGCTGTTCTCTGGGCACACATTGTACACAGGTAAATCATCCAACTTTCCAACTACTACATGGGGAAGATGATGCCACCGATCGGCAATTTTGTGTTTACCATGCAGTCCCAAATTGCGTAACAACACATGGTCTCTAGGTCGATGCTCTTGAGCCTTTATTTTTTTTATCATGCCTCTCTTTGTTGGCTAAATTTCTCTTGGTGGCCATTGTCTGGACCAGTTGATAGCCATGGTTCAATTGAGCTTTCAGTTTTTGTACATATTGCAAGTAGTTTTCAGCTCGGACCCCATCTAGAGAGACCCCAAAAGAGACATCAACAGGCAGCCGGGCCTCTCTCCCGAACATGAGGTGGTAGGGAGAGAACCCAGTAGTATCATTTTTCATGCAATTGTATGCGTGTACCAAGGTCCTAATCTGCAGGCTCCATTTATGCTTGTCTTTTGGGTGGAGGATGCCTAGCATGTCTAGCAGGGTGCGGTTAAAGCCTTCTGGCTGAGGGTCCCCCTGCGGGTGATAGGGGGTGGTTCTTGACTTTCGCACCCCCCATAGAGAGAGCATTTCTTTGACTAGCTGACTCTCAAAGTCTCTGCCTTGATCAGAATGAATCTGCTAGGGGGCACCATAGTGGACGGGAAAGCTTGTGCATATATGTGAAATGATCCATAACCACTAACACATTGCCAGTGTTCTGCTGGTCAGGTTCTAAACACAAGAAGTCTATGCAGACTAGTTCCATGGGGATGCTGGTAGTAATATTAACAAGGGGGGCAGCCCTCTGAGGCAGGGCTTTTCTTTGCAGGCAGCGACTACAAGTCTTCACATGGTGCTCAACATCGGCCCCCACTTTGGGCCAGTAGAAGTGAGATCATAACAGGTCAAGGGTTCTGTTAATACCGAGGTGCCCCATGTGATTGTGGAGGGACCTCAGTACCAAATCTTTAAAGGCCATGGGCAGAACCAATTGTTTCTTGTCTACTTTGCCACTACAATCTATTGTCTCTCTATAGTCTATACAACAACTGATTGAGCAACTTCAATCTGGGGCCTTCTTTAAACAATAAAGCAGTTCACAAGTCTGTGGAATGTAACTTAGACACATCTTTCTCCGCACACAGGGCATCAAGTGCTGGCTGAATCATAGGATCTTGGGATTGAGCTCACTGAATGCTGTCATTGTCAAACTGAGGTAGTGCACTAATATCTAGAGCAAAGAAGTGGCAATAAGCAGCCAGTATGCAGGTGTCAGAAGGGCCCAAGCAATCTACTAAACAGTCCACTGTGTCCGAAGACATCTGTTCATCTCTATCAAACTTTTGGCACAATGCTTGGATGTCAGGTTCAGACAGCACGACCCAATCACTCTCGGAAGTGGGCCTTCATGATAGGATGTCAGCATCAATATGGTTCAGGCCTGGTCTGTATTCAACAGCATAATCATAGGTTGATAATGCAGAAAGCCACCGGTGCCCAGTGGTATCTAACTTAGCTGACATAGGTCAAAGGGTTATTGTCAGTCTTCACCAATATCTTTCCCTATAAAGGTAGTCATGAAACTGGTCAACGATGGCCCATTTTAGTGCAAGGAACTCCAACTTATGCATAGGGTAGTTTCGCTCTGACTGGGTCAAGCTCCTACTGGTGAAAGCAAGTGGTCTCAAATCATTCTCATGGTCTTGATACAGCGCAGCTCCTAGACCATGCAGACTAGCATCAGTATGCAGCACATAGGGTTTGGTGAGGTACGCATAGGGGAGGATGGGGGTGTGGGTGAGCAGATATATGATCTCATGGAAGGCTGCTTCACAGTCGGGCATCCAGTGGGGCCCGAAGAGTTCACCTGAGTGGAAGTATACTTTTTCTGGTTCTTTAATGGACCTCTTTTTTGTATTTACAATTGGTAGGGGGGTAACCCTGGGTAAGGTTCAAGAGTAGGTGAATCACCTTGGAATAGTCTTTTATGAACCTGCGGTAGTAGCCACAGAACTGCAGGAAACACTGTAGTTCCTTCAGATTATGGGGCTGGGGCCAAGTAGGCAGTGCTTCACCCTTACAGGGATCAGTCTCTATCCCTTTGGTAGATATTATGTGCCCCACATACTTCACAGAGGTTTGGAAAAACTGGCACTTGTCAATGGACAGCTTGAGGCCGAAGTCTTCCAGTCGGTCTAGAACTTTAAACAGTCGGTTCTCATGCTCCTCTAGGGTGCTTCCAAACACAATGACATTGTCCAAGTGCACCAGGCATTCCAGCAAATTCATATCTCCCACCGTACATTCTATCAGTCGCTGAAAGGTGGCAGAGGCACCTGATATCCCCTGTGGCATCCTCAGAAACTCATAGAACCCCAATGGACAGATGAAGGCTGTTTTCTCATGGTCTTCTGGGGCCATCGAGATCTGGTAGTATCCTCTGCAAAGATCCAACACCGAGAACCATTTGCTCCCATTCAAGCAGTCCAGGGCATCTTGTATACAAGGCATAGTGTATTGGTCCAGGATGGTCCACCGGTTCAGGGTTCTGTAATCAACACACATCCTCACAGACCCATTCTTCTTATGCACAACCACAATGAGAGAGACGTATGGGCTCCTGGATTCTAGTATCACACCAGCAGCGAGCATTTCCTGCAGGTGTCTTCTCACATCATCTATGTCTGCTGGGGCTAGGCGTCGGGACCTGTCTCGAAATGGCCGTTCATCGTACAGGCGTATGTGATGCTCCACACCTGGACACATCCCATATCCCATTCCTTCAATGAAAACACTTGGTCTCTCTGGGCAAGTCTCTTGCTAATTCTAGCCTTCCATTCAGCTGGCAACGGAGAGTCACCAATGTCAAACAAGTCTGGGATCACTCTCTCCTTCTCACCAAGGTGCTTGTTGTTGGGCAATACTGCAGTGTCTGCACAGTGTACCACAGCTAGGGTGCACCCTCTGTTCACCTGGATCTCTGATCTGACACATTGTGAATCTGGACCGTTACTTGTCATGCATAGGTATCAGCACAAGTAGGCAAGATGCTGGGCTTGACCAATACTCCTTCTCACAATTTTCCATCGCCTGGCACATCCAACACCGGTATTTTGTTCTTGACATCTTTCCAGAGGAGGACCTCCCCTTGAATTGTATACTGGTCGTTAGGGGCCAGTACCATTGAATCAGTATCCTTCTTCCACGCAATCCCCACTGGATCATCTGGGTCTAGTTCCTTGGGTTTCTGTTGCAAATCATAGACCCTCTTGATCAGAACCAGAATTCTCAGGGCCCTCCCAATCTGTCGCCCTTGTTTCTCATGACAGACTTGCACCAGTCTCCCAAACATATGAGCGCTTGTCCCAATTAACAGGGGGACCCCATCATACAGTCAGGTGGGGGGACACACTAGGGCCAGTGTCTCTACTTGCTCCTCTACACTAGTAACAGTTGCAGGAAAAGACAGTCAGGGGCGGGCATATCCTAGATATGGATAAGACTTGTAATTCAGCTCCCACACATGTAGGTCTTCTAGGGACTGTAAGGGCACATCATATGTAAGTGTTTGTCATACCAGTACTGAAACACAATGGTCTCTTGCGACCCACTGTCAAGCACAGCCCAAGAAGGAATACCATTCATAGACACATTAGTCTCCATTGAAGGGCCCACTATCTTGGAGCAGTCTGGAGGGACAAAAGCAAGGGCTTGGACAGACAATTTAGCCACAGAGGGGTTTGAGTTAGGATGGCTGAAGCTTTGACTGTGGTCATTTCGTGCACCCCTTGACCGCTGACTCATTTTCTGAAGCTCTCCTTGAAGCTGGTTCACCACTTTCTCAAAGTCCTGCTGAGACTGGCATTCCCTCTTCATATGGCCATCCTTGCCACAATTGTGAGAAATGACACACTCTCAGGGCATCCTTGGGGAAAACATAGCAGGGGATGCTGGAGCATCAACAGGAGATTGTGATCTGATTTCTGCAGGTAGTGTACCATGTCTCAAAAGTTCCTTTAGGGTGGCAGTCAATTCATTGAGCTCAGTCGAGAAGCCACTCCCAATAGAGGATGCCTGAGGGTGCACCCCCAACCCCATAACAGTCACGTTCTGACAGGGACCAGGGTCTCTGTCAACAGGGGATTCCTCAATGAACGCACCCAGTTGTGCTTTTCTGACTTCCTTCAGCAACTCCTCCCCCTACCATTTAGCCCATGGCGGGACACTCTTAGTGGTTTCCATTTTGGAAGGGGCTTCTGGTGCCATGATCACTTGGGCTGCACTCACTTCATAATTACAATCTTCTTCTTCACTTTCTACTTCCTGGAGTTCTTTTATCAAGTCTCAGTAGTCAGGTGGGTTACCTATCCTATCCTGGAGCATTAACTGGATGATCTGCAATTTAGAATGCTTGGCATATTGCAGTATGTGCACCAATCTCACACTGTTCAAATCACTAGCGGCTACCCCACCTTTCTGGTAAGCTTTCTGCAGAGCTTTTTCTAGGTGAGTAACATACGCAGACAAATTTTGCCCTTCCACTGCTTGGTACCTTGGAATTTCCACATCAAGGTCTCCCCTGACTCAATGCTCCCAAATTTGCCTTCAAGTACAGATAGGTACTTCTGAGCAGATGCATCAGGGTTCGTGGACCTCAAAAATTTAATGGCTTCAAGGGCAGGGCCCCTCAAACTTTCTATGATTCTTTTCTGTTTCTCATCCTCCGCACACTGCCACTCGGGTATCAAGGGGGCAACATAGTCTATCAAGGTCTCCCAGTTATCCTCCCCCTGTGGGGGTGAGGAGGGTGCCCGAGAAGATTCTCAGCCTTTGGTAGGAGTCAAGACTAATGGCAGGTGCAGATGTAGGGGCCAGCATGGGCATGGGCACAGCAAGTGGAGCAGTAACAGGTGCTGGAGTGGGAGGGAGTGTTGGGGAAGAAACACCCCCTGGTGGCAGGAATAGTTTCTTACAGTCCTCTATGGTTTTCCCTTCCTCCAGCAACAACTTAGCAAATTTCTCCTCAAAAGTCTCAGGTAATGGCGGAAGCTCATCCTCCCCGGGGTCTTTACTGTCTTTTTTTGTCACTCTCCAGGCAGCTGGAACCCCATCTGGGGAATAGTCTGTGGTACTTTAGAGCAGTCCACGAGGTCACTAAACTCTACTAAGACTATGAAAGTTTGGGCAATCAAATCAGCCTGTCGACCCGCCACTACAGGGTTTTTTAAACATTGAACTTTGGAGAGCGCTCCTTCTGCAGTGTCCTTACTGGTACCCCAAGGCATATCCAGTATAAGCAGAGAATTTTGGGGGTCGACCTCCTGACCTGTACACCACCCCACCAACCGGTGCACAGCCACTTCTGTTGGGGTAGCCATTTATGTTTTACAACCATTCATAATTTCAGCCACTAGAAGGCACAAAATCCCAGCAGTGAGCCTACAAGATGTAACCCCTAGGTGGCACTATCCCAAGGGCTACTACCCCTGCCTGCTTGGCTAGTAGCAGGTTAAGGGGCCTGAGTTCAAAAATAGGTGCCTCCACCCAGAGGTCAGGGATGGTAGTTGTCAAGCTAAACTGGGCACAGCCCTCCGGGACACTGTAACCCCCCCTCTTTCCTTACTAGTGGCCAGAACAATATGCAGTAATCACCTTCACAATACCCCTAATACACCTCACAAGTGCCTACACTGTTTACACTTACCAGCAGGGCTTTCCTCTGTCTCAACACTGGGGACCCCCTGTAAACCAAGGTTATGCACAGCAAAAAACAGCAGTACAGTACTCTTGCACTAACTGGAACAACAGACAGGGTAACAGCAAAAAAAGAGTTAGATCTGATTTATTTAAGGGATTTAAACATGGGAGGGGCGTAATCAGGTTAATTTTCTTAAAGGCTGTATCAATCAAACAGTTATGCATGCACTTCAGGATCCATAAACTGTCACACACTCTGGGTACTCAGATGGAGAATGGTGGGCTAGCCAGGAAGGTTGCAGCTGGTTGGGGCCCTGTGATTGAAGAAAACAACATGCACCACACACACTAATTGTAATCTGGAGCTGGAGGGCCCAGTTCGTGAAAAGAAAACAAGACAATCAGATGACACACTTTTAGATTAGGCTGTTGTTGCAGGGAGCTACACTGATGATTACTCATGATACTCAAGACTGGACACAGGCTGGATGAAAATTGAGACTGCAGGTGGTTGATCTGGAGTGCCAGGAGAAGCAGGGCCCACATGATTCACCGAGGCGTCATTTCCTGTTCAAGCGTGGAGGGGGCTGATCCCCAGGCATGTCTCTCATTGATGGCTTTCTCTGTGTAGCGGGTAGTCTGGCTGGGCCAGTGTGGCAAGGCCCTGGTCAAATGGAGACAAATTCAGTTACAGTCCTTTTTGGGCTGGATACAGCTTCTAGCAAGCAGAACACAGTTCACACAGTGGGGAACCAAATCACGACCCACTAACATCTCACAGCACATTTACATGTAAGGAAATTCGACTGTACCAGGCAAACTGCTCTTCGGTCATGATCGCAAAGTCTTTGCTCAAACCAGGGATTCAAAAGCAGCTGGAAATCCTGACAGGCCAATCGCATTCAACAAAATCTTCGATCTTCTTTAGGTATGAGCCTGGTAAAAAATCAGTGGCTTACTTCATTCTCCAAAACTCAGATTTAGTCTGAAATAATTCTCTTCTTTCCTTCTCAGGGACTGCAGGCAGAGATGCAGGCCAAAACTCAGGCCTTTCCAAAGAGACTGTCTTGAGCTGTTGCTTCTTCAGCTCCCAACTTAGATCTGACTCAACTGCCAGCAAACCTGGGAACTTCCCCAAGTTCAAAAGGTTTGGTTGGCTGATTCATCTGTTTGTCACAACAGGGGCTCCCCCTTCAGATGCTAAAAGGCACCAAAAGCCCAAAACTACAATTCCTACAGATTCTTACTCCAGACAGCTCCATTTTAGGTCCCACCAGTACTGATTGGTCCAATTTGGCAGTCCCGGGCCAAGATAGTGGAGTTAAACAAAACAGTCCTTGCTGCAAAGAAGGTAGGTTAGACAAACTACATTATCATTATCACTCTAAATGATTTTCAGCAAATAGTTACATCTTTCAACAGAGCTCCCTCTCAGATTGCTTATGACTGCAATCCAGGCAGCTCTTAAAGAGACAGTACACAGAGTCTATACAGCCACTCTCTGGCAATCACATTTAAACTGCTGAAACGCAGGACACCAGCCTGGCAGTGAGCATTTAGGCAAGCTCAAGAAAGACTTTTCAGGAACCCTCATTTGTAGGGGGGTTACACTAATTTGTGGCATATTACTTTGTCCGTCATGCCTTTGGCTGAATCCTCTCAAAATAAAGAGAACACAGAAGCAGCTGATTTAGAAAAACAAACTATGTCAAAAGCTATCACAAATTTCTCTTAAACTCCACATACCTCTGAGGTACATTTACATAGATACATAGATGCTGTCCACAGATAAGGAACACTAGGCCCATCCAGGCTGCACATTGTAAGCTGCCTAATGAAGTGTCCAGTGACCCTATCTGGTCATTGGCTTTAGCTTTTTCTTCCTATCTCTATTATTCCTTTGTTTCTGTCCCATGCATGTTTGAAGCCCTCCACCTCCTGGGGCAGGCTATTCCATGCATCTACCACCCTTTCTGTTAAAAAGGAACATTTCCCCTTATGAGGTCACCCCTCAGTCTCATGTCATGTCCTCTTGTCCTGACACTACTATTAAACTGGAATATGTTGTCCCTTTCCACCTTGTTAATGCCATTGAGATACTTGAATGTTTATATCCTGTCACCTCTCTCCCTCTTTTGTTCCAGCATGTGCAAATTGAGGTCCCTCACTCTCTTCTTGTAAGGCTTGTGATGCAATCCCTTCATCATTTTGGTTGCCCTCCTCTTCACCTTCTCTATTTTGTCAATGTCCTTTCAAAGGTGTGGTCTCCAGAACTGTACACAGTATTCAAGGTGAGGTCTCACCAGGGTCTTGTACAGTGGAACTATTACCTTCCTCCTTTGGCTTGTAATTTCCCTTCCAATACACCCCAACATCCCACTGGCCTTTCCCACCACCTTTGACATCTGCCTAGCGGCCTTCAAATCATCTGTGATTATGACCGCCCAAGTACCTCTCCTCCTTAGTTACTGCCAGTAACCCCCCACAACCTGTACTGTAGCTTGCCCCAGGATTTCTGCTCACCCACATGCATGATTTTGCACTTCATTGCATTAAACCTTAGCTGCCATGCCCTTGACCATCTCTCCAGCAGTTCCAGGTCTTTTCTCATCATTTCTACCCCCTCTGGAGAATCCACCCTGTGGCAGATCTTGGTGTCATCTGCAAACAGGCAAACCTTTTCCTCCAGCCTAGCTGCAATGTCACTGATGAAGATATTAAAGAGGACTGGCTTCAGAACTAACCCTTGAGGTACCCCACTGGCCACTTCCCTTTCATCTGATTGGATTCCATTCACCACTACCCTCTGTTTTCTGTTCCTTAACCAGTTTCCATTCCAGTTCACCACCTTGTGTCCCAACCCCAGGCTGCCTAGCTCATTGACCAGTCTCCTATGTGGGACCATATCAAAGGCTTTGGTGAAATTGAGGTAGGCAATATCTACTGACCCCTGTCGGCCACTGCCTTTCTCACCCAGTCAAAGAAATCTATCAGATTAGTATGACAGGATTGTCCTGCAGAGAACCCATGTTGCCTGGGATCCACCAGTCCATTTGCTTGCAGGTATTCCACTATTCTTTCCTTGACAGAAGGTATTGAATTCTCTGCACAAGAAAAAAAGGCAAATGCTCAGGTTACAAAAAAAAACAAAAAAAACATTGGTAAGCCTTAAACAGGGGATGAACCTAAGCAAACAGGATTAAGCAATAAGGATTGCAGTGGGACTGTGGTACTGGCACATTTTGAATTTACTTTCACTCAGGAACCTCCAACGTGGATTCTCAATAATTCAAACCGAGCAAAAGCAGTAAAAAAATGATACTAACATACCTCCAGACAATAACGGCAAGATATTCAAAACTTTGCAACAGGCGCAAACCAATTGCACGGTGATTGTGCCAAATTTGCGCCAGACTGCTATATTCAAAAGGCCAAGTAGTGCCGGAGCTAAAAGATAATGTATGTATGTATGGTGTAGGGACATGCATACAGCTGCAATGGTATACTCAAAACTACAGTGCCATGCAATGTGCATTAGCTCAACATGTAGCACTGTGCAAATTACTGCCTATGAAAAGGTAGTCTTAACTCTGGGCAAACCAAAGATGGGGGGTGTGGACACAGCAGCAACAGTGAACAAGGCTATATGCAGCCAATGAGGAGGCAGCAAGGGCAGATGACCACCTTGGGCCACTCCATTTGCACAGGCACCCAAACTGTGGAATACAATGCCTCAACATTGCTTGGAAGCTAAAAGTCATGCACATTATACAATGGAGCTAAAACTCCACTTGCAGCACCAAACTATTTGTAATTGTTAGTAATGTGTCACTACGTTGCTATATGTGAATTGTATACATGTATGTATTGTACACTAAATCATTACATGTAGTGGCTCCAGGTCATTCCTGAATATGGCCCATGGCCCAATGTGGCTACCTGGCCAACACAGTGATAAATCCATATAAAAAGAATTATATATCTGGCAGTGCGGCCATACAGCACACACCTCCAGTCCCCCCATTGGGGTACACCAACACACTCCAGCACTCTTATGCAGTATTCAGGAACTGGAGGATGTTGAAGGGAGAGTGCGCAGTTGGCCAGGCTGCATCATATAGTGGGTTTTGCCACAAGGCTGTGGCCATCCCCATAGTGCACATATTCCAGTGTTGGGAAAACCCTGACGCTAGTGTGCATGTGTGATGGTATATGTCCCCCTCCGGGCACTTACCACACAACTGTACAGACACCACGGCACACATGGCCAGCCATGTGTACGTTACTGTAAGTATCCCATGCCAGTGGCACAGCATATGTGGGACACAGGACAGCATGACAGTGGTGTCCACTATCAGAACACACTTGCCAGCTAGTCTTGTCACTGTGTGGAGAGCAGCAGTCATTTATGCCTGACACACCATAGGCATTGCTGTGTCCCTCACTAAACCAGCCACTGTGGTACTGTAGCATCTGCTATGCAATATAACAGGGACTACAATATGTCCATGGCATGCAGCACCAACACCCATGGCCGTGGTGCTAATCCCCTGGGGTACATTAGACTCTGCTGCTGTGTATAGCCATAGCCTGCAGCTGCTGACATGTTTCTCCAGTCTTAGATACAGGTGGTGCTGTGGGGAGACCCAGCCTGCAGCTATCGACCTATAGTTGCAGTCCGACCTACAGGAGGAGCTGTGTGCACCCTGCAATAGCGCAGGGCAATCCACATGGAATGACATGCAAATCAGGCAATAATGACATGCCAATGTGGCTGTTTGCCCATGGATTGCCTAAGTAGGCCATTTGCATAGCACTTTTGAATACAGCAAAAGTTTGCGCTGGGCAAACATGTTGGCGCCTCACAAACAAGTTCACCCTGTGCAAAACTGTCAGAAACATAGCACAGTTCTCTAGTATTTTGTCTGCACTGTTGTTTGCAGTTTTTGTGAATCCACTTCTTTGCTAGTGCACACATTGGCCACATAGTTCACCTTTGCCTTACTCTATAGTATGTCTGTGTGCACTGGGCTGCTATTGTAGTTTGCACTGCTCGGTTGCTATATTTAGAACTGTTTTATTTGCCGGGCTATTTTCACACTGCACTCAAGACTCTGTTTGCACACTGTTGTTTGCACGCTGTATTCAACTAATTTAGCCCTGGGGCTAATTCTTTGAATATAGAGTGCACATGGTTCTGGGCTGTTTTTGCATGCCGTTCAGTGCTAATTTTGTTCCAGGACTAAGTTTTGAATATTTGGCCCTTGGAGGGTTAATCTGGTGCAATCAGCAGTAAAGGTTGAGGTTTGGTCACAGGAAAACAATTCTAAAGGGCAAAAGTGCAATAAGGCAGACTCTAATATTATCCCAGAGCTAAACCTAAGTATTACAGAAATCAGAAAACAGTTTACGGACATAATTTTAAAGCTAGAACAAGTTTCTTCCAAAATTAAAACTACATGTGAAGACATTAAAGTTATGGACACCAAGGTTTTGGACTTGGAAAACAGAATTTCTGAGGTTCAGGACTTTATACCCCAACTAGATTCCAGAGTTACGGACCAAACTACAGATGTTAATGAACTGAAGGACAAATTGGGAACTTAGACTGGTGCTCAAGTAAAAATAATTTAACATTTTTAAACCTACCAGAAGTAGTGAAAGCCTTGTTGTGGAAAATAAAATTAAATCCCAGCACCTTATGCCTAATATTCTAAAAATCTCCTATCAAGGAAGAGTTATCACTTTTGATAATGCTGAAAAAGTGGAACACTTTGAAAAAAGCAGTTCAATGTGCTTATGCAACTAGATGAGATGAGATAATGCTTGTGTAACTTGATTTACTTTTGTGGCTTTCCATCTCTCTATCCATGGGATATACCACCCTGTAGGGGTACGATGCAAGAAACCCTAGAGGAGGGTTCCCCCCTTACAGGTGCCGCAGGAATGATTGCGTCAGCTAAAGGTAGGTTAAGAAGAAGCCCAAAAAGAATACCCAATCGGGTGTTGAGCATCAAAGAGGCAAGGATGACGAGTGAATGAATTCTGAGAAGATGATAAGGGCAGACTTCCCAAGGAGAGAGGGGAAAGCCGGGGGCACCATCCGCCTCCATCCAACAGCGGAACCTAATTAATTAACCTAAGAAAGTACTAACTCTAACTAACAAATTAACCTAAGAAGACATTAACTGTGATATTATGACCATTGGCACAGAGGAGAGGAAAAAAAACCTTTTGAGGAGGAAACCTCTGGGGATCCAAGGCCTAGGTCACCTTCCCTCCAGGCTGACGACGTTTGATTTGAGGACGTATGTCATTAAAAAGAAGGATTCATTAAAGAGAATGATATGAGTAGGGAAGATGATGACGGGATAGGGGAAAAACCCCAAAAGAAAACACAGACTGAAGAAGGAACATGAGGCAGCAGGGACCTGAGAGAGGTATGCTCGAGTAATCAATGGGAAGGAGGAGATCCATATAGAAGTCAGATCCATGTAGAAGAAGGCTCCATGTAGAAGTTGGAGGAGCAAGGGGCTCGACTGATCGATGTGAGTGTGAGGAAGAGAAGACAGGAAATGAACTGAATGAATAAAGTAGGCTCCTCGAAAGGAGGTAGATTCGTAAATGAACTTGAAAAGGAACTTGAAAGATGGCGAAAAGCCTCCAGCCAGCCCTTAGCAAAGGGCGATGGACAGGAAGGCATGATGGAGGGAGGCATGAATGGAGTGAATCCTTGATGGCAGGTACAAAATAAGGCATGGTGAGATATGAAAGCCCTGAGTGGAGTGAATCCTTGATGGCTGATGACGGAATGAAACCATGATTGGAGGTTCGATAACATGACGAAAGGTTAGTGATTACTGGAATTGAGAACCTGTTACATGCGGCAGGAGAGCCGCAGATTGATGAGGTTGCATATGATCAATGGTATTTAAGCCCAAAAGAAATATTGATTGAAGGCCAGATGGAGGCGGCTGAGGAATACAGAGAGCGAGTGAAATAGAGGAGCAGGATGAGGCGCTCCAAAAGAAAGCAAAGATCAGAGAAGGAGAGGAATGGTGGGTAGAGGAAACAGGAGAAGGAGGGGCGAGAGGAGGAGAGAGTTGATTCAAAGAAGATTGCAGGCCTCAACTGGAGTGAAGGCTTGATGGCCAGAGTGGGATGAGAACTGCATGGCCAGGCAGAATCAGCCAGAGACTGCCAAATCATGAGGATGTCAGAGTAAGCAGGTAACGGCAGCAGAGGAGAGGGAGCAGAACGAGCACACCCAGGGAACAAGTGGAGAAGACTGGGTAGACACCCCTGAGATGGTGGATGAGAGACAGCCAAATGAACAGATGGCAGAGCCTCTGACCCTAGTTGTCCCACATGGAAGTGATGCTGCACACATAGAGAGGGGGCTGCAAGAGAGCACCGTGACTTCACTACCAAATATAGAATGAAAAGTATAAAAAGCACAGTGAATGGCTGACTAAATGTCCATGGCCAAACCCAGGGTGCAGAGTAGAGGGAGGAGCCACATAGATCTGGAAAAAGGCACCAGTTTACAAATAATCAATAACATGAACTGTGAAGTAGGAGAAGCAGAGTTATCTGCACTCAGCAAAAGACTCACCTATGTGCCAACACGCACTGGAAAGAAATTGAAAATGGTAGTGAAGGTATGCAAAGTCATCAGAAACTCAGGTACATAGCAGACGTTGCTGGAAAGGGGAGTGTCCCAAAGCAAACATGGGCTTCAAGGGGATGCTCAGCCTGCCAAAACAATCACAGCAGAATCAACAATAGAGAGAAGTAGGATTACCTCACTGACAAAATCGATGAAACTGTGGAGAGTGGATCTGACATAGAGGGCCATGGTATATAGTTGAGAAAGTCCCACCACAATTCACTGCGCTGGAGAGCCATATCAGTTTCACCCCAAATCATAATGCAGAGCTGGGTATGATACCCCTCTAAGCTCAGAGACATGGACGAGCAAAGCTGAGCAGGAGATGCACACCCAAGTGCCAGAGCTGGGCCATGAAGGAGGCTTCTCGAAAGGAGGTAGAGCACAAGTAGGAGAGAGCGTGTCTGAAGCAGGGAAGGACAGTACAGAGACAGGAAACATGATGAAGCAGGAGTGGCGAAGCATGGGGGGGTGACTAATGTGGAAGCAAACCAAAGGGGAAGAAGGCGAGCCAGGAAGTGGCAGAAGGAGTGAGTGATGCAGAGAGCAGGTAAAGCTTGTAGGTAACCTCAGGGCTGAATCCCATCTGGAGCTACTGTATGTGGAGCAGCCCACACAACTTCTTCCGCAGATTATCAGATGTGACAGCATTGATGACGCCAAAAATCAAACCATGGTTATTTCGTAGTAGAACACACACGCGGCCACATGTACCATGCTGCTGAGCCAGTGGGCAGGCAATAGAAGATGAATAGGTGAACTAGAGAGACCAAATAAATCAGAGACGAACAACGGGCAGCCAAAGGCAGCTGTGAGACAGGGGAAAATGTAAAGAATGCCATAGAGATGTAGGAGAGCAGCACCTCTGGCTGCAACAAGAAATGAATCCTGCAGAGCCCCAGAATGAATTATCTTATAAGCTGGATGGGAGAGTGACATAGTTGCTCCGCTCATCGAACCTTGGGCTTAAAGCCCTTCCATTATGGGTTTACCAATACAAAAAAAAGTATTACCAAGTAAAAGTGAATCAGACCCTAGCCATACAAGGCTCTTTAAGTGAACAGCCTACCAGCAGTGAAGACGCTAATAGGAGTTTCATGTTAAAGGAGCCTGAGTGACTACACTGTGAACAGCCTGTAGCAACCAATTCTAGTGAGCAGGCCAATATTCAAGCTGTGCAGGAAAAATTGCCACTGTTAGATCTTTGTGAAAATGTAACAAATTTGGAGCCACCTGGTACTTCTGCACAAAAGTGAAGATGGACATATATCTTGTACTTTTTCATAGTTGGGGTGTTATAGATCACTTATTATCAGGGTGAACCTCAGCTGAGCATTCCAAGGGAGTGAAGGGTTAAACATACTCCCATATTATGTGTTATGTTTTTCAGCAATGGGTGTATTGAGAGGGTGGGTTCAAAGGGGGTGCATTTGTGTTATTAATAGCAACATCAGTTCCTAAGTTAAGAATAATGAAACATCCTTCCACTTATGTGCTATATAACTTGTATCTCTGTATAGCTGTTGGAACTCTTATTGTACCGGCACTGTATATGTATTTGTTTTTTACCTGTTCTTTGACTTGTACTCTCCTGGGTTGTGCCTGAAAATAGGCAGTTCTGTCTAGTGCTCTTAGCCGGTTACCAAAAGCAAATAAATAAATATATCTGTATTGCTCTTTATTGCAGGTTATTCCATACTCGTCTTCCCACATACCAATTAGAACAAAATGGGTAGTAATATGGCTGAAAGTATACATTGTACCGTATGTCCAGGAATATTAATGGGGTCAGTAATCCTATTAAGAGGAAAAAAATGTTAAAGAGCTACAAAGGAAAAAAGTAGATATTATTTATCTACATTAAACACATTTGATTCAGTTGAAGCAACTACAATTGATAAAAGCTGGGGATCACAGGCATTCCTCTTTATGTATACAACAAAGTTTAGGGGGACCTCTGTCTTACTAAGAAACGATGTTGGGGTGAAGGCTGAAAACTTATTTGGATAAATATGGCAGTTTTACTATAATTTCCCAAAGGGTTCAGGGAAGAAGAACAGTATGACCATTACTTCACTGTATGCTCCAAAATAATGCTACCTCAGCAATGTTTGGGGAATTTTTTGTTAAATTAGCAGATTTCCCTCAGCCTTATTTAATAGGAGGTGATTGTAATTTAATTTTAAACCCTAGTCTGGATTCATCCTCAACTAATAGAGAGAATGATAAAAAAGCAGCAGATATATTCTGTAGCAGAATGAAGGACCTTACTTTCATAGATTTATGTAGAATATCCAAATAATAAAGATTTGTTGTACTTTTCCCCTAAATTAGACTTATTCTAGGATTTAGTTTTTCTTAGGCTCTAGAACTTTTTCATGATTTGATAGATATTTATTATGAGCCCATTACCATATCTGACCATGCCCCTATCTCGTAGTTTTGGTATCCAGGGACACCACCAAGCAGCACAGGGGCCTTCGATTCCCTAGCTCCTGTTCGTGTTTACTCCCTCACTCTTCACCCAAAGTCCCCTTGGTTTGATGGGACTTTGAAGGAGCTGAGGTGTAGGGGTCGAAGGCTGGAGTGGTGCTGGCAGAAATCTGACCTGGAGGTTGACAAAATTACTGTAGATTGATAGGCCATTATAAAGACTATTAATCAGCAATCTCTTGTAAGAAGGCAGAATTCCTGTCCAAGGAGATTGCTGCAGCGAGGAATCGACCTGCTCATCTCTTTCGGACTGTCAACAGGTTGTGCAGTCCAACCTGTCTTCAGTGACAGGGAGCATTTTCACAAGCTAAGTGTGATAAGTTTGCTTAGTTCTTCGCTGATAATATTGACACCATCAGGTTGGAGATCTGTTCAGTGCCCTCTAATGATTATTGCGGTGATTGGCAGGAGGTTGCAGGCACCCGGTTTGCCTGGTCTGACTTTGTCCGGCTGGAGATTCTGGACATTGTGTAGATCATTCAGACTATGTGCCCAACCTACTGTAGTTTGGACCCAGGCCCAATATGCCTCCTGGTGGGGTGTGTTGAAGTCATTGACCGAGTCTTAGCTGAGATAGTCTGGTGCTCATTGGATACAGGGGTGTTTCCAGACCCCCTGAAGTAGGTGGTAGTGGTACCACTCCTAAAGAAAGCTTCCCTTGACCCGGACACTTACCTGTATCTAACCTGCCCTTTGTGGGCAATGTTATTGAGAAGGTGGTTGAGGTGCAGCTTGATGACTATTTAACATCTCACAATGTCTATGATCTTCTCCAATCTGGGTTTAGGAAGAGGCACAGTACTGAGACTGCTCTTGTTCAGGTCCTTAATGATCTCCTGATAGCTGGGATTGGGATAGCAGTTCCATCTTAGTTCTCCTCGATCTCTCTGCAGTATTTGACATTGAAGATCATAGGGTGTTGTTGGAGCACCTGCGGATTCTCTGTGGACTGCCTCAGGTGGTATCAATCCTTCCTCACTGGCACGACTCAGAGAGTGGTGTCAGGGATTTATTCCTTGGCCCCTTTCTCCCTGTTATGTGGGGTTCCACAGGGCTACATACTGTCTCCCATGTTGTTTGCAGTGTATGTGCTGCTGTTGGGAGACATTATACGGTGGTATGAGCTGAGTTTTCACTGTTAGGCAGATGACACTCAGCTCTACATGGCCTTTGTGCCCGAGCAGAGTGATGCGGCCTCGGTCTTTAACAGTTGCCTTTCCAAGATCCAGTGTTGGATGACTGCCAACTGGCTAAAGTTGAACTCTGGCAAAACTGAGGTGTTGGTGGTGGAGCCAGGTCACCAAGGCATGGAGTCATCGGCAGGTAAATCCTCTGGGGTTTGGCTCGGGGGGGGGGGGGGGACCAGCTGTTGACTTCTGACCAGGAGCAAAATCTTGGCATTGTGTTTGATAGCGGCCTGACATTAAATTCTCTGGTGTCTGCTGTCATTAAGACCTCTTTTTACCATCTGAGAAACAACGCCCAGATTAAGTACTCGGTCCCGCTGGGTGACCTTCCAACTTTAGTCCACGTGCTTGTAACCTCTCACCTTGATTACTTCAATGCCCTTTACCTAGGGCTACCGGGGGTTGATATCCACTGATTGCAGCTAGTGCGGAGTGTGGCAGCCAGATTGTTGACTGGTTTATTGAGATCTTGTCATGTCACTCCTGTGCTCCACAGTCTGCACTGGCTGCCTGTACATTGGCGGATCATCTTCAAGGTTGCGTTACTGATCTATAAAGCTCTACATGAACAGGGACCGCATCACCTGCAAGATCTTCTCTGTCCTTACCACCCCTCCACTCACTCCATTCCTCCAATGAGGGATTGCTAGTGGTTCCCAGGGTCTGATTAAAGACTTCTGGGTCTGTTCATTTGCTTATATGGCCCCTACCCTGTGGAATTCTCTACCTTATCAGATTAGAGAAGTGTCTGACCATTCAGAGCTTTAAAATGGCCTTAAAAACATATTTATTCTAACTTGCATTTCCAGACTAATTGATATTTGTGTACTGCTATTATTTAATTGTATGATTGTGTTTTAATATTTTACATTGGCATTATTTATTGTTCTTTTAAATTTTTTAAGATTGTACAGCACTGTGACCATTGGAATAGTGCTTTCAAAATAAAGAGTGAGTGAGTGAGTGAGCGAGCAATCCTGGAAATTAGATCTGTTATTATTTAAAGATACTGTATATCTTGACAAAATTGTAGCAGAATCAGATTTTTTTTTCAAAATAATAACTGAGATGAAGTATCTCCCAATATAGTAAGGGATGCATATAAAGCTTATCTATGTGGACTGTCTATTTCATGTGCAGCAGATAATAGAAAAATATATTGGTAGGTCAGCAGGTCACAGGAGGGAGCTAGATGTCATCGTCCACTTGGGGACAAATGACCTGGCAAGGGATGGGATGGGGTAGTGCAGGGTAATTTTGGGGAGCTGTGGAGGGACCTTAAGCAGGTGGCACGTACAAAGGAATTTGCTGATGTATTACTTGTGTATGATTAAATGAGATGATAGGGCGCTCTGCACAAGAACTTTCAACAACTGGTTGATGGAATGGTGCAGGGAGGGGGGGCTTCAGTCACATTGGGGACTGGGGCCAGCTTAGGAGGATACAGGCCTCTACAGTGGTGAAGGCCTGCATCCTTCCAGGACAGGAACCTCAATTCTTAGTGGGAGGGTTACATTTTACTTGGATGAGCATTCAAATTAACTGAGGGGAAGCTGTATTAACAAGTCAGGCAACCCCCCCACATGATGAAGAAATGGGGGAAGGGCCAGAGGGGAGCAAGCTTCTCCGGGGTAGCAGTGTAAAAAGAAAGGGGGTGCAGATATGGCAGAGCACAAGTGGGGTGTATAAACCAAGGATGCAAAAAATGGAGTAAAAGAGGCAAGAAGAAAGAAGGGTAACATGGGAAGAGAGGGGTCAGTGAGAGAGACGAGGGCACCATCGGCAGAAGGGGAAAGGGAAAGAGGGGTTGCAGGAATGGAGACAGCAAGGTATGGAAAGCCATGTTTACCAATGCAAGGTGTCTGGGAAATAAAATTCTACCTGGAGAGGCCATTGTGGTGGAGGCTGGCCTGGAATTGGTGGCTGTAACTGAGTCATGGTGCACTTACAATCATGACTGGGACATGACCATACCAGGCTACTCTATATTTAGAAGGGATAAGAAGGGGAGGAGGGGGGTTTCTATATGTGGTAGAGGAAATCAAGGCTATGAAAATACAGGGGAACCCAGAGGAAAAGGAAGGACTGGAGGTGATGTGGGCACCCTGGAGACAGGTGCTGGGGTCACTACCCATGCACAGGTAGAATACAGACCTCCAGTAGAGGGAGAGGAGCTGGGTAAGGCACTAGGGGAAGCCATCATCAGGATGAAAAATAAGAGAAAGATTCTGCTACTTGTTGACTTTAGTCAGGGCCCCCTTAGTGCTCTGTGGCAGCATTTTCTGATTTCTGTGGCTGGGCTCTGAGGCTTCTGTGGCAGCATTTTCTGATTTCTACAGCATGATTTATTAATTTCTATGGCAAAATGCAGTCTTGTCATTGATTAAAATATGATGTGATGTCATTGATGACATCACATGCCAAGCATAGAGGAGGGGCTTCAGGATAAACAAGATGGGTACAGAAGCTTGGCACAATGGAAAAACTGTGTATTTTAATGAACAGTTCATCAAAAACAATAATTTCTGTGGCACTATATGAATTATGTGGCATGATGCAAATTCTGCAGAAAATTCTGCAACCACAGAATCACAGAATTCCAGCGGCCTTGACTTTAGTATGCCAGATATGGATTGGAGCATTCTAGCTGCAGCCTCAGCAAGGAACAGTGCCATCCTTGACTCTCTACAGGGGGCATTTCTCAAGCAACTAGTCAATGAACCCACTAGGGAGGGGGCAGTGCTGAACCTCATGCTTACTAACAGGGACATAATTGCAGATGTTAAGATAGGTAGTCCCCTAGGACCCGTGTGTGTGCCAATGTAAACCACACAAAGACAAGGATCCTGGACTTTATGAGAGTGGATTTTAAAGAAATAGGGGATTGCCTCAGAAGCTGCCTAATACTGGAGGATTGCCAGGAAGGTGTAGAGGAACAGTGGGAAAAATAAGGAAGGGCATAACTAAACCAACTAGCCTCTACATGAAGGAGGTGAGCAAAAGCAAAAAGAAAGAAAAGACTGTTACGGTATTCTAAGGAAGTGGACACGGTGTTAAAGGAAAAAGGGGTGGCATTCATGAGGTACAAAGAAATACAGAGGGAAGAAAACAAAGAGGTGTACCAAGTAAAACAGATGGAGGAAGGTAAGGCAGTGAGGAGGACAAAGGCACAGACAGAGGAAAGGGTAGCCAGAGAGGCAGCTAAATGGATAAGAATTTCTTCAGGTGCATAAGCAGGAAGAGGAAAACAAAAAAAGAGGGATAATAAGGACATGGAGTATGACTGAGGAAGACTGCAAAGAAGAGGATCAGCCACAAAAGCAGACATTCTGAACAGGTACTTCTTCTCAATCTTCACAGTAGAAGGAGGAGGCAACGGAACACCAGGGAGCAGCAGGAAAAATGTGTGCGGGGGGTAGACATGAGTCCATTTTCAATGGAAAGAATCCTGAAGAGACTTACAGATCTGAAAGTGGACAAGGCCATGGGACCAGACAGGATACACCCAAGAGTACTAAAGGAACTCAGGGAGGTGCTTGCTGCAACACTGACAGCCTTAATCAACAGGTCACTGGAAACAGGCATGATTCCAAAGGACTGGAAGAGAGCAGACGTGGTCCTACTCCATAAGAGTTGCAGCAGGGAGGAGGCAAACTATAGACTGGTCAGTCTCAGGTGACTGTGGTAGGGAAACTAATGGAAACCCTGTTAAAGGAGATGTCAGGTGACTATCTTGACTCTAACAGGACACAAGACCAAAGGTAGCATGGATTTGAGGGTCATGCCAAAGAAACCTGATTGATTTCTTTGACTGGATGATCAGAGAACTAGATCGGGGAGGGCAGTAGACATGGCCTCTTTGGACTTCAGCAAGTACTTTGACACTGTGCCACACAGGAGACTGATAAAGAAATTCAGCAGTCTAGGGCCGATATCCAAAGCGGTAAACTGGGAAACTGGCTGATGGATAGGTGACAGAAGGTGGAGGTTAATGCTATTCACTCTAAGGAGGGAAGAGTGACTGGCGGGGTGCTGCAGGGCTAAATGCTGGGTTCAGTCCTCTTCAAAGTCTTTATAAGTGGCACTGCAGAAGGACTGGAAGGGACAGTATGCCTTTTTGCAGATGACACCAAATGTGCAATAGGGTGGAGACTCAGGAGGGGGTGTACCAAATGTGTAGGGACCTTGGGAAACTTGAGAAGTGGTCACGTGCATGGCATCTGGAGTTCAATGCCAAAAAGTGTGTGATCATGAACTTAGAGCATAGAAAAACAGGAGCTGAGTATAGGATGGTGTACTGACAGTTGCTAAGCAGTAAAGAGACCTCGGAGTAATATATGATGACCTCAAAGTAGCAGGCAGTGTGACAAAGCAGTGGGTTGGGCCAGTGGGATGCTGGGATACACAGGGAAAGGTATCACCTGCAAGAGAAAGGAGGTGGTGCTACCAATGTACCAGTCACTGGTGAGACCCCACCTGGTGCATTGTGTCTAGTTCTGAGGCTAGCACCTCTCAAAGGACATAGACAGGGTGGTGGTCCAGTGCAGGGGATGCATCAAAAGCCCCATGAGGAGAGACTGAGGGATCTCAACAGGTATAGCCTAAAAGAGAGAAAAGAGAGAGAGAGGGGGGACAAAATAGAGATCTACAAGTACCTCACAGGGTGAACGGTACAGGAGAGGAGTCTCTTTCAAATGAAAAACAGCACCAGGACCAGAAGGCATGTGATTAAACTGGAGTGAGGAAATTCAGGAGGGATGTGAGGAAGCACTTCTTCACTGAAACAGTGGTTGACACCAAGAACAGACTGCCAGTAGAAGTGGTGGAGGCAAACGCAGTCACTGGCTTCAAACACTCATGGGACAGACATGGGAGAGTATTAGTAAATAAGCAGAAAGGAGGGAGAGTCTCCAGAGACCAGGTAGGGTCTACATAGACAGGCTAGTCAGGGATCTTCTGGGCAGATTTGGTGGGCCAAGCAGTTATTATCTGTTGACAAATTCTATGTTTCTGTGTTTCTAAGACCATAATGAAAAGTACCTGATCCTGCCACTAAACATTGGGCTAAATGTTCCAAAAATGTGAAAAGTGACACTGACATCAATATGGTGGTCAATCCCACCCACCCCACCCCGCAAGTACAAGACTTTCAAAAGGCAGCCACAAGTCACACAACAAGAGAAACAGTTGAAGAGCCACAGTCCACCACTCCCAACACAGCAAGTTACTGATATCTATCCAAATCCTTTGTGTGAGACTAGCTGCTTACTGCACCATCTGTCATGTAACTGAAAGGGCAAGCAAGTAAACCTGTTCAGTACTGCTAACAATTAACGCACAGCAACTATGGGGATTGTGTGCACAAAACAATATGTCATGTTATGGGACTCAACATCATAATGTGCCAATAAATCTTATTGCTTTTTTTTTTCTGAACAGTGTCTCTGTGAAGTCTGTGCAAGATATTTGAGCGGCATTGAAAGAGATGGACTACTTTGTGTGAGGGGAAGGATACTTTATTAAATCTTTACTTTTCCATTGTTTTATATTACTTCCCTGTGGTTTTATGACAGCAAAATAACCCCATGTTATAAGCACAATAACCCACTCCAGTGTGTGCAGTTATTGGGCATTAATGAACACCCTGGGTGCCGTCAGGACACTCAGCTTGTGTCCTCATGCCTCACAACGCACCCAGGGTGTTCATTAATCCCCAATAGCAGCACAGCTTGTCATGGGTTATTGCTTAATTATAACATGGGGTGTGTAAATGAAGACAGTGATTGGATGAAGCAGAGCATGTGACCGTTGGTTAATCAGTGTTAACGCCACAGGTGGTGTGAACAGTCCTGGCTTCATGATCCTTCTTCAGAACCCGAACTTGTTCCCTGTGCAGGAAAACGGAAACTCTTGGGCAGCAATTACAATCCCCCAAAATCCCTGAGTATAGCAGCAGATTAGTGCACAGTGAAGTCCCCACTATTTGCCATTCATTTTTGTCTGCAGCAATAAAACAGCACATTGTCATCATTGTCCCCTCTCCGCTGTCTTGCTACCCACTCACCCACTGCACGGACCTCTGGAAACCCAATTGAAATCCCTTGAAATACAGGTAAAACTTTCCTACATGACAGGACTTGTGAAACAGAGCTGTAATTCTGTTGTAGGCACATTATCATACATTTTGCCGTCTTGCTACCCACCCAGCCACCCCACGAACCTCCAGCAACCCAGTTCACAATGCAGATCCCACTAGATGCACTTGGTTACTGTCTGCAGCAGTTCCCTTTATTCTGTTGACCTCCCATGTACTGTATGATCCCCACCCTCCACTGTCTCAGTATGCCCCGCACAGTCTGTGTGTGATGCTACTTCCCCTCCGCAACCCGCAACCCGCAACCCACTCAGCAACTACACAGAAGCCAGTCATTTCAGTTCCTGAAGAAAAAAAGACAGAAGTTTGCCCCTCCCATACCAGCTGTGATTGACACCAAATTGCTGCAGTGTGCTGTCTGCATGTATCCCCTGTGTTCGTCCCTGGCTGAGTGATGTGCCTGAAGCATGGTCTCCTTGTGATCTTGTGGGCGAATTGAGGCAGGCTGTCAGTGTGCAGCAGCAGCAGCAGCAGCAGACAAGTAAGCTCCAGCATGGCTATCCCCTTTGTCCACCCCTGTCAGCACTGTCTTCTCTCTATCTCCTGGTCTGTCAGTAGCACAATCCCCGTAATTGGCATACATTAACTGTTATCACTATTAAACATGTGTGCAGTAATGTGTAGTAGCAGTAGTAGCATACAGTAATAGCATAGAATCCCTATAGCTGCTTACTGCACCATCCATCACGTAACAGAAAGGGCAAGCAAGTAAACCTATTCAGTACTGCTAACAATTAACACACAGCAACTATGGGGATTGTGTGCACAGAACAATATGTCATGTTATGGGACTCAGTGTCATACTGTGCTAATAAATCTTGCTGTTTTTCTCCGAACAGTGTCCCTGTGAAGTCTGTGCATTATATGTGAGCAGCACTGAAAGAGATGGACTACTTTGTGTGAGGGAAGGATACTTTATTAAATCTTTAGAAAATGGGTAAAATAATTTGAGGCATCCGATTGGCTGAGACACTTTTCTAGCTGGGCATCTATCAGACAACAGGTGCCCAGCTATTAAAAGTGCCAGTCTAGCCTGCCCCATCACAAGGATCTTGTTGCCCAGCCAGCTCTCCAATTGGCAAACCCCCCGGTTCTTCATTTCAAATTTGTGCCATTTTTTTGTCTCGCTTAGTGAGAGTCTGGCTCCCGAGTACTGATTTATGAACAATGCTGTCCCGGTATTTAGAAGCCCACACAACAACTCACTGACTCCCCAAACCAAAGCAATGTACATTTTTTCATTCCTTTTTCCGTTTTACCTTTTTGTTTATTACTTCCTGATCTGTGTGTCTCTCTCTCTCTCTCTCTCGCGACTCACAGGCATTCCACTCTGCCGCCTGTCATTCAGCATCCCGATTCCCAAACCAGGAAATGACCTATCAGGAAAACGAGCTGTCTCCTCACCAGGTACTGCCCTTAAATGAACCATAGTATCTATGCTAAAGAAAAAAAAAAACGAAAAAATAATTTACAGCACTGCCATCTCTCCTCACAGAGACGCCTCTTAAACTGCCTCTCACAACGTAACACGGTCATGCGCCTCACCACTCACAAATTAATTTTACTGGGCAGCACCAAAATAAAGATAAACTGACACAACGCCTTCTCTGGGTCCTGCTCCTAAAAGTACAACACAATAAAAAAACATGAAATGGGTCAAAAACAGTCCTGGAGGTAGTGGGGGGGAAGGGAGACCAACGAACAGAATAGCTGGGGGGGGGAGAACAGCAGATAGAACAACACAATAACAGACGGACTACTTAACAATAAAAAGATTTAAATACCAGTTTTCTTATGTTTTTCATATATTTTTTTAAATTGTATTAAATCCCATGTTTAAATGTTACAGCAAGTCCATTTTTTAAGTGCAATAATACCCTCCAGGTGGGCGGTATTGGGCTATACCTGCCCTTCCAGAAGCTATAAGGCCCTCCCCCGGCGGCATCGGGCCTCATTATGCCCCTGCGTGGGTGGGTATAGCCCAATACTGCCCACCCTGTCGGGTATTATTGGTTGCTTACTTTTCCATTGTTTTATATGACTTCCCTGTGGTTTCATGACACTAAAATAACCCCATGTTATAAGCGCAATAACCCATTCCAGGGTGTGCAGTTATTGGGGATTAATGAACACCCCAGGTGCTGTGCGGGCACTTGGCCTGTTGCCTCATGCCTCACAATGCACCTGGAGTGTTCATGAATCCCCAATAACTGCACAGCCTGTTGTGGGTTATTGCTTACTTGTTCAGTGAGGCTGGAGCTGGACAACATGCCAACTATATCAGGCAATTGTCAGCCATCATAAAAGCGGACCACATCTTGTACTGCTTGGCAGCAAGCTTACCTCAAACACAATCATCTTTTGATATAGGCAAAACTCCAGAGAAGAGATGGATAGGTACTGAGGGCACTTGTTAATCACCATCCCATATGGCCAGGGAGGGCAGATGAGGAAGAGGACAAGAAGGAGGTGGAACATGATCAGGAAGCACCACTAGTACTACTGGCACTTCAGAGAAACTGAAGGAAAAAAAAATCACCTCTTTTTACAACTGGAGCCACCAATGGTGGTTGCTGACCTTTGATTGGAAAGTGGTAACACATAGTTCTGGTCAGAAAAAATAGATTTCTTCAGCCAACAACTAGTGCAGCTATTGACACGATCACAAAGTTGACCCATAATTGCACAGTGGCCAGGAATCTAATGCCACTGTAGCAGAAATACTCACAGTTGATCTCTTGCCATACTCTTTTAGAGAAGCAAGGCTTCAGGAAACTGATAGCAACGGCCTGTCCCAAAATATTTCTTCAATTGGGCTGTGCCTGAGGTGAGTGATACTGCTGCATTTTGCTTGGCATATACTTTGTCACACTCAGCAGTTGACAAAATATGCTTGATCATTGATATGCGGAACACTGATTTCTCTTCTGTAATGTATTTCATACGCATAAGGGCCCATAGGGCAACCACTTCCCATCCCTGAAGTTTACTAGCAAGCAACTTTATCAAAAGCCTTCATGCCACAAGCATATACTATGGCTAACATATTTGCTGAGCTGCAAGAGAAAAGTGACTTTTGGCTACACCTAGCTGTCTCTAAAAGGTGGCTTTATAGCTAGCAGCAATACATGAAATGCAGTTAAAGAGATAGAGGATGTTGTTTTTTCAGAGTTTCAAACATGGCACATTGTATTAACCTGCAGTGCAGGACTTTCTTAGTCAGGCAAACAACAAAGAGTGTATACGTGTGTGTGTGTGTGTGTGTGTCTCCTCATCTATGGACATTTGTGCTGCTAATCGAAGGCAAGGCAGCAGTTGCAAGAGCTATAAATGAATAATAACCTGCCTCTGTACTGTTGTCATGCAGGAGTTCAAAGACCAAGGAAGACTAAGGTTACTTGCATGAGGCAGCTGTGATAAGGTCTGAGTAGTGATATGGTCTGCAGAATATATTACAAGTTGAGAATTTCCTATGCAGCTTGCATCACCATCTCAAAACCTCACCACCCCACCCCTGACAGTTTGCACACCCATGATGTTTTGCACTTTGATTTAGGATTTAATATTATACAATGGCAAGAAAAAATCCTGGGCTCTGATTGGTCAGTCTTGGGCTGGACCCATGATGTTAATCAGTACAACATCACGGGTCTAGTCTCAGACTCATTGTGAACCTGCAGATGATTTTTTGGATGATGAGCTTTTTTTTGCATCTCCTCTTAAGAAACAAAAATATTTTTCCACACTAATAAAAATATTCTTTAAAGTTATTTTTTTTATTTTATATATAACAACGAGCCATTGTATAATAGCAATAATGCCCTCCAGGGTGTGTGTTGTTTGGGATAACATCATGCCTCAGTTGTTGGACGCACTCGGCCTGCGACCTCGTGCCCAACCCCCTGAAGCACGACGTTATCCCAGCACGACACACACCCTGTTGGGCATTATTGCTTAATTAAGGAATATGGCTTAGAAAAAGTTTACAAAAGCCATGCTATCTGGAAATGATCAGTCTTCTTATAACTTGTATGTGAATGCATACTTCATGTTGCTCTTTTTCCACTCTCTGGTATGATACTGTACAAGGTATGATATGGTAAAAGGGAACATTTTTATGGTCAGCGTGGAATCTCTGGTTGTAATACTCCAATTTCCTCATGCAGTGGTCTGTAGTGGAGTGGCTGTTTTCGTGAAGGAGTAATTACATTGTGTGTACCATTGCAGTGGTCTTTTTGAGGTTGGCAGT
Source organism: Neoceratodus forsteri (assembly GCA_016271365.2). NCBI lineage: Eukaryota > Metazoa > Chordata > Ceratodontiformes > Ceratodontidae > Neoceratodus > Neoceratodus forsteri. Next base: position 708,103,977 of record CM028135.1, on the reverse strand, counting down.
GATTAAGCAAGCTACAGTAGCTGCAGTATATGACTCTGTGATGGGCCATTGCTGGACAAAAATGTTGATGTTCATTTTATGGAGACTGAGCTTTGGGCACCCAGGAATAAAAGGGGAGAGTGAATCATCTATACAACATACCCTCCCCCCAAGAATTGTCATATTCATGATGCTTATTCTGGGTTTTAATATTTAGAATGAATACATATGACTAGAAATAGTTACAAAAAAACAATTTGGAAATTATTTTATTTATTTATTTCAAAAGTTTCACATGGAAAGGCATACCAAACCAATAGCAGCTCATTTCCATATGCCTCCTGGGGGAAGGAGAAAGAGGAGGGCAATGAACAACAATCAGAACAATAATAGTATAGCAGGTAAAAAAAACTAAGCAACATATACTAAGCTACAGTCAATAAGCAATTTTTGCAATCTGTGCAATTTATGCAAGGATAAGGAAGATAATGTAATCCACAGGGTATCAAGGAGATACTAATATAGTGCAAAGTGCAATATTTTCAAGGAAGAGGTTTCAAGAAAGTACATTTCAAAGTATAAACATAATGGGGAATAACAACAGGAGTCAGGGCTTGTTGCTATAGGGGAGAAAAAAACAGGTGGTCAAGTGTAGATCGGGAAAAATGGGGGTAAACAGGTAGAGAATAGTGGAACAGAGGCAGGTATCAGGTGCAATTGCAGATGTGAGAAGTGAAGTCATGGAGAAGAGACGAGAGTGAGCATTGGGAAGAGCCAGAGCAGATGTTTATTGGAAGAGAATTCCATAGTTTGGGGCAGCAGTAGAAAAAGCAGCCTGGCCAATTAAGGATTTGCTTGAAGAGATTTGCAAAGAAATGATAGCCAGTAGGAGGAAGGTGGGGGAGTGGAGAGAAGAGCGGTAAGGTAGAAGGGGAGAGAGCCTAGCCAATATTGGGAGATAAAAGAGGTACAGCGAGCGAGGTGTCTGACTTCAAGGGAGGGAAGGGAGAGGGAGGAATATTGGGAGCAATGGTTGGTGTGGGACCGACAGTCCAAAGCAAAGTGACAGAAGAAGTGAAAGAGAGGATCCAGTCAGGCTAGGGTGGACTTAGGAGCAGCACTGTACACAATCTCACCAAAGTTGAAGATGGGGAGAATAATTTTCAGGACAATAGCTCAGTGAGCAGGAAGACGATTGCAACCTCTATTCCTGTATAACGCATGGAGTTTAGGGTGAAGTGTTTTGTAGATGGCATCCACATGCCCTGAAAAGTTAAGGTGCCAGTCAAGCCAGACCCCGAGGTACATAAATGGGGGAATATCATCAATGTGGTCTCATCTAAGGTGTGGAAGGAACATTGAGGGATACCAGATTGGATCGGAGCCAGTGCTGAATGTTGCTGAAGTCCAGCTGAAGCCTGGCCATCAGACTAGAGGGGGAGGAACCAGAGGCAAATAGTACTGTTTCATCTGCATACATGTGAATGGACACAGAGGAGTAGTCTTCTGGGAGGTCGTTCAGGAAGAACGAAAAGAGAATAAGGTCAGGAATGGATCCTTGGAGGACACAAATTCTGATAGGGAGTGTGGGGAATACAGAATCTTCAGTTCTAACAGATTGAGTCCTACACTTAAGGTAGGAGCAGAACCAATTAGTATAGGAGTCTGAGAGCCCCACTGCCTTAAGCTTGTTAAGGAGAATGGGGTGGGCTACAGTGTCGAAGGCTTTGGCCAAGTTGACAATGATGGCGGAGGCGATAAGGCCCAGATCCATGCCTGAGAGAATGGAATCAGTACGCTGGAGAAGCAAGGAGGAGGTGGAGTGGAATTTATGGAAACCAGACTGTAAGGAGGTGAAGAAAGAAGAGGAGGAGTCAAAGAAGGAAGAGAGCTGAGCAAGCACAATGTGACCTTCTAGTTTAGCTAAAGTGGGGAGCAGGGAGATAGGGCAGTAGTTGCCAGGATGGGTGATGTCACCTCCTTTTGGAATTGGTATGACAGTGGACTGTTTCCAGGAGTCAAGGACAGAGGCAGGGGAGAAAGAGATGTTGAGAAAGGAGGTAATTGGCAGAACAAAGGCAGGGTTAGAGAGATTTAGGAGTTTGGGGTCAAGTCCATCAGAGGTCTTGCCCTTGAGAGGATTAAGGTCCAGGAGAGCCTTCAGAGTGTCAGCATGATTGACAGAAGAGAAAAAGAAGGGGAGAGATGGGGGGTAGGATGGGGAGGGGTAAGGGAAAGGAAGGAGAATAGGGAGGAGGCACAGGAGGTGAAGAATGAGTTGAACTTGGAGGCAACAGAGAAGGGGTCAGAAATGGGGATGTCACCAACCTTGAGAACCAGGGAAGAGGACTGGGTTGGGGGAAAGAAGAGGGCATGGATGGCTTTCCTGAACTTGGAGAGGTGATTAAGGTTGTTCTGTAAGGTGGAGGCAAAGTACTCAGCTTTGGCAAGTCTGGTGGCTCTGGTACAGGTATTGTGAAGGGCTCAGTATTTCAGTAAATGTGCAGGGAAGCCAGAGGACATGAGTTTTCTGGACTAGATCATGTGCACCTAGGCAGGCCAGTCTTCCAGGCAAGATCATGTGCATGTAGGCAGGCCAGTAATTCTGTGGAAATCTAAGGGAGGTGGGAGCCACAGACCCTGATTTTCCTAAGTGGGGCATGCCGATCCCAGATTGACAGGAATTTGGTATTAAAATATTTGAGAGCAGAATTGATAGCACTGACAGAAGACATAGGTGACCAGTCAGTAGATACCAAATCTGCATGGAGGGAGGATAAGTCCAACAAATGGAAGGACTGGATCTGGAGGAGTTTTGGAGAGGCTTTAGGATGGTGAATTTTCCGCACCCAATAGACCATTTGGTGGTCTGTGAGGTTGCCGGCATCTATGATACGGTGAGGGTGAAAGGTGAGAACCTAGTCCAGTAAGAAATGATTTAGTGATTTATTTTTTTTTATTTTAGCTTTTGTTGACCGGGTAAGTGCACTAGACAAATCCTGCCTATTTTCAGGCACGACCCGGGGGAGGGGGATACAGATGAATGCCAACTGACCTTGAACCAGATTAAGCTGTTGGTGGTATTTTTAGTGAATGAGGGAAATTTGGCCAGGACACCGGGGAAATTCCCCTACTCTTTTTGATAAGTGCCATGGGATCTTTAACATCCACCTGAACTACCACCAATCCAGGCAGATGGGACCTCGGTTTAACGTCTCATCCGAAAGACAGATGGTGATTGTGATGGGTTGGGTTAGAGATCAGTTGAGTTAGATTAAGAGATTTAGTGTTTTGGCAGAATTTAGTTTGATGGGAGAGACAATTAATATTAAAGTCCCCGAGGATGAGTAATTCCCCAGACAAGGTATAAGTGGAGATAGTGGTAAGGAGCTCTGTAACTGATGAGTTGGATAGGCCAGGACAGTAATAGATACCAGCTGCAAAGAAAGGAACAGAGAAAGAGAGAGAGAGTTTGAGTAGGAGTAGTCCATATGCCAAGGGGAAGCTGATAGAGAGTACAGGGATGAACTGGATGGTAGAGCTCAGGTAGATGGCAACATTACCACCCCTCTTAGCATGATTCTGCCAGGTGAGAGTGTATTCAGGAATAGCAACTGTGGAAACAAGGATCTTGGGGGATAGGCAAAACTCTGAGATTATTAACACATCTGATTGAAAATTGACCATGAGTGGTTGTAGTTGGTCTATCTTGGGGGGGGGGGGGAAGAAAAGCCAGGAAAAGGAGGGGCTGGGGAAAACAGGAAGGGAAGGGAAGGAGAGAAAGGGCAATAAGCAACATAATTAGAAAGACTGAAGGCTGTGAAAGCAACTACAAAAAGAAGTAGTGGAGGAGCTAAGAGGGGCGGGAGTACAGGCTTGCCTGCCAGCGAAGGGAGTCAAAGAGGTAAACTATATGGTGGAAATTTAACAGGAAGGCATGGGGAAAACAGTTTGAGAAATAAAGCAGGAGGGTGGGGAGGAGGAGGGCTAAGTAGGCAGAAGAATAGGAGATGAGCCAGGTAGAACAGGTGAGCAGTACAGTGCAACAAAGATAGGGGGACCCTATATAGAGAGTTCGCGCAATTGACAAAAAAGTAAGGGGAAGGAAGGAGAGTGAAGGCAGCCAGGGGGAGAAGAAGAGGAGGAGGGTTCAGTAGGCAGGAATAATAGGAGATGGGGCCAGCAGAACAGGTGAGCAACACAGTTATACAAAGATAGAGGGACCCTATTTAGGGAGTTAGTGCAATTGAAAGAAAAGTAAGAGGAAGGGGAGAGAGAGTGAAGGTAGCCAGGGAGATCATGATGAAGAATCTGCTGGCAAGGGTTGGAGCAGCACAGTCAGGGAAGATAGGGGACTAGTATAGGGAGTGCAATAGCCAATAAGTGAGGGGAAGAAAGAAGAGGGAAAGCAGCATGAGACACACAGCACAAGGAAGGGGAAGGAGGGATACAGTGGTAGAAAGTTGGGGGACCCAATAAAGTGAGTAAGAGCGATTGTCGATATAAAGGGGAGAGGGAAGAGTGAAGGCAGCCAGGGGATAAGGAAAGGACAAAGGGTAGGCAAGGGTGGTTGTGATTAGGTACAAGTAGGTAGGTAGTTGAGATCGAGCAGCTGAAGAAAAAACATAATAGGGATCCAAAAATTGGGGAGGGGGGAAGCAGCAGATAACAAGCAATAGAGCAAACAAGAGCACATAACAGGGTTACACACTCTAAACAGGCAGGATATGCAGTATACACTATTGAAACAATGCAATAATGAAGTAAATGTAGTATAAACAATTACAACAAGGCAATAATGAAATGTAACCCCTAGGTGGCACTATCCTAAGTGCTACTACCCCTGCCTGCTTGGCTAATAGCAGGTTAAGGGGCCTGAGTTCTGAAATGGGTGTCTCCACCCAAAGGTCGGGGTTGGCAGTGGTCAAGCTAACCTGGGCACAGCCTTCCAGGACACTGTAACCCCCCTCTTTCCTTACTAGTGGCCTGAACAATACACAATAATCACTTTCGCAATACCCCTGATACACCACACGAGTACCCACACTGTTTGCATTTACAACCAGGGCTTTCCTCTGGCTCAGCCCTGGGGACCCTCTGTAAAACAAGGTTATACACAGCAAATCACAGCAGTACAGTACTCTTGCACAAACTGGAACCACAGTCAGGGTAAATGCAAAAAGAAGTAGATCTAATTTATTTAAGGGACTTGAACAAGGGAGGGGCGTAATCAGGTTAATTTGCTTAGAGACTGTATCAATCAAACAGTTACGCATGCATGTCAGGGTCCATAAACAGTCACACACTCTGGGTACCCGGATGGAGAACAGTGGGCTAGCCAGGAACGTTGCAGCTGGTTGGGGCCCTGTGATGGAAGAAAACAACATGCACCACACACTAATTCTAATCTGGAGTCGCAGGGCTCAGTTTGTGAAAATAAAACAACAAGACAATCAGATGACACACTTTTAGATTAGGCTGTTGTTGCAGGGAGCTACCTTGATGATTACTCATGATACCCAAGACTGGACACAGACTGGAAGAAAATTGATACTGCAGGTGGTTGATCTGGAGTGCCAGGAGAAGCAGGGCCCACATGATTCACCGAGGTGTCATTCCTGTTCACGCATGGAGCAGGGGGCTGATCCCCAGGCATGTCTCTCGTCGATGGCTTTCTCTGTGCAGCAGGTAGTCTGGCTGGGCCAGTGTGGCAAGGCCCAGGCCAAATGGAGACAAATTCGGATACAGTCCATTTTGGGATGGATACAGCTTCCAGCAAGCAGAACACAGTTCACACAGTGGGGAACCAAATCACAACCCACTAACAACTCACAGCACATTTACTTGTAAGGAAGTTCTACTGTACCAGGCAAACCACTCTCCGGTCATGATTGCAAATTCTCTGCACAAACCAAAGATTCAAAAGCAGCTGGAAATCCTGACAGGTTGATTGCATTCAGCAAAAATCTTCGGTCTTCTTCAGGTATGAGCCTGGTAACAAATTAGTGGCTTACTTTGTTCTCACAAACTTGGATTTAGTCCAAAATAATTCTCTTCTCTCCCTCTCAGTGGCAGCAAGCAGACATTCAGGCCACAACTCAGGCCTTTCTATAGTTCTCGCGCGTGAAACTACTCAGATGGCTGCTTGACTGTCTCAAGCTGTTGCTTCTTCAGTTCCCAACTTAGATCTGACTGAACTGCCAGCAAGCCTGGGACTTTCCCCAGAATTCAAAAGGTTGGGTTGGCTGATCTGTCTGTCAGTCACAACAAAGGCTCCCCCTTCAGGTGCAAAAAGGCGCCAAACGCCTAAAACTATAATTCCTACAGATTTTGACTACAGACAGCTCCTGTAGTCCGGCTCCATTTTAGTTCCCACCAGCACTGATTGGTCCAATTCGGCAGTCCAGGACCAAGATAGTGGAGATAAACAAAACAGTCCTTGCTGCAAAGAAGGCGGGTTAGACAAACTACATTATCACTATCACTCTAAATGATTTTCAGTAAATAGTTACATCTTTCAACAGAGCTCCCTCTCAGATTACCTATGGCTGCAATCCAGGCAGCTCTTAAAGAGACAGTACACAGAGGCTATAAAGGCATTCTCTGGCAATCACATTTAAACTGCTAAAACGCAGGATACCAACCTGGCAGTGAGCATTTAGACAAGCTCAAGGAAGACTTTTCGGGAGCCCCCATTTGTAGGGGGTTACACCCTTCCCTGCCTGGAGAAAATTTGGCATCCACATCAAGTCTGTACCATCATTCATCAGTTAACATAAACCTATTACTTTACTATACATATTCACTACATTTCACAATACTTTGTCCATCCTGACAATATATTAGGCATATTTCACATAAGTCAGTAGAACATTACTATACTAAATCAGGTAATAACTTCTTGAACCTTGAACAATGCAAGAGGAGACCCTTCCCCATCAGCTAACTTGGGGCTGGATAGGGCAGGGGTACCATGGTGAGAGGGCAGAACAAGTAACCTGGAATGGGCCATCAAGCTCAATTAGGGCAGTGAGCTTGGTGAAACATAAACACCTTTGTGAACTACATGGAGAGGCAAGTCCACAGGCCTTCCCGGAGAATCATAGCTGAAATGCAATACTGGCTTGATAGCTTGGCCAGTCTTTCTGGGGGGGACAACCACAGTCTCTGTACTTTTAGCAACAGTCTTGGGGCTTTCATCACTTGTGAGGTGTGCCCCTGCCTGGGTAGAAATGTCCAAACTTGGAGCAGTGTCAGCTCCTTGCTCTGTATGCTCTGTTTCTATAACACTTTGCTAATTTTGAAGAGGCCCTGGTACTGAAGGATGGTTATCAGCACTCTCCTAGTGTTCTTCAAGTTCTGGCATGTCACCAGAAAGACTCATTCCATCAACCCCTCCCTCAGACAAATCATACAGTTCCACAATACACAGAAACTCAGTATCTTCAGACATGATACTTTGCACTTCACTTTCAGGGAGCATTGGCTCCAAGGATGAAGCTGGGGGGTAAGGCAGTCCAGAAGGCCCAGCTTCATCCCCACAATTAGTCATAGGGTTACTTTGAAACAGCTGACTCAATTCATAAGAGGGGTAATAGGCATTGTCACATTCACTTTCATCTGAGGTGGACTAACAGTCATATCATTCTGAATCTGCTGCAAGGGAAACCTTGAATTTGTAACCACTTGGGAAGGTCGACTTTGTCCCTTTCTTGCAGCAGCATGAGTTACCATCCCAGGAGAATCAATCTCTGAGGGTTCAGCCTCAATTAAGACTTGGCCGATAAGTAGCAAGTGGTTACGGTGCATGGTCTTGACAACTTTGAAGTTATTCTCTGGGCTCACTTGGTACACTGGTAAGTCATCCAACTTTCCAACTACTAAATAGGGAAGATAATATTTAATAATAATATTTTTTATTTTTAAGGCGCCTTTCAAAAACCAAGGCGCTGTACAAGATAAAATCAGACAACTCAGAATAAAACAAATTTTAAAACCAAACAGACATCAGTATACTATTACAATCAACTAATCACTTCCATAAGCCTGGTGCCATAAATAGGTCTTTAAGGCTGATTTAAAACTTTCCACAGTTGTGCACTCCCGTAACCGATGAGGTATAGAAATCCATAATGTGGGAGCAGCGAACATAAAAGATCTGGCTCCCGAAGATTTCAAATGCACCTTAGGAGTCTCACCGGCCGAGTGAAGTGATCGCCCAGGCCAGTAGGGGACCAGCAGCTCTTTCAGATAGTCTGGGTCCAGTCCGTGTAGGGCCTTAAAAGTCAGCAAGCCAACTTTGAAGGTGATCCGCCACTGACCTGGCAACCAGTGCAGTTCATGCAGCACCGGTGTAATATGACAGGGACCGGGAAGATCCTGTCAATAGCCAGGCTGCTGAGTTCTACACCAGCTGCAGGTGGCAGATTTCCACCCCTGAAAGCCTTAGGTATCGGGAATTGCAGTAATCTAAGTGAGAGGACACAAAGACATGAACCAAAACAAGAAGGTCGCTGGACGGAACCAGATGCTTAATCCTGGAGATATTCCTTAGGTGGTAAAAGGAAGACTTGACGACAGCTAACACCTGCGATTGCAGGGTCAGTCCTTCATCAAAAATCACCCCCAGGTTTCACACTTGGTTAGAAGTCAGGAGGGAGACTCTCCGAGAACAAGTCCAGAGGGCGACCCGCTACCCAAACCTCCTGTCCAGCAACCAGGTTCCACAACCATCACCTCAGTCTTGCCAGAGTTCAACTTCAGCCAGCTCATTACCATCCACTCCTGGATTTCTTTGAGACAGTTATTAAAGACCGAGAGAGCACTACCCTGGTCAGGTGCAAAAGAAAGGTAGAGCTGGGTATCATCGGCATAACAATGAAACCTCAGCCCACACCTCCTTACAATGTCTCCAAGGGGTAGCATGTACACCGTAAACAACATCAGCGACAAATTCGAACCCTGAGGAACCCCATAAGGCAGAGACATTGGATCTGAAGAAAACACTCCAGATACCACTCTCTGAGTTCTTCCAATGAGGAACGATGTAAACCACCTGTGGACAGATCCAGTTATTCCACAGATATACCTCAGATGGCTAAGTAACAGTGCATGGTTCACGGTGTCAAATGCTGATGATAGATCCAGAAGAACCAGGATGGAATGGTTCTTCCTATCTCTTACAGTCAGGAGATCACTGAGCACCGGAGCCAGTGCTGTCTCTGTACTATGTACCGAAAACCAGACTGGAGGGGCTCACAGATGTCATGGATGGTTAAATTGTCCTCCAGTTGTGCCGCCACTACTTTCTCAATAACCTTCCCTAAAAAAGGGAAGTTTGAGATTGGCCTGTAGTTAGCGTGGCAGTTTGGGTCCAAAGTAGCTTTCTTAAAGAGTGGTATCACTACCGCCTCTTTCAAAGAGTTAGAAAACTCCCCAGATTCCAAGAAGCACCGAACTATCTGTGCTAGGACCAGACCGATAACATCAAGACAACCCAGTATCAGGGAAGTTGGTCCACGGTCCAAACTACAGCATGTAGGGTGCACATCCTGGATGATCCGCATGACATCCATGAAGTCAGGGCGGCTGAAGGTACTTCAGGAAAACCGTGGGGCAGTGACCTCATGCTGATCACAAGCAACACCCAGAGAGCATGCTGGTTGGAGCCCTGCCCTGATGTCGGCCACTTTATCAGCAAAGAAACGAGCAAGGTCATCGCACTCTATTTGCGAAAATGCTTTCCAAACCTGGAGACAGGCTGGGTTGCACAGTCTGTCTATAGTACAGAATAGCTGAGCTGGTCAGTTGTGTGCTGCCACAATTTCCCTGGACAGGAACTCTGCTTTCTTGTGAGTGATTGTGGATTGATAGACTTGATAATGGTCCATCAATCTAAGGCAGTCGGCATCAAGGGCAGATCTCCACCAGCGATGTTCTAACCTTCGTCCTTGTCACCGTATCTCCCTCAAAACCCCATCAAACCAAGGGAATTGAGGGCAAAGAGAGAGAGGACAAACTAGGACTGGAGCAATCACATCCAGCACTCCCGAGATGGCCATATTATAAGCCAGCACAAGGGTCTCTGGGTCACTGCTTGTCACAGAGAGGGACGATAGGTCAAGTGCCGCAGATAGGCTCTGAGAACTTATATCTCGTAACGAGCGGTACCTGACCATCTCCACAAGGGGAGGCCTACTTGGGGGGTGCTAAAACCAAACCCCAAGGTGTAGTGTTCAGACCACACAACAGGTTTCACCCCCCAATTGGAGGCCTCTATCCCTAGGAGGAAAACCAGGTTGAGTGAACATGTATGTGAGTAGCAGTGGTAACCACCTGTGTGAGGCCCAGAGATGTCATTAACTGGAGTAAGTGCTGTCCAAATTGTGAGAGTTCATCATCGATCCAGGCATTGAAGTCACCCAGAACCATCAGTCTGGATGACTGCAATGTCATGTCAATGATGAAGTCTGCCACTTCCTAAAGGAAACGCTTCTCATCACCTGGTGAACAGTAGATGAGGGCAATCTGACAACCTACACCTGCTACAACAATACACTCGAACAACTCTGCTTCCTCAACTAGTACACTTGAGAAGTTTAGTTCAGTCTTAAAACAGACCGCAATCCCCGGTGATCCAATCTCGGGCTGTAGCACCCAGCTGGAATTGAAGCCTACAAAATGGGGCCAGAATTTTCATCCATCCAGGTCTCAGTGATGCAAGCCAGGTCCACCATTTCAACAAGATCCGCAATATATGCGGTCTTGTTTTTCATGGACCTGGCATTGCATAACACCGCCCAAGTTGGACAAACCTCTCGGGCCACCCACACCATCTGCCTACTATAATCAGCAGTGCCCTTGGGTATGGAAACCAAGCAAGGAGCCCCACGCTTTGGGTTCCATTTCCAGAAGATGGTGCCATCAATCAGCAATTGTATGTTTACCATGCAGTCCCAAATTGCGCAAGAACACACGGTCTCCAGGTCGAAGCTCTTGAGTCTTTACTTTTCTATCATGCCTCTCTTTGTTGGCTAGATTTCTCTTGGTGGCCATTGTCTGGGTCAGTTGACAGGCATGGTTCAATTGAGCTTTCAGTTTTTGTACATATTGCAGGTAGTTTTTGGCTCAAACCCCATCTGGAGAGACCTCAAAACAGACATCAACAGACAGCAGAACCTCTCTCCCGAACATGAGGCTGTAGGGGGAGAACCCAGTAGCATTATTTTTCATGCAATTATATGCGTGTACCAAGGTGCTAATCTGCTGGCTCCATTTATGCTTGTCCTTTGGGTGGAAGGTGCCCAGCATGTCTAACAGGGTGCAGTTAAATCGTTCTGTTTGAGTATCTCCCTGAGGGTGATAGGGAGTGGTTCTTGACTTCTGCACCCCCCACAGAGAGAGCATTTCTTTAGCTAGTCGACTCTCAAAGTCTCTGCCCTGGTCAGAGTGGATCCACTGGGGGGCACCGTAGTGGACAAAGAAATTTTCCACTAGCACCTTGGCCACAGTAGATGCCTTTTGATCTTTGGTGGGAAAAGCTTGTGCATACTGTGTGAAATGATCCGTAACCACTAACACATTGCCAGGGTTCTGCTGATCAGGTTCTAAACACAAGAAGTCTATGCAGACTAGTTCCATGGGGGTGCTGGTAGTAATATTAACAAGGGGGGGCAGACCTCTTAGGCAGGGCTTTTCTTTGCAGGCAGCAGCTACAAGTCTTTACATGGTGCTCAATATCGGCCCCCATTTTGGGCCAGTAGAAGCAAGATTGTACCAGATCAAGAGTTCTGTCAATACCGAGGTGCCCCATGTTATTGTGATGGCCAAATCTTTAAAGGCCATGGGCAGGACCAATTGTTGCTTGTCTACTTTGCCACTATGATCTACTGTCTCTCCATACAACAACTGATTGAGCAACTTCAGTCTGGGGCCTTCTTTAAACAATAAAGCAGTTCGCAAGTCAGTGGAACGTAACTTAGACACATCTTTCCCCACAGGCAGGGCATCAAGTGCTGGCTGAATCACAGGATCTTGGGATTAAGCCCACTTAATGCTGTCATTGTCTAATTGAGGTAGTGCACTAATATCTAGAGCAGAGAAGTGGCAATAAGCAGCTGGTATGCAGGTGTCAGAAGGGCCCAAGCAATCTACTAAACAGTTCACTGTGTCTGCAGACTTCTGTTCATCTCTATCAAACATTTGGCACAATGCTTGAATGTCAGGTTCGGATAGCCTGACCCAATCACTCTTGGAAGTGGGCCTTCATGATAGGGCATCAGCATCAATATGGTTCAGGCCCGGTCTGTATTCAACAGCATAATCATAGGTTGATAATGCAGAAAGCCACCGGTGCCCAGTGGCGTCTAACTTAGCTAAAGTCTGTACATAGGTCAATCGGTTATTGTTAGTCTTCACTAATATCTTTGTCCCATAGAGGTATTCATGAAACTGGTCAATGATGGCCCATTTTAGCATAAGAAACTCCAACTTATGCACAGGGTAGTTTCATTCTGAAGGGGTCAAGCTCCTACTGGTGAAAGCTACTGGTCTCAGGCTATCCTCATGGTCTTGATACAGCACCGCTCCTAGACCCTGCAGACTAGCGTCCATATGCAGCACATATGGTTTGGTAGGGTCAGCATAGGCTAGGATGGGGGCATAGGTGAGCCGGTATATGATCTCATGGAAGGCTGCTTCACAGTCGGGCATCCAGCGGGGCCCAAAGAACTCACCTGGGTGGAAGTATACTTTTTCTGGATCTTTAACGGCCCCTTTTTTGTATTTACGATTGGTAGTAGGGTAACCCTGGGCAAGGTTCAAGAGTGGACGAATCACCTTGGAATAATCTTTTATGAACCTGCGGTAGTGGCCACAGAACCCCAGGAAATGTAGTTCTTTCAGATTATGGGGCTGGGGCCAAGTAGTCAGTGCTTCAACCTTACTGGGATCAGTCTCTATCCCTTTTGTAGATACTATGTGCCCCACATACTTCACGGAGGTTTGGAAAAACTGGCACTTGTCAATGGACAGCTTGAGGCCGAAGTCTTCCAGTCGGTCTAGAACTTTAAACAGTTGGTTCTCATGCTCCTCTAGAGTGCTCCCAAACACAATGGCTTTGTCCAAGTACACCAGGCATTCCAGAAAATTCATATCTCCCACCGCACGTTCCATCAGTTGCTGAAAGGTGGCCGGGGGCCCCCGATATCCCCTGTGGCATCCTCAGAAATTCATAGAACCCCAATGGACAGATGAAGGCTGTTTTCTCACGGTCTACCAGGGCCATCGGGATCTGTTAGTATCCGCTGCAAAGATCCAACACCGAGAACCATTTGCTCCCATTCAAGCAGTACAGGGCATCTTGTATATGAGGCATAGTGTATTGGTCTGTGATGGTCCGCCAGTTCAGGGTTCGATAATCAACACACATCCTCACAGACCTCTTCTTCTTACACACAACCACAATGGGAGAGGCGTATGGGCTCCTGGATTCTTGTATCACACCAGCAGCAAGCATTTCCTGCAGGTGTCTTCTCACATCATCTATGTCTACTGGGACTAGGTGTCAGGAACTCTCTCGAAATGACCATTCATCATGCAGGGGTATGTGATGCTCCATACCCTGGACACATCCCACATCCCATTCCTTCAATGAAAACACTTGGTCTCTCTGGGCAAGTCTCTTGCTAATTCTAGCCTTCCATTCAGCTGGCAATGGGGAGTCCCAAAGTCAAACAAGTCTGGGGTCACTCTCTCCTTCTCACCAGGGTGATTGTTGCGGGGCAATACTGCAGTGTCTGCACAGTGTACTGTAGCTGGGGTGCACCCTTTGTTCACCCAGATCTCCCGATCTGACACATTGTGAATCTGGACCATCACTCATCATGCATAGGCATGGGCACAATCTCCCTTGCAACGGATATAGATACTGCTCTAGCCTTCCTCACAAGAGCCTTCTGCATGGCCTGTAACATCTTTGCCCCTGTCACCAGCACTCACTCCAAGAGACACAATGCTACCTGGATTTCTCCCTCCCTGATCCAGCAACTGAAGCAGCGGGATAAACTGTGGCATATTGCAGTCAGGTCCGGCAGGACAGCAGACAGACAAGCCTATAATGTCACTCACAACCAATGCACCTGGGCCATAAGGCAAGTCAAGGCCAGATACTATCAAACCACCTTGGCCTCATCCTTGGGCTCTGATCGAGCTTTCTGGGATAACATTAAGGAGCTTAATGGGAAAACCTGCTCCCCCCCAGATGGTTGTTAACGGTGCAATTAATACTGACCTACCACTTGTTGCCAACTGCCTCAACACAACCTTTTCTGACCTAAGTGCAGTCCTTCCTGCCCACTTCTTTGATCATATCCGTATGTCCAACCCCCCTGATAATTTTCGCCTCCCATTTCTCTTCCGGACCATATCTCCCCGAGACGCCAAACCACTCCTACTAAAAGCCCTCTCTAGCCGCAACCCCAGTTGTGACCTCTTGATTCCAGGATTCTCTGCCTAACACTTGATGTCATGTTAGCCCCCCTTACTGAGCTTCTTAACCGGTCTCTATGCCTCAGCCAATTCCCAAACTCATGGAAATTGGCTGAAATTACCCCTATCCATAAAAATGGAGACCACATATTACCAAACAACTACAGACCAATCTCCACCCCCAAAGCCCTGAAGAAAACAGTATCCACCCAACTCATGGATTATCTATCCAAGTACAACATATTATGCCCAGAGCAGCATGGCTTCCGCCCTTGTCAAAGCACCACTTCAGCCCTATTGGAGTTCTCCCACCAAATACACTCTGCCTTTGAAGTTGGGGAGATCACCAGGGCAGTGTTCATTGACCAATCAAAGGCCTTTGACACTGTGTGTCACCCCCTATTGCTTGACTCCCTTCATCAGCTTGGTTTCGCATCTGGCCCTCTGGCTTGGTTCTCCTGCTACCTCTGTGACAGGTCCCAGCGGGTCAAAATAAATGGTATCCTAACAACTGTCTTACCTGCATGCTCTGGGGTCCCTCAAGGCTCCATCTTGGGCCCCACATTGTTCAGTCTTTTTCTAAACACCCTCCCCAGCTCCTGCTCGGGCAAAATGCTTCTATACGCTGACAATGCAGTCCTCGTCACCTCCCAACCTGACCCATTCACACTCCAGAGCTCTTTGCAACTCACCTTCAGCCAAGCTGAAAAGTGGTTCCTCGACCATCGTCTGGTTCTGAACCAAAAGAAGATGAAATCTATGATTTTTGCACACCGGCAAAGTAACTCCAGAAATGCTTCCCTTAGCATCATCCCCAGCACCCTACACCCTCTTGAACAGGTATCAACATACAAATACCTGGGCATCACCTTCAACACTGCTCTCTCCTTCCATGCCCATCTTAACTCACTGTCCTCTGCCATGAATGCCCGGGTTGGACTCCTCTAGCGCCAAAAAGACTGCCTCCCTGAGTTTGCCCTATGGCTGGCTATCAGCTCCTCCATCCTGTCTTTGGTTGATTATTGACTCCCTAACTATGCAGCTGCTGACCCCACTGCCCTCACCAAAGTCCAGACCTCTATCAACAAAGCCTGCAGGCTCCTGACTGGCGGCCCCAGTAGAACACACACATGCCAGCTTTACTCCACCTCGAACCTACTCACTTTTGAAGAGCATCTGAAATACCGCACCTGTATACTGGCCAAAAAGACTGTACTTGGGCTCTTCCCCCCCAGGAGTCGCTACATCTCTTCAAAGGGCCACCCACTCGGTCGTCACCCAAAATACAATCAAAACCACCTTCCAGGTGCAGAGAGCTAGGACCTTGCTTGCCCAAAGGGTCTTTCCACTACAGAGCACCCTCCTGGTAAAATTCCCTTCCCACTCACATCACTAACATCTCAAAAATCAGCCCCTTCAAAATCGCCCTACGCAAGCACCTGACTGACACTCACAGCTGTAAATGCTCATAATAGGGCCTTACCGAGAGCTCTGCTTGAGCCAATCTGCAGACATAGACCCCCCCCAGGTAACCACCATCTAGTACCCCTAGGGTTCTTATAGTATTACATATGTACTAGTTTATTTAGAATAGCTTCTTGTAGTCTGTACAACACGCACTGTAACATGCGTGCTCCACTGTGTCACTAAAAATGCTCTTCTGTATCTCACATGTATTGTTCACTGAAATGCCTTGCTTTGTATGCTCTTTTGTATCTCACCTGTATTGTTCTCCACTGTTTTACTCCACCAATATGTTGTCTCCCCTCCCTGTGACGAGGTGCCTTTGTAAATGAGTCTTCGACTCAAAGGTTGTAAATCCAAATTGTGAATAAATAAATAAAATAAAATAAAATAAAATAAATTAAAAAAAATACCAGCCCTGGAATACAATGGTCACTTGCGACCCACTGTCAAGCACAGCCCAAGTATGACTACCATTCACATCGTCCCTGTAACGAGGTGCCTTTGTAAATGAGTCTTCGACTCAAAGGTTGTAAATCCAAATTGTGAATAAATAAATAAAATAAAATAAATTAAAAAAAATACCAGCCCTGGAATACAATGGTCACTTGTGACCCACTGTCAAGCACAGCCCAAGTACAACTACCATTCACAGTCACCGTAGTCTCCATTGAAAGGCCCACTATTTTGGACCAGTCTGGAGAGGCAGTAGCAGAGGCCTGGACAGATGATTTAGCCACAAATGGGTTTGAGTTAGGATGGCCAAAGCCTTTACTGCAGTCATTTCATGCACCCCCTTGACCAATGACTCATTTTCTGAAGCTTTCCTTGAAGCTGGTTCACCACTTTCTGTAAGTCCTTCTGAGACTAGCATTCACTCTTCATATGGCCATCCTTGCCGCAACTGTGACAAATGACATGCTCTCAGGGCATCCATGGGGAAAACATGGCAGGGGATGCTGGAGCATTGATGGGAGATTGTTCTCTGACTTCAGTGGGTAATGTACCATGTCTCAAAAGTTCCTTTAGGGTGGCAGTCAATTCCTTGAGCTTAGCCGAGAAGCCACCCTCAGTAGAGGATGCCTTAGGGTGTACCCCCACCCCCATAACAGTCACGTCCAGACAGGGACCAGGGTCTCTGTTATCAGGGGATACCTTAATGAATGCACCCAGTTGTACTTTTCTGACTTCCTTCAGCAACTCCTCCCTCCACCATTTAGCCCCACGGCAGGACACTCTTAGTGGTGTCCATTTCGGAAAGGCCTTGTGGTGCCAAGATCTCTTGGGCTGCACTCACCCCATAATTACAATCTCCCTCTTCAACATCTACCTCCCAGAGTTCTTTTATCAAGTCACAGTAGTTAGGTGGGTTACCTATCCTATCCTGGAGCCATAACTGGATAAGCTGCAGTTTAGAATGCTTGGCATATATGTGCCCCAATCTCACACAGTTCAAATCACTAGCGGCTACCTCACCTTTCCAGTAAGCTTTCTGCAGAGCTCTTTCTAGCGAGTAACATACGCAGACAAACTTCCCCCTTCCATTGTTTGGTACCTTGGAATTTCCACATCAAAGTCTCCCATGATTCAGTGCACCCAAAATTGCCTTCAAGTACAGATAGGTACTTCTGAGCAGATGCATCAGGGTTTGTGGACCTCAAAAATGTAAAGGCTTCAAGGTTGGGGCCTTCAAACTTTCTATGATTCTTTTCTGCTTCTCAGCCTCTGCACACTGCCACTCAGGTACCAAGAGGTCAACATAGTCAATCCAGGTCTCCCAATCATCCTTCCCCTGGGGGGTTGGGAGGGTACCCGAGAAGTTGGAGGGAGGACGATTCAGAGGAAACATTAGAAAGAATTTCTTCACAGAACGGGTGGTAGACAAGTGGAACACCCTGCTAGAGGAAGTGGTGGGGGCTGAAACAATCACGGGATTTAAGAATGCATGGGATAGACATAAAGGAATTCTGGAGGTCAGGGGTAAGGGGCAACAGACTTCTAGGAAAACAAACTGAACTTACAAGCTCAAATGGGCAGACTGGGTGGGCCATAGGCCCTTATCTGCCAACACTGTCTATGTATCTATGTATCTATGAATCTCAGCCTTCGGTAGGAGTCTTGACTAATGGCAGGTACAGGTATAGGGGCTAGCATTGGCATGGGCACAGAAGGCGGGGCAGTAACAGGTGCTGGAGTGTGAGGGGGTGTTGGGGAAAGAACACTCCCAGATGGCAGGATCAGTTTCTTAAAGTCCTCTACAGTTTTCCCTACCTCAAGCAACAACTTAGCAAAAAGTCTCAGAAAATGGTGGGAGCTCATCCCCCCCAGGGTCTGTACTGTCTTTTGTTATCACTCTCCAGGCTGCTGGGACCCCTTCTGAGGCAGTAGTCTGTGGCACTTTAGAGCTGTTCACGAGGTCACTACACTCTACCAAGGCTATAAAAGTTTGGCCAATCAAATCAGCCTGTTGACCTACCACCACAAGGTTTTTTAAACATTCAACTTTGGAGAGTGCTCACTCTACAGTGTCCTTATTGGTACCCAGGGGAATATCCAGTATAAGCAGAGCATTTTGGGGGCCGATCTCCTGTCCAATACACCACACCACCAATTGGTGTACAGCCATTTCTACTGGGGTAGCCATTAATCTTTAACAATAATTTGTAGTTTTTTTGGCCACTAGAAGACACAAAATCCCAGTGGTGAGCCTCCAAGATGTAACCCCTAGGTAGCGCTATCCGAAGGGCTACTACCCCTGCCTGCTTGGCTAGTAGCAGGTTAAGGGGCCTGAGTTCTGAAATGGGTACCTCCACCGAGAGGTCAGGGTTGATAGTGGGCAAGATAACCTGGGAACAGCCCTCCGGGACACTGTTACCGCCCACTTTCCTTACTTGTGGCCGGAACAATACACAATAATCACTTTCACAATACCCCAATACACCACACAAGTACCCACACTGCTTGCACTTGCCACCAGGGCTTTCCTCTGGCTTGACCCTGGGGACCCCCTGTAAAACAAGGTTATACACAGCAAATAACAGCAGTACAGTACTCTTGCACAAACTGGAACCACAGTCAGGGTAAATGCAAAAAGAGTTAGATCTAATTTGTTTAAGGGACTTGAACAAGGGAGGGGAGTAATCAGGTTAATTTGCTTAGAGGCTGTATCAATCAAACATTATGCATGCACTTTAGGGTCCCTAAACAGTCACATACACTGGATACCCAGATGGGGAATGGTGGGCTAGCCAGGAACACTGCAGCTGGTTGGGGCCCTGTGATGGAAGAAAACAACATGCACCACACACACTAATTGTAATCTGGAGCCAGAGGGCTCAGTTTGTGAAAAGAAAATAAGAAGACAATCAGATGACACACTTTTAGATTAGGCTGTTGTTGCAGGGAGCTACCCTGATGATTACTCATGATACCCAAGACTGGACACAGACTGGAAGAAAATTGAGACTGCAGGTGGTTGATCTGGAATGCCAGGAGAAGCAGGGCCACCCCACGATTTGCCGAGGCATCGTTCCTGTTCATGCATGGAGTAGGGGGCTGATCCCCAGGCATGTCTCTCATCGATGGCTTTCTCTATGCAGCGAGTAGTCTGGCTGGACCAGTGTGGCAAGGCCTAGAACAAATGGAGACAAATTCGGATACAGTCCATTTTGGGCTGGATACAACTTCCAGCAAGCAGAACACAGTTCACCCAGTGGGGATCCAAATCACAACCCACTAACAACTCACAGCACATTTACATGTAAGGAAGTTCTACTGTACCAGGCAAACCACTCTCCGGTCATGATCGCAAAGTCTCTGCACAAACCAGGGATTCAAAAGCAGCTGGAAATCCTGACAGGCCGATCGCATTCAGCAAAATCTTCGGTCTTCTTCAGGTATGAGCCTGGTAAAAAATCAGTGGCTTACTTTGTCTCACAAACTTGGATTTAGTCCAAAATAATTCTCTTCTCTCCCTCTCAGGGGCAGCAGGCAGACATGCAGGCCATAACTCAAACCTTTCCACAGTTCTCCTGCACAAAACTACTTAGACGGCTGCTTGACTGTCTCAAGCTGTTGCTTCTTCAGCTACCAACTTAGATCTGACTCAACTGCCAGCAAGCCTGGGACTTTTCCCCAGAATTCAAAAGGTTTGGTTGGCTGATCTGTCTGTCTGTCAGTCAAAACAAAGGCTCCCCCTTCAGGTGCAAAAATCACCAAAAGCCTAAAACTACAATTCCTACAGATTTTGACTCTAGACAGCTCCTGTAGTCCGGCTCCATTTTAGATCCCACCAGTACTGATTGGTCCAATTGGCAGTCCAGGACCAAGATAGTGGAGGTAAACAAAACAGTCCTTGCTGCAAAGAAGGCAGGTTAGACAAACTACATTATCATTATCACTCTAAATGATTTTCAGCAAATAGTTACATCTTTCAACAGAGCTCCCTCTCAGATTGCTTATGACTGCAATCCAGGCAGCTCTTAAAGAGACAGTACACAGAGGCTATACAGGCACTCTCTGGTAATCACATTTAAACTGCTAAAACATAGGACACCAGACTGGCAGTGAACATTTAGGCAAGCTCAAGGAAGACTTTTCGGGAACCACCATTTGTAGGGGGGTTACTGAAATGTATGCAGAAATACACAAATTAAAAGGTAATAATGATATGTAAGCAGTGTTCACAATTAAAAAGTGGCAGAAGCGATATACGAGCAGTGAGGAAAGACTGAAAGGCCTAAAGCTAAGTACAGAACTCTACTGGAGTATGCAGACTTAAGACAGATAGTGACAAATCATAAGCTGTTGACTTTAAATATGTGACCTTACATGAGCTGGACAGGAAAGGTGACCGAAGTAGAGAGGAACATAATGGCCAGCAGACCAGCTGCTTATCGGCTAACACCAGCAAACACAAGGCAAAGATATGACAAGAATCCTAGGACAGAGTACTACCTGGGTGGAGTCTGAGCATCTGCATCAGAGGAGGAGAAGGACCTGGGAGTGATGATCACTAGTGACCTGAAGCACTCCACGCAGTGCAAGAAAGCAGCAGCAAAGGCAAACAAGATGGTGGGATGCATATTTAGGGGGGATCAGTAGTAGGAGAGAGGAGATTATACTGTCCTTGTACATGTCACTGGCAAGGCCTCATATAGAGTAAGGAGTTCAGTACTGGTGCCCACACCTCAAAAAGGACATTAATCTGCTGGCAAAGGTCCAGAGGAGGGCTACAAAGATGATAGCTGTTCAGCAGGGTAAAGCATATGAGGAGAAGTTGAGGGCACTGAACATGTACTCCCTGGAAGACAGGAGAGAAAGAGGGGACATGATTGGGACCTTCAAGTACTTGAAAAGGATAAATAAGGTTGACAAGGAGAGTCTCTTTAAGCTGAGTGGCAACTATAACATGAGGGGGCACAGTCTTAAGCTGGAGGGTGGGAGGTTTAGGAGGAAGGTCAGGAGGCACTTCTTTAAGAGAGGGTGGTGGATACTTGGAATGCACTGCCATAAGAGGTAATCTCATTGAAGACAGTGGGCAGCTTTAAGAGAGACTGGGACAGGTATAGGGGGAGGGTAAGGGTCATGGGTAGAGAGGATGGGAGGAGTGGGGAGAGGGATCGGGGACAGTAGCTCAAGCAGTGGACCCTACAACACGAGCAGACTTGATAGACCAAATGGCCTTCTTCTGCTGGCTTCTTCATATGTATATATGTCCTTAGTGTGGGTTCTTTGTGTGAGGGCTGCAAGTGGGAAGACCGCTTGCGGATCACTGGTAAAATATAGTATGCCACCCTCCTATTGATGTACCTGTTCTGAGGAGGGAGAGCAAAAATCAAGACTCCAAACAGAACTTCGATAGCTGATCCCTTGGTAATTGGTTGGGGGGAGAGGGTCTGCAGCTCCTGTTGAGCCTCCTCATAACCCCTCTGCACTTGCAACTGGAAAGCAGCATTTGCCATGTGGCTGCTGGCTGCAGCCCAAGAGTCAATGGGCTACTGAAGTTCAAGAGCTTCAAGCAGTCCTCCTATTGGTGTAGCTCTTTTGAGGAGGAGAAGTGACGATCAAGGCTCCAAATGGAGCTTTGGCAGCTGGTCCCTTGGCGATTTGCTGTGGGGAAGGGGGTATGCAGCTCCTGTTGAGCCCTCTCACGACCCCTCTGCACTGGTGATTGGCAAGCAGCATTTGCCTTGTGGCTGCTGGCTGCAACCCAAGAGTCGATGAGCTACTCAGGTTCAAGAGTTCGAAGCCACTCTCCTACTATACAAATTATCTGTCTTCTTCTGTTGTTTACAAGGAACTGTAGTAAAAGGGAAACTTTTTATGGTGAGCACTGTACAGTATCATTGACTGTAACAGAAGTTTCATATGGTAGTCTGTAGTGACCCAACTGTTTTGCTGAAGGAATGACTGCACTGTGTGCACTTTTGCATTGGTTCATTTGGAGTCTAGCAGTGATAAAACAAGGTAATTGCAGTACTGTGGCACCAGCCAGATTGCAATGCAGTACCCTTCAGTATTACTGCAAAAACTCTAACTCGTATAATAGCAATAACATTCAGTGACTTGGAGTATACTCGCAATAATCAGCTTCTGTGGGGATTAAATGCCTTGGCTTCACCTCGGCATTTAATCATCCCCAGAAGCTGGTTGTGCTTCGTATAATCTGACTAAATGTTATCACTTAATCAAACTAAAAGCTACTCAACTCTTGTCATCATGCATACTCTCAGTGGTGCCTATGCATTAACTGGTGGAAAGTAGGCCCACGTAGCTCCTCACCTGTGAACAGGTGTGAATATGCTGGTATGCACTAATGCCGGCCACCTGTCTGTGATCCAGCCCCCGCCCAAACACACAGGGCAAATGGGGTGGAGTAGGAGACCCAGGCAGGCAGCCACTCAGATTCCCATTCAAGGTCCCAGAGTGGATCCCCTGTGTGGGATGGCGGGAGTCCAGATGTATGCATAGTACACAAAGGCAACCAGGCATCATGCAGTTGTACTCCATTGTCCAGTGGTCCCCCTGCCTGATACCCACCCCTGTGGCACCACGGCCCGCCACCACACACCCAACGCCAGAGCACCTGCTCGGTCCATGCATCAGGGTGCAAACTCCCCAACCCCAATAGAACCCCCGCATCTGTCCCCATATGGCAGCCCGCCTCCCCCGCACACACCTGTGCCCCTTCCTCATTCACATAACTGAGAACCCCAGACACACACACATACGGTTGCCCCATCCCTGTACATGTAAATGACTCCCCCCCCACACGCACATGAATGCCCTGTCCCCATATGGGTACCAACCCCTCCACGACACTGATAACACCACCTCCAGCCCAGTACATGTCAACCTGACCACCCCATATCCCTGATCCTGCCTTCCCTGCCCCTCATTGATGGCAGTGGCCCACCCTGCAGCACCAACAACACCACCACCCCCGTCCCCTGTTCCTGCCAGTCGGTGCCATGGCTATGGATGGCCAGAAGCATATCCCTCTGCACACCTCCTCGGCCTCCAGTCATCCAAGTGATGCTGGAAGCACAATGCTATAAATAAGCAGCGCACTCCCAGCATCACTTGGACAGCCAGTGGCCAAGGAAGTGTGTGGAGGGATGTGCTGCAGGCAGTCCCTTGTGGCGGTACTGACATGCAGGTACTGGGGACAGGTGATGGTGTTGTCGGTGCCACTGGGGTGGGGGGACTACTAACCAGGTAACGCTGGGGCAGAGATCGGGGGTCATGGGGGGACTTCTGGCCATCAGAGTAAAGGGGCTGCCGGGACAGGGTTAAGGTTGGGGAGGGGAGGGGAGGTCGTTACTGCATAGCAGACCGGGGCTGGGGCTTTGTGTAAGGGGCAGCTTATTGATGCTGGGACAGGGCAGGGGATCAGATGTGATGTGGGGAATTGCACATTAGTGCTGGGACCGGGCAGGGGCAGAGATGTGTGCAGGGGGAGGGTGCAGACATATGGTGACAGGGCATAGGTGTGTCCGGGAGGCTGTTACAGTGATGGGGCATAGATGTGTCCAGGGGGGTGGGTGAGCTGGCATATGGGATAGGTGCAGGGGTTCTGTTGGGGATGGGGTTAGATTCTGTCCACCTGGACCAGGAGGGGGTTCTGTGTGCTCTGCGGCACATACATCAGTTATGGCAGGATCCCCCTGCCGTGTCTAGCACCCTCCTACACCTCCTTGTGCATTTCACTATGCATCTTTGTGCATGGTGAGTAATGTGGACACCCCCATCCCTCACCCTGGACTACTCTAGTGTATAGCTGCCCATGTGGCTGGGGAATCAAGTGTACACCACTCCAGCACACCTGTGGTGAATGCCGCCATGGATCCACGGGAACCTCACAGAATGGCATTCCCCCGTATCTATGCCAACGCACCTGGTGTACATGGCACACTGGCATAGTGCATAGGGCCCAGTGTGTAACTGGTGGTGATGCAGTCTCTTTAGTGATATGTTCAGTACAATGTAGTGCCAGCTATAACCACCACAGTAGCAGAGCTACTGCTTGCATGTGCAACACAATTTGAGGAATGAGCCGAGGTAGTCAGAGGTTGGCTGGGAAGAAGGATGAAGTATCACATGGGACACTGCCTTTTTCTGGGGCTGGTGGGTCAAAGACTCCACTGCAATCCTGCCACCTGCATGACTACAGGTGGGGGTGCAACGAGAGCAGCAGAGGGATGATGGATGCTAACTGGGTCAAAACCTGGCATGCCTGTGTGGCCATTGATGCCTTGCACACCAGTATTCTTTGATTCTTGGAGAGAAAACTAAGGAAAAGCCTCAGTGGTATGCAGCATGATGCTGATACCTATTGGGCCCTTCCAACCTGATTAACTGTGTTGCCTTCTACATATGACAGACTGGACAGGGGGCACTGGACAAACACCCAAATGGAGCCCACCCTAGCAGCTGAAGCTTCACCAGGTACCCTCTGGAGCAATTATAAGCACTAGTGAAGGGAAGTATGGTTCTGGGGGCTGAACCAGCATAGGTGGTCCCTGCTGGTGATGGGTGAATAAATGAAGTACACAAAAAGAATGAAATATCAGTTGAGATATTTCCTATTCAGCCTAACCCATGGTAAGGTTTGCATTCCCATGATGCATTGAACTGGGTTTCACACAAGGCTTTAAAATACATACATGTGGATGGGAGAGATTTACAGAACACAATCAGATTGAAAACTGTCTTCTTGTAATGTTTATGCATCCTACATGATACTGTACTTCCAAACTACCTCTTTTATTTTATTTTATTTTATTTATTTATTTATTGTCTCAGATAATAACCTTTGAGCTGGGAGCTCTTTTACAAAGGTTCCACGTCATTACAAGGATTCAAACAAGTGTACAGTTACAAGAGTTACAAACAGAGTTCAGGAACACATTATTCAAAAATCAGTTGATTGGCACCACCATTACATGAGTAACATGTACAGTACATCATCATTAAAACCTGAGCATATTACCAATCTTATTAGTACAAATATATAAAGGTTAGGCAGAATTATTGAGCAGCCAGACTTGGCATTTTCAGGTAGTGCAAGCAACTGGCAGGGGAGTAAAATAGGAAGGGAGTTAGGGGAGGAGAGAGGGGGAGCAGAGGAGATTACAGGGGGTGGGAAAGAAAGGGGTGTGGGAGGAGAGGGGGGCATAGGAGATTACAGGGTGTGGGAAAGAAAGGGAGTGGTGGGAGTGAGGGTATGAGTAAAGGAGTTTAGTAAACCAGTACTTATTCTCTTGAATGCTACTCCAAACTAATATCTTTGTCATAGATAGGCATGAATTTGACTGTATGGGAAATGTATAAGTATTAGCTGTGTGTTGCATGTTGTGACTTGTCAGTGGTTATAAAAGCTGATTGGTTGTTATGGCGCTTGATGGGTGGTTGTTGATCAAGAATGAAGGTGTTCACTATAATCACACACTGCAGAAGGTTAATTCTTTCGTAACCAAGTAAGACTCACTAGGCACAAAGCCTATTTTCAGGGGAGACCTTGGTGAACTGGGAAGGTTAAGTGACTTGTTAATTCTTTGCTGAGTAACACCCACTTGGCATAAGTGCCAGTTTTCAGGGGTGAACAGTGAACACTGGGGAGGTTTAATGACTTGCTCAGGGTCACACAGTATACAAGTGGAGGTTGTGGCAATCATATCCAGCTCTGCTGGATATACCAAGCTCATTCACATCTTGTTACTCTAACATCTATGCTATACCATCAAGCAAGGATAGTAAAGGTGCCACGAGGTTTTTCTGTCAGGAAATTGTCCTGTCAGGCCACCTGTGTTACCCACTCGCTACACTTAGTGTTTCTGCCATGTAAGTCCCTTTTCCTCATATAGATTACTAGTCTAACACCATACTGCTATGGATCACCACTCAAGTGAAATTCTGAGAAAATAAAAGTCATGGGATGTTGTCTGGATTCAAACCCGCAACCTCTTGTTTATAAGGCTATATACCTTTCTACACACCACAAAGCTGACACCACAATGAAGCTGAGCTCTTTAATTGTAGAGGATAAAACTGTGCTAGGAGGTTCCTGACTGGTGAATTTCCCAACAGGACAATCTCATTTCAGAAACGAGAATGTCATTCCTGACAGATGAATTTCCTGACAGGAAAATCTCGTGGCTCCTTTACCATCTTACCATATAGTCAACCCAAGTTTGTAAAAAATATGAAAGTGAAGTGAGAAAACTTTCTCTGGCACATCTCAATACATACTACGCATCATACAACAGACTGAAGAGCAGAAGAATGCCACAGTGACCATACAAACAGCTATTCCATTATTCAGTGGTAGTGTTTCATCAAAGGTTCAGGAACCATCTATGTACCTAGATTATTCTTGAAGATCTCTTTATTTTTACTTAAAACCACTGCAGGAGGCAAGCTGTTACAAGTTCCCACCACTGTTTGAAAGAGGAAAAACATCATCTTTTTACTTCTGAACAGTTTCCTCAAGTACCTAGATTGTCTTTTTTTTTGCCCATCAAAATAGGTTACTGATTATATCAAAAGGACCAGTAACTCCCCTCTCAGTCTTCTCCTATCGAATTGCATCTGGCTGAACTTTTCAAACCTCTCCCTGTATGCGTTTTCGTTAGAAACTGTGAATTAATTATTCACCTCTGAATTTTTCTAATTTGTCAATTTCACAATTCTTTCATCAGTGTCCATAAATGAGCTCTATAATCCAACAGAGGGTGAATGTATGCTCTGCATAACAGTTTAATTATTGTCGGATTCTTGCTATGAATATTTTTTCTTAATTGACCAACATACTCTGTTTGCTTTTTTATAACATCATTGCAATGGTCACACACTGAAATTTGAAATTGATTGTAATACCTTAATCCTTCTCTACCACAGATATTTTTAACACTTGTCCTTGTAGTATGCATTTGCACTGTCCATTTTAATATCCAAAGTGCTTAATAACAAATTTATCTATATTGAAGTTCATCCCCATTTTACTGTCCATGCTCCCACTCTATCAACATCTGTTTGGATTATATCTATTTGACTTTGGTCCACACAGATTACTTCAAGCTTTGTGTTTTCTGCATATTCTACATGCTAGTTTAACAGGTCTTTATCTAAATAGGAGATAAATATGCCAAATAGTGTAAGGTCCAGCATAAAGCGCTGGGGGAAAACACTTGTAACTGGGCTTTCCGTAGAAAGGAAGCTATTTAATAAAACCCTCTGTGATCTGTTTGCCAAAGATTCAGTAATCCTTATTACAGCTTGATGTGATATATTCAAGTTTTGTAATTTTTACATAACCACCCAATGAGGTGTCAAGTCAAAAGCCTTTCTGATATCCAAATAGGTTACATCAACTGGGTTATTTGTGTCCAGTTTCTTGCTTGGGCATGCTTTAAGGCCTCCCACTCTGACTCTGACTATCAGCATTACAAGTCCCTTAGAAACTCCTGCACCAAGGCTATTCGCGCAGCTAAGGCGAGCTACTTCTATTCATATTTACAATCCAACCTATACTCTCCTTCCAACTTCTGGAAACTAAATAATCCACTCTCCCTTTGACCCACCACCACAGCCCACCCCCCCCCCATGTAGATGGCTCGCATCTCACCACCTTTGCTGTTGCCTCCTTTTCAACAACTTCTTCACTACATGTGCTGCTCCATCTCAGCCCTCAACTACTCCCCCCCCGCCACAACTCACCCTGTCTGCTGGTTTTCACTTCCTCCCATCTTCCCTCAGGAAGTTTTCCTTGCTCTCAAACCTCTCAGTCCCTCAAAATACAGCCATGATGGCTTAGACCCCAAATTCCTCCACATATCTGCCCCGCTATTCTCCTCCTGCTCACTCATCAGTTGAACCTCTCCTTCTCTCTATGTGCTGCCCTCCTCAAGTGGAAAACTGCCAAGGTATTCCACTCCACAAAGGCGGTGATCTAACATCCCCTGGAAACTACAGACCTTTGTCTTTCCTTCCTTCACCTGCTAAACTGCAGGTTGTCCACAGATTAGTTGACATCCTTGACTCCTCTTCTTTCCTACCCCTTTCCAGTCTGGTGTCAGAAAAAAAAAAAACACTCCACAATTACCTTCCTGGTCTCATCACTTGGGCTATTTTTATTGATCTAGCCAAGGCATTTGATTTGGTATCCCACCCTCTCCTTTTAAATAAGCTGACCTCAGCTGGTCTCTTCACTCCCGCAGTTAAATGGTTCCCCTCCTACCTGACTACCTGCCAGCAATCTGTGCAGGTGGGTGGCACCTTATTCCCCCCTCCTCATTCTTGCAGAAGTCCCCTTGGGCTGTATCCTGGGCCCCATACTATTCTCTATTTTTCTAAATGACCTTCCTCCCATCTGTGTCTCCTCCCATACTTACATGTGTGCTGACAACATTGTCTTCCAAGCATCTGGCCCCTCCACGTCTGCGGTTGCATCCTCACTCCAACTCAATTTCCATAATGTACTATGCTGGTTCCAAGCCGACCAACTCACAGTACATATCAAGAAGACCGTATCCATGATATTTGGCACCAGCCAAAAGCTTGCAAGGCTATCCTGTCTTCCCATCTTCTCCACCCTTGATGGTATCCAACTGGAGGTGGTTCACACGTATATATACCTTGGTGTGTTGCTCAACAGCAAACTAAACTTCTCAGCACACATCGACACTATACACTCTAAGCTTCACCCCAAACTAGGCATCCTGTACAGTAACAAGGATTGTCTGTCCTCTGAAGTCCACAAGGACCTCTTCGTCAACATGATTCTCCCTGTTTTTGACTACGCGGATGTTGTCTATAGTGCAACCCCTCCCTCCACTCTCTCCAGGCTGGACACCCTCTGTAATGCCTTCTGACACTTTGCTACTAACTCTCCTACCCACACACATCACTGCTCCCTTTATTCCACTCTTTCTATTGACCCCTTACCCTTGCAGCACTTTTCCCACTGCTCTGTCCTATTGGTAAATACTAGTTCACCTCCCTGCCCTCCTATTTATTCTCTCTACTCTTCTCCTCTGCTCCCTCTTCCTATCCCCTTAACTCTACAGACTCCCATTCTTTCTCAATACCTCACCCCCACTCTATTGCTAGTCAGGCTGCCTTCTATTCTTGGCTCCGCTCTCTTTGGAACTGGCTCCCACCTCTTCTTCACCATGCTCCTTCCCTATCCCTATAGAAATTTCTAAAGTCACCCTCCACCCCTACTTGCTCCTGTCACTCTCCCCAACCCTCCATCTCTCCCCTTCTCTCCCCCCCCATCGGCCCTACCCTATACCTGTCTGCCCTCACACTCCCTTTCCCTGTCTCTCTCATCTGAGGGCTTTGTCTCACTAGAATTCAAACCTATCTGATCCTTCCCCCAACACACCTCTGTAATCCTTAAATTAACTCCAATGTTCAGTAATGCTGCCTTTTCTTACCTCAATATAGTTCTACCACCATTTTGTTGCCACTGTATTGCACCTTAATTAATTGCTGCTTCTTGCACTTAAGTTGACTGTTTTACTTTATTCCCCTTTCCCCTTCCCCAGGTTGCACCTGGAAACAAGCCTCAGCTCAGTGTGTTTTTCGCAGTCACCAAACTTTTAAATATACTGTATAAATAACTAACTAAATAAATTCCTTGCTTAGATGTTCATATAAAACCAAAAAGAGTTGTTAAAAATTATCTCCCTTGGCAGAAACCATGTTGGTGACAGTCCATTTGTGGTATATTGTTTTCATCTTTAATTATTTTTTTGTGCATTTTTCCTGTGATTGATATTAGACAAATTGGTCTATAATTAGCCATGTCTGAACATGACCCCTCTTTGACTATTGGAATGACATTTGCTGTGTTCCAGTTCATTTGGAGCTTGCCTTGGATTTATAGAACAGGCTCTGAAGAGGATCAGATTCTGTTTTCTTCATTATTACTATTACCATACTCAACATATTCTCACATTCAGAATTCACATTCATATTTTTTGTTTGTTGATTTTACATCTATATAACACATACTTTGATTAAATACTGGTAGTGCATAGACTGTAGAATAGCACCGAAGTTTGGTGCTGGATCCTGCAACCAAAGCCATCTTGGCTACATCAGCACACTTTTTGTATGAACTTTTTCCTCATATTATTTACTATTCAAACTCCACGCCACTGCAGATATCATAATAAGTAACATGTGCCATTTCCTGTAATGAGGCAAAAGTAATATATGTGGCAATATGGAATAAAACTTCTGCCTGGTAGTACATCAGGAACACCAAGCAGGATACGGGTGCAGTGTGCCACCAAACTAGCACAGCCAGTGGTACCCTTTGTGGGGTTTCTGGTGTCATATGTGTGTGTGTGTGTGTGTGTGTGTGTGTGTGTGTGAGAGAGAGAGAGAGAGAGAGAGAGAGAGAGAGAGAGATGTAATCCATTTTTACAACTGTGGGTGGAGCCTACAGGAGTATTGCATGTACAAAAGGAGTGATGTCATGTTTTCTGTCCATGGAACTGACTGAAGGTGTAAATAGTCTCCTCCGCCTTACCCTTCTCCAAGAAATGTTTTCTGCCCCCAAATAAATCCACTTTCATGTTAGTCAATGGTTGCAGGGTACTATTTTCTTTCTTAAATGGGTGGTACAAGAACTGGAACCTGAGTAGTGGGAGGCAGCATTATTTTTTGGGGGAAGTAAGGTCCACCCCACCTCCACCCAAGAAGCTCCAAAAGGTCCATCCCACCTTTTTTTTATTCATGTGGGAGGGGCATGAGGTGGCTCTATCATACTGAAAGAAGACTCACTAGAGTTTGAGGTGTGGACCAAGGAACAACAAATCTGTGGAGTCCCTGTGTTTTGTTAAGTACTAAGAGAATAGAAGATACTTAAATTACCTTCAAACTGACTTAAAAACCCTTGAAACAAATGATTATCAGAGTCACCTGGTGTCTCAAAAGGAAACACTAAGAAATGTCTGAAACTACAGCTTAAGGATTCAACTTCAAGGAAAATAGACAACTTTCAGGTATTTCTTAAACATTTATATACTAAAATGGGCACAGTACTTGGTAAATACAGCATGTGATGAAGTGTATTTTTCTTTTTAAGTGTGAGAAGTGGAGTTGACTTGCACATGTTAAACATACCAGCTGCAATTAGCAACTAGTTGTAGAAACAAAATGCTTTTTTTTGTTTTTTTGTTTTTTTCTGTTTACTTTTTTCCTGGCTCAGTTTATATCATTGAAAAGAAAGGCTTGGCCAGCTATCAGAGCTGCCATCCAACTGGACTCACTCATTTTTCATTTAAAATAACATAAATGTAGTTTCACATTTTTACCATGAGGGAAGCAGAAGATAAACCAGCATGGTTAACAAATACATTCATTGACACCTCTGAATGAATGGGGTAGTTGTTTCTAACATTCTTGTTGAGTTAATTACTCCTTGGAACCTGTTATTCCAGTTGTTATGACTGTGCTCCTGGAACTTTCTGCATAACAAGTTCCCTTAGGCACCTCATAGCACTTCATTAAGCCATGTGACACCGCCATCTTTGCAGGACATTGCATACTGTAGCAAGAGTCCCAATTGTTTTGCCTTTTTCCAAATAATATACCAACTTCATTCTCAGGCAGGCAGCTCTGGGCTAGTGTTAATATTCTACTGAATTTTCTTAACTTGTAGTTTTTGACTATAGGTGTTTATAATTGCATGATAATAACATTTGCTTCTCTTGCAGATAGCTAGGCATTTGTGTGTCTAATTTCTGTTTGACTTACTGTAGGTTACACATAGAACCTGAAAAATTCATAACATGCTGTATTGTGATTCAATGAACTGATAAATGGGATTTTGGTTTCTTTTACAAATTCATTTTTCCTGACCATGGATATATTAAAACAAAAATTTCTCAACAAAATGTTTTTCAATAAATTATCTGGTTTGGGAGGGGGGTCTGCCACAAGCAGAATGGGACTTCACAGATGAGGGAACTCACAGCAGCAGAAAAAAAGAAGCATTTTGAAGGGTTTTAAATAATTGATTAGCAGTTTTTTTTTTCCTTGGGACAATACTAACTGTACAGAAAGTAATTATATAGATTTTCTAGAAGTGCTGTGTTTGTTAAACACAGTGAGACAAGAGCTATTAATTTTCACAAAGTTTTAGCACTTTTATGAGCAAAACACTAATACATTTTTAGAGTTAAATAAAACCCTGATGTTGGCATTAAAAGCTTAGTAGCATGGATGCAGAGGCACCAGTATTTACCCTTAATAACACACCTACCCCAGTTTACATTTACCTGATGCCCATTTCTAGGCTTTATATGGTAATATCGTCCTTCAACAGAACAGCTTGTAATGAAATGTGTCGAATTTAGATTGCCATTTGGGCATATGCACTTTTATATTATATGAATTTTGTGTGTGAACTGTATATCAGTCTCCAAAAAAAGCAATTAAACACATCAAATGTCTTCAAAAACGTGTCTCAACATTGTGTTTATCTTCTGCCTTGTCACAACATACAGTTGTCTCAGCAGTGTTTTCAGTTAGGGTACAGTACCTTTATGTATATGATGGTCTGGTTCTGTTGAGTTGATCGCTATAACAGTGCATAGAATAAAATGCAAAACATATAGGTAACTGTAACACAGAAGGTGGCATTATTTTTAATTATACCATGGCAAGGAAAAATGTAAGAAGCTGATTGGCTGCAGACACTTTGAAACAGTGATGTTATTACACAATAACATCACCGTAGCTTTGGATTTGGATCATTCTTTGCATTTTCTCTTAAGAAATATTTTTCCACACTAACAAAAACATCCTTTAAAATGTATTTTTTATTCTGTATATAACAACAAGCCATTGTATAATTGCAATAAGGCACTCCAGGGTGTGTGTTATCTTGTAACAATGTCACTCCTGGGGTGGTGGAAGCACTCGGCTTCACCTCATGCTTCAACCCACCCCAGGAGTGACATTATTACATGATAACATATACCCTGTCATGCCTTATTGCTTAAATATGCCCTTTCTCAATGTACTGTACTTTGATTCAATTAGTGTATATGCAGCAGCCTTCATGTGAACACTATGGGCTTCTTTTTGACCCCTGATGTCTATTTGCTTTAGCTATTGTATATTGTTTGAACTGTTTTGGTCTTCTTGAGGTGGTGCCTGTATGCCTAAACTATGTAATCTATTTATCTACTGCTACCCATGTATCTCCAGTGAATGATTGTTGTAACTGTCTGCTCTCCGAGTCATAGTTTTTTGACTTGTTAAATGTGCTGTCTTTGTTTTAGTTTCAATGAGGTGCCTTTGTAAGTAAGTCTCTGACTCAAAGGTTTGTAAATCTGATACTTTTTAAATAAATAAAAACTCTGTTTATGATTAAGCCCATGAAACACACTTATCTAGTTAATGCATTCACAGTTGTAGTGGCTCTGCCAGAGCTTGTTGATATGTGTGTTTGGTTGAAGGAGCCAGCCACTATCAGGGTATAGTTTGGAAATTATATAGAACATTTCTATTTCAGCTTAACTTGTTGCCACAAGACACACATACCCATGATGCTTTTAACTGAAATTTTGGCTTTAGAATGCATGCATGTGGATGGGAGGGATTTACAAAAAAAAATTGAAAACTATCTGTCTTCTTGTAACATTTATGCATATTGCATACTGCTTTTCTTGCAAACTGCCTCTTTTTATGCTGCTTCTCTTGTTTTCCACTTCTGACTATAACAGATCTCTCATTGATTGGTCTGTAGTGGACTGGGTAAAGTAACATAGATGTGATAGTCTCTGCTGAATTGTGGCTCACTGTGTGGGCTAGCATTGTTCACTGTGGTTCTCTGCCTCTGTTGGGCTGTTGTTGATCAACACACACTACATTTGCACATTCTTGAAAAAGGAGTCAAGTAAGAATATTGTAAAAACATAATAGGCAATGTGAAAATAATTGCTCTGGCATATCTCAGTGGTAGCACATACACAGTCTATCATTTACAATTATGTGAGACATTTCATATTTGGCTTACTCCCCATTCTAAGGATCTGCATACCAATAATGCTTTTCACTGGCTTTACAATACATGCTTCTGGCTTAGAGCAGGGGGTTAAAGGACCCCACAGAAATAACTCCACACTTGAAACAGATTTGACAAATCAATTCCTACCAAATATTTAGTTACAAAAAAGTGCAGTATACCATCTTCAATCAGGTGTGTAGAAACAACTGGCCATAATGGACTATGACATCATGCTGCCCTCTGCTCTTTGCTTATGGTTTGTTATACAGCACAACAGCAATTTCCTGGTGCAGACTGTGTTTGCTTTTCTGCGTGCTTCTGGCTTGAAGACATTTGCAAAAAACAAGCTGGAAATGATCTGTCTTCTTGTATCATTCCTGCATGCTACATGTTGCTATTCTTCCAGGCTGCCTCTAGTATCTTACAGACTGTAATGTGTGCCTCATTCAGTGGTCTTTGCTGGATCAGGTGATTTACTGAATGAGTGAGTACATTGTTTTGGTTCTTCATAGGATGTCAGAGATCAACCAAGGTGACTGTTCGCTGTAGCTGTTAGGCTGCTTAAACAAGTTGAAACTCACTATGGTCCTTCTATATATATATATATATATATATATATATATATAGTTTAGCTTAAATATCATGGGCTTCATTTTTGAAAAGCCACTAGATTTTCTCATACTATGTGTTGATCCCTGGATGTGGCAAACTCCTGGTGTGCCAGGGATTCTATGCCCAATTTCAGTACAAAGAGGGTCCCTGCACCAAAGTCCTGAAAGTTGCCTTCAGTTGGAGTATTGCAGCAAATATTTGGTGTACTAGAGGGTTCCGATGGAGGGTCTAATCAAGCCCCCCCCCGCCTGGTGAAACACTAGTCCAGACCGTGATGTTGGGGCGTGGATGAAGCCTGGGAGGTCATGGGACAGGGCAGAGGGACCTGTGGGGGTGCCATTGGGGTGGTGGGGGCATTGCAACTGTGGCAAGGTACACAGGTGGCATCAGGCAGATGTGCCCCAGACAGTTGGACAGAGTCACTAGGACTGTGTACTCCACAGTAGTCAAGCATGGACCCTGTCCCAATCCCCCAGTTACCACTAGCCCTGGCACCTGTCCCATAGCTTCCATAGTCACAACAGTGTAGTCGAGCATCAGAATAGCTCCATATGGCAGGTTGTTCAGCAGCAGAAATGTGTGGCACCCAGGGTACCTCCCATTCCACTGTCTGCACCTAGTACCTGGCAGCCATTGCCTATCACCATATGTCTTAAATCTCAGGTGTGGGCTGTGGTCCAGAGTGCTTTCTACCATCTGAGAAACATCACCAGGATTAAACACCTGATACGCCTGGGTGATCTGCCATCACTACTTTGTGCCTTCGTGATGTTACAGCTTGATTACTGTAATGCCCTTTACCTGGGGCTATCAGTGGTTGACCTTCGCCACCTGCAGCTGGTGCAAAATGTGGCAGCCATGTTGTTGACTGTTCTGTCAAGATCATGTCATATTACACCTGTACTGCACTCTCTGCACTGGCTGCCTTTTAGATGGTAGATCACTGTCAAGGTCAGTTTGCTGAACTGTAAGTCCCTACACGGTCAGGGAAACAGCTACCTGCAAGACCTCCTACTGCCCTACTGCTCTCCCTGTCCCCTCCATTCAGCAGATGAGTGATTTTTGGAAATTCCCAGGGTGTGCTTAAAAACATCAGGTGCATGTGCTTTCTCTTTTATGGCACCAACCCTGTGAAACTCTTTCCCTCATTTTGTGAGAGACATTCCTATGTTGGAAGCTTTTAAAAGGGAGTTGAAGACATTTTTATTCAGACAGGCTTTTCCAACTAGCTAGATTTAGCTGATCTTAATATTAATTAAACATAATTTTTTTATATGTTAAGTATATTAAGGCCTGGATATTCAGAAATGCGCCAAAGCCTGGTGCAAGTCCAGCGCAGCACAAATCCAATGTGCCATGGCGCAACTGGAGCCATATTCAGAGGTTGCACAGGCTGAACAGTGCCAGCACAATGCAGCTGAATATAGCAGAGTTGTCTCATGGCACAAACAGAGAGTTGTGCCATGGCACAAAAAGAGTTGTGCCATGGCGCAAAAAAGAGGAGTGCCATGACGCACACAGAGATGCTCCACCACACCCGTGGCAACAAAGCAACAGAGGGGGGCAGGGCACAGAGAACAGACCCAGGAACAGAGCCATGGCAGCACAGTGACAGGCCACAGGAGGTCTCCACCAGCAGGGCACACACAGGCACCCCGACACTGGACCCCAGAACACAACAGTGGCATGGATAGCAGGTGACAGGAGGTGCCAATGGCCAATAGAGGGCCACCAAGGAGGGCCCCTCTGACAGCCTGCTGGCTGTGCCCCACCCCTCTGAGACCATAGCAGGCCACACCCAGGACCGTGCAGCCAAGCACACACATGCCACCACAGGCACACAGGGAGTCCACACAGTGGGCACTGAACAGGCCAAGTTGCAGGCAGCATGGCAGACCACATGGGACAGGCCACACAACGTCAAGCAAGAGGACCCCAACACAGTGTGCAGACAGTATCTGACCAAGGACCATGGCCGTGTGCCAGCTCCATGCACACACCCCTGACTGCCACCCCATGAGCCCCCCAATGTACAGCCACCGACCCAGTAGATGGACACCACCACAGTGAGACAGACTACAGCACATAGCAGGAAATCATGGAAGCACAACACACACCCCTTCTCATGCACACAACATGGACAGACACTGAGCCACTTTAGCATGGCTCCTCACACCACCTGCATAGCAGACACAGACACAGGCAGGTATGTCAGAAAATATGTATGTATGAAACAACCATGTACAGACACAGCAGGAGCTGGGGAAGTGTAGGGACAGCAAGGGAAGGGGACAGGGAACAGGGACTGTACAGTGGGAAGGGGAACTGTAGGGAAAAGTCCAACAGGGAAAACAGGGGCAACTCTAGTGACGGCCTCATCTGGCCATCCTGGC
Organism: Neoceratodus forsteri; assembly: GCA_016271365.2. NCBI lineage: Eukaryota > Metazoa > Chordata > Ceratodontiformes > Ceratodontidae > Neoceratodus > Neoceratodus forsteri. The sequence continues at coordinate 708,066,510 of CM028135.1, read as the reverse complement.
AAGCCTTCCCTCCCTCCTCTCTGCCACCATCATGCTCCCCCTGGCCACCACCACCTCAAGTATGCTCAAGACCACGAGCAAGGTCTGCTGCATGAGCCTGCTCAGCATCTGGTGCGGTGGTGTCCGCACTGGACACTGGACATCTATAGCAAGGGACAGGACAGGTGATCAGTGCAATGGCCCAAGGAACAATGCCCACCCACAGTGCGCATTTGCATGATAGGGAACACAATACCATGCATGAAGTGCGCATTACCAGCCATGCACAGCTTGTGCAGTGTTGATACATCATGTTGTTAGCGTGTCTTGCGTGATTGACACCATGACTGTGCAGTGCACAAGCGCACTGCAGGCCTGAGCACCATGCATGGGTGGACATTGTGTCACTGCTTGCTCCAGCGTAATGCCAGTGTGCATGGTGCAATATCTCGATATTCAGATGCCACATGCAAATGAGCTCATCAGTCAATGCGTGGTGCAGTGAGGTGCAATAGAATATCATTACCATTGTGTACAACCTTATTTGCATATGATACACCACATAAGCACCACCGAACAGCACAGGCCATGTACCGGTTTTGCAGCCTTGATAGGTGTGGTGGATGCTGCAGTGGCACACAGGAAGCAGACAGCACTGCAGGGTGGGACGGGCCAGGGAGATGCTGCCAGGGCCTCATCTGGTATGTGCTGTCACCTGTGTGGAGCATGCCATAGTTAGGGCTCTACTATGCTGTGCTGCACCCCCTTGCCTGCCACTAGCACCCATGCCACCATGCACACCTTTCCCACCCCATCTCCAGGACTGCTCTGCCCATTGCACATTTTCCGTGCCGCACTCACCCACTGGGTGGCCTGTGGTTTTGTCCCCACATTCATATCTGTGGCACAGCACAGGGCTGTACCAGATGAATGCATCTTGTGCACTTCCAGGGTGTCTGGCATAGACACTGGTGATGCACCCCATGGCATCGCACACCACCTGGCTGCTGATGCTCGGGCACCCCTTCCTGTTGATATGTGCCAGTCCTTCAGGGCCAGGTGGAATGCAGATGCCCACATGGGTGCAGTCACTGCCCCCCAATCATGCCAAATATGCATGCCACCCTGTACACTCCGCCTGTGTGCTGGGGAAATGGATGCATTCCACAGCATGTGGCAGCAGAGCAGTGGGGAACTGTGTGAGGAGGTAGGCCGTGGCCACCTGGGTGATGTCGGTGGTGTACCCGGTTGGTCTTTGGATGGTACCCATGGCAAGCAGACATGTGACTGTGGTCACCATCATCTCCATGGACATGGAATGGCTCTGTCTGGTGGGTGCCTGCTGCTTCTCACTGCACAGCTCACAGAGCTGCCTCAGAATGGCATTGTGCAGGTGGTACCAGCCCACAATCTCAGTGTCACTATAGTTCTCAATGGTGATGCGGGCACGGTACCATCTCTGTCAGGCAGACCACCTCCAGGCCCATCGACGGCCATGTAAGTGTTCCTCCTGCCTCCTCACATCCCTCATTACTGCCCCCATCAGGAAGGGCACATTCTCCATGTCTCCTGCTGTCCACTGTCCCCCTGGGCGGTTGGCTGCTGGCTGTGTGCCACCCTGGTACGCAGGTTTTGTGTGTGTGTGTCTCTCTCTCTCTCTCTCTCTATGCTCCCTCTCCCTCCCTCCCTCTCCCATGCCACCTCTCTGTCCCTCTTCCTTCTGTGTCTGGTCTTGTGTCTGTCTCTCTGTCTCTCTGTCTCTTTGTATCTCTCCCTCTCACTCCCACTCTTGGCACAACTGCTGTCTGTGTGTTTGTGCCCTGTTTTTTCTAGGAGCAAATCTGGTTGAAGCAACTTTGATTTGCTCCACTCTTGTGCCATGGTTTCATCGTTGAATATGCCATTGCACTGGATATTCATGGGAACGCCCCCTGCCCTTGTGCTGCATACATTATAGTTGCACATTGGCACAATGGATTTTGCACTGTGCATTGGCTCCCACTGAATATGGCTCCTAGGCACAATTCTGCACTTGCGCCAGGGCAGCTCAGTTGTCCTAAGTGCAACTGCTCTGAATATCTGGGCCTAAGTGTTTTAGATAATTCTGCTCACTTGTAACGCGCCTTGAGTCAAAATGATAAAAAGTGCTATGTTAAATAAAAAATGATGATGATGATTACGATGACATGTCGGGGACTGTGTAAGTTCTGGTAAAGGTGCCAGGGCTGATGGCACCTGGGGATCCAGGATGCAGTCAGTGCTCGACTACCAGGGAGTACCCAGTCCTAGAAGCTCTGTCCAACTGTCCAGGGCACATCCACCTGATACCACCTCTATACCCTGCCACAGCTGTTGTGCCCCCACCACCCACTATAGCACCCCCGCAGGACTCTCTGCCCTGTCCCATGTCCTTACAAGCTTCCCCCAACTTACCTCCCTCCAGACTGTCAGTGCAAGACACTATCTTGTGGCCACAGCGGAGCTTCCAAAATCCCAAATAAGGGGATGCTGCAGCCCCTCCGTGGCACAAGAGCCCTTACAACCTGGCACATCAGCACTTCTGGTGCAGGGGTGGCACAGGACTGCTTCAGCACACAGCATTCCAATTTTGATGCAGTCTGCATTTAAAAATTGTGATTGCCACAACATTTGATGCAAGTTGCCTCTTGCTTCAAATCCTCTTGTCACAAACACCTTGTGCCAAATTTTGGCCTTTGAAAATCAGGCCCCATATCTCATTTCCTCTGGGGGTTCTGCTTCTGCTTAGGATAGCTTGATGCCTCTCAGTACCACTGGTAATTTGATCACCTATTGCTGTCATGCATAATTGCGCCTTTATTTTTAAAGATTACTGTTACCTTTTAGTATCCGGGATCTGGCTGTGACACAGTCTGTAAAGTGACATATTCAAAAGCCTGTGCTACCAGTTGAGACATTTTCTTTCCAGTTTGCCTCCTTCATAAAGATGTGCATACTCATGATGCTTTTCACTAGGTCCCAGCTTTTGGAACATACACTATGTATGTGGTATTGTACATATTGGTCATCTTCCAGACTGACTTTCTGTTATGCTACTTCACTGGTATCTTTGTTCAACTGTAATACATGTTGCATCTATTAATCTATAATGAACTGACTGCATTAATCAAAAGAGTGATTGTTTTGTTCAACTGTTTTGGTGTAACAGGGTGGCCGTGAATGTTTTGGTTACTACTTCTGCCTTGCGTGCTCAGACAAGGTTGAGGGGCCTGGGTTCTTCTTTTAGGTTGTCAGTCCTAATACCCATCCCATTCCCTGAACAAGCAAAGTCCGATGTGATCTCCTTTCTTTATGCAGGGACCATAGGGCCCAGCATGGAGAAAGCTACAACAGTTTGTGCTGGCAACATGTGGAGAGACATAGTTCTCTACCTTTGAAGAACGTATCAGTATGAGGAACTGGTTTGGAGCTGGACCTTATGCTTCAGACAGGAGGCCATGGGCTGAGGGGAATGGGTGAGCATTAGGGCTGACAACCCAAAGGAAGAGCCCACCACTGATTTGCCAAGACTCCAGAGACCCAAACCCCTAATGTTTTTTGTTTTCCTTTTGCTGCATGGGGGGTCAGGGTGGGGGAGTTATGGTTGAAAACCCTAATGCCACATTTCCCTACATTTGTGACATTAACTTGAACCCTAACTGGTGCATTAACAAAGTTGTTTACAAAGAAAAAGATTTAAGAAAGCCTGAAGCCCCCAAGAAGGCGCAAAGTGGATATAAGGTATGTGATTCCAATAGGAATCAGTTTATTTTGATATTGTGGCTTCTTGTTTATTATGTGCAATATTGTTTATTATGAAAATTTGCTTATTAAAAAAATCAAGAGGCAGTTAAAGGGAGGCAGCTACATAAAGACGACTGATGCCACAATGTGAACAAAAGAACAGAAAAAGCACTTGGATTACATGAAACATTAGAGTGCTGCTGGGAAGGTGCTGCTGTGATGTCATTGGTTCCATGTCATAATGGCAATCACGGAATAGCGATCGCCGTCACGGTGAGTGTACATCACCAAAAATTAATTTCATCAATGCACATTTGCAGTGCGGACAAAAATGGTGCCCAAGACCTATGGGTTTCATTCTTAATGAGGGGCTGTGACCTCCACACCCCAGGAGCTTTGCCCCACACCCCCTACTTATGGATTCTGACTCCAGTGAGGTGCATGCTGTGAAAAACTTAAAAAAATATAAAGCTGCCTGCTGGCAAAAAAAAAACGCACCACGCCTGACCCAAGCCCTGTACCCTGCGCTTCCCAGCTGACTACCCTCCCCACCACACTAGCAGACCAGCTTGGCAGCTGCCTGCCACACCCGCTCCCACATACCATCCCTCCCCTGCCTCTCCCGCTTGTACATGTGCGTGTGCATATACCCAATACTTCCTGTCACTGTATTTTTCCCACCACAGTATCTGGTCACCCCCCATGCTTGGTAACCATGAACATAGGCACCATAACTGAGTCGCTGTTTCTGTAGGTGTCCAGTTTTGGTCACCTTGTTCTCTGGATACTGATGTCATTTTATCTAGATGTGCAATCAATGCTTGTTTTAATGATATCTATCATATTAGATTTATTTTTTCAGCGTACAGTGTTGCCGGACTCCTCCACGTTTTTGTTATTTTAAAAAATGTTTCATAGACATATTCCCCTTCAAAGTGAGATGTACTTAGGTAAAGCTAAGTCAAAGTGAGTAAAATACATGATCCCTCAGGGGCACTAAGGAATCATTGGAATTTGTTTCTGAATACTTTTGATTGTGCATGCCATTACATGTGTTTTTATTTGATAATAACATAAATGAATGGCTAGGGGGAAGGATTGTAAGAGATTATAATCTTTTTAGCATGGAATAAGTAAGCAATAAGACAAGATGGGGTGTGCATTGAACAGATATTACAACAAGCCCAGGGACATAGTGAGACACGAGGCTGCATGGGGCCTGTTTAAAAAATTTTTTTTTAATAAGTAGTTTTTGAAGCAAGTGATTGGACGGAGTGATGGGTGGGGGTGGCATGAAGTTGCCCTGCAGCTTGTTTTTCACTAAAAACAATAAAAAAACAGAGATGATCAGATAAAAAATGTATTTTGTAAGTCTGGGATGAGCTGCATTAATGAGGGAAAAAAATGGCAGCATTTGAAATACGAGTGTTCTAGCGGCACAGTGATTTATTTTGTTTTACAATACAGTCCTTTTTTACTGCTTGTTTTTACCTGTGCATCAAATGGATTTGATGTACAGATAAAAATCAATCAAAATTCAGGATTTACTCTCCCCCTTTTATAAGTAATGTGAAAGTACTCAGAAACATGTCTAGTTTAAGAATATAATACAGTCAAGCTTTTGAGAATATAAGGCATTCATGTTGATATAATAATAAAATATTAATGATAGTAATTGATGGCTGAAAAGTTATGTGTAAAATGCTGCATAGCAGAATATATAATAAATAAAGGTAACATTGTTGCAAGACCACCACAGGCCCTGAGGAAGTGGCCCTAGGTCCAAAAAATGTTGGCATGTTTCAGACACAGTGTGGCTTGTTCATTCTAATAAAATTATTATATTTGATTATGATATTAGGAGTTTCTGAGTCTGCATTTATGTTTTCATTGGCATTTCAATGCTACATAGTCAGATGTCTCCAAATTACAATTAGACCCCAGCCTCGGTAGAGGTGCTGGCAGCCAGGTGCCTCGCTTTCTACACAGGTAGGACAACAACTGCACTGAACCGAGGAGTCCCAGAATCTCACCAGGATGAAACACATGTCCATATACTGTCGTTCTCAGTTTATACTGAATAAGCAGCTAAAGCCCATCTAATAGATAACTTATGTTCTGGTAAAGAAAGCCTTGCAGCCTGCTCTGCACATGAATTTACATGCCTGTAATGCTTTGCACTGGACGTTAAGAACTTGGAATATATGCATGTGGTTTTGGGACTTGCACATAAAGCAAACAAATAAGGTATAAGAATTAAACAAGAAAAACCTTTTTTATCTTCTGAGTCAGCATTTTATAAACATTAACTACACATTTAACCAGAAGATTATCTATTACTGTTAGTCATTTAAACAGTTAACTTGCAAGTAACTACCAGGGCTAAGAGTGGACAAGCTTGCCAGTGAACAGGTCTGCAGAGTATTCTGTCTCTATCATTGACTTGCACAATCTGTCTGCTATAGTGCATAATGCTTCAGGTGACTGTGGACTCTTCTTCTGCAGTGTGGTTTACTTTCACCTGCTGTCAATGGAAAACCAATCCTTGTTTTCATTGTGGTTACTGCTTGTTGAACAGCATGTACATACTATAGTTAAGTTCAGACTCCAGAATATTTTCATCTGTGATGAGTTCCACATGATCATTTGCCCCTTATTATCTTCTAGAAAGATAATAATCTCATTTTTCTCTACCTGCCTGCATGGATCTGCCTCAACACTAGTTAGCAGTTTGTTTTGACATTTTTATTGTGAAAGAACTTTCTCTTCATTTCAAAATGCACCCTTCAGTTACCTGGGGCCAGATAATCAAAACTGGGCAAAGCAGAGCGCAAATATTTGTGCTGCACCTTGCAGTGCCCAGGTGTCCAAAAATGCTATATTCAATAGAATAGCGCACCAGTGCTATTCAACCGAATATAGGGCCATTGTGACCCAGTGCTAAGCTACTTAGCTCTGAGCAAACATGGCTCCTGAAACAGGGCAACGTAATGGCTTGTGCCCGTACTAAATTTTCGATATTCAAATGGACCCATGCAAATGAGTTCACTTGGCATGCAAGGAACTAAGGGGCCATTTTCATGCTCATTAAGGGCTCATTTGCATGGGTAGCCTGGCAATTTAGTGTTGCACTGCCTTCTGTCCTGCCCAGTCTCAGAAAGCTATCCCTAGCACCAGTGGTCCCCCTGATTGCCAGCCTAATACAAAAAATATGTTTTCCCTTGTGTCTAGCAGCCCTCTGCCCCCCCTTCCCCACTGATTGCCAGCCCAGTATAACGAAAATGTTCTCCCTGGTGTCTAGTGGTCCCCCTATGATGATTGCCAGCCCAGTACTAAGAATATGTTTTCCCTGGTGTCTAGTTGCCTCCCCCCCATTGATCACTGGCCCAATGTGCTATCATACAGTTTCCCTAGTGCTAGTGATCCTCCCACTGATCACTGACGTGATTTAGAAAGAAATAGTTCCCTTGTGTCCAATGGTCCCTCCCCCCATCCACACTCATGCCCAATGTAAAACTGAGTACTCCCTGGTGTCCAGTGGACCCCCCATCCCAATACCCAGTACAAAAAAGGATATCAATTGCCAGGTGTCTAGCTGACCCCCTCCCTGTCCCTGATCCCCCGTATAGTAAAGTAAATCCATTCCCAGCAGGCCCCCCCAACTTGGGTTTGGGGTGGAGGGAGCAGGGTAGTGGGACACTACCTGCTAGGATGGAGGATCCACTGGGAATGGATTTACTTTAGTATACAGGGGATTGGGAACAGGAAGGGGCCACTAGATGCCAGGGAATGAATTTCCTTTCTTGTACAGGGGATCGGGATGGTGGGGACCACTGGACACCAGGGAGTACTCGGTTCTACGTTGGGCATTGGTACAGGTGGGGGGAGGGGCCACTGGACACCAGAGAGTACTGAGTTCTACATCAGGCATGAGTGCAGGTAAGGAGAGAGACCACTGGACACCAGGGAAGTATTTCCTTCAACATTGAGCTGGGGATCAGTGGGGGGCCACTAGCACCAGGGAAACTATACCATGTCACATCAAGCTGGCGATTGGTGGCAGGGACCACTAGACACCTGGGAAAACATTTTCTTTATGTCAGCCCTGCGATTGGCATGGGGGACCACCAGGCACCAGGTAAAACATTTTCTTTGTATTGAGCCAGCTATCGGTGGAGGGACCACTGGCACCAGGGAAGCTTTACTATTTCACTTTGGGCTAACAATCAGCGGGGGGGGATCACTAGCACCAGGAAAACCTTTCTATTCCACATCAGGCTGGTGATCAGTGGGCAGGGGACTACTAGACACCAGGGAAAACATATTCTTTGTATTGGGCCAGCAAGGACCACTGGACACAAGGTACTGCTGTGTTGGGGGTCGGGGGGCAACTGCATTTCCTCCGCCAACTGCTAGGGTTGTGAGGGAGTAAGTTGAGGTTTCTCTCAGTGCTATATGTGCAGCACAAGGGGTCTGAGCCAAACTGCTTTGCATGCACACATACTCTGAATATTGGACTGCGCCAATATTCAGGTCCCCACCCCTTCATTTACATTGCACCCTGCTCTGAATCTTGCCTGGGTACAAACCGTCTGCCCACGCTAACCAGGCTTTTCAATATTGCACATCTACACAAAAAACGGTTTATGCTGGCAAACTGGGATTTGTGCCAGGGAAATGTTTTGAAAATCGGGCCTCTGGTGTTTTCTGTCAGTGGAAAACATATAATTTTCCCTTTCTTCTTGTGTATTATTCCATTTTTTTTTGCCCCTATCTTACCTTTCAGTTTTATTTTTATAATAATTCTGGAGTGCTTTTGATGGTAAGTTCAGTATGTTCCCTACTGTGGCTACATATGGCAGTTTATTCCACTTTGTCTATATTAATAAGAAATCTATACTACCTACCTTTGTGGTTGAGTGACCTATATGCCATGAAAATGTCACCATTTTATTTTTTTATTCCTTCTAATAAAGCTGAACACTCCAAATTGTTTAAAATTATCTACTTAAAATGTTTTACCAAGAAGGCACACTGAGCTAAAACTCATTTCCAGGTGTGACCTGGAGGAAGGGGAGAATGGGGACTGCAATAAAGATACAGATATATAATGAGGCAAAGGGTTCACATATATGGCAAGCTATCTGCAACAATTAAGCATCAAAAGGTACACAGTCAGATGTAATATACAGTATATAAATACAAATAAAGATGGCTGCAGCAATCTGTAGCCAGACTGTATGTGGCTAGGGTTACTGAGGCAAGGGGCAGAAACAGGAAATGAGTTGTGAAGCCATGGAGCAAAGGTAAGAAGAAACAGGGAGCAGGGCAAACAAATGATGGTAGGCTGTTTCTGACATAGAGAAATCTGCAAAAGGCTGAGAGCTGAGCAGAGAATTATTTGAAGAAAGTTGTAGTGAAGGTGGGTGTCAGAAATCTGTAGAAGAATGAAGCCTGATAAGAGGCGGAAAAAATGAAAGACCATTTTCAGTTTAGGGTTATCAGCTGCCACTGTGGAGAAAGCTTACACCAGAGCCAGTCATGGCCCCAGGGAAATCATCTTGAAACCTAACTCTGACCAGCATAGCTCTTCATTAGTTACCTTTGTCACTGAATACAACTCCAAAGTGATTGCACTTAAACAGACCATTTTAAATAATGGACCTGTATTAACCAGTGACCTTATTTTGGAAACAGTGGTAGCAAGGCATCCAGGACCCCAGATCACATTCAGCAGGAATAAAACCCTTGCTGACCATCTGGTCCATGGCATTTTACATGACCATAAGTTAAATCCTGGCTCAACATAAAACCATAATGCTACCACAAGTGCTACAAATGCAGTGTGTGAAGATACACCAAACATGACAATTTGTTCCGTTTGCCCTGCCTGCCTAGGGAGATTTTCATTAAAAAATATAGCTATTGCAACACAAATGTCTATACCGCTTGGTGTGTGTGCTCTATAGGCTATATCAATCATAGGATTAGCAACTGAAAATGAAATCAAAGAGCATGTGAGAGCGATCTAAATAGGGGGCATGAACAATACTCTTGGGGCATATTTTGTGGATATCCATTATTGCAATACAAGGAGTGACTATTTTATGGGCATTGAACACCATGGGATGGGGTGGTGGAGAGGTTCTGCACCTAGCTGCAGATGATTTCCAAGTCACCTTTTATGCCCATCTCTTTCTCTCTCTCTCCCATGGTAAGACCTTTTTGCTGTTATCAGTCTTCATCCATTTCCTTTATTAAAATAAATCTTACTTGATGTGGCACCACAAATTACATAAACTACTTGTAGCATTAATCTGGGTATGTAAATGCCTGAAAAACTCTTTGAATTAGGCAGGTTGTTTTGACATATTTTTCTAAATGTGGGTACTGTGTCTTTAAATATTTTGTATAAATCAAACAGCGTGTTGTCCAGCACCACTTCCAGTTGAAGCATGAGCATACTGCAAGATGTCAGCGAGAACAGTCATCAATGTACTGTAGATGGGCTTCTGTTAACTCTGCAAATAAAAGCACTTGATGGATTAACTGTATGCATTTTTGCTATTGCTTTGAGTGCACCAACCCTTTGTTTTCAGGTATCTAATGCTTTTGAGTAAGATATAGTCTCCACCTGAGATGCTCATAGAGTGAGACTTGTAGAGTCTTGGTAGTGTTAAGGGTCCTGCTTGTGGTACCTGTGACCACACACCAACTGACACCACCCAGGGAACCTTGTGAACATAGCCAATAGAAAAGGGAGGTGGGTGTCAAATAATCAGGGAAATGCTCCCTTAATGACAGCAGGTTGATGGCATCTGTCAATTGCCACCCATGCTTGATGATCCAGCCACAGTATTGGTACCTGTCCATCTCTACACACTCGATCCATAACTCTCCAGAAACACTCCATAGTCAGACTGACAAAGGTGCCCTGCTTCACAGGGGGGGGGGGCAATACAATGTGTGCAGCTTGGAAGGTGGTAGCCAGACTATGATCGTGGTGTTCCTCTGCAAGTAGTAAAGTTCCTGGGTGCACAACAGTGGTGAGCAGCAGAGATACCAGAAGGGCAACCAATACATGCCACAAAACAGAATAATAAAATACTGTAAGAGGCAAAGTGGACCTGAAGAACAGTAGGGGAAAAGTCTGTTTGGTGCAGTTACTTGGTAGTGCCACTCTAAGTGACAGCTTACAAATATAAGTTCACTACCCAATTTATAGACAATCTCAAAAAGTGGTAACAGCATCGTTAGGGGATACAGCATCAAAACAATAGCAATATGAATTATTATTCCAAACCAACTCTTTAAAAAAGCACAGCACTGAAGAATATTTCATGGGTTCTGGTGGTGACAAAAAATTTATATTCCAAAAAGCATGAATAAAACTGTTAGCATGACAGTATCTAAAAGCACCAAAGTTTTAGGTTATCTCATTTAGAGGTTGCATTATGGTAGTGATTAAGGACAGCCAACAGGTCCATAATCTGGATTACTGTAGGAAAATGTGCGTCATTGTTCCTTTGTGGCTCTCATTTCTATTTTGTTAAAAGGCTGTAGTGTTGCTCTGCTTAATGAAAGACGTCAATAAATCCCTACATTATCAAAATCATATAACATCAACAGCAATTCAGTTTTAAAATGTACTGTCTGAAATAAGGATTAGGTTGCAGTAAAGGGCTACAATGTTATGCCAACAATAAATATCTACCTTCTTACTGAAAACAATTTTAGATTATCTTTTTATCTGTACTGTATGTCCTAACCTCTTTCCTTATGCATGTGGGCAAAATGCATCAGCCTAAGGCAAAATACATAAAAGATATGTTATAATCTCATGCTGAAAGAGATGAGAAGGTAAATTAAAAATAATGTTTTAAACCTTAAGCAAACCCTCATATAGTCTAAAGCATTACAGCTGAAACTGTGAGATCAGTGTTCAAATGATAGTGACATTACAAGGCCACTAACCCAGAATGCACTATTATAATATGCCCTACTGCAAATTCTGCTGTCAAAACAAAGTCATTCATAGTCTGGATTGACAGTTGCATGTTGGAGACATGTGGTACAGTCTTCCAGTATCCCCCATGCTTGTGTTGATATGTTAGACCACTTAAAAGGTGATCTAACTTTCTATCTCCACAATCTCTGCCTCTCTTCTCAAACCTGTCACTAATCACTGTCATTCCCATTAGCCACTCTGTTGCAATCGGTCTTTGTCCCTCCCATCCCCAATTTCTGATGCCACCAAATATTCTGGCATTGTCCATACACATTAGTTATTTTTTGGCACTTGTTCTCCCCCTCCCGGATCTCTGCCCCCCCCCCCAATATGCCACCATTCTCCACCATTCCCATTAGCCACTCAGTGGCACTCACACTGTACCTTCCTTCCCAACATCTCGCCCCCAAATTCTCGTGATTCTCCTATATTAATCACTCTGTAGCCTACAGACTCTCCTCCTGATCTCTGCCCCCAACCTGAACCCTTCAACGTCATTCACATCACTCACTCTGTGAGACCTAGGTGTAATCATATCAAATGACCTTAAGGTTGGCAAGCAATGTGAGAAGGCGGTAGGGAGGGCTGGGGAGATACTGGGATGTATAGGGAGAGGCATCACCAGCAGAAAACAGGAAGTTGTTATCCCCCTGTACAGACATTTGGTGAGATCCCATCTGGAGTACTGCATCCAGTTCTGGAGATCCCATCTCCGTAAGGACATAGACAGGATGGAGGCAGTTCAGAGGAGAGGAACGTAAAATGGTGCAGGGTATGCAAAAGAAGCCATATGAGGAGAGGCTAAAGGAGCTTAGTATGTATACCCTTGAGTAAAGGAGAGAAGAGGGGGACATGATAGAAACGCTTAAGTACCTCAGTGGAATCAACAAAGTCCAAGAGGGTGGCAACTTTCAGAACAAGAGATGTGCAAGAACAAGGGGACACAATTTGAAGATAGAGGGGGGACGGCTCAGGGGCAATGTGAGGAAGTATTTTTTCACAGAGAGGGTGGTGGATGCATGGAACAGCCTTCCAGAAGGAGGTTGTGGAGTCTAAAACTGTGGGAGAATTCAAGAATGCATGGGACAGACATAAGGCAATTTTTGTGGGGGGTAGGAAGAAATAGGATGTTGGTTAAATAGGATCTGCCACTTATCCTGTAGGTAGGGAAATGGGCAGACTAGGTGGGCCAAGTGGTCCTTATCTGCCATCAAAGTCTATGTTTCTATGTGGAAGTTCCTCTCTCCCAAATCTCCAGCATTTGCTTTCTCCCTCCTCCATGATTTTGTCCTCCACCTAAAATCTGCTGTCATTCATAATAATTCACTATGTGGCTCTTGCTCTTTATGACTCCGCTCTGATCTTTACCCCCCCCCCATACTGCCATTGTCTGTATACATTATCTATTGCTGTCTATTGCTTGTTACTGTTGTTTGCAATGTTTGTAATACATACTGCTTAATTTCCTTTTTGCCTGTACCCTTCCCTATACAGCACTGCTACATATTTGTTGTGTTTAGGTAAACCTCCATTCATTTCTACCTATATTTGTCATGTTGCACCAATTAATTTATTCTCATTTGGTACATTTCCATTTTAAACAGTCTTTATTTATTCTATTTAACCATTCTTTTTCTGTTTATGGAACATGAATACGCTACGATTCTTTTATCTTAGTATGAAAGCTAAACTAATTTTTCTCATTACTCTGCCTACAAACCAATCCATTATAAATTTCAATAAGTAAAAAACATCAATGAGGCACATGTATTTCAATTTTAATTTCTGTCCACCGCATCTCTCAACTAATCCCCCATCTTATCTTTCCTTTGTCATTATCTTCCCTAATACTTCTTCATAGCAAACTATGTCTAAAACATGCATAAAAGTGGTCCAGAAGAAATCAGCAACACAACACAAGTATACAGTTTCATGAACTTTGTATTATTTCATTGATTCAGTTCCAACCCAATTAATTTCATCCTTACTATGTATGTTATTGAACTTAATTACCACACAGCCACAGCTGCTTCTACATTACTTCTCAAAATGTACATGTCCTGTTTTCATAGACTTGTTCTCTTCCATAACTCAGTTTGCATTGCTAACAGCTGTCACAACCCTTCAGATGCCTGAAAAGGATACCTTGCTCAGCCACAACCTCACTTGGGATATCTTTAGGTCTGAATCCCACCAGAGCCACTGCTCACTCATTACAGTGCTCTTTACCAAAGGGCAAAATACCCACCCCTTTGTCACAGCTGAAAACATATTGCCTTAGATACTGTATGTTAACTGTAGCTGTTTTCTTCAGAAGTTGCTCACAGATTTGCCAATTTAATCCTGGTTACCTGTACCTGAAATGACTTAGTCAGATAAAGAATGAAGTATATAAAGATAACATTGAATTCTCCATGATATTTACAAATGTTACAGAAAAGTATACATGAAAGACTATGGGGAATACAGTATTTCTGTAGAGATAAAAAAAATAAATGCATTTGGCAAAGACAGAGATCACACAAAAAAAAAAATAATTCAACACTATCTAAATCTCAGTGTAGAAGAGGCTTACCCCCAACAGGGGCTTAGTGAGTTATGGAAGACATGAACCCATAATGTTGCTAGTTCAAAATCACAAACATAACTGACTCTAAGAGGAAACACACACAGAGGTATCTTTGGCTGGCTGGCAAGGCAAGGTATTTGTATTCATAAAGCACCATTTCCCAAGGGCTCAGGGTGTGGCACATGATTTAAAATGATAAAACATCTCCCATAAAGACAAAAATATAATAAAATAAATACATCACAGCCATTGCCATTAAAATACCTAGACTACTGTACGTCTAAAACTGTACACCTGTACTGCACACCTGCCACTACCTACTCACTATTATTCAGTTTCTGTACCTTTCTGACTTTGCACTTTTCCTCCTCACCATGGGTGAGAGCCCTTATAATCTGTGTTTCGATTTTTTGTGAATTTGGTAATACTGTTGACATTACTGTGATACTGTATACTCTATGGGCTGGATATTCAAACTGCGCTATTTTGTGGCGCAAGCCTTTGCGCTGCACAAAATAGTTGCTCAAGGAGTGTGGCAGGAGTGATATTCAAAGTTTAACGTATTGAGCAACTCCTTTGAATATCACCCCCTGGCCACAGCCACTGTGCATGACGCAGTGGAACTTGCGCCACCGCAAGTGGTCAGAGTGGAGCATTCAACTTGCGGTGGTGCAAGTACCATTGCGCCATGCGCAAATTTCTGATATTCAAAAGGTGACATGCAAATGGGGCCATAATTCATGAAAGGCACAGGGGGGGCCATTTGCATCTGTTTATGGCCCCATTAGCATGCCATTAGCATGCAGGTGCGCCTAATCCTAAGGACTTGCGCTGGCACCCTGCCAGCAGCAGCCATTGGGGACAATGCCCCTCCCAGCAGCCGATCGTGGGAAAATGTGTCAAGCCCCCTCCCCGACTGGCCCGATCGTGGGCATAGCTTACATCACCCCACCAACCCCGATCGGCGGGCAGCAAAGTGTCCCCCTGAAACATATCCCTGGTGGTCCAGTGGACCGATAAGCCCAATCGTGAGCTGCAGAGTTTTAAGCCCCTCCCCAACTATGTCCCTGGTGGTCCAGTGGACCGATAAGACCGATGGCGGGCTGCAGAGTTTTAAACCCCACCTCCCCCCAAACATATCCCTGGTGGTAAAGTGGACCGAAAAGCCCGATCATGGGCTGCATAGGTGGCAAACCCCCACCCCAGACCATATCTCTGGTGATCTAGTGTCCCCCCCACTAACCGCCCATGAAGCCCCACCACCTCCCCCCATAGCCGCCGGCAGCATCCACCACCTGCCACCCGCCCCACCGACTGACTGCCAAGTAGGGCTGCATGCCCATTGGTGCAAAGCAAGGCCAATGGGCGTGCAGCCCGTACCATAAAAGCAGTCCAGGTATGTGAATGAATGACTTCATTCAGATATCTGGACAGCTTTATGCGGTATGGGCTGCATGCCCGGCTCTATGCTCTTCACCAATGGGTGTGCAGCCCTACCAGGCAGTCAGTCGGTAGGCGGCAGGGTGGCAGGCAGGTGATTCCCGCCGCCCGCCAGCTGTGGGGCGGAGCGGGGTGGGGCTTGTGGGTGGGTGGTGGGTGGGGACACTAAATCACCAGGGATATGGTCTTGGGTGGGGGTTTTACACCTTATGCAGCCTGTGATCAGGCTTATCGGTCCAGTATATCACCAGGGATATGTTCAGGGGGTTTCAAACTCTGTAGCCCATGATCTGGCTTATCGGTCCACTGGACCACCAGGATATGTTCTGGGGTTTCAAACTCTGCAGCCCATGATCAGGCTTATTGGTCCACTGGACCACCAGGACACGCTCGGGGAACACTTGCTGCCCGCGATAGGGCTGGTTTGGGGGTATTTACACTTATGCCCGCTGATTGGGCCAGTCGGGAGAGGTGGACTTTCTGCTTTTCCCATGATCAGGCCAGTCAGGGGGTGGGGGATGTTTTACACTTTTGCCCATGATTGGGCTGCAGGAGGGGCACAGGGAGTAGGTTGAGGGCCAGCCACAGGTGGCAGCTGCTGTGTTGCACTCTGCAATGTGGCAGCTCACCTGTGGGTGGCCCTCGACTTGATCCCTTTTTTTTTGGCTCAAAGTTGTGCAGGTGCAGGTTGGGGGTTTAGCCTGCACAACTCTGCACAGCCCGACTGAATATTGGGCTGTGCAGTTTATGCATGGTTCCTCCCCCTCCAGTTCAGCATGCATTCATTTGCATTGCGCTGTTGCTCAACATGTTTTCAGTGGTGCAACTGCCTCCTCCTGAATATTGCAGAATGGCACAATTTTGGACTTGCACAGGCGCAACCCTATTGCACATGGCGCAACCCTTTTGAATATCCGGGTCTATGTATTTAATACTGTTTATTTTGACAATGCCTCACAGTGCTTATGTTCCCACCTGTCTTGTCTCCCCCTCCTTTTTTATGGTATGACGAGGATCCATTGTAAAGGAGCTTTTAGCTCAAAGGATTTACTTCTGATATTTCTAATAAAATAAATAAATCAAATAAAAAAATACACCCATACATGCCCCTCTGACATCACATACTGGATAATTTTTTTCTTTATCTCTGGAAACCAACTTTTTCCAGAACTGATTTTGTGTATTGAAGCCTGGTCCTTTTATTATCCCAGCTGGCTAAATTGGTAGGGTACTGTCTTGCTTTGCACTTGCCCTGTTTACATTCAAAACATGTCTGTTTGTCATAAGAAGAATTCAGCCCTTTGAAGTTTAACCAAAACAAAAAGCCTTTTACAGGAGAGGAAAAATGATTGCTTACACAATGCTCAGCTGAAATAGTTTATAGAGGTATAGAAGCATAGATGATAACACACACACACACAAACACACACACACATACACACACACACACACACATATTGCAAGATGTCACACAAATGTATGTAAGCATGCATAATTCCCTAAATACACTGTTTTACTAATAATACCATCACAAACCTCTCATATGATACAGGATACAGTCTTATTATTTGTTTATTTTATGTATTTCAATTTTGTTAACCAGGTAGGCCCAATGGGCCCCGAAGGTCCCTTTTTCAGGGGTGACCCAGAATTACTTACATAAAGTAAAAACATTTTGCAAGGTACAGTACATAAGAGAACGTCACTCTTGTTTTCAGTAAAGACACTGATCCCTACTGTGTGCCCAAGGTATGACACCTCTGTCATCCTTATTTGGCACCTCACCACCTTGACTGTCAGGCCTGTATCCTTCAATCTGTTGAGCACCTCAGTCACATGCTAGACCTGATCCCCCATGTCTTGCTGTAGATACTGATATTATTAATGTATGCCAGAGCAAAGTCTCCTGCCCCCAGACAGAATGCGGTCCATCAGCCATGAAAAGGTGACTGACACATACTTCATCCTGAATGGCATTACTCAGAACTGAAATAGGCCAAATGGAGTGATGAAGGCTTATCTCTCTCTAGTTTCAGGAGTCAGGGGTACCAGGTCAGTGGTGATCAGATACATGACTCCTCCAGCATCTATAGGACCTTATCTGTCCTGGGCATGGAGTATGTATCTGACTCACTACAGCTGTTGTGTTTGTGGTAGTCAATTCAGAACTTTATCATCTCAGCCTTCTTGGGGATCTTTACCACCAGGAAGGCAAAGGGACTACTGGATTCCTGGATTATCCTAAGTGCCAGCATTTCTTTGATCTCCCCACTATTAGTATGTTTCACTCCCTGTAGGACTCTGTAGGCTGGGTGTCTCAGTGGGGCCTGGGAACCAGTAACCATGTGGTGCTCCACCAGTGAGGTATACCCTGGTTTCCCTGTGAATATTTCCTCAAATGTCTGCAGCACCCCTTGCATTTTGGCAGCTTAGGCCAGTGTCAGCCACACAAGGAGGGTGACAGCATCCAGTGAGGATTCTCTCTCTTAACATCTCCCAAGAGATCCACCAGCAGGTCTACTTCTGCCTCTTCCTCCTCCTCCTCCTCCTCCTCCTCCTCCCGATAGATAAACACAGCCAGGCCTATCTGCAGACACCAGGAGGAAGGACTGCTGTTTGACTGGACTTCTCTACTGGGACTAAAGAAGTAGAACTCTTGTACTTGGACCTTTAATTTAGGGTAAAAAAACTAACAAACAAAACAAAAAAAGTGTGTGTTTGTCTGAGTTAACTGAACTGAATGGTTATCTGAACAGTTATCTAGGTGTAAATCTCAGGTGATTGAAAGGACTTGATAGCTGTGAGGTTTAAATTACTTGTAGAAAGATCTAGTAAGTGGTGGCTTGTAGCTAGAAGGAGCTAAATTTAAAGACTGCCTTAGAAAGATTCTGCTAGTAAGGCAGAAGACAGCAGGAGGAAGGACTGCTGTGTGACTGGACTTCTACAGGAACTAAAGAAGTAGAACTCTTGTACTTGGACCTTTAATTTAGGGTAAAAAAACCAACAAACAAAACAAAAAAAGTGTGTGTTTGTCTGAGTTAACTGAACTGAATGGTTATCTAAACAGTTATCTAGGTGTAAATCTCAGGTGATTGAAAGGACTTGATAGCTGTGAGGTTTAAATTACTTGTAGAAAGATCTAGTAAGTAGGGGGAGTGGCTTAGCTAGAAGGAAGCTAAATTTAAAGACTGCCTTAGAAAGATTCTGCTAGTAGCTTGGCAGAAGACAGCAGGAGGAAGGACTGCTGTGTGACTGGACTTCTCTACTGGGACTAAAGAAGTAGAACTCTTGTACTTGGACCTTTAATTTAGGGTAAAAAACTAACAAAGAAAACAAAAAAAGTGTGTGTTTGTCTGAGTTAACTGAACTGAATGGTTATCTGAACAGTTATCTAGGTGTAAATATCAGGTGATTGAAAGGACTTGATAGCTGTGAGGTTTAAATTACTTGTAGAAAGATCTAGTAAGTAGGGGGAGTGGCTTAGCTAGAAGGAAGCTAAATTTAAAGACTGCCTTAGAAAGATTCTGCTAGTAGCTTGGCAGAAGACAGCAGGAGGAAGGACTGCTGTGTGACTGGACTTCTCTACAGGAACTAAAGAAGTAGAACTCTTGTACTTGGACCTTTAATTTAGGGTAAAAAAAACTAACAAACAAAACAAAAAAAGTGTGTGTTTGTCTGAGTTAACTGAACTGAATGGTTATCTGAACAGTTATCTAGGTGTAAATCTCAGGTGATTGAAAGGACTTGATAGCTGTAAGGTTTAAATTACTTGTAGAAAGATCTAGTAAGTAGGGGGAGTGGCTTAGCTAGAAGGAAGCTAAATTTAAAGACTGCCTTAGAAAGATTCTGCTAGTAGCTTGGCAGAAGACACCAGGAGGAAGGACTGCTGTGTGACTGGACTTCTCTACTGGGACTATATTGCCCTCCTTCCCTCCCCTCCACCCTCCCAACCAAAGCTAGTTCTACTTTTATAGGCACAGGATTTGACTGACAACAGGAACTTCCTGTTTGGGAGCAGGAAGCGTTGATCACAGAGCCACCAAAGACCCACCATCCTAGAAGGGCAAGAGTAGCTCTCCGGCCCCCTCTAGCTACTGGAGGTCTGCCTTTGAGCAAGTAAGGGGTCTACTGAGAAATATAGGATATCCTTGTCTCAGAACAGGACATTCAGGAGCTTAAAGGGCACACAGGCAGAAAGTAAGGAGAGAGAGAGAAAAAAAAAACAGGAAAGACTAAGGACTTTAAACAGTTAAGGGGCCAGAAATAAGACATGATGGGAGTGGTGCAGTGCAGTGGCTGTGGAGCAGCAGTCTTCTGGGAGATGTTCTGGAGGATGCGGTGTTGTCCCATCTGCAGGCACCTCTGTGGGCTGAGGGAGGAGGTTGCTCAACTCCAGGCTGAGTTGGCCAGGATTTGTGGGACCTCCTCTTCCATCCAGGGACCACTAGTGCCACTGCCATTGCCTCAGAGGTTGCCAAGAGAGAGGAGCGGTTGGACCACAGTGGGCTCAGGGAGGGTGAGGGTGGTGGAACAGAGGCGCATCCCTCCAGTTGTACCTCTCCACAATTCCTATGCTATTCTGGCAAAGTGTGGTTCCTCTATGGAGGTACCTGCAGTGGAGACCAAGAAGGATGCTGGGAACCTCCACAAAGGAGACCCACAGGAGGGTAGCAGGGGACCCCACAGGGGAAGGAAACAACTCCTGGTGGGGGACTCCATTGTTAGGAAGGTAGAACTAGGGGAGGAAGGGGAGAGGGAGGTAAGGTGCCTGCCTGACACCATGGCTAGGTGGGACAGGGAGCGAATCCTCAGGATTGCTGGAGCTGTTGCACAGGGGAAGGAGCTGGATGTCATTGTCCACCTAAGGACAAATGACCTGGCTAAGAAAGGGATTAGAGAAGTGCAGGAAGAGTTTGTGGAATTTGGGAGGGGTCTTAGACAAGTAGCATGCATGGTAACCTTCTCAGAGGTGCTGCCCATCTATGGCGTAGGAGAGGCTAGGGTTTTCTGCACCATGGTATTCAATCAGTGGTTGAAAAACTGGTGTGGAGCTCAAGGATTTGGCTTCACTGGGGACTGGGGGTCCACCTGGAGTGATGCAAGCCTATACTGGCATGATGTCCTGCATCTGTCCGGGAGGGGAACCAGGATCCTAGGTGACAGGTTTAAATGCTTCATTGGCAAGCATTTAAACTAGCCAAGGGGGGAGGCACTGGAAAGGAGCAGGGAAATCCTCCCCCCAAAAAAATAGAGTAGTAAGTGCAGTAAACACCAACATAGAGGTGTCAATAGGGAGAAGGGCTGGGGTAAATGGAGAAAGTGACAAAGGCAAGAAGGACAGGGATGAGGCAAAAAGGAGTAAGTCCATCAGGAAATGGAGAGTAATGAGTACTAATGCCCATAGTCTGGGCAAAAAGCTCTCTGAGCTGGTGGCCTTGATGGAAGAGGGATGCCAGGATATCGTAGCAGTCACAGAAACATGGTACACAGAGAACCATGACTGGGATGTTAACATACCAGGGTACATAACCTACAGGAGAGACAGGCAGGGGAGAAGAGGGGGATGAGTAGCTCTCTATGTAAAGGAAGGGATAAAAGCAATTGAACAAAAAGTAAACTGGGAGGAGAGGAGACACTGTGGGTCACCATGGAGACTGGAAAGGGCACCACAATACACACAGGGGTTGTATACAGACCCCCAGTCGGGGGAGGGAATGAACAAGAATATGATAGAAGGTATTCTTAGGATGGCAGAGAAAGAGGAGATACTGTTGATGGGAGACCTGAATATGCCAGATGTTAACTGGAGTACATTTGCTGCAGCCACATCCAAGAGCAGGGCCATTCTTGATGCCCTACAGGTGGCAGGACTCAGACAGCTAGTTTTGGAACCCACTCACGAGGGAGCAATCTTAGCCCTTGTACTCTCAAACGGGGGCAGTGAGAGGATCTCAGATCTAGAAGTGGGTTACCATCTGGGAACAAGTGACCATCAAACAGCTACAGAGTCAAGCCATACAAAGGTAGTGGATGCATGGAACAACCTTCCTGAGGATTTTGTGGGGTCTAAAACTGTGGGAGAATTCAAGAATGCATGGGACAGACATAAGGCAATTCTTGGGGGGGGTAGGAAGAAATAGGCTGTTGGTTAACTAGGATCTGCGGCCTATCCTGTAGGTAGGGAAATGGGCAGACTAGATGGGCCAAGCAGTCCTTATCTGCTGTCAAAGTCTATGTTTCTATGTTATCTTGTCCGGGTCATGGTAGGCCTTCATCATGTTTACATGGCAGATTCGTTGCTTGTGTCTCCTGTCCAGTCTCTCCACCATGTAAATAACATCATTCACCCTACTGACCACCAAGTAAGGATTCTCCCAAGCTGCTTGTAATTTATTCTGTTGGGGAGGATGAGTACCATTACCCACTGCCCAACTTTGTACTCCCAGGCTCTGGTCCCATGGTTATACGACATCTTCTGTCTCTGTTTTGCAGTGGCTAGGTTCTCCTGGGGAAAGCCCATGAGCTCTTGAACCATGGCCTGAAATTCAGGACATACTTCAAAACAAATTCCCCTGGGGTGCAAGCTCACCCTCTTATTCATCACTTCCTAAATCAAGAGGACCCATTACACTATGGCCAAAGGGGAACTCAAAGGGTGAGAACCCTGTGGACTCCTGGGGGACTTCCTCATTTGCAAATAAGAGATGAGGTTGGTACCGGTCCCACTTTCATATGCTGGGTGGCTAATGCCCTTAACATAGACTTAAAAGATGCATTAAATAATTCAACTAGACCATTAGTCTTGGGGTGGCATAGGGAAGCCCTGAGCTGCCTCATCTGACATTTCTTCCAAAGACTAGCCATTAGGGCAGCATGAAACTGGTACCCTGATCCAGTAGAATCTCCTAGGGAAAATCAACCCAGCTGAATATCCCTAGCAGTTTGTTGCCACTTTTTCCACCTTAATGGAGGACACGCCTCTGGGTATCTTGTAGCATAATCCACAACCACCAAGCTACACCTCTTTCCTGTGTAGCTTTGATTGCTGAGTAGCCCCACAATGTTCACAACAATTCTCCAATATGTCTCTTCAATTATAGGCATTGGAATCAAAGCTTCCTTCAACTTTTCCCCAACATTTCCCATCCTCTGGCACCGAAGAAAATTCTAGCAGTAGTTTGCCACATCTTTTAAGATACTGGGCCAGTAAAAATTGTTGGTTAGCCTACTTTTTGCTTAGTGTTCTGAAAAAGGTAAATTTATGAGATAAAGCCAGAAGCTGCTTCCTATATTCTTTAGGAATTACCATCTGCTGAAGTTCCCTTTCCTTCTGTCCTCTGTTTCGAACCCACACATGATATAGTAGTCCATTTTCTTAGTATACCTACTTTGCTTTGAAGTCTGAAAGTCACCTTCCACCCTGGTGGCTAACTTCCTTAATTTTTGTAGGAATGGGTCAGCTTTCTGAGCTCTCCCCAGCTCCACATGCCTAACCTTCCCTAAAACACACTCTCCTGTGGGACAGCAAACCTTGGTTGGGCTCTCCCTAGACTGTAGCTGTGATTAAGAACTACAGCTCCCAGCTAGTTCTTCAGTTACAACTTCTCTTGCTGCTGAGGGAGATGTTTCTTCAGACTGCACTGCTCCCTCTGTGTCCTCAGGATTTGTCTGGTTTCCTATCCTTATTGTGGTAGTGACACATATAATGTTGACACAACTGTCAAAGTTAATACCTGTATGACATCAACAGGCTCATCCAGTACAACACTTGCCTTTCTTATGCACTGGCCACCTTCCCAGCTTAGAATGATCTGGGCCATTGGCCCTGAGACCACAGGACTCATCACTCCTGTAATACTGGAAAACTACTCCAGTAGTATCTATTCCTCTTGAATCAACCCATTTTACCATTAAAATGGATGGCCCAGTGTCCCTCAGTCCCCGGTGTACCAACCTATTTACCAATGAAGGGTGCATGTATGAAGTGGAGTTAATGGGACTGCACTCTGGGTATAGGCCACTAGCTGCTGAGAGCTTCCAGAGCTCCTCCTCCTGTTGCACACACCCTTTTGCTATAATTTGTAGACAATCATATGACAGGTGTCCCAGTTTTTGGAAGCTATACCACCTGTGTTCAGCTGACTCCTTACTTTTGAAGCCATTTCACTTCCCTTTTGTAGCACCTGTGTTCAGCTGACTCCTTACTTTTGATGCCATTTCACTTCCCTTTTTGTTTAGGCACAGGTAGGCTTCCCTTTCCCCGGTTTCCTTAAAACCATGTGATGCCCCTCTCCCAATGTTAATGCACTGAGTGTATGGCTGGTTGGATGCGAGTTGATCAGCACTCTTGGCTGCCTCCTTTGTGGAGCTCAAAGCCCTATCCAGCAAACACATTCTCAGTTCCTCTGATACAGTCTTTATGAAATGTCACATGAGGAACAAATCATTTATATGTTCCACAGAGCAATCCTTTGCACCCTCTAGCCATCATTGGAACAGATTGCCTAATTCTACACACATTTCAGAATAACTATCTTCTGGTGCCTTCCTGAAAATCTCTAAATTTTTGTCTATAGACCTCAGGATTCAATTCAAAACATTTAAGCAATGCATTTTTCACTTTGCTACAGTCATCACTGTCCATCCTGGAAAAGGCTTCTAATACTCTGCTCACAAGGAATGGTAAAAGGTGAGTTGCCCAGAAAGCTCTGTCCAATTTAAATTGCTCACAAATTCTCTCAAAAGATTTTAAAAACAAACCAAGATAATCCCACTACTGATACTTGGGAAACATTCTGGAATTAATTTGGCTTCTTGGGTTCAACCACTGAGACTAGCATTTATTGTTTGTGATGCTGTCTTCTGGCACAGAATTTCCATCTCCTATCATGTTCAGGCTCCCCTTCTTACTTGTCTCTCAGCTGAATCTCATGTGGTACTGCCTTTCTCACTCCTCTATCTTTCCCTCACTCCTCAGCTTCCAGTTTCATCCTCTGCAGCTCTGCAACTGTGTTCACCTTAACCCAAGTGTGCTCCAGCTGCATCATCTCTGTTTGCACAGCTGATTCAGTTTTACATTCAGGCTCATTTGCATGCTTCCTAGCTTCTGTCTGAACCACATTGCCTATCAGTGAACACTTTTGCATGACTTGTCAGGTCACTTTTCTTGAGGATGTCTATGAGTTCTGCCTCTGGCTGGCCTTTCTCAAAGATGAGCTCTATTCTTTTGCAGGGTATCATGTCATAAGAGTGACCCAAAATGAGCGACAAGAAATATAGTGACTCATTTTGGGTGCTTTTATGGTGGGTTACCCTGCAGAATAGTGAGGATATGGGATAGTGAACAGGGGGAAGGGCGAATGGAATGATGGAATGGCAAGGGGAAGGGGGAGGGACAGGGAAGGGGTTTTCAGGTACTGGTGTACCAGCTGCTGCTGAGCTAGCCATGTGGTGTGGTGATGTGGGAGGCTAGCTCTGGCAGAGCAGGTACTAGGTTCGATACCTGGAGCAGGTTACTTTTTGCCTCTGCTGCAAACTGCAGCACTTAAATTTTGCTGAGATCCAGATTTTTGCCCCCTCCTCGATATGCACCCCCTGGAGTACAGAATCCTAAGTAACGGGGGGGGTGGGAGGCAAAAGGGGTGCAGCCCACCCACAAAAATACTTTTTTTCATTCCGGATGTTGGATCTCCCTGAAGTGTATTTCACTGATTTGTTTTTCAGTGATATACACTCACCATAAAAGCGATAGCTGTTTTGCATTCCTTATTATGACATGGAACCTTTTGCACAGCACATAAAGGTTTGGGAATGTGCATTTCTCATATGGCCCAAACAAAACATTTTCTACATATTTACTCTTACAGTTCACTATTGATTATTCACTCACATTTGTGCAATAAACATTGGGTGAATTATCAGGCAGGCAGATATAGTGACTGTTTTGTTTTGTGACTGGACAGATAACCATTTTATTGACAATCCCTTTCAGATCCCAGATCTCAGCTGCTATCACCCAGTTTGTCATAGACTTGTTCGCTCCCAGAGCTATCTTCACTGCTACCAGTTTTCACAACCCTTCAGATGCCTGAAAGGGTTACCTTGGTATGCTTCCACCACTCAGCCTCAACTTCATTCTGAGTATCTCTAGGTCTGAATCCCACCCGGGCCACTGCTCTCTCAGTACAGTGCTTCCTACCAAAGGGCAAATGACCACCCCTTTTTTCACAGCTGAGAATAAATTTCCTTAGATATGGTAACTGTGGCCTTTCTTTTCAGAAATGGATCATAGACTTGTCAGTTTACCCCTGGTTATCCATATCTGAAATGACTCAGTCACAGAAAGCATGAAGTTTATAATATTTACTACTCCACAGTTTTTACATATGTTTCAGGAGAATACACATGAAACACCATCAGGAATACAATATTTCTACAGGGATAACAAACATAATTTGGAAATTATAGAAATCACACAGGAAAAAAACTAACTTAATGCTATCCAAACCTCTACATAGAATAAAAGAGCTTCCCCCAACTGGGATTTGGTGAGTTATTGCAGACTCCAACACATGATGTTGCTTGTTCAAAATCTCAAACATAACTGACTCTAAAAGCAAACACACACAGATATTTTTGGCTGACCTGTCCATTACTGCAGCATCATCATACATGCCCATCTGACATTACACACTGGACCATTTCTTTGATTTCTGAAGACCACCCTTTTCTTGAATGGGTCCAAATTGGTTTTGTTGATTGAAGCCTACTCCTTTTGTTATTCTGGTTGGCTAAATCAGTGGGGGTGCTGTCTTGCTCTGTTTTGACCTGTTTGCACTCAAAACATGTCTTGGTGTTATGGCAGGGAATCAGCCTTTTGAAGTTTAACCAAAAAAAAGCTGTTTACAGAGCAGTAAAAAGAATTGCTTACACAAAGGCCCCTCTTAGCTGAGTGCTCCCAGGCATGAGCTACATTGTAATAAAATGTTCAGTTTCTCCTCAGCTGAAATACTTTATTGAGACATAGATGATAACAAAACAAACACACACATGCACGTGCATACACACACACACACACATATGAAAAAATGCATTGCAAGATATCACAATGTATGTAAGCATGCATAATCCCCTAAATGCAATGTTTTACTAATAATATCATCATCACACGCCTCTCATAGGATACAGTCTGATTATTCTAAAAATAATGGCTATATCAGTTACATGGCCAATTTGAGCACCACCATATTTACTGTACATTCCCAGTGAGCTCTTGATTGTATGAACACTACTAGAATTCTCAAAAAATAAATGTGTACTTTATTTTTATTTCTTCATCATATGCACAATCCAAATATGTATACAACGTATGTTCATGAGGAGGATTATTATCTGCTGTTCACCACTTGATTTCTATCCTTCCTCACGCCAATCTGTGCTCCCCCCCAAATTGCTGCCATTTTACTTATATTTTTGCTGCCATGTGGCATTGCCTCTCCACCCCTCCCTGATCTCCCCCATCTCTCAGTCACCAAAACATACTGACATTCTCCACATATACCACATGCTCTCTTCACTCCTCCCCGATTCCTTTCCGCCTCCTGCCATTTCCCATACTTTACATTACCTGCTCTATGCCACTTCTCTCCCCCACCATCTCTGCCTGTGGAAACATAGAAGTTGATGGCAGATAAGGATGACAAGGCCCATCCAGTCTGCCCATTTTTTCTACCTTATGAAGGTGCTATAGGCCTATTTATTCATACCCATCTGTATTGCTCCCTTATGCCTACCCCATGCCTCTTTGAAGCCCTGCACTATATTTATATCCACCACTTTCTGAGGTAGGTTATTCCATGCATCCACCACCCTTTCTGTGAAAAAGAACTTCCTCACATTACCCCTTAATTGGCCTCCCTTTAATTTCATGATGTGTCCACTTGTCCTGCTATTTTTCTTATATTGAAACATGTTAGACTATTTCACCTTGCTAATGCCCTTAAGATATTTGAATGTTTTGATCATATCACCTCTCTCCCTCCTTTGCTCTTGGGTATACATATTGAGCTCAGTTAATCTGTCCTCATATGTTTTCTGATGCAGTCCCTGCACCATTTTGGTTGCCCTTCTCTGGACTGCCTCCATTGTGTTAATGTCTTTGTGCAGGTGCAGCCTCCAGTACTGCATGCAGTACTCCAGATGGGGCCTAACCAGTGTCTTGTAAAGAGTGATTATTACCTCCCTCTTATGACTTGTGATACCCCTACTAATACACCCCAACATCCCTCTAGCCTTACCTACTGCTTTAGTGATCTGCTTGGATGATTTCAGTTCATCTGTGATGATGATACCCAAGTCCCTTTCTTCCTTTGTGATTGCCAGCAACTACCCTCCCAACCTATAGGTAGCTTCAGGGTTTCTCTTGCTTATGTGCATGATTTTGCACTTCTTTGTGTCAAACCCCAGTTGCCACTTGACAGACCATTGTATCCTACCACTTTCAACACTGCTTCACATTACCTTCTGTGCTCCACTTCCTCTCTATCTCTTAACAAAGAACACTGTGAAAATCTGCATTCCAAGCCATAGAAGATGTTGCAGCCTTCACAATTTATTGTGCACAGATGCAAAAATAATAAACAGTGGAAGGCGCACTCCAGTCAGATTGATTACAGACAGAGTACTGTTTATCCAAGATTTCATTTGATTAATCATCTCTGTGTTCTATCTTTTCTCAAGACTGACTGGACTTCATGGAGTTTACAACAGTACAGGATTTACCTGTTTTTTCACAGTGGTAAAGATGGGAGAACCCTAGGGGCATCGCTCCCAGCTCCATTTTGTCTTTTTTTTCTGTTGTCTCTCTTCCACCCCTCCCCTCACCTTTTAACTTCCACCCAGATATCCAGTGCTATCTCCCTTGCTCTTGGCTCTTCAGTTTTAATTTTCTCTCCCAGAGTTCGGATTACCTTTATGTTCTCTGGTATTTCTTTTAATCTTCCCATGGCCTCTGTTTATGTATCAAGGATAAAAGTAATTTCTGGTATTATAAATCACCTAATTTTTGCCATGGAGGTGGGGGATTTACATTAATTTTCTTTCTTTTTCATTTTCTCCACTACATTTAAATATAAAAAAATGCGTTTTACGATATGGAATACAGCTGAAAAACTGTTAAATGTGGGGATTTCAGTGATCAAAATTCCTCTGTTTAATTTGATTTGCTGTTTATAATGAACGTATAATGACTGTGATCTGTTTGGAATGTTATTATGTAAGTGCTACATAGCACCTGATGAGCGACATCATTGAGTTTGGTGATATTTAAGCAATCTGTCCATTAACAGAAACCTGCCAACGATGAAGATCTAAATGACTGAAGCACCGGGCTACTGGCTGGATTGTGCCTTCCACTGTTTGTTATTTTTGCACAATAAAATGTGAAGTCTGCAACAGCTTCTAAGGTTTGGAGTGCAGTTTTACACAGTGTTCTTGGTTGATGTCCATTGGGGTCAGCCACCCATAAACTGCACCCTGCCTGATTACCGGTTTTGTAAGATTTTTTTACCTTTTGTCCTCTCTGTCACTTCTCTCCTCCTTCTCTACCTTCAGTCTTTATATGCCACTATTAACACTATACATCATCTGCTCGGTTCATATGCTGTACAATATTATGATAAATTAAAAAATACACTGTAGTCTTAGACTGTTAGTGCTGCTTAGACTCCTGCTCATATGAGCTCAGTGTCTTGTAAGGACCAGACATTGTTTTATGGAAACCGACAAAAAGTGTTTTCATCTAGGACTATTAAATAAATACAGCACCAGACCAAGTGTGTGTTGTACTTGTTTTATGCAGTATATGAACTTCTCCATAAAGCATCACAGTGATCAGGACACAACATTTTATTAGGAAAAAGACTGGTCTGTCCAAACAGTCTGTTAAGACAATTGATCTCACTCATGCTGCTCAGTAAATGTCACTCCTAGTTTATCTTTTTGAACCCACATTTTCAACATAGTCATTTTTTATCCCATCTCATGAACATGGCAGGCACCATTTTGAAATCTATCCCCAAAACCTGTTTTTGCACTCATTCTACAACATCCCATTTTCAGTGGCATTTGATATTTTCTGTGGGGGTGTTTCCCATTTCTTGGGCTCTGGTACTCAATGCAACCAAGAGGTCAGGCAATGCTTTAACTCTGCCATTGCTCAGTGCACATTACATCTGCCTGAATCCATAACATTTTATGATAGATAGTGCACACACAGATCTTAATATACCTTCTATGTTCTTCTATGTTCTTAGTGGGTGTGGCTTAAGAAAAGCAAAGTTTAGGAGGACATACTGGGTGAAGAGAGTGGCACACCACAACCCACAAAAGTGCAATTACATATCATATTGTGAACTCTAGAACTGGTACATTTAGTTTTATAAAGTGTAGCAATCAAATATGTTCTGAGCCCAGTGTTTAACTGGGAGGCTTCACAATATTTCCAGCCATACTAGACATCTTCTTTGGGAACCACAATGTTCAAGTCAGCTTCAACATTCAGGAACACACAACCAATCCAGGTTTGGATACTATAAATCAGTAGTTTATTTATAAAACACACTTGTTAAAAGCACACAATGTGCTAGTACTGAAAACAGAGTAGCACCCACTAACGACCAAAAAGGTGGAGGCCGTGTCAGCGTTTCACATTTCACCAACGCTTTGTCAAGACTTTGGGACACATTTGTTCTGAGGTAACTGGTGTATTTCATTGTTATTAATTGGACTGCCAGATGATTTGCTTAATTAATCTTCTGAGCACAAAAGATCAGGAAAAAAGAAATGATTTGATACCTTTTATTGGACCAGTGGACATGTTACAAAAGAAAACAGGTGCTTTAGCTTTCAAAGTACATTGAGTCCTTCATCAGAAACTAATGTCAGTCGTTTTGGAAGAATACATTCTATTAACACCCAGATCATACATAAAAAAACAGATGGAAAAAGTTGTAAACATTCTATTGGCTAAAAATCACTTCAAAAATCAGCTGAGAACTATATGGAAAGCATGCAGTCTGACTGTTATCTAGGGAGACATTTCAAGGTCAAATATCAACAGAACAGATAACACCATTCCTAAAAAAACATAAAACATCACGGAGTTTCATTCTGAATTATGCATGTGTGAGTATGTTTGTGTATACATAAGGCACCATATCTCATTAGCCTAAACTGGCATTTGAAAGTTAACCTAAAAAAAACGCAAAGAGGAAGGCATTTCAAGGTCAAAGTTACAGAATAAATTGTCCTTTATCATGAGAAAAGAAAGCCAGAAAACCCTTAATTAAAACTAAGTCCTGTGATTTGAATCCCAAGCAAGAATATGCTGAGGGTTTCATAGTATACAATGCTAAAAAGCCCTAAAAGATAAGCTGCCCTAGTGAAAATGAACCATAAATAAACTGTATCACACATTCATACAGTGTTAGCTCTTTCAGGAGTTGTATGTCTACCATATGCTAAAAAAGTCATTATTATCTATTGACATTAAAACTCACTCTGCTATAACATGATCTTTCTATAATATTGTTTTAAATGCCATGTATTAGTGCACCATTAAAAATCAAACCTAACAAAGACTCCCTAGTAACTGAGATCCTGTATCCTAATATGATCCTAATTTCATAATGTGTCGTATATAATCAGTCTGCTGTATATACAGTAATAGTCAAGAAATCTGAAAATAACTAAGGGAATCCCCCCACCCACCCCCAGGAGAACACCAATGTATTGATAGCTAGTAGAAGGAATCATATATCCTCCCTGTATGTGAACACATAGTCATAACACAATATGACTCATTATGCCATGTACTGGATACCAAGAGTTTGTGCACATCAAAGAAACAAGCACAACACCAACTACCTAGTAAACAAGATACTGTACCAAAAATGTCCACGTATGAACATGTATCTGTATATAAGCCTTACCCCCACACTACCAACCCACCCTAATTTTTTGGGAGGTGAAACCCAACATACTGATAACCAGTTAAAAGGAATTCTATATCCATTTAGTATTAAAACATACAACAAAATCACAATATACTCCCGTTATATGTCCATTCATTGTTATTGAAGTCAGTGAAAGTTTAAGTAGTGTAATTTGTCTTCTGAGCCCAGTAACTCAGTGGGCCAACTGAAAAGGGCTCACAAGGACCTACAAAGTAACACTTAAGTACTGTAGATGATCTGTAGAGAGGAAAAGCAGATGTGTCCTCTTGCACTATGCTTCAAGAACAGATAAGCTGAGCTCTGTCCCTCTCACGCCTCTCAATGTTGGACAATGCTGTGGCCATCATATCACCTTCTCATTTCCCCTGCCCTACTGGCAGATATGCTAGATGTCATCTCCGAGTGTTCAGCTTGCTCTGCCTGTAGTCCTCTAGTCACTGAATTGTAATGCTGAGCTCCACATAGACAGTCTCTGATGCCTATAATTATTCACTCTGTGCCTCTCCAATGCTAGGTTCAGGATCTCCTGCTTGAAAGAGTATCCCATCATAGTTGAAAAGATATACTTGGGGATTTTCAAAATGATTGGATGCATGCGGCACCTGTGTCTACATACATCTGCTCGTGCCCAGGCAGCTCTGCTATTTTCAGAAGTTATATCCATTTATGCACTAAAGTCACAGTTTATAGCAAAAAATGCACCCAGTTGCAAGTAGCATCCAGTCTGGACACACTGTTTCTGGTTTTAGATGCAGATTTAACACTGCTAGGCCATCTAATAGATGGTTTATCAGGTGTGGAATTCATTTCTGCACTGAAAATAGCAGCAGATGCATCTTAGCTGGATCCTTTTGGAAATCATGCACACTGTATTTATAGTTGTCCCCCTCCCCCCAGCTCCTTTTGTATGGTAATCATTTAGGACATTTACCTTAAGTAGGATCCAGACAGGGTCATTGTTAGCTAGCACACCAACATCTCTGCCAGAATATCATGAGTATCTACAGTGCAGAGATCTTATGGCTGAGACATGAAACAGTATGGAGCTGATGAGTGCTACTTTCAAATGGGTACATTACTTTCCTGGTCCATGTGGAGAATGACCTGTCTATTGTTGGAAGGAATGGGAAATAGAAACTGCTTGGAAGAAGTTCAGATCACAATTTGACTTATGAAACCCCAGTTTGACATTGTTTCCTAAAATATCAGTCACAAATTGAATTTTTCTTATAGTAATTTGAATTATCTACCTGATCACTGCACCCTGTATGGCCAGAAGGTATAAATAATCATCAGGGTACTTTGGGAGAAGTACTTCAAACGTTATGGAGTACCCAAAAGACTGCACACTGATCAGGGCAAAGATTTTGAGAGTTGATGTATGAAGGAATCTTTCATTAGTAATGAGTGTCAAGGACTCCTGTACCATCCCATATCACCCACAAAGAGACCCACAGCCATAGATTTATTTATTTATTTTTTGTTATTTTTTTATTTATTTGATTCTAGGATTACAATTACCTTTGAGCCAAGGCTCTTTTACAAAGGTTCCACGTCACATGTTACAGAAGACTAAAAAAAGTTGCTAAAGAAAACACTGAGGTTGAATTAAAGACATAACATAAATCAATGCTAAAAACTGGCAAGGGGAGTAAGAAATTATAGGAAGAGGTGGGTTGGAGAAAAAAGAAGGGGTGGTAGCAGGAGGTAAGAGAAGGAGCAGGGGTATGGGGTGGAGGAGGAGGGGGATAGTAAGGTGGGGACCGGGAGGGGGGCAGGCAAGTGGCGTTTTCTGGGGCATAAGTGCAGGAGAGAATGTGCTGAGGGATGGCAAGTGCGGGAGGCCAAGGGCCCTGCAACAGCGAGCACAGGAGGAGGGGGTGCTGAAATTGTTAGCAAAGGCAATTGCAGGTGCTGGAGGCAATGAGGGTGTTTCAGAGCCTGGTTTTGAAAGCACCAAGCAAGGAGGTAGAAGTAGTATCAATAGCAAGACCATTTAACCAGGTGGGGGCCCTGTAGGCAAAAGATCTTTGGCCTTGGGTTGTGCGGGGAATTTGAAGCAGTAGTGGCTTTGATCCCCAGGTGATTCAACTGTTGGTTTTTGGTTGCAGGAGGGTACAGACTCCTGGGTGGGTAAGCTCCATCTGGATTTTCTTTGCAACAACAGAGGTTTGGCACTTAATTCTATTTTCTAGCTGCAGCCATTATGTTTGAGTGTAGAGGTCACAAGTGTGAGTGAGACGTTTTGCACCAGTGATGAGTTGACAGGCCTTGTTTAGGGTGGTGGTTACCCATCTGAGTGCTGTGGCAGTGGCGGAGCCATAGATGACCAGGCCGTAGTCAATCTGGGAGATGATGGAGCTCTGGACAGCGGCTGCTAGGGCCTCTTTGGTTAGGTGTCACCGGAGGCGATAGAGCAGGCCCAGTCTGGAGTTCGCAGATTTGACAACATTATTTATGTGGGCAGTGTAGGATAGGTGGGTGTCTAAGGTGATTCCAAGATATTTGAAGGATTGGACCTGATCCAGTGGGCCACCTTGGCTGGTGTTTATGGAGCGATGGAGATGCTTATGCTTGTTATGGGAGCTGGTGAAAATCATGGTCTTGTTTTTTTTTCTGGTTAAGGATCAACTTATGTTTTTTGAACCAGTTCTCGACCTAGGTGAATCCATACTGAAGGGTCAGTTGTAGGTGGTTTGGGTCCTGATGGGAGGTAAGGATGACAGCGTCATCCTCGTACAGTATAATCTGTTGAGCACAGGAGTCTGGGAGTGAGTCTAGGAACAGGCTGAAAAGTAGTGGGCCCAGGATGGAGCCCTGGGGAACACCAGAGCAGACCTCTTTAGTATCGGAGAGCACATCCACAATTTTCACACATTGGGTCCAGTTTCCAAGATATTTTTTTTAACCATACAACAGATTCAGTGGAGAGATCAGCATTCTGTAGTTGACCAAGCAGGAGGCGATGGTGGACGGTATCAAAAGCCTTGATAGGTCTATAAATATTGCTCCAGTTAGGAGACCGTTGTCCAGAGAGTTGTGGATGGCACCAGAGAACTCAAGAAGGGCAGTAGCACTGCTGTGACCTTTTCTCAAACCATGTTGCTGCTGGCAAAGGATGTTATATTTGCCTAGATAGTCGGTGAGCTGGTCAGCTACTGTTCATTCCAGGGCCTTGGAGAGAGGTGGAAGGATAGAGGTAGGGCAGTAATTCCCATGTGTGGTCTTATCACCGCTTTTATGGATTGGAGTGACTGTAGCCGACTTCCATTTATCCGGGAACTGGCTGAGAGAGAGGGAGAGATTAAAAATCCTGGTGAGAGGCCCCAGGACTTCCTCCAGTGTGAGAGACAGAAACTTGAGGTACAGTGTATCAGCGCTTGCTCTGGTGTTGCCGATGGCTTTGGAGATGTACTTCCTGACTTCATTCCTATTCACTGCTTTGAAGTAGAAGGAGGGTTATTGGGTGGAGTCTGATAGGTGGGTATAGGAGTGTCACTAACGTTGAAAAAGTCAGGGGGGAGAACACTGCTAGGTCTGTGAAAGCATCATTGAAGATGTCAGCAATGATTTTAAGGTCCAGTGTAGTACTCCCATTTACCTGGAGCACGGTCAGGGGTGATTTGTGCTGCTTCACAGTGACATCTTTTATGTTATTGCAGAAAGCTCTCCCATTTCCCCATGAGTCAGTGAGTGCTTTCTTGAAGTAGTCTGATTTCTGTTGGCGTATGGATTTGGTGCAATCATTCCTTGCGCTTTTATATTTTTGGATGTCAGCTTCCTTCCCGATGAATCTGGCCAGTTCCCAGAGATGGTCCCTGTGTTTTAACTTCTTTATGAAGGAACCCAATAGCCACAGGTTGCAGAGAGATTTAACTTGAGCTTTCTTAGCAGGCCATAGGTGTTACAACAGGACACTGTTTAACATGTTGAGCACTGTGAATCCTTCCTGGAAGTACTGCTGGAGACTGCAGGTCTACATTCTGGTCCACACATATAACTTTACCAAGAGTAAATGTATCTGATTTTTTCTGTATTACCTTATGACTGGGGAGGGGGCCAGACTCCCAGTAAACCTGTGCTTTTGTGTGTCTACCAATAGGGCCATGCCCACAACATACTTGGAATGTATTAGTATATGGGAGTAGCTGAAGGAGGTATATTCTGTGGTCCAGGAAGTTTATGATAAGAAAACAAATCCAACTCACCACAGTTAGGCAACATGAACAAATATGGGAGGGAGATGGACACCAGTCCATTTATGAAAGAAAGAATCCTAAAAGAATTCACAAAACTGAAAGTGGATAAGGCAATGGAACCAGATGGGATACACCCTAGAATATTAAGTGAACTACAGGAGGTGCTGGCAGCACGACTGGCCACCCTGTTCAACGAATCACTTGATATGGGAGTGGTTCCAGAGGACTGGAGGAGAGTAGTTATAGTCCCTCTTCGTAAAAGTGGAAGTAGAGAGGAGGCTGGAAACTATAGACCAGTCAGCCTCACCTCAACAGTGGGGAAGATTATGGAATCACTACTTAAGCAAATTATAGTGGAACACCTTGAATCCAACAGAACATGGGAACACAGACAGCATGGATTCACAGTGAGAAGGTCATGTCAAGCAAATTTAATTGATTTCTTTAACTGGGTGACTAAGGTCATGGACCAGGAAAGAGCGGTGGATGTGGCCTATCTGTATTTCAGTAACGCTTTCGATACAGTTCCACATAGAAGACTTGTTAACAAACTGGGCAGTCTGGGAGTGTGTCACAAGGTGGTAAACTGGGTTAGAAACTGATTGAGTGACAGAAGACAGATGGTGGTAGTAAATGGTGCTCAATCTGAGGAAAGGAGGGTGACCAGTGGGGTGCCACAGGGATCAGTCCTGGGGCCAGTCCTGTTTAATGTCTTCATAAGTGATATTGTGGAGGGGCTGCAGGGGAAGGTGTACCTCTCTGAGGATGACACTAAGATCTGCAATAGGGTGGACACTCTGGGAGGGATGGAAAAAATGAGCCCCTATATAGTTTCTTGGGTAAACAATTGGTTTATGGAGAGGACACAACATGTTTGAGTAAAAGGTAAAATTATCAGGTTTAGCTACAGTAAAAAGTGGTGTGCCCCAGGGATAGGTCCTCGGACCATTCCTATTTAATTGTTTTGTATCTAACCTGCATATTGGAAGAACCACAAAAATCATCAAATTCGCTGATGATACTAAGTTAACTAATAAAGAGAGTAGCAGGTCTGACTATGAGTCTCTTCCAAACAGCCTTAATACAATATCCAGTTGATGTACTAACAACGGTATGCAGTTAAACTAGTATGTGCTGTTGTACATCTTGGGAAAAACAACCCCCTTAATGTTTACTCAATAGATTCTATACAAGTGTGTTCAGCTGACAATAAAAGGGATCTTGGTATAATAATAGATGGTTCATTAAACATAAAATCCATATTAGAGCCATTGTACACAAGGCTAACAAAATTATTAACATCATCAAAAAATCATTCATAACACTATTATGAATTTGTAAAGAAATTATGTACATCCACACTTAGATTATGCATCATCTTTTTGGTCACCTTGTTATAGACAGGAAATCAATCTCATTGAAAGAGTACAGAAACGAGTGACAAAGATGATACCAAGCCTATCCAGGTTACCAAACCCAGAAAGAATTAGGGAACGTAATCGAAAGCCACTAGAGGTCAGGTGAATAAGAGGTGACTGTCTCCATTTTTACAATATTGTCAGCGATCCAACGCTATTAAATGAATGTGGTATTGTTCCTAATAATAGGAATTGGAATTTAAGGTTGCACAATAATCAATTCAAACTACCTAGGACAAATACAAAAATGCAAGATAATTTTTATACATTATGTGTAATAGTTTTTTGGAATAAACTACCAAATAATGTAGTTTGTATGCAAGAGTTCAACAAATATAAAAAGGTACTTGATAATTATCTGGGTTACTAAGTTGTGCCCCACTCGAGTGGGGGATGAGCATAATGGGTGTATGCCTAATTTCATTCTAATCCTACAAAGTATAAAGGAGGAACCTAGGTAAACTGGAGGAATGGTCTAGAGTGTGGCAGCTGAGATTCGATGCAAATAAATGCAAAATCATGCTTTTGGTGTGCAAACCCAGGGGGTATTTACAGGATGGGGAGGGGGGCAAACTGATGATCACCAAACAGGAAAGGGATTTGAGGGTAATCACATCTGATGACCTAAAGGTGGCCAAACAATGTGCCAAGGCTGTGGGAAGAGCTTGTGGGATGCTGGGGTGCACAGGGAGAGGTATCAACAGCCGAAGGAAGGAGGTGATGATGTCACTATACAGACCATTGGTGAGGCCTAATTTGGAATACTGTGTCCAGTTCTGGAGGCTGCATCTCCATGAAGACATAGATAGGGTGGAGGCAGTTCAAAGAAGGGCAGTAAAGATGGTGCAGGGCCTGCACCAAAAGTTATATGAGGAGAGACTGAGAGACTTCAATATGTATACCCTGGAGAAGATGAAAGACAGGGGAGATATGATAGAAGCCTACAAATATCTAAAAGGCATAAATAGGGTACTGGAGGGTAGCATCTTTCAGAAAAGGAGATGTCTAGGAATGAGGGGGCATGACATGAGGTTGGAAGGGGGTAGGCTAAGTGAGGATGCATTTCTTCACGGAAAGGGTGGGAGATGCATGGAATAGATTTCCATCAGAGGTGGTGGGGACAAACATAGTGGGGGAATTCAAGCATGCATGGGACAGGCATAGTGGAACACCAGCAATAGGAATGAAGAGGTAAATCCAGAGATCAAGTTGGGTCTGTGGCTTTTACAGTAGGTAGGGAAAATGGGCAGACTAGAAGGGCCTTGTGGTCCTTACATGCCATTAATTTCTATGTTTCTATGTTTCTAGGTATAACAAACATGCCAAGTGAAACCACTACAGATTGGAGACAGAATACTGATCGGGAATCTTGTGGTCCCATAAAAAGCAAAAGATTGGTGATCCCTGTAAACCAGATTCCTACATAACTGTTGAACAGTTACTGTATCTGGTTTTTCCAGGACTAGGGCACAGACTCTGCACCACAACTACAGTACCTATTGACATTTGTAAAATTACTTTCCAAATCTGAGCCCAGTATGCCATCTTTACCCACCTGACAGCCTGTTACTAGGAATGACAACCTTAGAGAGGTCCCCTGCTGTTTCATCTGCAACCCTTGTGAGCAGTCCAGAAACAACCCCAGAACTGGTTGATGACAGTACTGATAAAGAAGAGGGGTTCTATTATCCAGTACTAAAGGGATGTTTTAGAATATCCATGACATTAAAGTACTATCATTCAGCACAAAGGGAATAATACTTGGACACTTTGGTAGATGTGGAGCTGCCACTAACTGGATATGCCACCAGTAGATTTAAGCCCAAATGCAGAACCATTTGCCTGATCAGACATGGACCTGTAGTCAAGGAGACTCCACTGGAAAAGGATAGAGGAGTTACTGATTGGGAATGTGAACAAAGTCTAAGACCCAGGGGTGGAGGAGATCCTGACTAGGCATTTGAACTAAAAGGCTAATATTTAGGAAAACTCAAATAATGAACATTGAGCTTGAGGAGAGTATTGCAGAAGCTGCTGTTGAAGAAGAGACTATGGGGTCAAGATGTTCTGTTAGACAAGATAAACCAGTAATTAAACTGACTGATGATTCTCCCTGTGCTTGTACTGATACTCCCATGTCCCTAATACATTAAAGAGGGACCAGAGAGCCTACTTCCATACTGTAAACCTCCTTTTGCTGCCTCATGTTACATTTGAGGATTTTCCTGGTGTTGCTTATAAAGGGTAGAATGGGAAAGGACATGCTATGAAAAATACACCTGTTTTCTATATCTGCTATGCACGCTACTGTTCTAGGTCAATTGTCCCTTAAAATGGAAGCAGTGTTCAGTAGGATTCAGGCTAAGTCCAAAGTCACACATACCAACCACAAGAATCAGGCTCAAATGCTAACACCATCAACTAAAAAAGACAGACCTGATAAAAGGATATAAATGCTTTATTATAGCAAAATGTAAAAGATAACAAAGCAGCATGCATCAGGTTGTAATTGCTCAGCGTTTTGCACTAAATAGACTCAATGCTCTATTAGCACCACACCACTACGCAGTGTAGTGCAGCACCACGTAAAAGAATAGGGCTTGATATTCACCATCCATGGCCATGCAGCATGCACAAAAGCAGCACACAGGGATCACAACAGACGTGCACAGTGGTACTATGCACAGTCAAGGGAGGCAGAGCCACAGGCCAGTATTTACACAGCATACACTCACACATGCATAACATGCAGTATATCTGCAAGCCGTGTATGGGCACAGGTGCAACACTGTGGCATCGGGAACCGTGTCATAAATCCTATGAGCACAACAGCTGTAACACACAATGGAACATGGATACTTGAAAATGGCACAGAGCACAATCCACATGGCAGTGGCCACCCCTGCATGGTCACTGACCACAGCACAACCACCCCAGGTATGGCAGCACACCCCAGCCACGTGTCCCTTCGGCATGGTCAATGGCCACAACATAGCACCCCTTGTGCAGTGGCACCCTTCAGCCTTGGGCCCTCCGGCATGATCACTGACCACAACACAGCCCTACTGTAGCCAGCAGCATGACACTGCTGGCCAGACACAACACATGGTACTGAATAAAAGATGGGGTGAACACCAAAAAATTCAGTCCATTACTTTTTCTTTATTAAGTCATGAACATCTCTGTATAGTGGGCAATGTCGCATGTCCTCTCCACCACTTCATCTAGCCTGCTGTGTTATTTCTGTTACAATAAATAATAAAAAAATAATCAGAGAAATACCAGAGAAAGGAATTGTGTCCACGAACCCCAGGTCCAACCAAGTGAGTCCATAGCTCAGTGATTAGTGCACCATGATGATATTTTGGGAGACTGGCTTTAATTCCCAGTAGATCACATTATTTCTTTCTCACTACTATTTGTGATTGACTTGCTTAGCAGTGGCTAATACTGCACCAAAAATATCTGTTATTTTAATTGTTTCTAGTTGCAGGATTCGCAATAGTAGAGAAAAGAACTGTGTCCAGAAACCACAGGTCCAACCATATGAGCCTGTAACTTAGTGGTTCAAGCTCAGGGATGGTATTCTTCAGGCCTGGGTTCAATTCCCAGTGGGTCACATTATTTCTTTTTCACTACCATTTGTAAAAACAATAATCACTATACTTACATATGACATTATAGTTTTCATAAACCAGAGTGCTACCTACTGTATACCACATATTATGTGCTTTCTCAAGTGCAACAACTCCTATTGTAGTAAACCTATGCTATACAAAGTTCCCTTTATGCCAAAAATGATACTTTGTAGTTCAGTACATATTTATTGTTCCAGTTTATCCCGTCTGGCTCACTGTGCCTTGCACTAGTTGCTTATTCATGCGTTAATATAGTTACAGTTTCCTCTTTTTTCACAAATATGTCACAGTCCATGCTTGAATTTGTTATACTTAAGTGGAAATGGCCATAAAGTGAATGCCTCTGGTGATTATAATTCTCTTTTCCAATATTTAGATTTTTCATGTCTCTCTCTACCTGTATTAAACAGCATAACACCAATATATAGCTAGGTCTTGTACCTTCTTGATATTTTTATAATCAGCAAAAAAGGCAGAAACTTCATTTAATTTTAACTTTTTCTTCAAACAAATGTGAATAACTTTAAAATAAAAAAGTATAACATGATACTGTGAGCAAAGAAAATTGTTCAGCACAAAATAGTTACAAAATGAGCAGTGTTTCATTTATAGATACCATTTAGATTTTTTATAATAACCCAAAAATGGCAGAAAATTCAATTTGTTTTTCACTTTTTTGAGGAACAAATCCCACCCCCCCAAGAAAGCAGAAACAATTGACTTGTACATCAGATTTTTTCTTTATGTGTGGGCAATAATGTAAAACATGTGTTCCTCTAGTTCTGTGTGATTTGACATGTTTGACCATGTTAAAAATTACTCACGAATGGCAAAATGGCTTTTCCAAAAAAAAAAAAAATAAAAAAATCACAAAGTTTTAACAGTACTTTTAAATGAGAAACTTAACTAGTTGCATAAATTGCACATCACATAGGTTAAGTGAAGATATCATATTTAACTTCACATGGGGACATTGTCATCCTTATCTTCACTTGTGGCTTTGTCACTTGTGAGGATAAGGCCACAGTAACAAAGGTCTTGAGTAAAGATAAATATGATGTCTTCACTCAACCTATGTGATATCCCCTATAGATATCTATATAAAGGATATGCCATGGCCTGACTGGAAATGTCAGTGATATGTCTCACAAATGCAGTTTGATGTTATGACATCACAAGTGGTAAAGCAACGAGTGATGTCAAAGGTCAAACTACATGAGGGCAAATATCACTGATATTGCCAGTCTGGGTCATAGCCTATTTCA
Source organism: Neoceratodus forsteri (assembly GCA_016271365.2). Taxonomy (NCBI): domain Eukaryota; kingdom Metazoa; phylum Chordata; order Ceratodontiformes; family Ceratodontidae; genus Neoceratodus; species Neoceratodus forsteri. The sequence continues at coordinate 708,024,219 of CM028135.1, read as the reverse complement.
TTTCTGCAACTCCAGTTAGTTTTTCAGGTATTTTAATTACATTTTGTAATGTATTTACATGTTTACTGGATGGCCAGTATTTCCATTGTGGTTGATGTAGTTCATCTTATGCCAGATGCTGTTTGTGCATCAGAATGGGCATGCGTCTTTGGTCAGAAATCTGTTGCTTTGTATCTAGCAAGGGGGTCACTCAGTAGAAGAAATAGGCCATAGCAGCTGTGGCCTTAATGTGCTGCTGTCATACTGTAGTGCGGGGGTTGGCAAGAAATTCAGTACAGAATGATCTGGGTAGTTGGAAGAAGTTGAGGCACTGACGTAGCTGGCAGGGTCTGGTGCAGGTAAAATAAGAGGTGGCCAGTTATGGTGAAATACTGCTGATTACTTCTGAAGAAGTAAAAGGCACAGAAAAAAAAAAAGACTTGATATGTAATGGGCATTGAAACTGTTCACTGTGGCTGCCAATTTTAAAATGAAAGTAGCTAGCTGGAATCAGCATGCGAGTCAGCTGGGGGACTGTGAAAGTGAACTCTGCTGCTCGTGCTGCTGGCTCCAGCCAATCCTGATCTACAGTGTAGATAAATTCTGGCATGGGGTACATAGAGTGAGGATAAGTGCAATATTCTCAGTCTAGGTTTGATCACCCTGCAAATATTGAAAATATTCCAAGACAAGACAGAATTTTGAGACAAAGGAAGCACAGTGGGCAAGACACCTGGCATCAAGAGAAGAGAGGGAGTGAGATGAATAGAGGGAGCAATGGTGTGTACAAGGGGCACAGGTATAGGCAAAATGGCAAACAGAGTATAAGAAGGGGTCTAGGCTGTTCTGCATGGACCTGGAAGCAGCATTGTAAACAATTTCAAAATAATCAAAAATTAGGAAAATCCTTTTTGAGAGTATTTTGCTGCAAGCAGAATGTGGGCTGCACATGCTAGTCCTGTAAAGAGCCCCTAGGTTAGGGTGGAGGTTCTGGTTGATGGCATTCACATGTACAGAGAAATCAAAAGTATGGTCCAGTCATACCCCAGAATACTTGAACTAGGAGACACTCTCAATCGACACACCATCAAGGGTATTGAAGGAGGAGGGTAGGGGAGGGGTCTGTTCCACTGCTACCTGGTGGCAAAAGTCATAGAGACCTTTTTCTTGGCTTTGAGAGACAATTGAGTATCCTAGAACCAGTGTTAGACATTGGAAAAATTCAGCATCAGCCAAGCAGTGAGGTCGAGAGTTGAGGTGCTGAAGGCATAGATTACTGTATTGTCCATGTAAAGTTGGCTTGCCACAGAGGTACAGGCATTAGAGAAATCATTTAGGAAAATGGAGATGAGGACTGGGCCCAGCTTAAAGTCATGGAGAGTGCCTGAGCAGACAGAGAGAATGTTTCAAAGTGTACCTCCAATCTGAACAACTTGGAACATGCCCTCAAGGTAGGAGCAGAACCAACTACCCATGAAGCCAAAAAGCCCTGCCCTTTTAAGCCTGTCCAGGAGAAGGAGGTGTGTAACAGTGTCAAAAGCCTTGGTCAAGTTAACAAATACTGCAGATGTAATCAGACCCTGGTCCCTTCCAGATAAAATGGAGACAGTGAGTCAGAGGTGGATGGTGAAGGTGGAATGGAACTTTCAGAATCCAGACTGGAAAGGGGTAAAAAAGGAAAGGGGAGAGATGGGATAGTACTAGGTAATCCTGAAACTTGGTCAAGGTAGAGAGAAGGGAGATCAGCTGATAGTTCCCAGGAGAAGAGGGATCACCCTTTGGAAAGGAGAATGACTGTTGCCTATTTTTAATTTCATAGGACAGCAGCCAGTAAGACAATTTGAGGATCATACTGATGGAGACAGCAATGGCTGGAGCACAGATGAGAAGTTCTTAAGGGACAAGGCTATTGGGGCTCTGACCTTTGAGGGGGGGTTAAGAGCTAAAAGAGCCTTAAGGTTGGCAGCCTTAGCAGTGCGAGAGAGAAGGAGAGAGGGGAAGAGGAAAGAGTGGGAGGAAGAGGGTGACAGAGAGAAGAGGAGAGTAGGGAGCGAGCACTGGAGGTGAAGGTGGTGTTGAAAGATTTGAGAACAATAACAGGGCTGGAGATGTGGATCAAAGTAGATTTATAAGGAAAAAAAAATCGACTCTATTACTCAAGAAAGCTCTGTAGTTGGCATTCCATTTAGGTGAGTGATATCATTTTCATCTTTACTCCCACCTGCTGTTTTAGTCTGTGGCAACTAAACATTTTCCGATTGACTGCTTCAACAGAAATGTGAAGTGTGTAAATGTAGTTTTGCTTTGTCAAAGGATTTTGGAACCAACAGGACAGTAAAACAGATGAACATAGCATCAAATAGAACTCCTAAAAAAACCCTCCCCACCTCACACTGTATTGTTTTGGCCAGTCCCAAGTCTGCATGCCAAAACTGTCAGTACCTTTGAGAGTCTTTTTCTCGAAAGGTTTAATATTTTTTTTTTCCAGGGCTGGCTGGGAGGACTGTTCTACCCAAAATCCAACCCCCCGTTTTGAACCCTGTAACCAAGGACCCTGCTAAATATGGACCTCACTGCAGAAGTCCAGTTCTGGGTCCCTGGTAGGCCACAGAGTGTGTGTTTCCCCCAGTGTGCTGACTGATGTCATGGGGATGCTGTCAGCATGCTCGCTTCATGTACAGGTGGCCAGCAGCATCCGATTAAGCAACAGTCATGTGATGCTGGCAGGGGAATGTCACATGATGCACTCACTTATGGTATATAACCATGATGTGTGCAGAATGTGGCCCAGAGGTGCAGCAGGTGCAGATGAAGAAGGAGCGGGCAGCATTACTCTCAGCAGCATGCTACTGCTTTGGGAGCTGAAGTGGAGGATTTTTTATGCAGAGTAACTTTGGTTGGGTGACTGGCTGGTGACAACAGTTCCTGAAGAGCAGAAAAAAAGAGACTTACTGGGGGGGGCAGAGAGAAAGTTATTGGGAGAGGGAGAGGAGAGGATTCGTACAGAGAGAGAGGGTGGGTGGAGGAAGCGATCAGAGGTGAAGAAATAAAAAAAAAAGACAAATACAAAAAACAAATACATCATCTTTTTGACCTGACAGGAGTGTGGACTAGAAAATGTGACTTTTTTGTTCCATTCTTATCTACTCCAGACTTGAGAAGAAAGAAACAGACAGAGACTACTGGGGGCCAAATATTACAGTCACAGAAATCATAAAAAGAAATTCATTTTGGCCTCAGAGTGTGTGTGTGTGTGTGTGTGTGTGTGTGTATATCACAGGGCAAGCTGGCAAAATAAATCTGACTTGTTCCATCCATAAAAGAAAGAGACAGAGACTACTGGGGTCCAAACAGAAACTGCAGTCAAAGAACTCACAAATAAAGTTCATCTTGGCATCAGTGTGGCTGAGTATACAGGCAGGGCAGGCTGACAATAAATCTTTGACTTTATTTATTCCATCCACAGGAGAAAGAGACAGAGAGAAACTATGGAGGGGGGGGGATAATACAGTTACAATAATCACAAATAAAGAAATACAATGCATTTTCTTGGCCTCAGTGTTTACAGGGCAGGCAGGCAAAATAAATCTTGGACTTTATGTGTTCCATCCAGAGGAGAAAAAGAGAGAGAGAAAGAGAGAGAGACTACTGGGGGGTCAAATAATACAGTCACAGAAATGACAAATAAAGAAATATAACACATCTTCTTGGCCTCAGTGTGCATAGAGCAGGCAGGCAAAATAAATCTTTGACTTTGCATGTTACATACGAACATACGAGATTTGCCAGCAGATAAAGGCCTAGAGGTCTATCAAGTCTGCTTGAATGTGCAGCTAGCACCCCTTATTCTGCAGCTGCCCCTCCCTAGCATTCGTGATGGGAGGAGAAAGTGATGGAGAGAAAGAGATACTACTGGGGGCCAAATAGAAATTATAGTCACAGAAATCACAAAGAAATTCATCTTGGCCTCAGTGTGGCTGTGTGTACAGGGCAGGCAGGCAAAATAAATATTTGACTTTATGTTTTCCATCCAGAGGAGAAAGAGATGGAGAGAGAGACTACTGGGGGCCAAAGAGAAATTTTACAGTCACAGAAATCACAAATAAAGTTCAATCTGGCCTCAGTGTGGCTATGTGTACCGACGGGGCAGGCAGGCAAAATAAATCTTGGACTTTATGTGTTCCATCCAGAGGAGAAAGAGACAGAGAGGGACTACTGGGGACCATAGAAATAAACTTACAGTCACAGAAATTGCAAATAAAGAAATTAATCTTAGCCTCAGTGCGGCTGTGCAGTTTGTATACTGCACAGGGCAGGTAGACAGGCAAAGTAAATCTTTAACTTTATTCTTGTTCCATCCAGAGCAATTACCACCATGGGGGGGGGGGGAGAGGGATAAGAGAGAGAAAGAGGGAGCGAGAGAGAGAGAGAGAGAGAGAGAGAGAGAGTACTGTGGACCCAATACAATTAAAGCCACAGAAATCATGAATAAAATATATACATCTGTATTATTCTTGTTGTTCCATCAGGAGAGAGACTATGGGGGGGCATAAACATACCTCTCAACTGTCCCTGATTTTCAGGGACGTCCCTGATTTTGCATGAAAAGTTTCCTCTGTCCCTTGTAAAATTTGTGTTTTTGTGACTGAACAGCAGGGATTAAAAGCATGAAATAATGTCAAACATTAAAGTAACAGACTTGTTCTTCTTCAGAAAATGCATCTTAACACAAATCCCTTTACTCTATCAGCTTTCTGACTGAACAGTACCAGTTTTTAAGATGTGTCCCTCATTTTGGGTTTTTGTCCCTGATTTTTTTAAGCCTTGTCCCTGATTCACGAGGCAAGAGGTTGAGAGGTATGGGCATAAAAATAAATCTGTGTTCTTGTTGTTCCATCCACTTCCATCAAGAGGAGTCACTCATGACTCTGAGAGAGAGAGAGAGAGAGAGAGAGAGAGAGAGAGAAGAAAGGGAAAGATTTGCTGAGGGGCCATAAAAAGAATATTATTATTATTCTGAGTCTAAGGCTGACCCTGTTGCAGGGCAGTCACACTGCTGTTGACTGTTGATGGTAAAGTGACAGACTGGTACTGCTGGGTGTCAGAGAGACTGGGCACTCTCTGTTGTGGGCCATCATAAACACATTCATGTCAATAAAAAAAAATACTTTTTTGACAAAAAACAGACAAGTTGCTGCTCCTGTGCTGCTGGCTGTGGGGGGCCCAAGGGGTATTGTGAACTTGTGACTCATAGCAGTTTATTTAGTTTATTTTTTTCTTTTGTTTACCTCAGAGAATGAGAAAGCAAAAACCACAAGGTGTTTTCATTCATTAATTTGTTGCGACTAAATAGATACAACAACACAAGTACACACAAGTGTCATCATCACTCATTCCATCCACTATTCCTCCCTATCATTTCTATTTTTATTGTATAACCATTAACCAACCCCAGTGTATGACTGTGTTTGCACCAGATGTATCTGCATCGCTAATTTAAATTCTGAGACTGTGTAGAATATTGTTGAGTAAGAGTTGCTGAATACAGTTGGTCACTGAACAGTAACAGTAGGAGTCATTCAGTGAGCTAAGATTGGAAGGAAGTGGTGGTGGACTGGTGTCAGTGTGTTGTGTACAGTAAATTCGGCCCTGGCCTGTAGGTGTGGGAGTCAACAGAGGACATTAGGTAGAGAGATCTTTTTACAGATTAGAATTTAAAATAAGAAAAAATGGATCAAATTGTTGAGGCTCATTCTCAGGTAGGCAGTGGCACAGCAAAGGACAGAAGTCAGCCTGCAAAGGGAAAACAAAATCAAGCCCAAAAAAGTGTTTCTTTTTACATCTGAAGTTTCATCTTCCATGCAAATGCTTAAATCCAAAAAAGTGCATCTGTCGTATCAGTCCCAAGTAAAAAAAAAAAGTTATGTAGTTAAAACCAAAGGGTTGGTTGGTACCACCCACAGAGTCACCCTAAGGTATGGAACAATTGCATACTATGCTACTGCCAGTCCCTCACAGTCATCTGATTCCTCTAAGGTTGAACCCAATGAGGGTAATAAAGATGAAGATGATGAAGAAAATAATGAGACAGCACAAGGTTTACTGGAGAGGATGGGAATTGCAAATTAGGAAGAAAGAGAAAGAAATGTTTTGGTTGAGGAGGAGGGCAGTGGGAATAAATCACAAGAGGAATAGGCCCAAGAAAGGTGACTGAGGTGCAGTGCCTTCCTGGGAAAAAAAACTAAAAAGTCCTTCTAATGAGTTGGTGGTGACATGCGCTATTTGTAAATGGCCAATCAGCAGGGGTAAAAAGAATGGAGCATTGGGAACTTCAACACTGAAAAGGCACCTAGACAGATGTCATAACGTTACTGAGAACTCCAGTCATGACACTCGTAGAGAAAGCGACAGTGATAGCTCACTACACTTAGAGGTAACTCCGATAGATGAAAGCAGTGGCAGCCCACACAGCGCTACAAAGGAAACTCCATCACTTCCTCCTATTCAAAAAACTCCCACTGTTACTGAAAGTGACCGTGTGTTCAAAGCCCCCCTTCTTCAAGGAGACAGCTTACCATCTCAGAAACATACTGTAAGAACATAAAGCCAAATATGCCTTGACCCACCCTGTTGCTGTTACAATAACCAAGAAAATTTCAGAAATGCTAGCTGTTGATTTGCTACCATATAACGTCGTTGAACATGTTGGATTCAAGCAGCTGCTTGAATATCTTGAAGCTCGATATAGTATACCATAGAGAAAATACTTCTCCTCAACAGGGATACCAGAACTCAAAGCTGTTGTATGTAAAAAATTGAGATGAGTTTTGTGCAGTGCTGTTGGGAGAGTGGTGCATCTCACAACAGATATCTGCAAAAGCTGTCAGCCTGAACTCTTCATGTCTGTCACTGCACATTGGGCATGTTTTGATAATTCTTGTGGGTACAATGAAATGCAGTTTGCTGTTCTAAGAATGTTTAATTTTCCATCTGAGCATACCTCATACCACATCAATGAAGTGCTCCAAAAACCAGTACATCAATGGTTCACTTCACAAGTACTGTCAGTTGGCTTTATGGTTGCAGATAATGGGGCCCACATAAGAAAGGCCTTGGAGGAGGGTGGCTTTGCTCAGATACACTGCTTTGTGCATTGCTTACATTTAATAGTTCACAGTTTTCTTGATGAGGACAGGGACTTTAAGGTTCTTGCTAGCACTTCTAAAAGAATATGCACTCACTTCAGTCACTCAAGCAAGCCTGTCACTTATTTGAAAAACTACAGCAGAAGCACAATTTGCCTTTGCAAAGACTGATGCAAAACATTTCTTCTCAATGGAATTCAACCTTTCTTATGTTCCAAAGGCTGCTGGAACACAATAAAGCTGTCAGACAATACACCTTGGGTAATAAAATTGGTGATGCAGATGTCTATATTACTCTACCACAATGGGCCATGTTGGAATTTCTAATTTCACTCCTCCAGCCATTTGAGGAAATCACCAGAGATGTGAGTGTAAACTCAGCAACTCTGAGCTAGGTGATACCATGAATACAAATTTTATAGTTTAGATTGAATCTGATTAGGAAAAAGCTAGAGAACCACAACAATTCTATCACACAGGCTGCCAGTGGTGCTGCTAACACATACAGGTTGCCCCCCAGAATACAACTTGATCTAATGAGACATATGATCAAAAAGGTTGATGAAGATGACAAACTATGTAAAATGTTTCATTCTGAGTACAGTATATGCTACTTGTACCAGACTAGTTTGGTGAATGAGATCTCTTTTCTCTGCTCCCGGTTTCCATCCACCAGCTTGCACTGAATGCTTACCAAAGTAGGAAGGGCGTGTTCTTTTATTGGTCCCTCACTGTACCTTCAGTAGCCAGGGCTTCAGGAGAAGAAGGAAGGGTGAATTGAGAAGAGTCACAAGAGGTCAAGATACAGCACATAAGGAAAGCACAGCTATAGAAACATAGACTTCGACGGCAGATAAGAACCGCTTGGCCCATCTAGTCTGCCCATTTAACCTACCTACAGGATAGGCCACAGATCCTAGCTAACCAACAGCCTATTTCTTCCTACCCCCCACAAGAATTGCCTTATGTCTGTCCCATGCATTCTTGAATTCTCACACAGTTTTAGACCCCACAACCTCCTCAGGAAGGCTGTTCCATGCATCCACTACCCTCTCTGTGAAATAATACTTCTTCACATTGCCCCTGAACCGCATCCCTTCTATCTTTAAATTGTGTCCCTTTGTTCTTGCACGTCTCTTTTTCTGAAAGATGCCACCCTCTTGGACTTTGTTGATTCCACTGTGGTACTTAAAAGTTTCTATCAGCTAGTGATTTACTGATGTTTAGCCCCTCATTAACACAGTTAATGACAGATCAAGTAGCAGACAGGTTAATGTAAGGAAGCTAACTAGTCTAATCAAGACTGTCACAGAGGCTTGGGTGTCCAATAGAGCAGGAGCCCTTAGGACGGCTTATTGGACAGGTTTATAATGGGATTCAATGGAAAAGGGTTTTTGGCAAATGGAAAATGTCCATTTAAAGCAGCTGTCTGTATTAAGCATGTACGGTATAAGTGGTGCATATTGTATTATATCAAAGCAACAATCTTGGACGCATGATACAAATCAAAGCAACTACTGAGTGATGATGACACTTCTTTTGAAATAAACAAACAAGAAACAATTCATGAGGTGCATGCTGTCATGGAACAGAGTACAACAGCCCCACATTCAGAATCTTCTTCACAAAACAGCACAATATCAGATGGCCCATCCTCTAGCGTTGCAGCATTTTCTCCCTCTTCCTCCTCGCCCACTGTAGCAGGATCTTCTTCTTTACCACCATCCAATCATAGCATTGTACCACAATCATATGGTTCAGCTTCATGTCTCTGGAGTCACTTACAAGATGTAATTTTAACATTTTCTGCATCCACTTCTTCTAACATAGCCTCAGCACAGACCATTGTTGAAATGTACCTGGCAGAGCCCAATATCAACTGGAATGCCGATCCTTTGAAATACTGGAAATTCAAACAAAGTATGTGGCCTGCTTTAGTAAACAATGCAACGAGGTACATGAATTGCCCTCCGACTAGTGCCTGTTCATAACGATTCTTTAGTACGGCTGAAAATGTCATTACTGACACATGATCCTTTTTGACACCAGAAAACTTGGAGCATTTGACATTCCTGAAAGTCAACATTCCTCACTTTAATTTCAAATATGATACCTGCATGAAACATATAGTCTGAGCAGTCCTTATCCAGAAAACACTTTCAAGAATTTGTGCCTGTAGTGAAAATCTTTTTGTGAATAGGGTCTACTACATGAGGCAGCAATTAATTGCAACAAGTCAGGTCAGGAGGGTGGACTAAGCCAGGCCAGAATTACTTGAATGATCACAACGAACACAGATATGCAAAATAACATCAGTGAGTTCAGAGTCCGACTACAGCAAGCAACTGCATTTCATGTCACAAATGTGCTTGGTGATATTAGGTACCACTCTGATTTGAAAGGTAGGGTATCGCTGTCTACTACTACTATTACTTGTCACTTTTTTGTCCTCACATCTACTACTATTCAATGCAAAGAAGTGCAAAATAAAGCACCTAGAAAACAAAAACCCTGGGCAAGATTACACAATGGGGAGGGAGGTAGTAACAGCAACAAAAATGGAAAGGGACAAGGGGTAATCATATCAGATGACCTTAAGGTTAGCAAGCAATGTGAGAAGGCAGTAGGGAGGGCTGGGGGGATACTGGGATGTATAGGGAGAGGCATCACCAGCAGAAAACAGGAAGTTGTTATCCCTCTGTACAGACAGTTGGTGAGACCCCATCTGGAGTACTACATCCAGTTCTGGAGACCCCATCTCTGCAAGGACATAGACAGGATGGAGGCAGTCCAGAGGAGGGCAACTCAAATGGTGCAGGGTCTGCAAGAGCAGCCATACGAGGAGAGACTAAAGGAGCTTAATATGTATACCCTTGAGGAAAGGAGGGAGAGAGGGACATGATAGAAACTTTTAAGTACCTCAGTGGAATCAACAAAGTCCAAGAGGGTAGCATCTTTCAGAAAAAGAGATGTGCAAGAACAAGGGGACGCAACTTAAAGATTGAGGGGGGACAGCTCAGGGGCAATGTGAGGAAATATTTTTTTCACAGAGAGGGTGATGGACACATGGAACAGCCTTCCTGAGGAGGTTGTGGGGTCTAAAACTGTGGGAGAATTCAAGAATGCAAGGGACAGACATAAGGCAATTCTAGTGGGGGTAGGAAGAAATAGGCTGTTGGTTAACTAGAGTCTGCAGCTTATCCTATAGGAAGGGAAATGGGCAGACTAGGTGGTCCAAGCGGTCCTTATCTACCATCAAGGTCTATGTTTCTATGTTATTACTACTACTACTACTACTTGTCACTTTTTGTCCTCACTACTACAACTACTTGTCACCTTTTGTCCTCACTGCTACTATTACTTGGCATTCTTTGTCTTCACTGCTACTACTACTGCTGCTTGTCACTTTTTTGTCCTCAGCAACTGATTAAAAAAGTATTATTTTACTACTGACCTTACTGTACTGTAGTATTACTGTTTTAATTCTTGTACTATGGATGGCTTAGTAGAAGCCTGAACCTGAAATTGAATACTCTTTCTATAATATACAGTATTTCTCATGTTTCCCCATATTTGGCTGTGATTATTTCACAGAGAAACATGTTACTAAATTCATTTCTTTATTGTGTGTGCATGTTATGCTAGCTTGGCAGTATCACTACATCTCATTTACAGTAACTGGGCTGAGATTGTTATATTTTACATAGTTAAATTACTTGGCAGTTTGCACTGGCTGGCAGCAATTGTGGAACTAGAAAGGATATAACTTGTGTCATCAGGTCATCAGGTGGCAGTGGCAACCTTTATTTTATGACTGCACTGCACTTGGCCAATGTGATGTGACTAGCTACCCGGGTGGTGATCAGTATGTCTTTCATTTCTTTTTTTAATAAATGTGTTCAGCGTGTTGAATCAGCTTCAGCAGAAGTAATTGTAGAAAGCAGTACCACCTTTTGGACCAGGTAGTGCACCATACCACAGTACACCAGGACATGGGATGCAGTTGCATCAGTCACATGGGTAGGGTGGGTGGGTGGGCTCTTACTCTGCTCATTTAATAATTTATTTCTTTGACTTGGTTTTCTCTGACTGGAACATCTATCAAAATAATACTTACATAGCAGCATTAATAAAAAATATTTTAATTGCCTGCAGTGCTTGGTATTGCTTTATGGTACAATATAGATACTTGCATCTGTCTGTTTGTCTCTCTCTCTCAACCAGCATACTTACGTCATGAGCCTGAGCAGGATATGCCACAAGTACTGGCCAGTCATGAAGGAGCTAGTATTGATTCCTTTTATTTAGTAGTTTCACTTTCATTTTTACACAAATAATGCATTACATTATTTCCTTTGAGCCTCTGTGTTACATATGACTGACTTTGGCCACTTTTATGCATTTTAGTCCATTTTCTCAAGTATTTATAAATAATAAGAACTAATTAGAACAAATCAGAACCCCACAGTGTTCTGGTTCTTATTTAAAAAGGGTCAGAATTTCACCGAGTTCTCCCAGCCCCATTTTTTTACATAGTTTGAGGCAACACCTCAATTTGCAATGCATTTTATTGAACGCTAATTTGTTTTGAGAAAGGCAGAATTTGCAGATTCTGCAATAACATTGTGGGTACAAATTTCAAGTGTCCCTATTACCTTCTACAGAACAATACTGTATATATGTCTGCAGGTTCAAATGAAATAGGGAGCTTAAAAGGTGTAAAATACAGTAACTGAAGATAAATGCACTAAAATACCACTAACAGCTTAATCTGGTTCAATGTCAATTGGCATCCATCTCTATCCCCCTCCCCCAAGGCTGGAAATAGGCAGAATTGTCTAGTCATCCTTTTCCGGTCAACACAAACTAAATAAATAAAAATGCAGTATCTTCAAAATGTTCTTAGGAGTGATGGAAAAATATTTCTTTTCTTTTAAATGCTTTTATGTTGCATGTTGTTCAGACTTTCTATATAGAGATGAATGGTATAAACAGGCACATGTCGCTTTATGTTCCCACTGCTATTTTCACTCCATCATGTACGTACTGCTAATGCTACTCCCAGGAGGAAATGAGATTTCAACAATTAGCAAATGCAGGTTATTTAGGATAGTTACAAGATAATACTATTAAAAGTATAAAGAAAATAAATAAACTAAGCTGTAATATAGATTTATCATATCTATAGAAATGATTTTGACATGTTACAGGGAAAAGCTTTACAATATGTGATGGTGTAGTGCTCTTTTCATATTTAGAAGTGTCCCAAAAATCATACTTGAATCGCTAGTGGATGGTTTTGAGTTGTGTAATGTTACTATATTTGGGTTTTCTGCTACAGCACATCAAATCTTATTGCAAGAACATTTATTTGAGATTTGCTGAACCACATGATGCCTTTGATTAGATGGCTATCCATCAAATACATCTCCACAATGCTCCAATGAACAACGTGGCAACATATCTTCTTCTCTTAAGAAAAGTCTATTACCATGATAGGGTGGGCATAAATTTCACATCCTGGGCAGAAACAAACTCAAATATTTTAAAGAACTGTGCACTTCCAACATGGAGGACATACAATTCTAGGTGAGTGATAACACCTAAAGGAGTAACTGGTCAGAACTAGGGATTCCATGGGTGCGCTCTGAGGCACAAATCAAAGCGGAGTGACTACAAACCTACTCACGAAGTCAGTATATTTCTGCAGGATTGGAAACTTTTAATGGTGCTATTGTGCAGCTACCAAAAAAGATTAGATAGAATGACTAATTAACTGGAAGAACTGAGCTGTCCAGTTATGCTGAATTATATGACAGGCATCTATTACAAGTCAATCAGAATAGAGAGGAACTGTTGTTTAATACCCCACAGACTACTACAATCACTTCCTTTGTTGTTATCCACATTTTAGGCACACCCAGATTAGTTTATCCAAATTAAAGATACACCCATGATAGTTAGTCCACATCTAGTTCACAGGAAGAAGGGAAAAAGGGGTGCAAGCGGAGCACTAAGTACCCTCACACAGACTGATCCTGACTCAGAGTTTTCACAAGTTAAATTATGGTGGCCATGGCAATGGTAGGAGTGGGGAAGAAGTAAGGCAATTACTCACATTTGCATGTTTAGCTTTTCATATGTGTTTATGTTGGGGGGGCTCCATCATCACACTCCCTTTTTTAAGTGAGAGAGTGAAGTAGAGACCCCCAACATAAAGAAATAAAAAATCTTTCACTTCACTCATGCACCACTTGTTCTCCACCCACTCTACACTAACTTTAGTCCCACCCACTTATATGCTAAATTATAAGGAGGTCCCTTAGCCCTCCACCTACACAAAAACATCACCTTCCATCTCAAATGCCAGGTAGGTTTTGACATCCTGGTTTCAAAGCCCCTAGCTGAATGATAGTAGTAACATTCAATTAGCTAGGGTATACTCAAGATACCTACTTTTGTGGTAATGAAACACCTCTGACTTCAAGGCTTGGGCATTTAATCATGCACATCAGCTGGCTATTCAGTTTAATCCTCCAGCTAACCAAATGTTATCACATAAATAACCTGACATCATATGGCATTTCTCAGCCAGTTAGCTTGCTGGATTTTTTCCAACCATTTTCATAATTGTAAATAGATTCCTTACACCCAGCAATAGCTTCATGTTTGTGGGGCATGAAGAAGGTTAGTCATTGAGGGCTCCTACTGTGAAAAGGCAGAGATACTAAAATATTTTTGCTCAGTATTCACAAATGAAGAGGGGGAGGTACCTAAACCAAACAGTAGAAACACTCTGGATACGAGGGTTGATAACAGCCCATTCACAGAAGAAAGGGTTCTGAAAGAACTCTTAAAACTGAAGGTGGACAAAGCAATGGGGCCTGATGGGATTCATCCCAGAATACTAAAAGAACTAAGGATAGAGCTAGTGCCACCACTGACTACCCTCTTTAACAAATCATGGGAGGATGGTGTGGTACCTGGGGGCTGGAGGAGGGCAGATGTTATTCCATGTCACGAAAGTGGGAGCAGGGCAGAAGCAGGAAACTACAGACCTGTTAGTTTAACTTCAGTGATTGGGAAAATGATGGAATCACTTCTGAAGGAAAGAATTGTTGAGTACCTAGAGGCCAGAAGGACACAGGACCCAAGGCAGCATGGATTCACAGTGGGAAGGTCATGTCAGATGAATCTAATAGATTTCTTCAACTGGGTGACCAAAGTAGCAGATCAGGAAGGGGCTGTGGACAAGGCCTACCTAGACTTTAGCAAGGCATCTGACACAGTCCTACACCAAAGATTAATATACAAGTTGGCCAGCCTGGTAGTAGATCCCAAGATGGTAGCCTGGGTAAAGAATTGGCTGGAGAACAGGATACAGAGACTAATAGTAAACATAGTACACTCTGAAGAAAGGGGGGTTGCTAGTGGGGTACTGCAGGATTCAGTACTAGGACCGGTCCTCTTTAAGGTCTTTATAAGTGACATTGCAGAGGGACTGGAAGGAAAAGTATGTCTCTTTGCAGATGACACAAAGATCTGCAACAGAGTTGATACACAAGGTGGGGTGGAAAGGATGAGAAGGGACTTGGCAAGGTTGGAGGAATGGTCAAATGTATGACAGCTTAGATTCAATGCTAAAAAGTTCAAAGTAATGCACCTGGGAAACAAAAACCCAGGAGAAGAGTAAACAGGGGGTGGTGAGATACTAACAACAACAAAAATGGAAAGGGACCTGGGGATAATCATATCAGATGACCTAAAGGTGGGCAAGCAATGAGAGAAGGCAGTAAGGAGGGCTGGGAGATACTGGGATGCATAGGGAGAGGCATCACCAGTAGAAAGCATGAAGTTGTTTTCCCTCTGTACAGACAGCTGGTGAGACCCCATCTGGAGTGCTGCATGCAGTTCTGGAGACCCAATCTCCACAAAGACATAGACAGGATGGAGGCAGTCCAAAGGAGGTCAACTAAAATGGTTCAGTGTCTGCATCGAAAGACATATGAAGAGAGACTTAAGGAGCTTAATATGTATAGCCTCGAGGAAAGGAAGGAGAGGGTGGACATGATAGAAACTTCCAAGTACCTCAAGGGAATCAACAAAGTCCAAGAGGGTAGCATCTTTCAGAAAAGGAGGTGTGCAAGAGCAAGGGGGCACAATTTGAAGATGGGGGGACGGTTTAGAGGTAATGTGTGGAAGTACTTTTTCATGGAGAGGGTTGTGGATGCATGGAACAGCCTTCCTGAGGAGGTTGTGGAGTCAAAAACAGTGGTGGAATTCAAGAATGCATGGGACAGTCATAAGGCAATTGTAGGGGGTGGGGTTAGGAAGAGGTAGGCTGTTGGTTAACTAGGATCTGCAGCTTATCCATTAGGTAGAGAAATGGGCAGACTGTGTGGGCCTATCTGCCATCAGATTCTGTGTTTCTATGTTACTGTTTTTGTCCCCTTGCTTGAAATTGGTTGAGATGAACTTTGGTAAGTATCCTTATTAGGGTTGCTTAGTTTCTTAGGAATCTGTTCTGTTTGCATAAATTCAAATTTTAGAAATTCTGATTCTAAGTCTGATTCTATTCTAGTATTGTGTGAAATTGGAAAATTTTGGCCGGTGAAATATTTTGTGTAATTAGGGCATTACGCAAAATATGTCGCTGCCGAAAAGTGAAATTTTGCCCATGGAGTGAGTGAAATTTTGCCCTCTAGCTGGCAAAATTTTACAGTGCCTGGGAGTAATCTCACCACCCACAGGTGAAATAGTGGTCCCCCTGACTGTTCACTGGCCCAAATTTCTAAATTAATTCTACCTGGTGTCTCGTGGTCCTACCCTCTGGTCGATTACCAGCCCAAAGTGAATAAAGAAAGCCCGCCCATTTACTCATTATTTTCAGAATCCCCCCAGACTTCCAATCCTAAAAAAAATTCACTCCACACTCCCTGGTATCTAGTGGACCCCCCATCCACCCGGCCAATCACCGGCCCAAAGTGAATAAAGAAAGCCCCCCCTTTACTCGTTATTATCAGGATTCCCTGGATCCTAATCCTGAAAAAAATGTATTTCCCACTCCCTGATGTCTAGTGGACCCCCACCATGTCATCAGATAGTGTCCCCACTCCCCCGAGCCCTAGTCAGGTCACCAGCACAGCCTTCCACTCACCACCACAGCCAGCAGCCTAACTGAGCACTTCAATGAATAAGCCTGTGCTTGTAAAAGCACAAGCTCATTCATTAAGTGCTCAGTCAAACTCTGGCAATGGAGGTGAGTGGAGGCTGTGCTGGTAACTAACATCAGGCTACTGGGAAACAGAGTGCTATCTGATTACAGGGTGGGGTGCGGGACCACCAGTGAGGGGAATGCTCTTAGGGTGGGGTCCAGGGATCCTGACAACAATCAGTAAATGGGAGAGCTTTCTGTATTCACTGGGCGAGTGATCGACCAGGGGTCCACTAGACACCAGGGAGTGGAAATGATTTTTTTTAAGATGAGGGTCTGGGTGAATCCTGAAAATAATGAGTAAATGGGGAGGCTTTCTTTATTCACTTTAGGCCAGTAATTGGCTGGAGAGGCCACTAGACATTGGGTAAAAATTCAGAATTAATTTTTGCTGTGGGTGAAATTGCAGGTGAAATTTCACCACAGTTTCACGAAAAATTTTGTGCAGCGAAATTGCCAATTTCGCGGCAATGTTGCCAGCGAATCTTTATTTCACTGCATCTCTGTTCTATTCCTTATTTGATTCAGGCATCAGAATAGAATCAGAAACAGAACTGGAAGTTCTGATTCTGTATCTGACTCCTGTGTAGACTGCCATCTCCCTACCTAGTAAACATTTCCTTCACAGAACAAACAAACTCTGGTCACAGCCAGTATGGCTGCTCAGAGCTGCGTGAGCTTAGTGAAACAGTAATCGGTGCTTTCACTGCACCGGAGTCAGCCATACGAAAGATGGCCAGAACAGAAGTGCACATGTGCAGTTCTTTTCCATTACCAAGGTGGCTGATGTAACATGACTGTGCATGCACAATATTTGTATGTGTGCAGTTGGCTTTGGTGGCCATCTTGGGTATGGTGCCATCAGTTTCAGTATTCTGACACAAAAGGTAGTGCCTTGTAAGGGGGGGGTGTTTCTATGGCCAGTGGTGGGGAAGGGCCTTAGAAACACACAGGAGTGGAACTCTGTCCTGCACTGTGGAAGCACTCTGGAGTGCTGTCCAGTCAAGTGCTTCCACAGTGAAAAATGTTACAATGATGGCAACACATCTGTGGAGCTCCACCCATGCAGTCAGAAAAATGCCCTACCCTTCTCCTTCCCTGACTGCCATTCTGGCTGGAATCCCTGGATGCTCAGCTCCTGTAAGAGAAATGGCTGCAGTGCATTCCAGTCCATTGACTTGTAGTGCCATGAAGTTCCACAATTTCTAATACTGTATGTTCAATATGTAAATCCATCCAGTAGTAATAAAACCTCTCCAACAACCAAAAAGCCTCCAATGATTTTTCTCCAAGTCTTCCAAATGTATACAGCACACCTACTGCAATATGGGCCAATCAGCTACTGCCCGCCCTGGACCCCAACCCTGAGATACAGTGTAAGTGGCTGGTGCTGGAAGTTGGTCAGACAGAATGAAAGTTAAAACTAAGGTTACTTTTTTATATCGTATGTCCACTGTCTGTTGGTAGCTAATTCAAGGGATTTGTTAATGCTGCCTACCTCCAGGTCACCAGTGGCTTCTGGGAGGATTTAGCCATTAGAAATATTCCAAACCACAGCAGCACCAGGTGGGGAGTTAGACCAAGGTGGTAGGCACTCTATCAAACTATATGAAAAAGGAACTTTTACTTTAACATTTGTCCCATCCAATTGACTTCCAGCATCAGTCACTCATCCCCAGGGTCAGAGGGGAGAGTAACTGACTACCCTGCACTGTAGTCAGGGAACTGCATATGTCTGAAGGTCTTGGAAGGAGCTCATGGGAGGTGGATGGGACATTATGGAAATAAGAATTATGGAACTATATGGCAACAAAATCATTGCCCCACATCACACTGCACCTGCCTTTCTTACAGCAGCTGAGCCTCCATGGACCTCAGCCAGCATGGACATCAGGGAAGTGGAAGGAGAGGGAGAGGGCTTTTGCTCTCTTACTGTGGCTACTGGGCAGAGGAGAGGTATACGGATATGGAATTAAATTCTGCATCTAAGCAGGGTTTTGGAACTTTAATTTTTGGCCTTGAATGCCAAAATTCTGAATAAAAAAAAGTGTGTAATCCAAGGAATCCAATTTCGTTGACTCATTCTGAGTAAACCAAATCCTTATGGCATTCAGGCATGAACTCTGCCCAGTACTTCTGCACACAGAACTTTATGTGCTTTGTTAATAAAATGGAATTTACAGTATCTACTAGAATTGCAGAATGTTTAAAAGAACAAAGTAAAATTAAACTCTGATTTGATAGTTCATTTTGGACTAATTTGTTTGACTTGTTTTCCTGCAAGCAATAACTTCTCTACAGTGGATGTAGGGCTGTGCTTGTTATTCTTTCTTCTGTTAAATTTACATTATCTCAGTAAAAGGCACAAAAGCCTTGACTTGCTGTCTGGAAATATATTAAACTGAGGGTGAATAAGACATCAACCTGATGCATGCATGCATCTCACATTTTATCATTCAAGGTTCCTTCATTCCATTAAATGGGAAGTTTTAAATTCTGCAGTCACACAGAATAATTCTTCACTACCTGGACTAGTGGTGGGCAAAACCGAAGAGGTTCTTGTACTAGTTTTGGTTTTGCTGCATCATCCCTGGTTTTATTCTGGCTTTGGTTTAGGATTTAGGTCAGTACTCTCTACCCTAAAACCATCTTTGAGGATATTCATATCTTCTTATCTCTAATTATGCCACTGCCCACCTTTTGGACAAAATACACATGTCATAAGTCTTTCTTCATAACATATCTGGCCTCCTGCTACTCCTTCCTCCCATCAGATGCTTGTTAGTAAAAGTACCCTTCCTAACCCCACAAAAGGAAAGTAATTTGACTTTATGTCACCTTTCCTACACAGTGCATCCCAAAGTGCTTTAAAAAGCAACAAGCTGGACACTGGTAGTTTGGGGTCTGTAAAACCTTTTGAATGTAATGTAATGTGGGTTTATATAGCACCTTTTATACACACTGTATCCCAAAGAGCTTTACAAGCAATGGGTTAGATGCTTATTGTACATGGACTGTAGAATACAATAGAATTGGTTGTGAAATAGTGTCTTTCATGTAAATTGTATTTCAAAGTGCTTTACAATCCTAAAGAGAGGGGCAAGAATTCTGCCAGTAGAGACCCAACCCCCAACACAGTTTGGTCACACAATTGTACATTTTTTTTTTGGCCCCATGTATTGGTCAGCCCCATCAGCTTGGACCCCTCAGCCCCACCTCCCTGACTTCCACTGGGACTTACCACCACCTAGTGTAGTACCCCCAGGGTTTGTCCCCCCCAGCGAGGTCAGCAGGTTCCCCCAATTCACCACCATGAAACCAGATCCAGTAGTTGGACTGGCGAGCCCAGCTAGTCAGAGACAGGTCCTGCAAGGATCCAAGCACCGTCATGCTGCTGAGGATTTTCCGGTGTTCTTCCCCCTGAGGGGTGCAGTGTGCAGTGATGCCATGACATGCGGCATGTACACCCGTGTACCATGCATCAGCATCTGCTCACCCCTACTGCTCGTTCTGCATCAGTCCTGACTTTCCCCATGCTTACCGTGGGTGTAAAGTGCAATGATGTTACAATCCCCTGAGGAGGTGCACAAGCACAAAACCGGTTGGGAGGTTCAAAACCTTGTGTGAATACCCCCATTATTTTTGTCTCTGTGCACTTCTTTTTACTATTAAAAGACTGGATATTTTTGGTGGTCGGTGCAATTCATTTCTGCTTGGATCTAACTTACTGCTAGGGATGGTGTACACCGGGCCCTGCAATCCCTCCTCCCTCCCCTCAGAGGAGAGCAGTCTTCTGGATGCCCAATCCTCCTCCCCACAGCTGGCCCTCTGTTGCCCTGAGCTCAATATTAAACTCAGGTTGCCGGTGTCACAAATGATAGCATTACCACTGCGCTGATGGGCCGGCCTCTAATTGTTCAGTTATTTAACTGTTATACAAAAAACTGGGCCAGGATATTCAAAAATCCTGGTTTGCACTCACAAAAGTTTTCTCCAGGAGCAACTTAGTGCCATGGAGCAAACTACATGTATATGTCAAAATACTGAGGCACACTGTGAGTGCTAAAGGCACGTTCCAATAAACTGTACAGGCTGTATCCCAATTGTGCCCGCAATCCCTAGCCTCCTAGGAGGTATGTGGCCAATAGGGTACTTTGGGGATTGCTGGAGAAAACTGACTGATGTGGCTCACAAAAGGTGACTGTTCCTGTGACACAATTTGCCATATCAGTTCCTCTACACTTTAACTATTCCATAGCACTAGAAAGCCACTATGGGGTAATTTGCATCTCATTACAGGCTAGGAGCAAACTGAGTTTGTGATTACACCCCCCCCCCATCACTGGAAGATGCTGCCTACAACCCTGCCCCTTATAATGCAGTGATGCTCCCTGTCCACCCCCCCAGTTGTCCACCTGTATCCTGTTGTAAATACCCTGGTGGTCCAGTGCTCACCCACCCTCCCATACACCAGTAGACCCCCTATCCTGCCCACTCAGGCCCAACCACCCCATCCCCAACTTACCTGTTCAGCCCCCCTCGTAGCCCCCCACCAGTGACTGCCACAACTGCTATGTTCACCACCTCAGACAGCCACCATCCAAATGACAGGGTGAATTTCACACCTACTATAGAAACAGCTGTTTTTAGAGTAGGCATGGAATCATATCCTGTCATTCAGATGGTGGCTGGCTGAGTGGTGAGAAAAGTTGTGCTGGTCACCATCTCTGGGGTTGTGAAGGAGCTGCACTGGTGAGTGGAACCCCCTCGTAGCCCCCCACAGTGACTGCCACAACTGCTATGTTCACCACCTCAGACAGCCACCATCCAAATGACAGGGTGAATTTCACACCTACTATAGAAACAGCTGTTTTTAGAGTAGGCATGGAATCATATCCTGTCATTCAGATGGTGGCTGGCTGAGGTGGTGAGCAGAGGGTTGTGCTGGTCACCATCTCTGGGGTTGTGAAGGGAGCTGCACTGGTGAGTGGGAGCCCCCCTCGTAGCCCCCCCGCCAGTGACTGCCACAACTGCTATGTTCACCACCTCAGACAGCCACCATCCAAATGACAGGGTGAATTTCACACCTACTATAGAAACAGCTGTTTTTAGAGTAGGCATGGAATCATATCCTGTCATTCAGATGGTGGCCAGCTATGGTGGTGAGCAGAGGGGTTGTGCTGGTCACCATCTCTGGGGTTGTGAGGGGAGCTGCACTAGTGAGTGGGGAGCCAGGGGTAGTGTGGCGATGGGACAGTGTAGGCAGCATGGGGATGAGGGTACTACTGATGCATGAGTGGGCCAGGAGCCACCAGGGAATTTACATTTTGTACTAGCTGAGTGGTCAGAGGTGGGGGGATTATATTTTGTAACAGATAGGTGATCTGGAAGCAGATGATCACAGGACTGCCAAGGCATGTACTACAGTACCTCGGAAGGCAATCAGGGGGAGCTGGTTGAGATGACTGTGGATGCAGCGGTGGGACCTGGTGAAGGAAGATGAAATTACCAAGAGATTAATTGCTAATTTTCCCAGCTGCAATTCTACAAATATACCAGTATACCTATATGCAAAGTGCAGTCAGCAGTTTTGCACAGGCACACCAGCGTGGTTGAGGGCAATTCGCAAGTGGGCTAGTGACTCGCTAACCATGCCATCCAGTGTGCCATTTTCTAACACTACCCCATGTTACAGGCCCAAAGGTGTGTTACTAAGTCACTAACATGTTTAGTGCCCCATATTAGCTGGCCCTGGTTCTTGTTTCTTAAAGCACAACCTCCAACATATGTCTAATCCTATGTGGCAAGAAACTAACTTTTTTTGTATATTTTTCCCCCTTTCTCTAAATTCCTTGGGCACCTTGCTGTTACTGACTACTTTACTTTACTGAGCATTCTAAATGTCTAATGTACACAGGCAGCAGATTGCTTACTGAAGTACTGGCCTAGTTGCCTCCACCTGTCTGTTCCAGTCACTGCCCTAAAGTAAAATAATTATTTATTGTACTGTTTTGTATTTTTTCTTCATTTTTGGGCTGCTTGGGTCTAGTTATTGCTAACAGTACTGTACAATATCACTTGCAAACACAGTGGACATGGCCAAACCTCACTGCTCATCTCCAGCTTACCAATTATTTCATCTTTCTGTTATTCTTTTTGTATTGTTTTATTTCTTTTGTTGAGGCATAGACTGGTTGTTTTGCAATTTTTATGATTTTTCTCTGTGAACATCCACCATAGCACAATCCTCTTCTAACTACAGCAACTCACAACAATTTGCTAATGTTTTTTCCCCTCTCCCTGCTCCTATCAATGGTACCGATCACAGATTGTAACCCTATGTATGTCTACTGTTCATGCATGTGTACTGTAGTGCATGACATGAACAAAGGCAGCAAATGCAGCAAACAATGCACTGACTCTGCAGGAGATGGAATAGGATGGATAGGAGGAACATCATATGACCACCAAAGTATGGAGGAATAGAGTGTGCTGGTGAGCAAACCCACCCCCTCACTTTACAGATGAGAGAATAATGAGATCGCTAAACACAAGGAAACAGGATAGAAGCAAACAATGACTAAAGTAAGCAGAATCTTTAAGGTTTGGCTCAGCTTTGTGTAGAAATGAGCAGTCCAAGTTCAAAGTGGCTTGTGTTTCCATTTTGAGGTTTTGGACATCCCAAATCTGGATAAGGATTTTCCAAAACTTGCTTTTTATAGTAAAGGGTCCTTACATCTACTTTTGCAGTTTAATGATCTGCATTATACTATAGTAAAATTAACTGATACACTAGTGTGGAATAGTTAGATCATTAGAAATAGAAACATACATTTTGCAGGCGGAAGAGGACTTGGAGTCCATCAAGTCTACACTTCTCTACCTATAGTATACCCACTACAGCCTATGTCTGTGTAGCTTAATCTGAGTCTTTACATGCAAGCTCTGATCAACTTTTGAGGTTGCTTCCCTTCCCCTTCCTCAAACCCATACTCACTATGCCCTTTTATCCATTCCATCCAACCTTAAACAGCTAAACATACTTGGATTTTACCAGTTCACTTGGCAGAGTATTCCATTTCTTAACCACCCTCTCTGTGAAGCAGTACTTCCTTGTGTCCCTTTTAAAAGTACTCCCCTGAGAGCTTGTACATTGAATAAATATACAACTAGTAAATAGTACTGGCTGGGCAATACTAGTTGTACATTTATACAATGTGTTTTACCTTATAATTTGTACATATTTTTCTTTGCAGTCATTTTTCACTTTTGATTACTGTATCTTTAAGAATCTGCCTTTTAATATGATGGCCGTTGAATTAGTCACCCCTCCCCCTGAGGAAGAGTTCTACAGACTCGAAGCTCTGGGACCTGATACTTTTATCTGCCTTTCTCTTTTGCACAATAACATTACTGAGCATTACTTTGTTTTGTTTGACTTTTACTTTGCACACCGATTTTTCCATTTTGTGCTGCTTTTGTTTGTTTGGTGCCACGTCTTTTCCTGCCTAACCCATGAGGCACCCGGCTGGTCACCCTTCTGACCCCAAGTGCCTCACATTTCCCATCACCTTCTGATTCCTATCCCCAAACCAGTTCTTGATCCATTTAACTAAGCATTTCCCTACTCCAAGTTTTCTTAGCATTCTCACCAGCCTTCCATGTGAGATCACTGCTCTATTGCTTGTGTAAGATGAAATACCATGACTATGCCTTCATCTAAGTTTACCCTTAAGAGATGCAGATGCAACTTTGACCCCTTGGTCTTCATTACTGAGCTTAGAGAGTCTTTGCACTGGCAGGACTTTGATTTATCTAAGACAGTGAGCAGGGCTTACAACATTTTTCAAGAAATAGTGTCTGAGGCACTAAATAAACATGCACCACTGAAAAAAACTGGGGTGAGGAATAAATCCTGCTGATGGTTCTCACTGGAGCTGAAGGATACTATGTTGAAAAGGGACTCACTCTGGAAAACAGCGCACAAAACTAAGCTTGAAAAGGACTGGTGTATGTTCAGGAGGGCACAGAACACCTGCACCAAGATTATCTAAGAGGCTAAGGCTAGTTACTACCATGCTGAACTTGAAATTGCTTCTGACAACCCTTCTAGATTTTGGAAGACAGTCAAGGACTTATCAGGTCATACCGCTGAAAACTCTCTACCTGCAAAACTTATGTCTGGCAATTCCACTATCTCTGATAGACAATCTAACTCACCTTCTTGTTCCTTACGCTCACAACTTAGTGTGCAAGACCATGAATTCATTGACCCCAAACCATCCTTCATGTTTCAGCCTAATACTCTGAAAGAGGTTGAAGACCTCATACTACAGCTGGATCCCAAAAAAAACATTGGGGCAGATTTTATAGACCTGTACTTCATAGACTAGTTACAAGTCTTAGGTGTGCCAATCACACATCCTTTTAATTTATTTATATCCTTGGGTATCCTACCTACCATTTGATAAACAGCCCATGTCATCCCTGTCTTCAAATCTGGTGACCCATGTGACCTAAACAACTACAGGCCAATTTCTCTTCTTCTAATACTGTTCAAGTTACTGGAGAAAATTGTGAGTACCCAGCTTAAGAACCACTTAGAATCCAATAGCCTGCTAAACCCACTGCAATCAGGCTTCAAAGCTCAGCACAGTACAATCACAGACCTGGCCAAGGTGACTAATGACTGGCAATGGGACCTAGATGATAGGAACTTTGTGCAGTATTTCTGGACCTAAGTAAGGCCTTTGACACTGTGGATCATAGCCTGCTCCTCTCTTCCCTTCTGAACGTTGGCCTGGACCAACTTTCCTTGAGCTGGTTTGCCAATTACCTTACAGGTCGGCTACAGCAAATAAATGCTGAAGGTGATTTCTCACCTCTTAAACCTCTTCTGAGAAGAGTGCCACGGGGTCCATCCTGGGACCTTTGTTGTTTGCAATTTACATCAATGATATTGATACGAGCTTAAAAGAGGCCAATTTACACCTATTTGCAGACGATACAGTGATGTACATAAGCAGACCAACACCTGAAGCTGCATACTGTGACCTCCAATCTGACTTCAACCAGCTGCATATTCAGTTCATAAAACAAAAGCTGCTTTTAAATGCTAAAAAAATGAAAGCAATGCTATTTTCGCCCTTTATTCAGGCTTCAAACTCAACCACCTCTGGATCTTTTCCACCAATTACTACATTACTTGGTGAACCATTAGAATATGTAACAAATTTCAAATACCTGGGAGTCTGGATTGACAATCGACTATCCTTCACCTACCGTACTGAGGAACTGACAAAAAAACTAAGACAGAGACTTGGACTATTTTTTAGGATCAAACACTTTCTCACTAAAGATGCCAAGATAAGGTTGGTCCAAACTACTTTCCTTTCACTGCTAGATTACGCAGACTTCCTCTATAGTCAGTGCCCTGCCGCAATGCTAATCAAGCTTGATACACTCTACCATAGAGCACTGAGGGTTATCACTGGCCTCCCCTTCTCAACACACCACTGTTTCCTATATGTGGCTGTGAGGTGGACTTCCCTACCTTATAGATGTCAAAGAAACGCTGCACTTTGGACTTATAGAGCTATTACCAAAAAACTGCCCCAGTACATTTCTGACTGCCTCCAGCTAAGTTTGGTAGGTAACTATGCATTACGAAGTGCCGTCTATATCGCTCTGAAAGTACCAAAGGTAAAAATATATTTTGGTAGGGCCACCATAAGCTATGTGCTGCCTGTTCTGTGGAACAAGTTGCAAAAAAAATTGAAACTCATCATTCCTACCAACCTGTCTTCAAAACTCTATGTGCTAGTTCATATAAGGAATCCTGCAAATGCTTTCCTCGCCCCTAATCTTCCCATTTTGCTATAGGTACTGCATTTCCATATCCTATCTGGCTTCATTGCTTCCACCTCTGCCCATTTGTTCCCATCCATCTTATCACCATTAGCTCCTAAATACCTTATCTTGGGTCTCTGTGCTTGGTACCCAAATACTTTTGATTCCCACAGTCATGCTTGTTTGCCCTACCTATCACTAATTAGGCAGGAACAGCACTCTATGGTTGCTGAAACTTACATCCCTTGTCTCAGCACCTCAGCCTCTCCCCCCCTTAATGCTCCCCACCCTTACTGCCCTTACACCTTTTTTTTCACCCTCCCCCTCCCACATTCCTTTTTGCCCTTAAGGTACTATTCCCCCTCTTTCCCTGCTATGCTCCCCTAGTCCTACTAATTATTTTTTGATTGCTGGAGATATGTTGTGGACATCTGCTGTAATATGCCTATAAATATGCCTATGTTTCTTGTGCTGGTTCTTGTGTATATACTGTCTTCATTTACCAAAATACATTGTACTCACTAATACTACCACTTTCTATTTGACACTCTTTCTGAAAACTGTAACCATGGTGAACTTTGATGTCTTAATTGTATTGTACACTGATCTCGAAGCTATCCAGGTCCATCATGAAAATGAGTTTTGCTCAATGATGATCACCTGGTTAAATAAAGATTTGAATGATTGATTGATTGATTGATTGATTGATTGAGTTGAAGGCCATGCTGAAGTCCAAGTCCAGCCAATTAGCAGCTTGACCCTAACCACGACCTTGGTTACCATATTGAAAAAGTCAATGAGGCCTGTTTGGAATTATCTCCTCCTTACAAAATCATGCTGCCTCCTGTCCTGCACACCTTTCACTCTCAAGGAGTTTCACAATCCAGTCTTTTATGATGGTTTTGAGGAGTTACCCCTCTATAGAGGTCAGACTGATGGGCCTGTTGTTGTCTCAATCTACATTATCCCCTCCCTTATGAAGTGGTATCACATGTACTTCCTTCCAGTCCCTTGGTACCACCCTTTTGGTCAGGGAACAATTAAACATGTTGCTAGTAATCCTGAAAGAGCCTCCCCACTTCACTCCATATTCTAGGATGGGGCCCATCAGGGCCTGGTACCTTGCACTTAGTTAGTCCCCATAACCCCTTCAGCAGGGTGTTCTCCATGACCGGACTTATGACCAGTTAAATTATTACTGAATAAATATTAAACATTGCCTCATAGTGTACAGTATATTGTGTTTCTTATGAGTTTTTCAGGCAGAAACTTCTATCAGGAACTGCGGGACCTAATTCAGGGGTCTCTCTTGTGGCTGTAATATTCTACAGTATGTCAGTTTTGAACGTTTTCTAATAAATTATGATTGCATCTGTGTGTGTGTGTGTGTGTGTGTGTGTGTGTGTGTGTGTGTGTGTGTGTTTGTGGTTGTGTGGCGGTTGTACAATGACCTGTTTTAAAGCAATGTTGACCATACTGTGCTGTTATCTAACAACTACCTAACATGCATCATTGTTCAATACTTTAATTTGACATGTGCATATAATAAAATCTTTTTTTATAAGACCTGTCTCTCTGGTTTTTCATGAGGACACAACAATCTGTCAAGAAATGATCTAATCTTGCATTACCATATCACAAAACATGCATAGAAAAAATCTTTGCTACAGCACCTTTTCAAACACATCTTTTCTACAATGTTCTCCATCTGATTTTAATATTCAAAATGTTATTGAATTTCCAACTTTTACATCATCGGTCAAAGTTCAAATTCTGTAAAACTCAGGTCATTATGTTGAATAGTACAGCACATAGAAAAAGTTAAAAAGTTTCCCTAGCCAGGGTAATTCCCTTGGAAGTATAACACTAAAGAGTGGATAACTGAGGAATTCACATTCAACTATTAATGTTAACAAGTTCTACTAGTACCTGTGTATGTGACATCTCTTACTACAACTAGTTACCCAGTCTGCTTAGCAATCTCTATGCCTGCTAATGTGTGGATCCTTAAATTGTTCATTGTCTTAATCTAGCAGGGGGATGGGTCTGGGGGGATTTGTAATGTCTGTTGGCTGGGGTCTAGGAGGTAATCAGACATATAGTGGCCCTCTGGGATTTTGCAGAATGCGGAAGTCAGGTTGTTCACCTAGAAGTGGGAAAAATCCTCAGTTTTACCTCTGCAAACTGCTTGAACTATTCCATAACATCCCATTTTACCCAGTTTTGCCAGCCATTTCTGCACACCTGAGGCCTCTTGCTCCCTCCAATGCTTATGTATTACCCTCTTTACTGTGATTAGAGCCCCCTTCAATGACTTATCCCTTCGCCCTTGAGGTGAGTAGTTACTCATGGGGGGGGGTACCTAAACTCAACTCAAAGAATGATCATATAAGCATCTGTGGCCTGAAGGTAAGAGTGGTGGAGATAACAATTTGACAGCTCTGTTGGATGTCCTCCCAATACTTAGGAAGCTTTGGGCATGTCCACAACAGGTGTGTGGTATTCCCTGAGTGTCATCTGCCATATCCAGCACTTGTGATTGTCCACAAGGCCCCATTTGTGAAGGTTTTATGGGGTCCTGAGCCATCTGTGAAGGATATTTTGCTGGGTGAACCTATTCTTGGAGTCCTTGACTCCTGTGATTAGATTCCTCCAACATCTTCCCCATTCCTGAGTAAGGTCTATGTCAGGTTCTCTACCCCAGCTCAGTCTGGTGTTTTCAGAAGATCTGGGCCTTGCTTAATGAGTTGACAGTTAATAAGACAAGCTTTACCTTTCTGTGAGGTGCTAGGATATAGTACTGAGTCAAGCATTTGAGTCATGGTGAGTTTACACTGCAGGCTCAACAGAGGTATGAAGACATGCCTCTCCTGGAGATATTTCCAGTGGTGTTGCCTGGGTAATAGGTAGTGTTCACTCAGCTGCTGAAAGGACTTTAGTATTCCACTTGTTGCATCCAACAGATCCTGGAGTCCACTGATCCCTTGACTCGCCCAGTCAGCTCAGTGAACCATCACCCCTGCAATGAGCAAGTGTCTATTGTGCTATAAGGGTAGAGCAGGTGATTTCTTTGGGGACCAGCTGGTGAGCTATGCAGACCATCTCCATGCTGCTACCAAGTAACAAACTATTTTGTGACCTTGTCAAAGCATACTGCAGTAACTATGGGGCTCTCTAAGACTCTTTCTTCACACAGCAACCACTTCCTAGGTTGAGAGCTTCCTGACTCTGAAGTGGTGCTGGATAACTGGTGAATGACTGAGCCAGCCTCTTGAGGTAGAAGTCAAGAAGATAAAATCTGCCTCTGGTGAGCGCTTGTGTCAGTTTCTTGTGAATGTGTCTTCTAGTATCTGTTGCCCAGAAGGAAGTTAAGATGCTTTTATGTAATTTTGGTATGAACTTGGGATCATACAGGCAAAAGATATATGAACATATGACAAAGCCAGCAGAATTAAGCCATTAGGTCTATCTAGTCTGCTCATAGTGCAGTGTAGCCAGAATAAGCTACTGACCTCCCCTCCCTTGTCCACCCTTCCCCTTTGTCTGCCCTTAACCTTTATTTTCCCCTTTACTCTATCCTAACTTCTCTTGAAGCTGCCCACTGTCTTCAGCAAAACCACTTCTTCCTTGAAGTGCATTCCAACTCACCACCACCATCTCCGTGAAGAAGTGACTCCTAGTCTCTCTTCTAAACTTCTCCCCCTTGAGCTTGAGACTGTATCCCCTTGTGTTTCAGTTCCCAATAAGCTTGAAGAGCCCCTCCTTATTCACACTATTTTTTTGTCTATTTAGAATAGTGCTTAACTGCCCGTCTCAAATGTGCATGTAAAATTCTGATGCCATAAAATGATAACTAGCACATGAAGGAATGCATTTAGAGGCATTTATGCAAATAACCATAGAAATCCTGAAACAATAGAGAACAGACACTTGTCAAAGAGTTGCAGGAGGTTCCTGGTGACTGCACATATTTATACAAAATTCTGTAAATAAACCTGACATCCAGTAATGTCCACAACTCACAAACACTGGTAAGCTGCAAGCCAAACTGTCAGCAACCTGAGTAATGATGATTACTATAAAACAGAAAGGGCAGCAAACCCAAGTTACTGAAGTGCCAATGTTTGTGACTTTGTCTCTAGGTCCTATTTCAGGCAATGAACTGGGGGAGTGAGGATCTAGAGGATGAGCTCACTTTTTGTTGCTCACTTCTGTCTGTAGACCATCTGGACAGAGGAGCACTGCCCACCCCTCAATCTTCTTTACCACTACCACCATTATAGACAAAACACACTCCTAACCAGATGTAGCACCTCCCCACACACACACTTCAGAGCCAGGCCCTGACTGTGCCAAGGCCCAATTCCAAGTCCCAGACATCATGTTTGGTAATAGGAACTGGGAAAGTGAGGTAAGTCAGCTCAGGTGCAGGCTCAGCTCCCCTCTCCTCTACAGGGAGTGGCTCAAAATCTAGCTCCATTCATCTGTCATGGCATCTGAATGCACCTCTCTCTCTCTCTCTCTCTTTCTCTCTCTCTCTCCCTCTCTCTCTCCCTCCCTCCCTCTCTCTCTCTCTCTCTCCTGTTTGTCCCTTCTTCACTCCCTATAAACTGCTACCCTTTGTTTAACTTTCTGTCAAAAGTTACCAAACACTGCCACTGTCTGCTATTTATCACCCTAGAATTCCCAGTTATTCATACAGTTTTGCAAAAGACAGTAAAACCAAGCCCTTACTCATTGGCAGGGTTTGCTGTCTCCTCACTCATCTTTTCTCCCCAGGATCCAACTTGCAGTAGCAGCTCTGATTCAACCACAGTGAGGAAGTCCACCAGAAACATCATGATTTTTTAGTTCCTTCACAATGTCCTACTCGAGTTGCATTCAGTGACAAAAAAAGTTCCAGTCTTCTTATGTGTTTTGGCATATTGATGTTTAAATGTGTTTACAAAGGCTGGCCATTGCAAACTGCTGTGGGGTGACAACAAGACACCAGAGAAGGCAGGAATCTGCAGCACTATCCTTCTGCAGCAGCAGCAGCAGCAGCCCTGCACAACAGCTGCCACATGCTCCTTCTCTTCCTCACACCAACAGGCTTCTCAGGAGCTTCTTTTTTTTTTGTAACAAGAAGAGACACACTAAGCTGAAAGCTTGTTTACAGTTGCAACCTTGAAGCACAAGGAAGTTAAGTGACTTGCTCGGGGTCACACAGTATTCAAGTGGGGCTGTGGGATTCAAACCCAGGTCTCCAGGTTTGCAGCTCAGAGCATTAAGCCATTGTGCTATACTGCCTCATTGTGGGGAAATCAAGGAAAACTGGGCTGAAGTGTTGACCTCCTTTGTCTGCCCTGATCCTTCCATAGAGGTGTTCCTCCTGAATACAGAGAGATAGATGGAAAGGGTGGAAGGAAGCACATTGTGGAAAAGGGACTGGGTTACCATGGCTTCTCACTTAGTGCTTCAAAGGGGGAAATCCCACAGACAACATAGCCCCCAACCCACACAAAAAACATATTTATTGATAAAATATCCTTGTCACAGCATATGGTAATAAACGTCAGATGAGGCAAATTTACAGGTTTAAAACACACCGTGGTGTGATATTTATTTTTCAAAAGTTCAAAAAATAATAAATGAAAACAAAAAATTTGCAAAGAAAATCACTACTTAACATCAGTAGTTTCTGCCATAATACAGTCCTGGATCTTAAAGCTCCTAAGACCCTTCTCATCTGCATTCAACAGCTTACCTGCCTCTCTCCTCCCTCAGGGCTGAACCCCACTGGGCTGAACTGAAGTGAACTCAGTGAAGAGGTATTTATATCTTTCGTTGGGGAGTCACCTGATTAAGCCCTTTCTATTTACAAATCTGGACATATTGTTTCATGTCTGAACATGTTGTTTCAAAACCAAAGGGGAAGGGTTTTTTCAGGGGACTTCCTGGTTCAGTTAAAGGTACAGTGAATCTATCCACAGATATTGACTCTCTATATCTCTGATCCACAGTGACTAAGCACTTTTATACATAGAACCTTATTCAGTAACAGGTTTTTAGTGTGAATTTATGAAAATACCTTAAGGATTTTTTATAAGTGTACCAATCATGATGTTATTATTGTTTTATATGACTTCTGACTCCTTTTTTCTTTAAAAAGGCTTTACTAACTGTATTCATTCCTATTTAAAATAGCCTTCATGTTTTGTTGTACACAAAATGCACTAATGCACTTTACAGAACACCTGTCCAGGTATTTGGCATTATTCCAGGGACTGGATGGATGGAAATGGAAAAAGAATGAAAAGAGAGAACTAGTAGGGATAGTAAAGAGCTACACTAGGTGGCCAACCTAGGGTGGGGGGGGTAAGTAAAGAGAAAAGTGTTAACTGTTGCTAGGAAATGAGGAGATAAAAAAGTCATCCATCAGTCACAGTCGAGGGTGTAGCTTAACTCCACCACAATCCTTATGGAAACCATGTCATGCAGACAGGATGTGGGATGAGTGGATAGGCATTGAGATAGAGGGAAAAGACATTATATCTTGATCAACCATGAAAAAAATAATTAAAATACTTGACAGTGAGCGGCAAGAGATTTGAGACTATCCATCTCCTACATTCCATTTTCAACTAGATTCAGCTCACAGAAAAACTGGGCTGAAGTGTTGACCTCCTTTTTCTGCCCTGATCCTTCTGCAGAGGCATTCCTCCTGAATATAGAGAGACAGATAGAAAGGGTGGAAGGAAGCACATGGTGGAAAAAGGATTGGCTTGCGTTTGGTTTTGAGTCAGGCCCGCGATCTTCCTGCGCTCGGCTGCCGGGTGAATGGATCAAGGTGAATGTGCAGATTATCCAGAATATATGGGATCCGGGGGGGCGGGGGCCACCATCATTTTGTGTACTTGAGCTTTTCCGTAGTGCAAGATATTGATGTGGTTCTATCTCACCATGTCTTTTTATATGACAGAGTGTAGAGGCTCCAGGTTTTGTTTCCTCATAGACAATAGGTTTCAAGAGAATTTGATCCCTTGAAACTTGCTGCTGACATATGCCATGGGAAGTTCTATATGGCTCAGACAGAACTTTTTTAGGGCGAGAGTATGGATTTCAATACATTATCTTATATCCAGCGAGTTTGCCATATGCTTTGATCAAAGAGACCAGTTGCAAAATCGATTCCTGTGGTTGAGTGAGGGTGAGAAAAATGTCATCTGCAAAGGCCATGACCTTGTGTTCCTCTTTCATGTGCACTCCATGTAGTTGAAGGTGTTGTTGGATGACCTGGAGCAGGGGTTCCACAGTTAGGATGACTAGCAAAGGAGAGAGGGGGAAGCCCTGTCTGAATCCTCTTGCCAACGGGAAACCAGCTGAGGAGATAACATTTGTAATTCCTTTGCCTGCTGTCCCATTGTAGAGGATCAAGATTCACCTCAGCATCTGAGCTCAAAACCAAATCTTTATAGGGCATGAAAGAGGACCTTTCATTTCACCCGATCAAAGGTTTTCAGCATCGAGGGAGAGCAGGACTGTGGATGGATGGTGGTGCAACACTTTCCAGATTAGATTGGCCAGGTGCCTTGTATTGTCAGTGCCATGTCTTCCTAGCACAAATCCAACTTGGTTGCTATCCACCAGCTGTGGTACCACTTCTCTGAGCCTCATGGTCATTATCTTTGCAAAGATTTTGCAGTCTACTGGAATCAGAGAGAGATTAGGTGACAACTGCCAGAGTTGTGGGTCCTTCCCTGGTTTAGGGATTAGGTATATCTGTGCTTTGTGTGTGGAGGGTGGCAACTAACCCTGTTCACTGGTGTCCCTGAGGGCATCTAGAAGCAACTCCAAAAGACTGCCTTTGAAGAAGTTATAGAACTTAACAGGCAGACCATCTTCTCCAGGAGCTTTCCCTTCTGACATACTGACCAATGCTGCTGCTAGTTTGTCCTTAGTGAAGGATCTGTCCAACTCCTTTTTCTGTGTCTTGGCAATGGAGGGCAAATTCAGACTTGTCTTAAAGGAGTTAATTTCTCTCATAGACAGGGACATTGCTGAGGTGTGTAGCTTTTCACAGAATTTACAGAAGGACTCATTCATGCCAGGTTGGTCCTTGATGACTTTGCCATCTGTAGATATCAAGTTAGGGATTCTGAACCTTTGCTGGTGCTTCTTGAGGTAGTATGCCAGAAGCTTGCCCAGTTTGTCTCCCCCTCCCAAAAGGCCTGGCGAAGTCTAAATGGAAAACTCAGCTCTTTGATGGAGGTGCAGGTTGATCTTAAATTTGGTACCTAAAATCTGTGCTAGGAGCTTCTGGCTTTTGCAGTCAATGTTTTGAAATTTGGTTTCCAGATCCTGTACCCAGTCTCTTGCTCTTTGAGGTCCTCATCTTTAACCCTTTTAAACGTCAAGGCATGTGTTATGTATTTGCCCCTGAAGAAGACTTTAAGAGCATCCCAGCAGACTGCTCCTGCTGATGTGTCTGAGGGATTATTATGCTCCAGGTATTTGCTGATGACCCTTTGTAGCAGTATACAGAAAGCAGGGTTCCTGAGGAAGATTGCACTGAATCGGCAGGTACTTCTGCTTAGGGTGGCCATGTCTGGCAGTAGCCAAACAAAGAGTATAGGGCTGTGATCAGAGATGACAGCAGGCTCAATCCTGCATCACTTACATCACCTAGCTATGTAGATGGTGCAAACCAGATGTCAATCCTGGTGTACAGCTTCTGTGAAGATGAGCAAATGAAGCAGTATTTAAAATAGCCAAGGAGGTGACAGGCCAGCAAGGAGAGTACCTAATTGCCCTCCCTCCCATAGCTAGCAGTGGAACCAGTGAACAGGAGGAGGCGATATCTCTACAAAACAATGTGCAAAAGATGGAGGTAGGCACCCAAGGAGTAGATAGGCAGAAAGGGAGCAAAATACAACTGAAGGGCAGACAGCAGGGAGAACCAGGGATAAAGGACAACCAGGGAGGAGGCTGAAGTCAAACAGCTAAACAGTCGAGGGAGTTCACATCATAGAAAGCCATGTGTGCCAATGCCAGGAGACTTAGCCACAAGATGGAGAATCTGTAGGCTGCCATGGTGCAGTCAGATCTGGACATTGTGGCCATATGAACATATGATCTATCTAGTCTGCTCGAGTGTGCAGCACTTCAGTACATTAGACTGCATCTGCCGCCCCTTATATGCCCTCCCCATCTCCTGCCCCCTCCAAATTGTACCCTCCCCTTGAATCTGTCCCACTCCCTCTTGAAGCCCCCAACATTCTGCAGTGATATGACTTTCTCTGGCAGAGCAGTGCATCCTGCCACCACGCTTTCTGTGAAATAGTGCCTCTTCAGTTTCCTCTTGAACCTGCCCCCTTCCAACTTCATAGAGTGTCCCCTGGTTTCTGATCTGCTCTTCTGATAGAACACACATCTAGTGTCTACTCTGTTCAAACCCTTCAGGTACTTGAAGGTCTCAATCTTATCCCCTTTCTCCATTCTTTCCTCCAGGAAGTACATATTGAGCTCTCTCAGTCTCTCCTCATATGGTCTGTACCCCAACCCCAAGATCATTTTTGTTGCCCTGCGCTGTACCCCCTACAGTAGATTGATGTCCCTTTTCAAGTAGGGGTACCAGAATTGCACACAGTACTGTAGGTGCGGTCTCACCAGGGACCTGTACAGGGGCAAGATGACTCCCCACTCCTAAATGTAATCCCCCTTGCTATGCACCCTAGCATCCTGTTTACCTTCACTGCTGTCTTCCTGCAATGAGCAGAATGGTTCATCTCCCCAGTTACCAGCACTCCCAGATCCTTCTCCTTCTTGGATTTTGTTAATGGGACACCCTCCAGCCAGTAATTGTGTCCTGGGTTCTTGCCTCCTAAGTGCATCACTTTGCACTTCTTGGCATTGAAATCAAGCTGCCAAGTATGAGACCATTCCTCCAGTTTTGCCAAATCTTCCTGAAGTACTTTTGCCTCCCCATCTAGCACCGAGCCCTGTGGTACACCACTTGTTAGTGCCCTGGGTTCAGATGCTTCCCTCCACTACTACCGTCTGCTGTATACCCCACAGCAAGTTCTTGACCTATCTGACCAGTTTCTTTCCTGCTTCCAGACTCTTCAACTTGCAGGTCAGCCTAGCATGTGGCACTGAGTCAAAGGCTTTGCTGAAATCCAGGTAGAGGACATCCACCTCATGTCCCCTGTCCAGTGCCCTCATAACCCAGTCATAAAAATCCACAAAGTTCATCTGTCAAGATCTGCCCAAGAGAAATCCGTGCTGCCTGCTGTCCTGGAGATTGTTATCCTTAAGAAATTGCACCAGTCTTTCCTTGAGGATTGTCTCCATCAGTTTTCCCACAATTGCAGTAAGGCTCACTGGTCTGTAGTTCCCCAGTTCATTCTTGGGCCCACTCTTATGGAGAGGTACCACATGTGCATCTCTCCAGTCCCTGGGCATGCACCCTGAGTTCAGAGAGGTATTGAACAAGTCCACCAATGACCCTGCCAGGACCACTGCCAACTCTGTCAGCACCCTGGGGTTGACTCCATCTGGGACAGGTGCCTTGTCCACCTTCAAGGACATAAGGCCCTCCCTCACCCTTTCCACCATGATTTCCCCATCCATGGTTGCTTCTACCCCACCCTTTCCCACCTCATCCTTCCTCTCAGGTACAGGCCCATCCCTCTCCTTGGCAAAGACTGAACAGAAGTATTCATTAAGTACTTCTGCCTGCTCAGACCCCTTTTTTACCCACCCATTTCCCCTTCCGACCCTAACAATTTGATCCTTGCTCTTCCTCTTCTCTCTGACATATCTGAAGAAATCCTTTTCTCCTTCTTTTTTTTTTTTTGTGTGCCTTCCCCTTCTTCCTGGCTGCCCACTCCTTCAGGTCTCTATTGCCCCTCCCAACTGCCTGCCCCGACTCCCATACAGGCTACCAACCTCATATGGCATTTCCCCCGGGTAACCCAGTGTATCCCTTTGCCAGGCGGGTCCCCCTCCTCCGAGGGGGAAGACATTGGTGTGGCAGCCAGCGCACTATTTCATTGGCCCAGGGTACTGCTGAGGTGTGTCAGTCATGGGATCAGCAGCAGCAGAGGACAGAGAGACCATCATCCAGCCAGCCAGGAAGCATTTTTCCTGGTTTCTATGGGGAGTGATGTCCTGACGTCAAGGTATATGCCGATGTCTGTCACTCCCCTTGAGCACCGGACCCAGGCATCACTGCTGTGCTCCCAGCCTCTGCCAGGAGTCAGCTTGTGCTAGTGCATATCCCCACCCTCCCCCCCAGAGAAGGAGGCTATCCCTGGATGCTCCATCCTTCTCCCAGTTGGCCCTCCAGCAGCCTGAGCCCGTTCCTGAACCCGGGTCGCTGTCATCGCAGACAAAAATCCAATCACTGCACCGACGGGCCGTCCTTTTCTCCTTCTTTGATTCCCTGTGCTAACCTTCATTTCTTAGCCACTTTTGCTGCCCTTACCACTCTGGTCACTTCTCTGGATTTCTTCACATGTTCTTCTCTGTCTTCTGCCCTGTTGGATCTCTTGTAGGTCCAAAATGCATTCCTCTTTTCCCTCACCTTCTCCACTACCTCTCTACTCATCCAACCTGATTTCTTGGTCCTGGCTTTTTTGCTCTGGCTCTTGACACAAGTTTTAGTGGCTTTAGCCAGTCCTGCCCATTTTTGTTCCATGTCTATTTCTGGGTGGATGCTTGCCATATGACTTTGCAGTATGTGTCCCATCCTACCAAAGTCCATCCTTTTGAAGTCCAGGACCCTAGTTTTTGTAATCGCTACTTTTCTACCCAGATTAATTGAGAACCAGTCTGTGTGGTGGTCATTGCTTGCCAGAGGTTCCTCCACCCTTACATCCCTGACCCGTTCTCCATCTTCCAGTACCAGGTCTAGTATATTCCCCTCCCTCATAGGCTCCATTACCCTCTGGGTAAGGAAGCCATCCTGGAATGCTTCCAGAAGGATCTGCTCCCTGGCTCAAATGGTTGCTTGAATGCTCCAATCCACCCCTGGCAGATTAAAGTCACACACCACCACTGTGCTCCCTTGCCACTATGCCTTCTTATCTGCTACCCCAGTTCCCTGTCAATGTCCTCCTTTTGGGCCAGAGGTCTATAAACAACCCCCAGACAGATCTTAGTCCCTTTCTAGCTGTGTAGTTGTAGCCAGATTACTTCCAACCTGACCTCCTCCTCCCTATTACATTTGATCCCTTCCCTTACGTAAATGGTAACCCCGCCAGCCTTCCCTTTATATTTATCCCTCCAGTATTCTTTGTACCCTGGGATGGTTAGGTCCCAGTCATAGTGCCTGGTTGCCCACATCTTAGTAATGGCAGCTATGTCCACCTCCCCCTCTGCCATCAATGCCTGCAACTCTGCCAACTTGTTCCCCAGGCTCCTAGCATTTAGTGAAACCATTCTCCATGCTGCTGCTATTCTTCCTGCTTCCTTACCCTTCACTCCAACCACTATTTTGCCTAAGGTCGTATCTATCCCTGTGGTGGGGGGAGATTCATGAGACCCCCTTTCCTGATGATTCCCAGCTCCAGTGCCTCCCTTACCTAGGTTAAATGATACCTCTCATAGATGAAATCCCCCAGCTTCTGATTCAACATCTGTGACCCTGCCCTGCTGAAGTGTAACATATCCCCTGCATAAAGATCTGTGTTATCCCATGTGCTACCCCAGTCCCCCACCAATCCATACCCCCTGGTCCAACACCATTCTCTCAGGCACTTGTTGAAGTCACTGATTCTTCTATTCCTGTCTGTACTAGACCTTGGGACTAGCAGAACTTCTGAGAAGGCTACTGTTTTTCCCTCTTTACTGCATAGTTTTTCCACTTCCCTGAAGCTGTCTTGTACCTCCTCTATCCTTCTCCCTTACAGTTCATTCATTCCCAGGTGCACCACGATGTGTGGCTCCCCCCCCACCTTCCCCACACATCTGCACATATGCTGTCCCACTCTACTCGCTGTCATGCCTGGCATGCATTCTACCCAGATGTTACTCTTTCTGGCACCCCTTCCCCCCATTTTATACCCTTAAGTATAGAATCCCCTAGAATTATGACTCTCTGATGGTTATCCTGCTCACCCTCTTGTTGCCCTCCACTCCCCTGCCCTCCAACCTGCGAGGTCCTTTCATCCCCCCTGTCTCACCTCCCCTAACCTTTGCCCTGTTTTCTCACCCCTCACAAATATGCCTCTCGTATTATATCTTTTTTCTTTGTTGTTCTACATTTTATATCTCCTGTCTATGTAATTGCGAACTGTATGTGTATGTGCCTCAGGACCTCCTTGTGAATGAGCTCGCTCAATGGAGTTTTTCCTGCAATAAACCTGAACTTGAGCTTGAACTTGAAATATGACTGGGCTACTGATCTCCACCTTTGAACTATTTTCCATCTGTGGAACCTCCCGTTTGCACTCACTTGTTGCTCTGTCCACCATGCTACCACCTCCTCTTCTATTACTTCCCCGTTCTTCCCTGAAATGTGACCCTCCCCCACTCTGACTCCCCTCCTCTCCCTACCCTTAGCCTTCCCTGCACTGCCTGCCACTTCCCCTTTCCTCCTGTCTCCTTGCTCCTTCCTTTCCTCCAGAGAGACTGCATCACCATCACCTTGCTGCTCCCCATCACTGTATTATCTTGGTGTACTGCCTACTGCCTCCCCTCTGTGTACCTTTTCCCCTGTAGCGTCTGCTACCTGATTTTCTGGACTAGCCAACACTGAAAATCTGTTTGCAGTGCTAATCTCCTTTCCATGAATGAGCCCAGCCCCCCTTCCCACAAACTGATATTTTTGCTCCAACCTAGTCTTAGTCATGCCCCTGTGCCTGACCCTCCTCCAGTCACCACTTCCTTCCCTTGGTTGCACCCACTTGTGTGGCCCTCCTGCTGTCCCACCTAGTTCCCCCTTATTTTAGCCCATTTTGAGCTCTTTTGGATGCCTCATTAGTTAACTGCTGGCTGTGATCCCCCCTATTCTGTCTACTCCGTGCCTCCATTTCCCTCCTCAACCACCCTATTTACTGCCTGAGCTAGCCCACCTGCCAACACACCCTACAACCCCTTGCACTCCAAGCCACTCCCAGGAATATGGCTGCTCCACATCCTTGGCAACATACAACCCTTCCCATCTCCCGCACCATTTGACTGCCCCTGTACATCATCTCCTCCCTTAACCTGGTCCTACCCCACTCCATGGAACCCTTCCTCCACCTTGGACTCCCCATTTCTGTACAGGATATATGCTGCCCTCCCAGTTAGGCTCTTCCCTGTCTACCAGCATGGCCCGCTGCCTGCTGACACCCTGCAGATTCTACTCAAGATGCTACACTCCTGCTTTGTGGCACTCAAGCGTCGGGGTCACTTGGTCCCCTTTGAAATATAATTGGATCTCAGCCTTGCAATTGGCTGGTCCAAGTCACATAACCACCTCTCCCCCTCCTGTGTATTTCTCAACCTCTCCCTCCCTCAATTAAATTTCTCCCCCAGCCAAGACAAAATCATTTGTTTTGCATTTATACAGTTTAAATCACACAGCACACATTGCCATCTCATTAAATGCTACCTCAATCCTAAAAGAAAACAAACAGCACAGAAAAAGTACTTCTCTTCTAGCTCCAGCCACCTGCCTCCCTCTGCTGAGTTTCAACTCCAACTGACAGCAAACAAGCCATCACAGAGACCTGGTGTAATAAGGACCATGATTGTGAGATGGCCATACCTGGCTACAACATATCAGAAGAGACAGGGCAGGAAGGGAGGAGGAGTGGCACTTTATGTGAAAGATGGCATAAAAGCCACAGAGATTCAGAAGGAACAAAATGGGGAAGGGGGGATAATGTGGGTTAACCTAGAAAGGAAAATGGGAGCAGCCATCTGCATGGGGTGATCTACAGACTACCAGCCCAGGAGGAAGAGACAGACAGGGAGTTAATGCTAGCCTTACAAAGGATGGTGGACAAGGGGGAGCTGGTGCTGGTTGGAGACCTCAATATTCCAGATGTGGACTAGAGCCTTCCAGCAGCTGCATCAACCAGGAGCAGATTTACCCTGGACTCCCTTCAAGGTGCCTTCCTTAAGCAACTGGTCATGGAACCAACTTGGCAGAAGGCAATACTGGACCTTGTGCTCTTAAATGGGAACTGTGTGATAGAGGTAACAGTGGGGGAGCACCTGGGGAACAGAGACCACAGGTCACTGTGGTTTGAAATCACAGAAGGAGCAGAACCAAACCACACAAAAACACATATCCTGGATTTTAGGAGGCCAGACTTTGTCATAATGGGAGCATGCTTGAAAGAGGCATTAATGGGAATGGGAAGGCAATCGGGGTGGAGGAACAGTGGGCAATATTTAAAACAATGATTACAAGAGCAACAGAATTATGCATTAAGCAGGTTAGCAAGGGGAAAAGGAAGACAAGGCCATTATGGTTTCCAAAGATGTGGCGGAGAAAGTAAAAGCTAAACAAATCACATTCAGGCAATACAAAAAGACTCAGGCAGAAGGGAACATGGAGAAGTACCAGTAGAAGCAAATGGAGGCAGCGAGGACAGTAAGAGAAGTTAAAACTCAGATAGAAGAGCACATCACAAAAACAGTGGGTAGAGGGGACAAAACCTTTTACAGGCACATAAGTGAACAAAGAAGGGCATAGGGAGGGATAGTGAGACTGAAGGGGAGGACAGGGGCAGCGTGGAAGATGATAACAGTAAAGCTGACATACTGAACAGATATTTCTGCTCAATCTTTACTGAGGAAGGGGAGGATAATGGGCCTGAAAGGAGTACAAGGGGTGGGAAGGGCGCAGAAATGGACACATGTCCCTTTACACGGGAAAGGATCATAAAGGAACTGGAAGGAATAAGAGCCAAAAAAGCAATGGGGCCAGATGGGGTGCACC
This sequence comes from Neoceratodus forsteri, assembly GCA_016271365.2. Lineage (NCBI taxonomy): Eukaryota > Metazoa > Chordata > Ceratodontiformes > Ceratodontidae > Neoceratodus > Neoceratodus forsteri. The sequence continues at coordinate 707,982,113 of CM028135.1, read as the reverse complement.
CCATGGTCCTAAAGGAACTGAGAGAGGAGGTGGTGGCTGAACTTCTAGCAATCCTGTTTAGTCAATCATGGGAAATAGGGGAGGTACCCATAGACTGGAGGACAGCAGATGTAGTCCCCTTATACAAAAGTGTGAACAAAGAGGAAGCAGGGAACTACAGACCAGCCAGCCTGACTTAGGTAGTGGGGAAGACCATGGAAGCACTACTGGAGGAGAGATTGGTGGAACATCTGGTTGCCAATGAACTACAAGGCCCAAGGCAGCATGGTTTCACTGGGCGGAGGTCATGCCAGACCAACCTCATTTAATTTGTTGACTGGGTGACAAGGGAGGTGGATCAAGGGAAGGCAGTGGATGGGGCCTATCTGGACTTCAGCAAAGCCTTTGACACTGTGCCACACAGAAGGCTATTAAACAAACTGGGGAGTATGGGAGTGGACAGGACCGTAGTGCGGTGGATGGGTAATTGGCTGGGCAGCAAGACTCAGAGGGTGGTGGTAAATGGCTGTCACTCCACAGAGGGAAGAGTGACCAGTGGGGTACCACAGGGATCTGTGCTGGGACCAGTCCTATTCAACACATTCATCAGTGACATTGTGCAAGACCTAGAAGGCAGAATTTCCCTGTTTGCTGATGACACAAAGCTCTGTAACAGAGTGGAAATGCCAGAGGGTGTGGACAGAATAAGGAGGGACCTGCAGAAGCTTGAATAAGGGTCGAGGGTTTGGCAGTTGAAATTCAACGCAAAGGCATGCAAAATAATACATATGGTTGTGTTGACTACTACTAGATTTTATAATGGTTGTTTTTAATTGTTTTAAATTATAAGGCACCTTGGAAGAAGAAAGGTGCCATATAAATAAAAATTATTATAATTATTATTATTAAAAACCCTGGAACAACATATCAGTTGGGGGTGAGGATATAGCATGTGTCAAGCAGGAAAGGAACCTTGGGGTTATCATCTCTGATGACCTCAAGGTAGGGAAACATTGCGACAAGGCAGCAGGTAAAGCAAATAGGATGCTGGGATGCATAAGCAGAAGCATCACCAGCAGGAAAAGGGAGATCATAATTCCACTATACAAGACAATAGTGAGGCCCCACGTGGAGTCCAGTGTACAGTTCTGGAGACCTTACCTACGTGAGGACATAGAGTGGAGAAGTTTCAGAGGAGGGCAACAAAGATGGTACAGGGATTGCATCACAAGTCCTATGAGGAGAGGCTGAAGGACTTGAATATGTACTCTTTGGAGGAGAGGAGGAAGAGAAGGGATATGATAGAGATGTACAAGTGCCTTACAGGGAGGCACAGGGTGCAGGCATACACTATTTTCAAATGAAAAAGATGTTCCAGGACTAGAGGACATGGGATGAAGTTGGAGAGAAGGCAACTCAGAGGAAATGTGAGGAAGAATTTCTTCACAGAAAGGGTGGTGGACAAGTAGAACACCCTGCCAGAGGAAGTGGTGGGGGCTGAAACAATCACAGGATTTAAAAATGCATGGGCTAGACATAAGAGAATTCTGAAGGTCAGGAGTAAGGGGTAAGGGGCAAGAGACTTCTAGAAAAACATAAAGGGAACTTGCAAGCTCAAACTGGCAGACTGGGTGGACCATAGGCCCTTATCTGCCAACAGCATCTTTGTATCTGTGTAGCTCTTATTTAAGGGATATATCACTTGTCACACATCTGTTGTATCTGTCTCTTTCACTAGAGTTTGTATGACTCTGGATTCCTGCAGCCTGCCACCGGGGGGGGGGGGTTGCTGCTGTCAAAAAAAAAATCATCCAGAAGTGCATTCATGTCTCCTGCAGTTACTATCTGCCCTTTGACTGTCTTAGTTAGTTTCTGAGTGACAGAAAGGAAAAAGGAAGCATCCGATTGATTGGGGCCATATACGCCGCAGTGAGTGACTTCTGTGTCCCACAGTATCATAGGTTCATAGGTTTATACGGGTTCAGTAGGTATTTCTACCTTTTATGAACTTGACACCCAATCATGGGTGGAAACTATATTTTAAATGACCCATGTAGTTGTCTAAGTTGGTTTTAAATGTAGCAATTGATTTACTAAGTACCACGTTAGTTGGGAGCTTATTCCATGAGTTTACCACCCTTTGAGTGTACCAATCATTTCTTTTAACAGTGCTGTTATTTGTGCCTTTAAGTTTAAGTATATGAGATCTGGTATTTATAGCAGTCTTTTTTTCTGTAATCCTATAGTTTCTAGCATTATCTCATTCTGAAATGCTTTATATGTTAAGCATGGGTCTCCTCGAAGTCTCCTATAATCCATTGAATAGAGGCCTATTTTTTTAGTCTGGTTTCATAATCCAAACTTTGAATAGTACTTATTTTCTTTCCTGTTTTTCTTTGGATATTTTCAATTAATTTCTTATTTTTAATTAAGTATGGAGCCGTGACTGAGGAGCAGTATTCTAAATGCGGTCTAACAAGACCAGTATATAATGGCAACAAAACTTTTTCATCTCTACTTTTAATGTTCCTTAATATACAATTTAATATTTTATTGCCTTTTTTAACAACAGTTATTGTGTGTATATTATATGTGAAATCGTTTGAAAGAATTACTCCTAAATCTTTTTCTTGCTGAGTTATTTGTAAAGTAGTGTTATTAATAGTGTATGTGAAACATGGGTTATTTTTGCCCAAGTGCATGACCTTACACTTTGCTTCATTAAACAGTAGACCCTTTTTTGTAGACCATTCAACTAAGTGATTTAGATTATTTTGCATTTCAACAGCAGAATTTGCATTATTTATGATGATTCCCATTTTACAGTCGTCAGCAAATTTAACCAACCAACAGGAGTTGTTTAATGGACACATAGATGAAATGAGAATATTGAAAAGGGTTGGGCCCAATACCGAGCCCTGAGGAACACCACTAGTAACGGGAACCCATTTTGATAAATAGCCCTTAACTGATACTTGAGATCTGTCTGACAACCAAGCATGTATCCATCTAATTACTGTTGGATCAACTTTCAATTTCTCTAGTTCTAATATTAGTATTTGGTGTGATACTGAGTCAAAAGCCTTAGAACAAATCCCCCATTACATACCTGTCTTGTGGATCTGGGTATGTAAAGGAGGATTTAAGTCTATGGGCCTGATTCTCAAAGAGGCCTTAGACTGATGCAAGTTGCAGCAAATGGCAGCTTGCATCAATGTCTAGTGTGCCATGGACCCTGCGCCTGATTATCGGACAGGATCCTGGCAGCAAAGTCCATCATCTTGCAGCAACCCTGGCAGTGCGTCAAACATGTTCTGTATCCAGAGGGTTGCTGCAAGCTGTGAAGTGACCATGCACCAATCCAGAACAGTCCCCTCATGCCCCAATCCCTCATGGTTTAAATATATTCATGATTGTATAGTGAACCTCCTTCCCTGATCCCTGATGTTGAACCTATATATATATAAATAATAAATGCAACCCAGCTGTGGTGGTATAGTGAACCCCTTTCCCCAATCCCTGATGTTGGTTACCAGCTCAGGATTTAGGATGGGAGGATGCAGGGTTGTGTGAACTACCTGCTGGGGTGGGGGTCCACTAGACCACCAGGGATGGGTGCTATTTATCATTTACATATGCCAAAGAAATTGGGGAGGGGGGTTCAATATACCACCATGTTTGTGATGTGGTTATTATTTCTATATAGGGGTGACATCAGGGATGGGGAGAGAGGTTCACTATGCTATCAGGGATATATTTAAACCACAGGGGATTGGGGCATGGGGGGATTGTCATGAATTGGCACATGGCCGCTCCACAGCTTGCATCAGGGATTGGGTAGGAGGATTCACTATACCACCACAGTTGGGGTGCGATTATTATTTCTATATAGGGGTGTCATTGGGGATAGGGGAAGGGGGGTCTGCTAGACCACCAGGGTGATTATAACACTGGAAAGAGGGACTGGGGCTGGGCGGTGCGGCACCTTGGTGCAGTCATCTCAACCCTCCAGGAGGACATTTCTAAGCACCCTTAGACCAGCTATGGCTGGTCTAAGGCTACTTAGAATTTTGCCTTCTGAGGGGGTTTTGAGAGTCCTGCATTAGGGAATATTGCAGTCTTTGTCTTCCACAGGCCCACCAGTGCCATGCCACAGTCCATTGTGTGGCACATGGGTAGTGCAAGCCCCTGCAGTTGATGCAGGCTGTCACTGATAATCACTCCCGGTGCATCTGTTGGCACAAGGGACACTTTGCATCATTCTTTGTGGCACAAGCCCCTTGAACCATGCCGGAAGCTTGAAAAATCGAGCCCTATGTCTTTGTGTATTAAGAAAGCCACCCCTCTGCTCTTCATGTTATATTAGCTGCTAAGAATTTCACCCACCATTCTGACTTTGACATGTCAGCTTTGGGCTTCGGTAGGTGTGTTTCCTCCAAAGGTGGTCCAATACTTTTCTCCTCTTAGTGGGTGACTTAATTCATTTCACATTCCAGGATGTGAATTCTGTGGGTTTGTTAGCCAGGTCTAGCAATTTTCTTAGGGTAGGATGATGGATAGGGTGGTACTATTGGGGTGCAAATTCAGAGTGCAGTGGTAGACTTAAAATTTTCCCAGGTCTCCCCCCTGGTTGCTTGGAAGTATGCTGTAGGTAGAAGTGTCAAACCTCTTGGGCATCGTTTGTTTTGGAAAGTTTTGTCCCCCAAGAAACCCTGTAGTGAACATTCAGTAACAAGCACAATTAACATAATACTAGTCCCTGAGTCCAGGGTAGCATTCTAACTATACAAACAATTCTATATCTACGAAAAGCATCATTTCTCTTTTCTGCGTCCTGATGTGGAAATCAGTCAGGGAGTGCTCCCCCATATCTGCTCAGTCAGCGACCCAAAGCACATTATTTGGGTTGTTGCTTACTCTACAAACATAAAAAAACTTGCATCAGATATCTGTGTTCATCCTATGTCATTAGTTGCCTCACTGGTAAAGGCCTCCCACTGGAGGTCCCATCTGTCTACTGAGGGAAGGGGACACCTTCTTGAAACTGACTGCACCACCCCCTGGTAAGTCGTTGTTGAGTGGCCATGCCTGGGGGGACTGGGAGGCTGCCTCCCCCTGTGACATGTGGTGCCACCCTATCCACCATCTGAACCTTTAGGGCCACCCACAGAGGGGCAGTTAGTGTAGGCAGTTTGATCATGTTCCCGTCCCCTGTTTCACCTCCCTAATCCTTCTTGTGCTTCTCCGGAGACCCACCAATGAGTGCCTCTGGTGCCACTGCTGAAAACTGTCCCTGTCCATCCTCCCCTGTGCCCAGACCCTGTTGTGCTACTTATACATTGTTACATTTGGTGCTGCTGTGCCTTGGAGATTAAAAGGTGTGAGTTTGTATGCTGATGTGTCAGATACTGCTCAGAGATTGGGACTGTTAAATGTATAAACAGAGAGACCCATCGGGAGAGGGATTGAGGATGTTATGGATTCCCAGTTGCTCTTGTGGGAGCTGGGCCCAACAATGCTGCAGAGTAAGCAGTAAGATGGTGCGAGACTGTGTTTTATCCTGCAAGCAGCCATTAGAAAGAAAGCACTCTGTTGCCCACGGAAATGTAACATCAGCATGCAAAGATATAAAAAGAGGGGTCCCACAAAGTTCAGGTTTTGTGCCCACTGCTTTTTAATATTTATATGGTCTGGCTGTATGTAGATGGCACAGTGTTAATGGCCTCTGTGTTCAGCCAGACTGACATGAAATACAAATTTCAGACTAATTTTCATATACCGGAGATGTGGTTTGCAAAATCAGGTCTCTTGCCAAATGGCAAGAAAACCCAATGTATTTACTTTTCCATACAGGTAAACAAATAAAAAATGGACTTTAGATTTGGAGTTCAAAAATGGTCAAAAAGTGACCAATATTAATAGTTATAAATATCTGGGTGTCCATGTTGACAGAAAACTCATTTGTTGAACACTTTTTATTAGCTTTTGTTGACCGGGTAAGTGCACTAGACAAATTCTACCTATTTTCAAGCATGACCTGGAGGAGGGGGATACAGATGAATGCTAACTGACCTTGAACCAGATTAAGCTGTTGGTGGTATTTTTAGTGAATGGGGGAAAATGTGGCCAAGGCACCGGGGGAAAATCCCCTATTCTGCTTTCTGTGAGCAGGGGGACCCATTTTCCTGTGGGACCAAGATGGCAGAGGAGGAGGTTGTGTGTTTGGTGGAAGTGAAGGCCTCACCTTTCACTGCATCACAAGAGGAGGCCCTTCAAGATGGTGAAATTGAAACAAAACAAGAAGAGATTTATCATGAAGCAATGAGATTTTCAGAGGATGATCGTCACAAAGTTCCTATGTTATAAGACGCTGCTACGACAAAGTTACAGACCTCGCTACCTCAGGAGGTGCTCCTTGCTTTTAAAACATCTAACTAGGCTGTGCATCTGGCTACTGAACATTCTTATGATAAACAAAGTGGTTCTGGTGAGTCCTTCTAATTTATTTCTACTTCTAAAAATTTGACTTTACCGCTCCAAAGAACGTAACAGGCTGGCAGTATGTTTGTTGCTTTAAATGAATGCCTAGAGTCTCATACATTGTTACGTTGCCCTTTGAGTTCACAGTCTTCTGCTCAAATACAGCATGTCTCAGCTATGCCTACAGATATAACTATTTGTGAGGTTGGAAAACCTAATGTGGAGGCCTGTAAGAGTGCAGATAACTTTGGGACAGTTAAGGAGCTTTGTGCGGTAGCAAAAGTAAGCGCTCAGCTGGCACCCGCTTCAGAGACACTCCTTGTCATGTTTACTGCAAACGCTGTCAGTGGAACAGCTGCTAGAATTGTTGCAAGTGCTTCTGCAAAGCAGGGTTTGTTGGAACTAGTGTCTCCTGCTATGCACTGTAATAGTACTAACCCTCTTAACACACAGCAGGCTGGCAATTTTAACGTTGTTTCAAACAAGTGCCTACAGCCTTTATCATCACAGCAGTATGAAGGAAAGGATTTAAGTACTATCGTCAAACAGATGCTGCGGGGGGAAAATGAAAGTTATAGATCTGTAGAGGTCTTACATACTCAATCCACCCCACTTAGTAAATCAGCAGGGTTTGTGTTTCGGCAACCAGTTACTGGGACATTTATACCTCCTACAAAGGAAGTTATTTTATCCCCGATATTATATATCAATCCACGCCAGAACCTCAAACAGGGGTTACGCAGTTCACCTTTCCAACTAGACCTCCTCTTAAACAAATTATAAAACTAACTGAATCCTATGTGCCTAAAGCCTCTTCTCAAAGGTCTGAATCTGAGACTGTTTCTTCATGCTCAATATCAGAGTTCTGGTTGTCAGGGAAAGCCTTATCTGGAGCAGGATGGAAACAGGCCTTATCAGGTACCTGGGTTCCTGACCCAACATGGGAAACTGGTTTTACTTTTTCTCAAAATTCACCAGTATGGAAACCTGGTGTTCAGGCAGACTTCAACAATACCTGTGGAACTTAAGATTCAGCCAGGAGCTCCAGAGCCTTCTTTTATTAACAGGCCTATGGATCAACAAGCACCTCGGCCTGAGACTCTTGAAGGTACTAAGTCTGCCTCTAGAGCTATTCCACCACAAGAAGAGAGCGCTCCACCACCATCTCAAAAGCCTCTCATGTCCGAACTTTTCTCTACAGCTAAAAGAGAGGCAGCTCCAAGAAGGAATGCTGTTCGCATTCATTATAAAGGGGGGTTTGGAGAATAGACCTGACAGGTATTATATGGGGAAAACTTTGTTAAAGGATTCACTTCATTTCTCCCCTAAGGTTGTCTTTGCCTTTATAAATATATCAGGGGAAGATAATTTTGATATAAGTTTCAGGTCTGCACATGCTCTTGATCTTTTTTGGGATAGATATGGGCAAGTAAAGTTTTCACCACTATGGGCTCCCTTCTTGGTGATTCCTTTAACAAAACCCTAAAAATTTGTGACAGTTATGTTCCGTAATGAGGGTGTGCATGTAGAAGATATTACCTTTTGGCTTTCACAGAAATGTGAAGTATTGAGTGCTCCAGATCCTATCCTAGATTCGGAACAATTTTGGACAGGGGGATGGAAGTATTAAATTAAACTCAGACAATCAGAATCAGGTATAGAACACATCCCTAATTATTTCCTATTAGGAAGGGATAGAGGGGTTTGTTTTTATGGGGGGCAACCTAGAGCATGCTATAAGTGTGGCTCTAGGACTCATCTATCTAGTGTGTGTGATCAGCCCTGATGTGACAACTGTGGGAAAGTGGGGCATGTCACAATGCAATGTGCAAATCATTCCAGATGTGACTTATGCAAGGAATATGGACATGAGTTTAGTGAATGCCCCTGGGCAGCTAAAAACAAGGCCACTTGTATCAGTCCAGATTTGCTGATTCAAAAAGCCCAGGGTGCTGCAGGTTCTCCCCCCACCTCCCTCACCTCCACCACCCCCTAAATCTCCTTCCCCCTCCCCCTTCCCCTATGGAAGGAATGGGGAGGTCTAAGGCTCCCCCTTTGACACAATCATTACTTTCCAAACCACAGGTGCTTGAAAAGGCAGTAGTGGTAGCCTCTCGGAAGGTTGAACCCAGTATAAGTATCCCAGAAATTTTACAGCTGGCACCGGTTTGTTCTACTGAACCGGTAGCTTCTAAACAGAAGCAGGTTGTTGGTGCCCCTGTTTCTCCCCTACCTAGGTGGAGGTCCTCATGGAACTTGCCACTCAAATCTCCCCCCTTTACGGTTGCTGTTGAAACAAGTAATTCTTATGCAGCTTTATTTACCCCATGAGGGGAGACGGATATGGATTTGGGTAACTCGGATTCTCAAAAGTCCTCAGTTTCTGCCATGTCTCAAATCATAGATAATTATAAAGAGAAAAAAAAGAAAAAAAGAAAGAAATAACTGGTGGAATACTTTTTCTAGATATTGCCACATGCAGTTAGTCTGGGGATCTTTGAACACCCACAGTTTGTTAAATGTTAACAAAAGACAAGCTTTGTTTCAATTAATGTATGATTTAAACATTTCTGTTATGTTTGTACAAGAAACCTGGATGCAGTCTATTGAACAGTTATTAGCCTTTAAACGAGAATGGCCCTGGGGACCCTTTTATTGGTCATTTGGGGCTGACTGTGCAGATGGTATTGGCATTTTATTCAATTCCTTTCAGTTTTCCCTTCTTAATTTAATTGACCTTATTCCAGGTAGGGTGATGATTCTGGATGGTAAATGGCTGAATTCTACCTACAGGTTTATTAATATCTATAACCCTCAGGGTAAAGCGGATAGAGTGGCATGCATGAAAGCAGTTCAGCCTTATTTAGTCACCACTGCAAAAGTATTATGGGGGGTGATTTTAATTGCTGTTTGTATGGAACATTTCAGCAGCATAAAAAAATTGATTGTGATTCCCATGCTCTGGCTTCCATCATAAAGGATAGCAGGATTGGTGAATTGTTTTTCTTACTGCACGCAGGGACCCAGGGTGTCTTTTATAAAGGGAAAATTGCATACACTTATTGATCATATGTTAGTATCTCCATCCGTACAGGTAAAGACTTTTAGTATAAAACCATGTGAATTTTCAGATCACCTTTTTTTGATTTGTTCTCTATCTTTAGGTAATTTATCAAATGGTCATAGAGGGAGATGGAAATTAAATACATCTATTCTAGATTCTTTTCACATAAAGATAGGAATACAGGCTTTATTAAAGACCCATTTTTCTGTAGATTTTTTATACTGTATACTGATATAGGAGCCTGGTGGGCAGATACCAAATTAGACCTGAGTAAGTGGTTTAAAAAACAAGGGGTTTTAACTAAACGCCACAACTTTTTAAAATATTTGTCTGTTAGGCAGCAGCTGCACAGGGTGATTACCTTTTCTTATAATACCAAATTTGATTATTCAGAACAGATTAAGCAGCTGAAAAATGATATGAGACTATATCAGTATGACAGGGCCAAGACTTTGCAAGCAATTCTAGTAAATGCTACAAGCAAGACCCCTATTGGGGATCCCTTTGAGGCATGCAAATCTTTAAGGGATTCATCCACTATTGATTATTTGTATAATGCAGATGGGTCACATGCCACCACATTAGAGCAGTTAAAAGGCTTAATAGAACTACATTATCATTCTTTAGAACCAGATTCCTCCATTAAGGAGGATTCTATAGTCCACTATTGAAGTTCAGTTAACATTTCTTTGGTTTCCACTGAGGTGACTCAGTTATCTAGGTCTATTACCAAACAGGAAATCTTAGACGTTATTAAAAAATTGAAGACTAACATTTCCCCAGGGATAGATGGGCTCCCTAATCAGCTTTGTAAAAATTTTGCAGAAGAATTTAGTGATTGCTTACTACATTTATTTAATTTTTTTTTAGAAACTAATACTATTTTTCTTGCTTTACTGAAGGCCTTTTGATACACCTGTTTAAATCTGGAGATAAGGCTAATATTAAAAACTGGAGGCCTATTACTTTACTAAATACGGATTATAAAATTTTTTCCAGTATTCTTAATAACAGATTGAAGGCTTATGCTGAAGGTGTAATTTCTTCTTATCAAGTCTGTAGTATTCCCAATAGATGGATCCAATCAGCTTTAATGATTTTAAGGGATGTCATTGAGTATTTATCTTTGGCTGGAAGATCTGGGTGTATTTTGATCGTTGATTCTGAGAAAGCTTTTGACAGAGTGTATTTACTTTATTTGTTTTTGGTTCTCCAAACATATGGGGTTCCTGCAAAGATAGTGGATATAATCATACTATTATATCAACATAATACAGTTTTTCTATTCTTAATTATTGCCTAAAGTTTTAGGATAAAAACAGGGGTATATCAGGGTTGCCCCCAAGTCCTCTTTTATATGTTTTTTTCATTGGATCCCTTTTTGCAGACCTTAGTTAAAACTCTGAAATGGACAGGGATAACAGGGGATTTCTTTACAGATCAGCTTTATCTGCAAGCTTATGTGGACGATTTAAATTTATATTTTGCAGATATATCTCAAATTCCTACATTTTTAGAAGAATTTTATTCTTTTTCATTAGTTTCAACTGCAAAAATAAATCTGCAGAAGACTAAAGGCCTATTGATTGCAACTGGTCCTGCTGAGATGATCTAAAATGGTATCAGTATCTCTAGAACTCCACAAAAAATTTTAGGAATATTATTTGGCCCTCAAAATTTGCCTGCAGAAAATTTGACTTTGGCACTACAGAAAGTGGAAAAAAAGTTAAGAGATGGAAACAGTGGAAATTTTCTAAATTGAAACGTATTCAGATTTTGAAACAGTTTATTTTACCTTGTTTGCAATATGTAGCAATGATTTTTCTTCTTCCACCACAGTTTGAAACAAAGACCTATAGCATTTTTTTTTCAAATGCTATGGGGGAATAGATTGAATCCAGTAAAACGGCATTATACTTATTTAGGGAAAACAGTAGGGGGGTTTAGGGATGACTGACCCTATTGCATTTTTGCATTCCTTATTTTTTATAACCACTGTTAAGAGGCGACTTTCTTCAGTAGTAAGTTTAGAAAAGGGATGGATGAATAAGGTGTTGAGAAGATATTTTCAAGCTTGGAAGATTTTAGCCCCGAAATTAAATTCCCATGTCCGAAATCCTAACTACTTTAGACCTGCAGCACAAAAACTGTATAAATGGCAAATCACTACAGACATGATTAAGGAACATAACACTCAGTCTCTGTATCCCTTAGTGATGGAAGCCATTCACCTGCAAGTTCCTTGTTTTAAAAATTGTCCTACTTCATTTAACACTAAAATATTGGTACAGTTTAATAATCCTAGATTACCTCCATGTCAATGGGAAACGCAATGGTTGCTTTTATATGGTAGATTAAATGTTTGGTGGAATGCGAAATATAAGGCTAAAGAAGAAAGAAATTGTCCTTATATGGAATGCAGAAACATAGAAGAAACTATGGAACATTTTCTTTTACAGTGTTCATATTCTATAGGTTTGTGGAAATATTTGGCCAAGTTATGGAAGTTTTCTTGGTTACAGTTTCTTACGTATGATATTCTGGTTTTAGGAATTTATCCATTACCTTTAGCTAGTTTTCATGAGGATACTTTATCTCTAATTTTTTGCTGTATACGGTATTTTTTATGGCAAGCTAGATGTCAATGGGTGAATTATCAGCAAAAAATGACATATGAATGTTACTGCATTTTGGTTACAATTGAGCTTTTAAAAATGTATTTACAAGAGATGAAGGTGGTTTCTTCATGTAAAGTTAATAGGTGGTGGCAGGGTTTTACTCATTTTATTAAATATAAATAATTTACTGTTCATATTAAGTTCTTAGGATTGGGTATATTGTGTTTATTTAAGGTATTATTCATTTTTTCATTTTTTTTCTTCCCATGTTACAGTGAAATACTGTGTTGTTTGATAGTTTGAGTTGTATTATATGTTTATTATTGTAATAAAAACTCCCCTACTATGACAGTAGGGGGACTGTCTGCCTGTCTTGGTTACCAGCCAAGATGGCGGACACTGGAGAGGATGGAAGACTGGAGGACATGGAGGTGGAAGAGCTGGTCTCATTTCTCATCTCCCAACAGTGAGAGACTGCATCTAGAATAATGGCTGAGCCTGTATTACAGGAGACCTCTAGTGATATTGTAGTATGGAAGCAAGACCTGGCAGTAATTGAGCAATATGGACCAGCGATACCGTCGGACTCAAAAGAAAACAATATGGAGCTGGACATACCTGCAACTACAATGACCATGGCTAGAAAGTATTCAGACAGAGACGGAGAAGGTACAGACTCAGCAGAGACCTTACAATTACAAAAACAACAGGAAGCTGAAGAACATAAGTTCTTATTTCAAAAATGATCATACAAAGGCAAATCCGACAGCTTTGTACTGACAGCACTACAGGGGCTTTTAAACTGGCTAAGCTGAGTGCCGACATCAGCACATCAAAAGAACTGCCGAATAACAAAGCAGTGGCTCGGACAGACACACATATCCTGGAAATTTGATCTTCTGACCCGGAGGCAAAGCCGGAGACTGCTGTGAGTACAAACATTTTTTCTGGACAGACTGTCAGTGATGCTAAACAAAAAGAGCAGCAATGGTCTGTTACTAAAGCGCTGCAAGGCACGGGTTGGGAAATGAATACCACAATGGGGCAGTGAAAGGCTGGGCCTTCCCCAATACAAATGCCAAAAGCAACTGATCTTTTGCTGACTACAGACAATACAGACTCCCACTTACACTGCACACAAAGATGCTTTGGAAATCCCAGAGGATTTAGCGCTGACACAAAATCCTGAATTTAATCAGCACAGTATTTCAAAAAGGAAAGAACCCATATCAGAACCACAAATAGCAGCCTCTTTGAATTTGAGATAAGACAAACCTTGAAGGCCTTATTCATCTCTGTTCAAAACTCCTATTTTCCCAGCCAAACGGCACAATGCAGTTCACTTCTCGTATGTGGGAGGAATGCCTGATCTGCCTGATAGACTGTTTGTTGCAAGATCTTTACTAAAAGACTCAATTAAATTTTTTCCCATGAGATCTATGCACTTATTCACATTTCTGGAGAAATTATATTTGATGTTAGCCTTAAGATCACACAAGAGCTAGAAAGATTCTAGACCAAATACCACACTTTGAAAAAAACTGCACTATGGACTCTATTCATAGTGATACCATTAACTAAACCAGCTCATAAAACCATTACTATCCTGTTTCAAAATGGAGTGAGCATGAGTGATTTGCTGTACTGGTTAAAATGCCACTGTACTCTTCTAGGAGACCCCGAAGCTATTCTGGACTCAAAAAATATGTAGACTGGGGATGGAAGGTTAAAGTATTGCAAAAAACAAATGATGCAGGGGTAATACATCTTCCTAATTCCTTGTACTTGGGCAGGAACAGAGGTGTGTTGTTCTACCCGGGACAACCGAGAGCATGTTATAAATGTGGAGAGGCAACACACCTCAGTGGTGCATGTGATAAGGTGAAATGTACTATTTGTGGGGAAATAGGACATGGAAGTGGGGATTGTCTTAACGAGTACAAATGTAATTTGTGTGATGAAATAGGACATACATTCCAAAACTGCTTTTGTGCTGCCCACAACCAGAAAAACCACGATGGTGGGGCAGAACAATGGTTGCTTATAACACAAGCTCAGAAGCAGAAAATAAAGAAGAGACCTCCCCCAGGGCATATTCAGCAGGCCTCTTCCCCCCTTCATCATGATACAAACCAGACAAATCCCATCTTATCAGTGGATATCCCCATAGAACCTCCCCAACAGATCCCAAAACCCCTTCTTCAGCAGTAGACCCCCAGGATAATGGGGGTCCCCTCCTCTTCCTTTCACATGCTCCTAACCCTATAGAGACCTATTCTTAAAATAAACACCCCAGACCAAAGACATGCCCCCCCAAGGCATCCATTCCAGCTGGGAGCTGGTGGCTGACTCGGGACCACCTGAAACCGGAGCCCCCTCTGACTAAGGTAACAAAAACTGACGGTATCACAACAAATAGATACTGTACAAAATCCTAAAATCTCTGTCTTAGGACTCTGGAGGGGAAACAGATAATTCATCAGTGGTATCCTCCCACCCAAAAGCCACTACAGTCACAGAATTGCAGATGGGAGTTCCTGGCCCCAAAAATGTAAAGCAAAAATGAAACCGAAAAATAAGGACCAAATCAGTAGAAAGATTTGACTGAAATGAAATGTGTTGTGTTTTTTTTATATTTTCTGTTCTTTTTTGTTATGGATCATGAGTGATGGGTTTACTATATATACTGTGAATGTTAACAGTATTAACAAGATGGAAAAAAGACACACTGTGTTCCATTTCTTGAAATATCTCAAGCTAGGGGTTATTCTTTTACAGGACACCAGATTCCATACTCTGCATGACATCCAACAAGCCCAGAGGGAATGACATCTAGGCCCCTCCTTCTGATCAATAGACCAAGAAACATGCTCAGGAGTTGGTATTTTATTTCGGATACCAGAAGTAAAATTTATCAAACTATATGATTTGGTGCCAGGCAGGGTCTTGATACTCGATGTACTTATGCAGGCTATTGCATATAGAATTACTAACTATTATGGTCCACAAACTAAAGCAACCTGAACAGAAGTTTTACATCTAATTCAGTCTTTCCTACATACATCTAGAAATATTATATTTGGAAGAGATTTTATTTCTGGTCTTAGTCTACAGGACAGAAGCAAAATTTCAAAAAAACTAAAAATGTATTGTGATACCCATTCTTTAGCACATGTTATTTCTACCGCTCAACTAACAGATGCATATTTATCAATTACACATTAACATACACCAACATTTCAGAAAGGAAGCCTGGCTACTAGAATAGACTATATATTCACCTCACATATTATACCTTTAAGGAAGGCAGAAGTTCTTCCAGCAGAATTTTCAGACCACAGTATGGTATCCATAACAATAGGATATAAGCCCATATTTCCCAAAGGCTCTGGCATCTGGACATTTAATACTTCACTTCTCAAGGACATTAACTTCTTAAAGGAGGTTAAGCAATTCTTAATAGCAAGAAATTCAGTAATGATTCTCTTTGACAACCCCCTTAGATGGTGGAAGGACACAAAAAATGAACTACGGAAACTTCTGAAACACTGTAGCCAAAATAAGAGTGTTTCCACATACTTAACCTATTTACAGACAAGGCACCACCTGCAAAATTTATTATCTATTACTTATAACACTGGACAAAACCTCCAAAATCAAATTAGCTTGATCAAGAAAGATATGATGCACTATCATGGGCTGAAAGCTCAACAACTGTACTTCCGACAAAAATTTGGCACCCAAGGAACAGCTGACTCAGTATGTCCCTTCGACTCTAGTTACCAGCATATAGGGAAGAAAGAAATTCTTTGTTAAACAGATGGTTCAGGTATTAAACAAACACAAGAAGAGGATATTTTATGCATGGTTTATTCCTATACAAAAGATTTATATGCTCCTTTACAACCAGAAGCTTTTTAATTTCCTGCTTACTTTTCTCAGATCATATTACCCAAAGTTCCTACAGATATTCTGCATCAAGCTTGTCAACCTATCTTTACCCAAGAAATATTAGATACCATCTCTTCTTTAAAGGGAAATACAACACCGAGCCAGATGGTCTCCCAAATGACTTATATAAACTTATAGCAGAAGAACTTAGTACAGAACTTATAGCAGTTTATAATACCATCTTATAAACAGGAGAAATCCCTCTAAATATGAACATGGGAACCGTAATTTACCTGTGCAAAAAAGGAGATGAGACTAATTTGCAGAACTGGAGACCTATCAGCATGCTTAATACAGATTTTAAAATCTTAACAAAAATTATCACTAAGAGTTTAATGGCATCCATAATAATTTCAGAAGCCCAGTTATGCTCAATTCCAGGTAGAAAAATCTCTGACCATCTAATTTTATTACATGAGATATTTGAATATGGGCAAAAGAAACTACTCTCAAGTTATGTAATATTGTTAGACCAGAAAAATGCCTTTGATTCTACAGTATTAATCATGATTTTATATGGGCCACACTGAATTACCATAAAGTTCCACACACGATGGTTATGTGGATACAAAACCTCTACAGAACAGCTACTTTCCTACCTGTAGTGAATGGATGGAAAGGTCCACTAGTGTCAATTAAATGAGGAGTACAACAGGGCTGTCCCCTCAGCCCCCTACTGTATGTGTTCTTTATAGATCCTTTATTAAGAACCATTAATAGGGCAACAAACATACTCTGCATATGTACTGCAGAGTTAAGTGTGCCACATAAGGATATTGCATACGAAGATGACATGTGTATCCTAGCAGCAGATGGACAATCTATATTGCACTCTTCGAGTGCTTGTAATAAATTTGGCTCCCTCTCAGGGGATTCTCTTAACCAAGAAAAATGTAAGAGTTATCAATTAGATCAAGATTCAGAAAATACACAATCCAAAATTGAACATATCAAGATACTACCAGGTCCCTTATCTATCCTTGGAATACAGTTTGGCACACCAGAAATGTATGGAGCAAACTGGGAAGGTTAGATGACTTTGGAAAAACAGAAGGTTTCAACTGGAACAGATGGAAAATAGGGAAAGAGGAAATGGTATATCTAATAAACACATACTTAATTCTGATTTTCTTATACATAAGTTATGTCTTTCCAGTTCCAAAAAATCTAGAAACTTCCATTTTGAGCTTATTTTTCCAAGCCTTTGGGGCAGCCATCTCAACCCTATAAAATGGAATATTACATCTTTACTTATAACAGAAGAAGGCCTTCATATGGTCAAGCCAATCCTATTTTTTAATAGTATTTTCATGACAACTAACCTCAAGCCAGTCTTACTACATAGATAGATAGGATGGGAACCCTGGGTGTATAATTGCATCAAATCTTGGTTTACCCAGTGGGGTATGAATTCTTTAAAGACACTCCGAAGCACAGCTATGATTCCTAGGCATATAAGAGAAACTTTTTTAAGGATAAAACAATGACATGTGATAAGTAATAGGAACACTACCAAGTCTCATAAAACATTATATGAACATTTAAAAGCAGTACTTTGCACAATTAATGAACATTTTGAGAAATGTCCATCTACCTCCCTACAGCCCTTAAAAAATTATTAAAAAATGATTGAATACCACCCCATATGTGGGACTTTCACTGATTATCTTGTCATGAGAAAATAAATGTAAAATCAAATCATAAGCATAAACAGTTACAAGAGAGATTATGTGTCAGACAGCAGTGCATTCAACAAATAGAAAAATAGAACATATTTTTTCCAGTGCTGTTATATAAAGAAATTGAGGACCCAATTGGCACAGCAATGGCAAGAATCACTTTTTAAAAAGGCCTCCTACTCAAATATCATGTACGAACATTTCTCATACCAATGGAAGAAATGGAATCAAAATGCATTGTGTCTTGTTTTCATGGTAATCAACTGGCACATATGGATGGCAAGATGTTTATTTACACTCCAACAAAAAGATTGTACATATTTAGAAATAATAGGGAAAATAGTGAAAAATTTACAAACATTATATGTGTCAGAATGTGTATCAAAACCTAGACATGTAATAATTGAACTGTGGAAAGGTTTACCATGGATTACTGATTCAGATTTTGCTGTTACTTAGAAAAGAAAATATTCTTATTGAGTTGAGATAAATATATTCGAAATATTGTGAATGATTTTATATAGACCTTGGTTTCAATAAACTTTCCCCTACTCTTTTGAAGAATGCCATGGGATCTTTAAACATTCACCTGAACTACCACCAGAAGAGGCAGATGGGACCTCAGTTTAACATCTCATCTGAAAGATGGCACCTCAGGAATGCAGCACCCCCCCCCATGCTGCACTATACAGTCAGTATTGGGATTTAACACAAGTTCCTGGTGTGGGGATTGAACCCATATCCTTCTGATCTCCCAGCCTCAGAGGTGAATGTGCATCCTGCTGAGCGCTTCCTGCTGAGCTACTGACACTGACTTTAATATGCTGGTCAAGACAATGACTCAAAAACATGGGGCCCTATGTAGAATGTCCCCTTGTTTATCAAAAGAATCTAGAACAAAACTTGTCAGACAACTGCTAATTTCTGTTCAAGAGTACGATGGTTTGCTGTATAGAAATTCAACAAAAAAAGCTTTTACAAAATTGACTGTATATCAAATTCAGAAGATAGTTCAAGTAAATATCACCCATATCAGAGTGAGATTTAATCAGTACTAAATTGGTTGACACCAGAAAACAAGAGAGTGTCCAATTGGCTTATGTGGCATTTTAAATTGCTAAAGTCTAATACTGCACATCCTCTAAGAAGTGATATAACAATAGAAAATTTCAAAAATGAAAGATACTGATTAAGAACAAAAGATTGGAGCCTGCTGTGTGTCCCTGTGCACAGCATATATGAGAATATGATATTACAGATGTGTGTTGCTAAATCCTGGAATGAACTGCCCAGTGACATAAAAGTTATGAATTCCCTTAGTGAAGTCCAGATTGCTCTTGAAAAAATAATGCATTGATCATGTGAATGCTATTACTAAGCCTATATGTAACTTTCTATTAATTTGCTATATATCTGCCATGCAATAATTGTACTGTTAGCATACCACATGTGAAATATTGTCCAATGTCATTTGTTAAATGCATTTTATACTGTAGAGGGCTTTTTGTTGTAAGTAGGGTTTGTCCCCAGTGAATTGTTCTTGTATAAAAATAAAATTATATCTACCATATTTATATATTAGGGAGAGCTGTGTTAGAACTCAAATATGGTACTGTATTAGGAGGCAGGCTCCAGGTTGTTAGTCAGGGAGGTTATGTAGCTGTCTGAAGGGACAACAGATTATTAAATAATGCTGCCATTCCAGTAGAAATTTATCTTAAAGCCAGGGACAGTAGTGGTAGAGAGGCAGGGGCATGAAGTAAGTAATCACTGACAGACTGTGTATGGTGCCAAGTTCTTTGTTAGACTGCCCTCCCACTCACACACACCACCAAGTGAATGGAGCTGTGTAGATTGTCAGTCTGATATGACCCAGGATACAGTCAGTCAAACTGGGCAGCACCTATGTTCACCTGAGGTTACACAGTGGATGCCTGATTCCCATATTGTATTGCTGTCTGCTCTGGTCGGAGGGGTCTGGTGTTATTGAAGTGTGTGTCAGTGTGTCTTCCTTAATTCAATGAGGTTGCCTGAGAGATCTCCTGCCAAAGTGACTGCTCAAATGTTAATCTATTTTACACATCCAGAAGCAAATGATTTGATACATTTTAATGGACCAACATAGATGTAACAACAAGAACAAAGTGCTCTAGCTTTCGGACCAACCAGTCCTTCTTCAGAAGCTCATGGCAGTTGTTTAGAAAATATAATACTTATAACAGCCAGATAATGCAGAGAAAAACAGAAAAAAATCCCCATTGGTTTAAAATATTTATTTATTTATTTATTGAATTTTGATGACCGGGTAGGCCCACTGGGCCCCGGAGGTCCCTTTTTCCGGGGCGACCCGGGTGAAACAACAACTTACAGGTAACAGATCAGTACAGTCAGGTGATTGTAAAGTTTTTAACAGTAAGAATACATAGGTTTACAGGCGGCAGGTAGTGGAAGACATGCAGACTGTAAGGACATAGAGGTTACACATAATAAGACCTTTTTACATCTCAAGTTAGTGATAAGATTGAGAGTGCTCTGGTAAGGCAAGCAGTAGCTAAAGACCTAGGGTTAGCTTCTTTGTGGGCATGTTGGAAGGGGGATAAGTTGGGACATAAGTGCACCCCATCTTTAGGGGGAGGCCCGTTATGCTTCCAGGATGGCTATGTATGGTCGGGTCTATTGAGCTACCAGGATGGCTGTACGTGGTCAGGTCCTGTAACAAAGACATGTGCTCCTGTCGAGCAGGTGTCCCTTGAGCTTTGTCTGGAAGCTGGTGATGGACACGGCCTCCCGTACCTCCAAGGGGAGGTTGTTCCAGGTGGAAGGGGCGGTGTACGCATAGGACCTGGACCCGGCTTTAGTCCTAGTCTTGGGAACCACGAGGAGAGTTTGGCCTGATGAGCACAGGCACCGTGGGTTGGGTTTCACCCTAACGAGACCGTTCAGGCTGGGGGGAGGTGTGGGACCCAGTAGCTTGAATGTAAGGCAGAAGGTTGGGTAGGAGAGGTGAGCTTCCAGAGACAGCCACCTGAGCCTAGATTGGGCCTCGCAGTGGTGAGTCCTCAGGTGTGACATAGTGGCAAAGCGGACTATCTTGTTGTACAAGGTCTGCAGCCTCCTAACTCCATCAATGGCCATGCCCTGGAGAATCGGGGCCAGAGGGTGAGCTTTGGGAGAGTACGCTAGCGGCAATGGCTACCCCTAGCTTCCGGGATAATCTGGTCCTTTAGTCTATAGAGGATTCCAAGTTTCCCATAGATGGCTTTGGTGATTTGGTCTACGTGATTTTTTAGTGTGAAGCCTTGGTCCAGGGTAAGGCCAAGATATTTGGTGGAGGTGACCACCTCAAGTTTTACACCCCCCCTGGACTGGAGTTATAGGAGATGTGACCTCTCAGATCCCAGGGATCTAGGACCAAAGAGCATTACCTTCATTTTGTTGGTGTTTAAAACCATTTTGTTCAGAGTGAGCCAGTCCTCCATCTGAAGGATGTCTTCTTGGAGGGCTGTCTCCAACTCTGGTAAATTAAGGGAAGCTCTGTAAATGACCGCATCATCCGTGTACTGGATAACGTTGCTGCTCCCGCAGTGTGTATGCAGATCATTTATGAACAGTGTAAAGAGAAGCGGGCCGAGGATTGACCCTTGAGGTACCCCTTCTTTGAGTGGGGCTAGCTTGGAGACTTCATCCTCCCACTTGACCCTCTGGGTGCGTCCAGAGAGATAACTCTTGAACCATCCCAGTGAATGGGTGTCAAGGCCAAGTGAATGCATTTTTTGTAGTAGGAGGTTGTGGTTTACCAAGTTGAATGCTTTAGATAGGTCAATAAAGACCGCCCCTGTGCTGACCCCTTCGTCATTATTGCTCAGTACTTCTGCTGAGAATTTAGTTAGCGCAGTATCCGTCCCATGCTTGGCTCTGAAGCCGTGCTGTGACGGTGAGATTACCGAGTGGATTTCTAGGTATTCTCGGAGTTGGGAGTAGACTAGCTTCTCCTGTACTTTTGCAATGACACACAGCAGAGAGATAGGCCTGTAGTTCTCAATGGGCTCTGTTGACCCTCCCTTGTGTATAGGAATCACTAGAGCCTGTTTCCAAAGCTTGGGTACAGACCCCTCCATAATAGACTGGTTTATCAGCCAGATTAGGGGCTTAGCTAAAGCTGGAACCCCTTCCTTGAGGATTCTGGTTTGGATCCCGTCAGGGCCCCCAGATCCTCTCGAGTGTAAGGATTTAAGGATGATCAAAACCTCCTTTTCCCTGACCAGCCTCAGGTGAAACAAAGGGCGATCAAGGTCTGGGGGCTGTTGTGCGTTCGGCTCACTCCTCCTGTCAGGGGGTCCCGTCTTGTATGCATCCAGGTTCGTGAAGTAACTGTTAAGGGTCTCAGCAATGAGAGATCCCTCATCGGTTAATTGCCCATTAGTCAGGATTGGGCTGGGTGTAGTTTTTTTGCTCCCTTTGAGGAGTTCATTAATGTGCGACCAGAAGAGCCTGGGATTGCCTAGGTTAGTTTTTTGAAGGTTGGTGATAAAGACTTTTTTAGCTAACTTTATGGCCTTTTTGCATTGGTTTCTAAGGGCCTTGTAGCTGGCTAAGTCCCCCGGTAGCATTGATTTCCTGTACTTTTTCCAGGCCTTGTCCCGGGTGGCCATCAGAGCTTTTAGAGGAGGCAAGATCCACTTATAGCAGCTTCCCTTTACTCTGTGGGTTTTCATAGGAGCTAAGAGGTCAGTAATTCTGGTGAGGGATGTCTGGAAAAATTTTACGGCATCCTCCAGGTTAGGAAGGTGTCTTATATTGCTCCAGTCGATGCCATTTAAGTACCCAATGAATTGGTCAGGGAGGAAGTTAGAGAAGTCCCTAGTAGTAATAATCCTAGGCGGGACTTTATTCGCACAGTTCTTCCAGATGGCAAATACCGGCGAGTGGTCGCTCAAGGCATCGGCCAAGGTCCCTGCCATTTTTACATTGCTGGGGGTAGAAGCCAGGACCCAGTCGATTATGGTATGCCTTCCTGTTGCATGGTTCATTCTGGTCGGTAAGGAGATGACTTGGGTGACGTGGGAGTCATTTAATATACCATTGATGACAGACTTCGCCTCAAGGGCCCAGTTTAGGTTGAAGTTGCCCAGTAAGATAAGCTCAGAAGCAGATTCTACTGCTGGGTTCTTCAGGAGCGCATCCAGAGAACTGAGAGCATTGGTGGGGGGGCTATATGCGCAGCCTATTGTGAGGTGCTTAGCCCCACCTAGAGTGAGCCGTATGAGGATTGCTTCTATGTCCGGGGTCATGCCTTGTGGCATGCTAACGAGGGAGGATGTAATTGTGTCCCTTACATATACCAGAACCCCACCCCCTCTTCTCGAGGGTCTGTCCTTTCTGTAGAAGGCGTATCCAGAGGCAGCTACCTCATGATCCAGAATGTGGGGCTTTAGCCAAGTCTCCGAGACTGCTAGTATGTCTGGTTTGTAGACAGCTAGCCATGCTTGGACTTCGTGGATCTTAGGTCTCAGGCTGCAGATGTTCATATGCACCAACCTGAGACCCTTGGCTCCATCCCAGGCCTTATCTGATGGGGAAGAAATAGATACATTAGGTGTCCCTGGGCCTGGGTTAGGCTGGATGTCTCCTGCCAGTAGCAGCAGCGCTGCTAGCAAGCGCCGAAGAGTGAGGGTTAGAGGTGGTAAAACCAGTGTAGATGGACATGGGGTTAAGTTCCTAGTCTGGAGAAGGGATCGATAGAGGATCCCTTTCCTAGAGAATTCATACGCCACTAGGAGAAGGATGTTGCACCTGGAAGAGGGGGCAGCTGTAGTGTCTTGCCGTATGAAGATGGGGTGCACTTATGTCCCAACTTATCCCCCTTCCAACATGCCCACAAAGAAGCTAACCCTAGGTCTTAAAAAAAAAAAACAGAAGATGATATCAGAGAAGTTTAACAGTACCATACTGCCTTCAGCCAGAAAGAACCTTGGGTCAGACGTGCTTGGTGGAACACACATACAAAATAATCCTACTGCATATAAATTTAATTGACATAAGATAACACTGCTGAAGCACTGCTGAATCAGTGAAGGAGGAGAGAAATTATATTTTTATCTCCTTTTCAGATTCCTTAGACACTTGTGGTACATCAAGTTGTTGCATTCTCAGTATATATTGACATCAGTACATATCAGGCTACATGGTCTTAATTCCTTGAGGTTCCTCGACTAGAGTTTTTTGTTTGACACTAATATTATCTATTTATATTTAAATTATCATTTATATAGTCCTGAGGTTTTTGAAATTTCTTGGGCGTTATATCTAGCTTGAGAATACAGCTGGGTGACAGGTCCAGCTAAGTTTTACACATCACACAGTGTACACTGATGTTTTTAAGACGACTTTACTGGTAAATTCTTGTCTATAATGCAAACATTGAAACTTCATGAGCCCTATAACAATCTTAGTTTGTCTTTAATCTGGGTGGGGTTGCCTTTCAGTAATCACATCCTTATACTAACTGTGACACTCATAGCTTGATTTAGGAGTTATCTGCTTCAGCAGTGTTATCTTATGTCAATTAAATATATGCAGTAGGATTCTTTGTATGTGTGTTCCACCAAGCACGCCTGACCCAAGGTTCTTTCTGGCTGAAGGCAGTATGGTACTGTTAAACTTCTCTGACATCATCTTCTGTTTTTTTTTTAATGAGTATTTTAAACCAATGGGGATTTTTTTCTGTTTTTCTCTGCATTATCTAGCTGTTATAAGTATTGTATTTTCTAAACAACTGCCATGAGCTTCTGAAGAAGGACTGGTTGGTCCGAAAGCTAGAGCACTTTGTTCTTGTTGTTACATCTATGTTGGTCCATTAAAAGGTATCAAATCATTTGCTTCTGGATCTATTCTTGCAAGGACCAATACGGCAACTACTAAATCTAGATTTCTATTTTACACAGTAATACAATCTCACTGCTTGGGAGAGCCTGTGGTGGGCGTGGTTGGTGACTGTCCAGTCACCAACCTGGATTCACAGATGGGTGCTGCTGCAGTGGCGACAAATGACAGGAGCATTCCCTCCCCCCAACAACTACTGTTTGCTTGGCCTCAACAGTAACCACACTCCTGGTTCACAGCAGATATTACCCTGTCATGAGCATTGGTGAAGCCATTATCTGGTGTGGTCTTTCTGTAGCTGTGTACAGATGTGTTCTTGAAGAGTGCTCTCTCCATTCAAGGGTTGATAAGCCAGCTGCTAGTAGTGTTCAATTAACCACTCTATGCCAGAGTCTGCAGCTGGGCACAAGTTGGATGCAATTCATCCAAAGACAGGAAATGCATCGTGGGGGGAAGGGACCAGGGATTCAGGACAGAACTGACAAACTCCATATTATAACTGTGCATTCCTGTAATATGCTTAGTGACATACCAACCTGTGAAAAAACATTAAAAAACTGGTTAATTGCAGTTAAGGATGCATATTTTTCAGGTCCTTAAAGAAGACAGATAGATGTCATGCTGCCCAGTTTTTATGTCCAGTACCAGTCACATGTTATCTAAGGGGTATGTCGGAAGGGCTACTCATTCTGGCCCATAAGGCTGATAGTTCTGTTGGGACCCCTCACCTGAAACATGTGATTCTGCCACTATAACAGCCCAAGTTAGTAGAGAGTGCTGTCCTTGAGCTCTGGACTGTTGAGGTGCTTCCTGGCTGGAGCTACCAACAGTCCCTATTTTCCCAGGACAGTCCCTATTTTAGGAAACATGTCCCAGTGTCCCCATAAGTTTTGCAAAATGTAACTTTTGTCCTGGTTTTTGCTTACTTGTCCCAGTTTTGTCCCTTTTTTTTGCTGGCTACTAATCTGAGAGTGACAGTTATTTCAGCACCACTGTGGTGCTGCTCAAGCTGGACAACAGTTTCCAGCTTCAACCCCTGCGCCTATGTTGCACCACAAGCATGTCAATGGGAGACAGTAAAGCATGTTCCTTCTTGTTAGGTTAGACTGGGTAGTAGTGCAAACAAGTGCATATGGACCTTTTCCTGCCAGCAGCGGAGAGGGATTCCAGACAGAAGAGACTGGCAGCAGTGAACTAAGGTACCCGAACCTGATCAGCTGCAAGGAAGTGTGTGAAAGCAATCAGGTGTGGTGGTGGGAGTCAATGAAGTTAAGTTTGCTCAACAAATGAGGGGAGTGTAAGCAGTTTGGGATGGGACTGTCAGGAGGAGCAATACATGCAGCTAGAACGTCTAAATGCTATTTAACGCAGGTTTGCTTCTAATGAATTTTCTGTACATCATGATTTAAAACTTGCTGCAGCATAATGATGTATTGTTTTAATCTGGATGTTTGCTACTGGTGTTACTATGGGGTGGCAAGACCAGAGCAAGCAGCAAAATGTAATTGATTGCGTACAATGTTGTCTGAGGCAGTGCCCATGGGAGTGATACGGTTGGGGTGGCATGGTCAGGATGGACCCTGTCCCAGTTTTAGACCTTGGAAAGTTGGTTGCTTTATTCCTGGCCTGCCACTCTTGGGTCGCTGAGCTGGAGGTCTGGTACTTTGTCCTGTCCCAGTCTGTTGGGGCTGGTTCTTTAACTGAGTCCAAGCCATGTGATGATAAGTTGGAGTCTCTGCTGCCATTTCTACCTGCTGTTCATATAGAAATGTATTTTTATCATGTCCTCTGGTTCTCTTGGACCTGCTAGTCTGGCACTCCATTTCTAACATGTCTCTTGACGTCACTGGAGTTGCAGGTTGAGTTGAGTGCTGAGAGGGTGGTTGCAAGTTGGGAGGGGACTTCTTGGAGGTGATAACTTTGCCTTGAGGCTGCAAATGTTTTACCCTGGCCAGCCAATATCTATATATATCTGGTCACTTCAACTGGTGATTCAAAGATGTTAGTCACCCATTCCAAGTTACTCTGAGCTTAGCTGGGTACTGCAGCTAGGGGACCCCCCACCCCCAACTCTTGTAGTGCTCTTCTGGCTGCTGTATACTGTTTTCTTCAAGCTGCCAGCTCAGTGGAAAAGTCATTGAAAATCAAGATGTGATGACCCTCCCAAGTTACATACTAACATACTATTTGCCAACAGATTAGGCCTTATGGTTTATCGAGTCTGCTCAAACCTCAGATCTCTAGTTGGGTGCCGAGGCCTTCCCGCCTTGTGTTCCAGAAACTCCTATCATCCATCCCCATCCCCCTGGGACAGGCCATCATCTGATACATCCACTTTCTGTATCTGTCCCACACTCTCTTGAAGCCCTCCACTGTGGATCTCTGAACCAGCTCATCAGGCAGTGCATTCCAAGGGTCCACTACCCTCTCAGTGAAAAACCTCCTCCTCTTTCCCCCCTCACCCTTCCATCTTCCAACTTCAAACCATGCCCTCTGGTGATACCTCCCTGCTTTAGTCTAAAGATCCCCTCCATGTTTACCCTATTTATTCCCTTGAGGTACTTGAAGACCTCAATCATGCCCCCCCATCTCTCCTCTCCTCCAATAAAAACAGGCAGAGCTCCTCAAGTCTGTCCTCTTACGTCAAATCCCCTAGTCCTCAAATCAAAAATGGGCAGACTAGGTGGGCCAAGCAGTCCTTATCTGCCGTCAAATTCTATGTTTCTATCTTAGTTGCCCTCCTCTGTACCCTCTCCAGGAGCTGTATGTCCCTCTTCAAGTGTGGTCTCCAGTACTGTGCACAGTACTGAAGGTGTGGTCTAACCAGTCCATTGTACAGTGGCAGAATCACTTCCTTGCTCCTAGAGGTGATCCCCCTAACGATGCATCCCAACATCCTGTTTCCTTGCTAGCCACTCTCCTGCACTGCTCAGAGTTATTCATACATGCATCCACCATGACCCCTAGGTCTTTTTCCCCTATTGAGGCCTCCAGCACCTCCCCTCACAGGGTGTACCTGTGTTTAGGGTTTCCCTGCCCAAGATGTAACACCTTGCACTTGGTGATATTGAAATTTAATTTCCATGTGTAAGCCCAGCTTTCCAGGGTGTCCAGGTCCCCTTGCAGGGCCAGCCTCCCCTCTTCTCCCTCAATTACTGCTCTCATCTTGGAGTCATCAGCGAAGAGACTCATTTCACACCCTATACCCTCTCTGATGTCCAATATGTATGCATTAAACAGGATCGGACCCAGGACCGAGCCCTGCGGTACCCCACTACCAACCTCTTTAGGGTTTGAGAGCTCCCTACCGACCACTACTGTCTGGGAGCATCCAGCTAGCCAGTTTTCAATCCATCTGACCATCAAAGGGCCTACTCCCAACCCCATCAGTTTCTCCACCAGACCGTTCTGGGGGACAGAGTCAAACGCCTTGCTGAAGTCCAAGAATAATACATCCACAGGCTTTCCCCTGTCCAGTTCTGATGTTACCCATTTGTAGAACTCCACAAGATTGGTTTGACATGATCTACCTGGCACAAACCCATGTTGCCGACTTTCCAGACCTCCCACCTCCTCCAAGTACACCCCCAATCTTTCCTTTAGTATACTGTCCATTAATTTTTCCACCACCGAGGTCAAACTGATGGGTCTATAGTTACCTGTTACTTCCCTCGACACCCCTTTATGGATTGGCACCACATGTGCCTCTCGCCAATCCCTAGGTACCCTCCCTGTCTCAAGTGACCTGCTGAAGAGCTCCACCGGGGTGCACCCAGTATGTCCACCAATTCCCATAGTACTCTAGGATGAATGCCATCCAGCCCAGGAGATTTGTCTTTCGTTAGGGCCTTGAGACCTAACCACACCCTTTTGGCCGAGATAGCATCATCTGTCCCCTCCACCTTACTGGCCTTTTTATCCTTTTTCTGATATGACACCCCTGGGGTACCTATCCCTCCCTCCCTCTTGCTCCATTTCTGTTGCTCCCCTGATCCCACTCACTGCCGCTTCTATCCCCATCGTGCCTTGCTTTGTAGATATCCCATCCCCCTCCCTAGTGAACACAGAGGTAAAGTACTCGTTAAATACCTCTGCCTGGTCCCTTGCCTCTTCCACCCACCCTCCTTCTGATCTCAATCTGCTGAGATGGCCCTTAGTTTTTCTCCACTCCCCAATGTACCAAAAGAACCCCTTTTCCCCTCCATGTATCCCCTGTGCCAGCCACTTCTCTTTACTGGACTTTGCCTCCCTCACCATCCGGGTGACTTTTCTAGATGCAAGATGGTACATTTTGTTATCCCTATCCCCTCTTGTTTTATATTTTTGTAGGCCGCCTTCTTTTCTCTGACCGCTACCTGAACCTCACCGGACCACCAGCATTGTTTATGTGACCTTGCTCCCTTATGTTTCACCTTAGCACAGGTCCTGACTGCCTCATGAAGTCCCCGTCTTATGACCTCCCATCTCCTTTCCACATTTGTCATTGATGTAATCCCCTTCAAGTGATCCTTGAGAATATTTCCCATGCCCACAAAGTCTGCCCCCCTGAAGTCCACTGCCAGTGTCCTAGATCTCACCCCTCCCCCATGCTTATTTGAAACCAGACAGTATTGTGATCGCCCCAGTCAGGGATCCTCTACAGCCAGGTCCCTTACCAGATCCCATCTGCCAGAATCACGTGACAGGACATGCCTCTCCTTGTGGGCTCCATCACATGCTGTGTTAAGAACACATCCTGGAAGCTGTCCAGCAGCCTCTGCTCCTTGGCCACCTTAGAGGACATGGTTTCCCAGTTTGTACCTGGCAGATTAAGGTCCCCCATCAACACCATTCCTTCCCCTTTTGGTCCACACTGGGCAATGATGTTGTCCAGCAAACCATCCTCCAAAACATCACACATCCTGGGGGGCCTATATACTACACCTAGCTTGACCTTATCTCCTGCTGGGGATCGTAAGGTGACTCATAAGGCTTCCACGTTTCCCTCTGCCTTTTCTACCCTAGCAATTTCTATGTCATCTCTAATGAACATAGCCACTCCATTCCCTCTGCCCTCCTTTCTATCCTTCCTAAGGATAGTGTACCCCCACACGTTTAGGTCCCAGTCATGGTTTTTGTTGGCCCACGTCTCCGTGACCACTGCCACATCCACCCCCCACCCAAAAAGCATGGCCTGGAACTCTGGCAACTTGTTTCCCAAGCTCCTGGCATTTATTAACACTAACCCCCACCCCTTATCCCCGATCCCCTTTGTCGAACCCCACCCAGGTTCCTTATACTTCCATCCTCCCTCTACTCCTCCTGAAACCTCCACCCCCAGTCTGTTTCCTCCCTCTCCCCTTGGGTTTGAAGGCTACTCCCCTCATCTGGAGGAGAGGGCTTCTGGTCAGCCCCTCCCTTATCCCTCCCACCCTTCACAAGTTTAAACCCCACCTTTTTCTTTCTCACTAAAGCCAGGATTCTTTTCTTTTCGGAAAATGCAGCAATGCCACTAGAATCAGTCAGGGTTTACCCCCTGCCTTTGAGGGGGCTAGTGTTCTGTGAGACCTCCTGATCTCCTGAACCCTGCAGATCACAAGCTGTGTCCTTCAAGTATAGTTTAGAAGTCTTGGCAGTTCTTTCTGTAGGAAGGAAAAGCATCTGACCTCTCAGCACCTTCAGGGAACCCAGGATCCTGAAATTATTCTGGCAGCTTTTGTTCTTGGAGTCCTTGGCTCTGTGCCAAAAAAGGCCAACTAGTGTCTCCAGCTCCAACTCCTGTATTCTTGATTCATCTCAGAAGTTCTTGTTATTTATATAGGTGAGGAATAGTTTGTTTCTCTTTGTCTGTGCTCTAGCACTTTTACTTTTTCTTGCAGGTCAGTCATGGATTATTTAAAGGAATTCTACCTGCAGAGGTGAAGCCCTGACTGCTGCTCAGATCAGGGATTCACCTCTACGGTCCCCCCTGCAGGCATACGCATGGGATTAGGCAAATTCTGTAAAGTCAGCACTGGGCATTGGAGACATAAACTTTGTAAAATCTCTGTACATAAGGACACTATTGAGGAAGGGGCAAGGCAGCATCATCAGCTCGCGATGTTAAGAGCGAGATTGTGGGATGTTCACGAGTGCCATAATTAAAATGCCTGGTGCACCAGAGGATTTATCAATTTTTGTGAATGATCAGGTACAAATATTATTAATTTAATATGGTGCCTTCAGGGGGAACTGGAAAGGTGAAGCCCCAATCTGTGCAGCAGTCAAGGCTTCACCTCTGCTGGTAGTTCTCCTTTGAAGAAGGATATTTTGTTCAGAACCTGCTGCAGCATGCCTTTTAGCACCGATCCATTGCTCACTGAGATGTAAGCCTGTGGGGGCACCTTTGTCACCATCTCGCCACTGATAGGGCACTGTTGAGGGGATGAAGTTCCCTTTACGATATCTCTGAAACCATGAGTCACAGGTGAGTAGAAATAAATTAGATTTGTTAGCTCTATTGTTCAAAAAAAATCTCTAAGGAGTCTGCAGCTTATAGTCTAATTTCAGATGGTTTAAGATCATGTAGTTAGGCTGTCAGAGCTGTGGTTTGGTGGCCATCTCATAGCGTGGCTCACACATGCACCAAAGTTTATTAGAATTTTCATTTTGAATAACATATAATGACACATGTATGGAAAAACAAAAAAGAAAAGATGGATCTGGATATATACAAATATATTCACTGCTGAAATTGATACCAAAATGGCACATTCCTTCGTTAATGGATCATCCACTTATTTTTCAGTTCATACCTTGTGTACTGGTCCTGCTACCATGCAAGGTAAGATATAATGGCTGATGAATTAACATCACAGTAACCAAAATAAATCAAAACAGGGAAAAAGTCAATCCAAAGTGAGTAATAAAAGAAAAGGGATAACGTCCCAGCTTGAGTAAGAATTAATTATCTATGATTTTCATAACTTCAATTCTACCATCTCATCAATTCCTGGTATGCATTGTCCCTGTTAATTACTTGGGTACCCCGTTGCCTAGCCATGCCCCATCTCTCTCTGTCTCTCTCTGTCTCTCTCTCTCTCTCTCTCTCTGCCTCTGGGATATCACATGAAGGACTGAGCATGTTGTAGTCAGCCTAGTGTAGTTGTGTGCATGTTCATTTACAGGTTTGTGGGTTGTCTTCTAGCCCCACAAACTGGTCCCTCACTGACTGTCCAGAGTGGCATTCCAAGTAATGCATGAATGGTAACCACCTTGCTGTGTTTTTGTCCTGCCTGAAGTGCAAGTGTGATGTAATGGTTTCCATTGCCTGTACTTGCTTGCAAACCCCTAGCCATGAATTCAGGCTTGGGCTGACATCTTATAACCATTTTAATGTTATAGCCTTAGCAGCACAGCTTATTAAGATTTGATTTACTGTGAGTATTTCACATTTCCCCTTTGATGTCATAACTGGTGACTCCCAAAATTAGGAGTTGGACTGTCTTGGGATGGGTTACTTGAAGATCTCCCCTAGTGCCCTCACTTTTGTGGCCCAAATGTCCTGTAAGCTGGGGCACTTCCAGAAAATGTGTGCATGGTGTGCTATGTTATCGCATCTCCTCCAATACTTCTCAGAAAGTGTGGAGCCAAAATGTTTGGTAAATACCAGAGACCTAAAGAAGCTTGTTACCATCATCCACCTGTGCTCTCTCTAAATATAAGAGGCAGATACTGTGGCTCTACCTTTGCGTACTTCCTTCCATTCCCTCTCTGACAAGTGATCACCAGTTTTCCCTTCCCACTTCATGTGAATTTTTTCTCTGGAGGACCCCTCCTATTCACCTACAATTTTGTACCAGCGTGAGATCGAATGTGCAATGCTAGGGGTGGTCTGGTTGAGGTCTAGAATTTTCTGAAAGCCATCCAGGGGCCACTGACATTGTGCTTTCCTTGCAGGGGCATGGAGGAAACTACAGACCTGTAAATAACAATAAAAGTCTTTTTGAGGGAGGCTGAATTCTTGCCACATATGTGTGAATGTTCTCAGTCCCATGTACAAATGTTTGTCCTAGCCTACATAAACTTCTAGATTCCCACTTTTGAAAGGTCAGGTTGATTCTTCATGGGATGAAGTCTCTGCAAGCTCTGATTGTGTCAGGGGACTTATACCTACATGGCCCTTAATTAAGCTCACCACCT
Organism: Neoceratodus forsteri; assembly: GCA_016271365.2. Classification (NCBI taxonomy): domain Eukaryota; kingdom Metazoa; phylum Chordata; order Ceratodontiformes; family Ceratodontidae; genus Neoceratodus; species Neoceratodus forsteri. The sequence continues at coordinate 707,949,300 of CM028135.1, read as the reverse complement.
GTGCCCAAGCTCTCATTGTCACCCAGACCCATTGGTTCAGGGTTTGACATATTAAACTCTTATTGATTTGTGAGTAAGGGAAGTCCCCCACTTTGCACAGTTCAGGCACCACTCACTTTAGTGCCAGCCAGTTGGGTGGGTCTTGCCTGGCATGCAGTGAAGTATTTCCTGAAGTCTGGAATGCCAAGTCTTCCCTTTCCCCATCCCAGCTTCGGCAAACCCCATTTCAGCCTATGTTTGTGGTTGTTCCAAATAAATTTAGAGGTGCTTTTAGTTAATTTTGCCCAAGCTGAAGTTAGTGATTCTACCAGAAGAACAGAGAACAAAAACGGCAGCCTTAGTAAAACATTCATTCTCACCAATTCCACCATTTCCACTATTGTGAGGGGAAAATCTGCCCATCTTTCCATGTCCAAATATAACAAGCTCTACCCTTGTTTATTTTGCAGTGTTTCATTGATTCATAGATTCATAGAAGTGCAACGGCAGAAAAGGACTGACCAGGCCCACCGAGTATGCCCATTTGTCCAGCTATTTGCTTGGACCTGCACCCCCCACCCTTAACATTCCTCTGTGATTGTCCCATGCCCTTTTGAATCCCTCCACTGTTTCTTCTCCAACGACCACCTCCAGAAGTCTGTTCCACCTTTCCACCACTCTCTCTCTGTGAAATAGCATTTCCTAATGTTACCCCTGAACTGTTCAAACTAGAGATGTGCAAAGTTGGCAAACTAACCTCCATGAAATAATTTGTCAGGTTTGCCAAACTCGTGAAGTGTGAAGTTCTGACTTTGCAAAGTGTTTGGCCGGCAATGTGGCACTTTTTCAGGCAAAGTCAAGCAAAGTTGAGAAAAAGTTATAACTTCACCTTAACTTCATCTGAAAAAGTGCAATTTCTCCAGGAAAACCTAATGCAAAGCGACAAAGTGGTGAAGTGGGCAATTCACAATGTTATTCGTGCAGAGGAATTTTGCAACTTCACCACCAAAGTACAACTTCACATCTCCAGTTCAAACACATTTCTCATAAAGGGTGTAACTGGGATATGGCATATATTAACAAACAGAATCCAGTGTACACCAACCATGGTAAATCTTTAGAAAGTTACACATTCCTTTGTATCTAATTTAGGCTATTTCCTTACTTTTTCTTCATAAAAATAGGGAATTCTTAGATTTTCGTATCATAGCTGTAAAGAGAATTAAGCTGCACCTACAGATGCCAAGGTTGACTCTCCAAGTTTTGCCTTATTCAACAATGAACTGCCCCTAATGACTTCTCTTATATAGTGTACATGGCCTATTTTAAATAAAGTGCTTCCGCCTACAACTTCACAAGTGATTAAAGGGGAGCCTTGCTACTGGAGTGCCACACAACTCTGTCTGTCTGTCTGTCTGTCTGTCTGTCTATCTATCTATCAATCTATCTATCTATCTATCTATCTATCTATCTGTAATGAGGACAGGCAAATTAAATCTAGCTCCTCACATGTCATCAATTCACTTTCAAAGAAGCATAATCATGTTCTGGCTATTTAATGCACTCAATAAATCTGATCAATTCTTGATCAATCACGGAAACATGGTGGTCATGCAATGATGGTTGGAAAAAACATTGCTTGATATAACTTGTTCCACCTTAATAGGGAGTTAAAAAATTGGGAGGAATAGCCCTATGTGTTGATTCCATGTTCCAAGCAGTGGAATTACTGTAGAACTTGAAATTTTCACTGTCAAATAACTTTCACTATTTTCGTTGATGCACCAATTTGCATGAAAATACATTTGTGCTAATTAGCACTTTTTTTTTCTTTATTTCTTTCTCCACCAGCTCCAACTGGTCCCCCTTCCACCAGCTCCCCTAGCCCCATTACCCCAGCATCTACTGGTACTTACCTTGTAGCATGTTGTTTGAGGTGCCAGCTGGCTGGGTGCAGGGTGCCAGTGTCATCCCACAGGTCAGAGCATTTTCAGCCTCCATTAGTTCCCATACCTCTGAGTGCAGAGTCATACATGTGCAATGACACCAATGGCAGAGCTGTACATGCTTCCACATGCGGCATGCTGGGCATCTGCTCCGTTTCCACCCCATGTCTTTCAGAGCCAGTGTGCCAGCTTTCAGCCATCGCTTGGGGCCAGGCATGCACCAGTCTCTGGTCCCACCTCCCCCCAGGAGAGGAGAGCTGTAAATCAGATGCTCGATCCTCTCCCTCCCTGGCCGACTCCCAGTGACCCACTCACACCATGAACTTGGGTCGCTGGCGTGGCAAGAGGTAAGGCAACGATGCCTCAGCCCTCCACGCCACTGGTCCAGCTTGCTAGATAGCACTTTTAGCATTTTTTCCATTATTTTGAATGTGGTGATTGTGACTTTATTCTAAAATAAATTTACACAATTATGGCTGCATTTGTGTTTGTGCTAAATTTGCTTTGCATGAAAATAACTAGTTCTACAGTGTCTAATTTTAAAGCAGATAAATAAATGAGTGTGGAAATACTTTGGTCCCAATTCTCAAAGATCTCTTGAAGTGATGCAAGTTGCATTTCTCCAGGGATGCAGCAAATCTAGGGCTCACCAGTGACCCTGGACCCAATTCTGTAAAAATCAGGGTCCCAGTGCCAAAGTCCCTGGGTTTGCTGCATGCCACTTGCAGTGCCAAACTGTTGGAGTGCCTGCAGGAATTGCTGCAGGGATCTGGGGATCTGGACCCCTCACCCGGTTCAACACTAGTTGTGCCGCGATGGTGGTGGGGGGGTGAAACTACTCACCAGGAGGGAACCCCAGGGCATTAGGGATAGGGGGTGGCAGTGGCAGAGGATGAATCAGGGGGGAGAGCTCTGACAGACTATTACTGAATTGGCATCCAGCAGGGTGTGGGAATAGCATGATAACTTTCGTAAATGCCAGCATGTCCACAGTACTGTACTACTATGTACAGTGACAAGTATATTTAAGAGTATTTAAACTAGCAAATTGGGAGAGGGGTGCAGCACCCCATACGTCGAATGGGAAGAACACCCCTCCCCCCTCAGCTAGTGGTCAAACAGGGATTCAACATGTTTGCAGTTCATTTGCATCACCAGGTAAGAAAAGATCCATCTCCCCATATGACGACAGGGAAATGCCAAACCTCACCCAACAACTAGCACACCAAAATCTGGCCAATGGAAAATCATGTACACAAATGCTCACAGCCTTGAAATAAGATCCCAGACCTGCAGGCAATAATGTTAGAGGCTAAACTGGACATAGTAGCAATTAGTGAGATGTGGTTTACCAGTAACCACACTTGGGAGACTTCAGTACCTGGCTATGTACTGTTCAGAAGAGACCGAGGTGTAAAAAGGGGGGGGGGGTGGAATGACCCTGTATGTCAATGAAAGTATCAAAGCTACAGAATATCAGAATACACATAAGGCTCCAGAAGAACTGTGGGTCACCCAGGAAACAGGAAATGGGACAGCTATAAGAACTGAGGTTGTCTACAGGCCCCCAGACCAGGGGGAGGACATAGACACATTACTGTTAGAAGATATACAAAACATGACAGCTAAAGGGGAGGTTCTGATAATGGGAGACTTCAACATGCCGGATACAGATTGGTCAATACCAGCAGGAACATCTGCTAGAACTAGACACATGGTGGATTCCCTGCAGGGGGAGGGCCTCAAACAACTGGTACAACAACCCACAAGAGACAGGGCTATCCTAGATCTAGTACTGACTAACAGGGAAGGGATCACAGATCTCCAGGTAGAAGGTCAATTGGGGGCCAGTGACCATCACATGATATGGTTCAATTTGGCCACTACATCTAAATCATCCCATTCCAAGGCAAAAATATGGGACTTCAGAGGAGCTGACTTTGTTAAGATGGCCAACAGAGTTAAGCTAGCCCTGTCAAAAAGAAACACAGGTGAGGGAGTACTGGCAAAGTGGGCAAGCATTAAGGATGCAATACTTGAAGCAACATCCCATTGTGTTAGACAGAAAAGGAAGTGCAAAAAAAGAAGGAAACCACTCTGGTTCTCAAATACAGTAGCAGAAAAGGTCAGAGCCAAAAGGCTGGGCTTCAGGAAATATAAGGGAACACAGCAAAAGATAGGGAGGCATACCAAACTGCCCCAAGGGAAGCAGGGAAGGCAGAAAGGCAGACAAAGTCCCAAACTGAGGAAACACTAGCACAAACGGTAAAAGAAGGTGACAAGACTTTCTACAGATACATTAGTGTAAGAAGAAAGCCCAGAGGGGGTATTGCTAAGCTCAAAGGAGAAAAGGGGGCATGTTAGGAGGAGGACCCTTTAAAAGCATCTATCCTAAATAGATACTTCTGCTCAGTATTTACTGAAGAGAAGGTAGGGCAGGGCCCACAGCTCAGCACCATGGACACAGGGGGGAAGGAGGTGAGCACTACTCCCTTCACAAAAGAAAGGGCCCTACAAGAACTCACTAAGCTCAGGGTGGACCTGATGGCATACATCCCAGGGTACTTAAGGAGCTAAGAGTGGAACTAGCAGAGCCATTAGCAGAACTGTTTAGTGAGTCTCTGAGCACAGGAGAGGTCCCAGAAGACTGGGGAAGGGCTCATATGATCCCGCTGCACAAGAATGGCAGCAGGGAGGAGGCAGGGAACTACAGACCAGTCAGTCTTATCTCAGTAGTGGGCAAGATTATGGAGGCACTCCTTCAGGAAAGGATAATGCAACACCTGGAATCCATAGGGGCACAGGATCCAAGACAGCATGGGTTTACAAAAGGAAGGTCCTGTCAAACTAATCTCATAGATTTCTTTGACTGGGTAACTAGAGTGGTGGACCAAGGGGGAGCAGTTGATGTCACCTACCTTGACTTCAGTAAAGCTTTTGACACTGTTACACATAGAAGATTGATAAATAAGCTGGGTAGGCTTGGAGTGGGTCAGACACTGGTCAACTGGGTGGCAAACTGGTTGACGGGCAGAAAACAGAGAGTGGTGGTAAATGGTATACAGTCAGAAGAGATGCAAGTCCACAAGTGGGGTACACTTGGGATCAGTCCTGGCCAGTCTCTTCAATATCTTCATTAGTGACATTGCAGATGGACTAGAGGGAAGGCTTATCTGTTTGCAGATGACACCAAGATCTGCAACAGAATAGATGGTCCAGATGGGGTGGGCAGAATGAGAAGAGATCTGGATAAATTAGCAAAATGGTCAGAAGAGTGGCAACTGGGATTTAATGCAAAGAAGTGCAAGACCATGCACATAGGGAAGAGAAACCCTAAAGCCACCTATAGGCTGGGAGGGGAGTTGCTGGCAGTCACAAAGGAAGAAAGAGACTTGGGCATCATCATTACTGATGACCTGAAATCATCCAATCAGACCACTAAAGCAGTAGGTAAGGCTAGAGGGATGTTGGGGTGTTTTAGTAGGGGTATCACAAGTTGGAGGAAGGTGGTAATAATCCCTCTTTACAAGATACTGGTTAGGCCCCATCTGGAGTACTGCGTGCAGTACTGGAGGCCACACCTTCACAAGGACATTAACCAAATTGAGGCAGTCCAGAGAAGGGCAACTAAAATGGTGCAGGGACTGCATCAGAAGACATATGAGGACAGATTAACAGAGCTCAATATGTATACCCTTGAGTAAAGGAGGAGAGAGGTGATATGATCGAAACATTCAAACACCTTAAGGGCATTAATAAGGAAAGAGTCTAACATGTTTAAATATAAGAAAAATAGCAGGACAAGAGGACACAGCACGAGATTAGAGGGAGGTCAATTAAGGGGGAATGTGAGGAAATTCTTTTTCACAGAAAAGGTGGTGGATGCATGGAATGGCCTACCTCAGGAAGTGGTGGCTATGAATACAATGCAGGGCTTCAAACAGGCATGGGATAGGCATAAGGGAGCAATACAGATGAGTATGAATAGATAGGCTACTGACAGAGCAAAGGCCGATGGCACATTTATAAGGTAGAAAAAGAAATGGGCAGACTGCATGGGCCTTGCGGTCCTTATCTGCCGTCAACTTCTATGTTTCTTTGTAAGTACCCCTATAGTATGTACATTTCCAGCTCTAAATATACACAAGAAAGTTGGGACTATTGATACATCAGCAGAAAGTAGCATCAAAGTGCACTGTAACACAGCAGACAGCATGACTATACAGTGATGTCTGTAAAACTGTACAGTCATGCTGTCTGTGGTGTTATGGTGCACTAATTGTTTAATTGTTTAATTAGTATTTCAGAAAGACCTTTGAGCGTGAGCCCTTTACAAAGATTCCACGTCAGGGAGGGCAATAAGACAATACACATATTCAGTATCCTGTACCACTGTGTTGCTGAATTCTGCTGATATATCAATGATTTCACCTTTATTGTGTTTATTTAGGGTTGGAAATGTATATACTGCCAGGGTACTTGTCGCTCTACATTGTAGTACAGTACCGTGGACATGCTGGCATTTACGAGAGTTATCACGCTGTACCAGCACCCAGTCAGGGGCCAGTTCAGTAGTAGTCTATCAGAGCTCTCCCCTCCAACTCATCCTCTGCCACTCTCCATCCCTTATGCCTCTGGCAGCATAAAGTCCACCCTGTCCATGTGGTGAAAGCCACTTAGACCATCTCCCGGCTGGTCTAAGTGGTACCTTTTCCTGTGGCCACTGCAGGGCTTGTAGAATCCCAAAAAAGGGGATGTTGCATCCCTGCCATGGTGCAAGCCCCCTTGCGACCTGCCACACCCCAGAGTAGGTCACACGGGTGGTGCAGTGCCACTTCAGTACAGCAGCTCCCCATTCTGACACAGACCATGCTTCAGAATAGGGAAAGCCACATCTTTTGATGCAAGGTGCAACTTGCATCATTAATGTTTCACATAGGCACCTTGTGTCAGTCTTAGGGCACTGAGAATGATGCCTTTGGGTGAAACTGTTTCCTATTCTCAGGATTTCTTAATTACTGGTTTATGCTACCACCCTCCTAATTCAGCTTTATCTATTACACATCAAATTTATTTCAGAAATAGAATTAGCCTGTGAAATGGGTGATGTCATTTTTATGGGGGACCTTAATTTAAGTGCTGTAAATTGAGTAACTCATTCATCCTGTACTACTGTAGGTAAAACGTTGGTCAATTCCTGTGAACAAAACACACCTAAACAATTTGTGACTGATACAACTAGGGGAGTTAACATTTTGGATATTGTGCAAAGCCCAATAAATATTATTACAAGAAATTGTAGATCTTGCCCTCCATTAGCAAACAGCGATCACCATCTTATTACTTTCTATATTGATTACTCATACACTACATATCAGAGGGTATCGGAGTTCTATTTACATGAAAGGGACAACTTAGTACAAATTGTTAAAGCACTGGTTACCATAAATTGGGTTTCTTTATTAGCAGTAACAGAAGAAATATGGCTAAAGATCAAAAATATCATATTACACATTAGTGATAAATACATCCCAAAATTTAAAAATGCGGAATGGTAACATTTAACCAAAATGATTAAACAATAAAATTAACAGGTTATTAAGAAAAACAAAACATATGGATCATTCAAAAAAAAATTCATTTTCTTTGGGGGAAAAAAGTTACAGAAAATATGCAAATGTAAAATAAGCAAAGCAAAGAGTAACATGGAACTCAGTCTTGCCAAAAATGCAAATAAAGATAACAGCAAATCCTTCTTCAGTTAAATTCCAACCTTAAACAAACCAAAATGTAAAAGTTGGACCTATAATTAATAACAATAGAACAATTAGCAAACTTAACAAAATGGCTGATGTGTTTAATGACCATTTTTGTAATGTGTTTGCAAAAGAGTAAAACACTCAAATACGCTGATATACTAAAGGCACAAGTGAATATACTGAAATTTCTGAGGATGAAATTGAGAATAAAATCCAAAAGCTTAAAGCTTACTCTTCCCCTGGTCCAGATATGATTGCTGGAAGTATGTTAAAGATGATGTCCAAATATTTAATCTATCCTCTAAAAAAGTATTTGAACTTAGCATAAATAGTAGCCAAATCCCTAGTGAATGGAAAAAGGCTAATGTGGTTACTCTATTTAAAAAGAGTGAAAAACATGGGCTCAGATATTCAAACTGTGCCCAAAAAGTGCACAATAGCAGGAGCAAGCGCAAGTCCATTGTGCCCATGCGCAAGAGGTGCAATATTCAAAAACTAAGCCAGCCAAACTGCGCCTACAGCCGACGACTGAATATCGTACTACCTGCACCATAGCGCAACTAGGGAGGGGAAACTGAGCAGATCAGATGCTCCATAGTGCAACAAATGTGCAGCTGAGCAGTCCAGAGGTGCCGTAGCACAACCAGGGACACCCCCCTGCAGCAGGGTGGCAATGCAACTGCACAACCAGGGAGGTAGGGGCCCACCACCCATGCCACAGATGGGCAGAGGAACACACAGCAGAACAGACATCGTCCCCCCCATACCCCATGCACTGCACAACTGGGTGAGGGCTGGAATGACCACTGGCCCATGGAGACCAGCAACCAACCCATAGCTGGGCCATGGTGCCCCATCACACCCCCCAGAAAGCTGTGACTGGCACACAAGGAGGACTGACAACCCCATGCCACACCATCCCCCCAATGCAGAGCACACCCTGCACCATGACCCATAGACACCCTGCCCAAGAGCAGCGTCCACCACTGCAGGAAACCCCATGCATGCCACCACCTCCACTGTGACAATGCAACCCTGTGCACCACAGAACCATGCAAGGCAGCCCCACCACAAGCACCCATCAGCGGGTGGCAGCACACAGCGATGCAACAACGGCATACACAGTGCCACCATGCACAGCCCCCCTGAGGTACTGCTGAGAGACCAACCATGCGTCGGCACATGAGGTACCCCACACAGGACAGGGCATGCCCCGGACCCCATCTCCAGTGGTACTGCACCATGCACACTCTCCCAATGACACACCCTGACCCAGCACTGGCCACAACAGCTAGTGCAGACACCCACAGTGGTGCATGGAAGCACGCACCACACCGGATGCCACACAGTGCATGGACAGACACCCACCCAAACCCAAGGGCACAACAACACAGGGACGCAGTAGCGGGGCAACCAAGCCCCCAGCATGGGCCCATGTAAACTGTGTAGACACAACCTGCAGTCCTCCATGGCACAGGAGTGCCAGTCTCCCTGCACAGGCACTGTGGACCTGTACACCACCAGCATTTTCCCAGAGCACAAGTCACAGACAGTGGTGCACATCCCCTGCAACACACACAAGTCACAGCATGGAAGTGGGTCAACAACTGTGGAGGCCACAGTGTCACCTGAGGCAGACATGCACCACACTAGTGACAGTAGGCAATCCAGCATTGTGATGGGTACAGTGGCTGCCCTGCATGGACAGCCACCACTGACATGCCAGCAGTCCGTGCAGGTCACAGACATGCATGGGTGTCAGCTGCACAGGCCATGGATGGGCTGACAGGGGTGCCATGGACACAGAGCATGCATCTGCACACAGTCATCCAGTGCACAGGGCACAACACACACACCACAGACACTGACTGATAGTTACCCCCACACCATAGTCACCTCCACACGGACACACACAGATACCCATGACTGCACCACCCCTGACGCCATGCACACTACTGCAGCTGAGCACCTATAGCCCGCTGCAAATCAGAGACCACCACAGTATTCATATCAAAACATCTGTATTAAAACAACATATAAAAGGTAACTATGTACAATAATATATACAAGGTGGGGGGAGGGCCACAAACAAGGTGGAGGTGGGTAAGGGGCAGGGGTGGACAAATGGGGCAGGAAAGGAGGGGTGCGAGGGTGGGTCTGGGGGTAGGGGATATCAGGGGCAGAAGGACTTTTAATGGGAGCCCCGCTCCCCACTCTGGCTTCTCCATTGCCTGTGCCTCCTGAGGACCCCAGTCTCATCTATCCGGCGAAAGATATCCAGGGAAGCCCTCGCCACATGCAGGATCTCCCTCAGTGCCTCCCATATGTCGATGAGCTGGTGGACACCTAGGGCAAGGGAGCACAGTCAATAGGTGTGAATGCACAGACCCATACAGCCCACCCACTGTGCATGGCATATGGCCGTGGGACATACCTCTGTGATGGTGTGTGACCACCCACATTGATCACGTCCACATGACCTGCCCACCTAGGCGCATACAGCCATGCGGAATGCTACACACACACACCGGCCAAGTCACGCACAGCACCACCGTGGCCATTTAGTGACATGGCTATGTAGTGTAAAGGCAGTGGCACAGCCATGTACCTGGTGCACACATGGACCACCATCGACGCACTCCCAGGCATGCATTGCCACTGAACAGTGCTGACTGTAACAAGTTGTGTGCATGGCAGTGGTGTCAATGGATGGTGGCCATTCCCCACTGCCCATCCTGTTACACAGCATGCAATAGTAATCATGGAGGTATGGCACTCACCATCATTGGGCCGGTCCCTTGGGCGCTGTGGACCCTCACCCCGCCTGGCCTCCATTTCCTCTTCGCTGCACCGCAGCTCACGGGCCAGGCGCAGCTCCTCCAGGCCTGTGGTGCAAACGTGGAGAGAGGAACATCAGTACAATCCCATAGCAAAGCCCCCCTGCCCCCACGTGTGTGCCCTCCCACCCAGCCAGACCACCCACCCCACACCCTGTTAACACCACAGCCAACACGGATGGTCCCTCCCCATGTGCTGGACACATACAACCATGATACCCATATGGAAGCTAAAAGTGTGTTGACGTAACACCTACCTGGCTGTGGCACTGTGCCCCTCCTGGCACATCCCTGCAGGTGGGCTAGCAGCTCCGGCTCCCTCCGCCACAGGTCCCCATACCTATGGCGGCACTGCTCAGCAGTTCTCCCCCATCCAGTGGCCTCCTCCAGTGCAGTGGCAAACTCCTCCCACACCTGGCTCCTGGACCTGTCCAGAGGTGCCTCCCCAAACAGTGGTCTATGGTGTGGCTCAACTATGGCCACTAGGTTGGCCAGTTCCACCTGCGTCCATTGAGCAGCCCTCCTGCATGCCATTCTCTCAGCTCGGTCTGCAAATATGGTGCTCTGCAGGGCGGCTCCCCATGTGCAGATGTTGCCCAGTACAGCGCTGCCATTCCCTATCATACTATCACTGAACAGAGTGATAGTGGTGCACCCATGCCTGACGCATGGCGCCTAGGGGGCAAAGGTCAGGCACAGGGTCAAGGGTCTCTGGCCCACGGACACGCACAGCACCATTGGAACCCAAAGCGTGTAGCGTGATTGGCTGCCTGTGTGCTACCTCCAGTAGCTGCCTACCGCGCTGCTGCCCCAGTGCGCCTATGATGGCCCAGTGCCACAGCGCCATGTAAGTGAACATCATTATAGCGCCACTGGCACAATGGTGGCCATGCCCTGCATTGCTTCCCGTGCACAGAATGTCAGCAGCGCGGCAGATGCCTGCGTCAGCAACCCGGGCATGCACAGTGAGGTGTGTACTACGCATGTCACAGAACTACGCCCTTGGCTCAGCACGTTCAACACAATTGCGCAAAGTGCAACAGTGCGATATTCAGTCATCATATGCAAAACAGCTAATCAGCCATGCAATGGTGCAGCACTGCAATTTGCATCCACTTAAAGTTGCGCCTCGCCTCATTTTGCATGTGTTGCGCTATAAAAAGTGTGACATTGGGCTGCAGTGGCCATCGTCCAGTTACTGCAGTCTATTGGTGAGTTGCATGCTGTTTGGGAGTGTGGACTGTGGATTTAGGAACATGCATGGGACTGCACAGTCACAGATAACAACTGCCATTCCTACAGGCTAAAAAATGACCAAGCAAGTTGTGGGAGAGGAGGAACACAGTGGTGGGAGGAGGAGGAGGAGGCCTAATTTTATCAAGGCTGAGACCGAAGCCCTGGTTGAGGCCTACCTGGATCAGGAGTCGCTTCTCAGCAGATGGCAGGGAACACCTCAAGACCATGCTGCTGCATGGGAGGAGGTGGCATAAGTGCGAACCTGCATGGCAGCCACCAGCGCTCCATGCAGGAGTGCAAGAAGAAGATGGGCACAGACAGGAGGAGGATAAAGGAGAAGGTGGCTGTCATCAGGGCAGCATGAGCTGCGACAGGTGGGGGACAGCCGGAGGTGGTACACATGAACCCACAGGAGGAGAGGATTGCTGGAAGCATGCAGTGTTGTGCCATTGAGGGTGTTCCAGGTGGTGGCTTCCAGACAGGTGGCAGCCCATCACCACATGGTAAGTCATGGTCTGTCTATGGGGAGGGGCAGGGTAGGTCACATGCAGTAACGCTACTTTGTTTTCCCTTACAGATCCTGAGCATCTGCATGGGTCAGCAGTGGTGGGCCTGTCCACTGAGGACAGTCAGCTGGAGATGGAGGAGGGCCCATCTGCCTCCACAGGTATACGTGGCTCAGTGCCACAGTGGGCCTGCCTGGCTGTCCACACTGATGTTGTTGTAACAGGTGCGGAGGAAGCCCTGCCCGTGTCCCAGCGTGACAGCATGACAGCGTCCATGGATGCCAGCATGTTGTGACTTGGGCCGTTGGCGAGTCCATCACCTATGACGATGTCGCTAATGGCATGGTCAGTGACATGGGTGTGCCACGGGGTGGCCACACATCAGGTAACATCACGGCCATGGCTGTGGGTGGTGCTGCCATGGAGGCCTGCGTGTTAGCACAGTCCCAGCATGTGCCTGCCAGCACCAGTGGGGCAGCACTGGTGTTTGTTCAGGACAGTAGGACTGTTGCAGCCACTGTAGTGGCACCACTGGGCCCTGGGGAGCGGCAGCCAGAGGGGCAGCATCAGCAGTCGGCCAATAGGCTTGGGGGTACAGGGTCCAGCGGCGGCATCTGTGCACTGCCTGTGGACATGCCCAGACCTGGTCCTGGTGCGCAGTGCCCACCCTCAAAGGGTGCTAAGCATCAGAGCTGCACACACCCTGAGGGACAGGATGCCAAAGAGGCAGATGACCTCTTGGATGAGCACACCCACCTACTGCAAGCATCAGTCCAGCAGCAGATGCGGCTTGCGACATTGGTGAATGCACTGCATGTGGCTCTGGAGCGGGCAGAGGAGCATCACAGCAGAGACACCACTCTGATCCTGGCAGGGATGGACCGGTTGCGGGAGGATGTGACCGCTGCCATTGACAGGCATGCACAGGCATTCACTGCTGTCATGGCCACAATGGGCACACAGTCATGTGCCCATGTGTCGCAGACACCACGCAGTGCACTGTCCAACCCCATTCCCGGTTTTGTGCAACACCCTCCCTGTCGACACTGGGTTCAGCTGTGGGCATCCCGAGCACACCTGGCGCAGGCAAGTTCGGTGTGCTGCATATGCAGTGGAACCCCTGGGGGACCATTGGTGCCACCCAATGAGGCCAGTGGTCAGCCTGTCAGTGCTGGTGGGTCTCGGTGGGGCCGCCCACGTATCAGTGGTGGCCGGGGCACTGTGTCGTGTGACTGACCTGTCTCCCAATGCAGCTACTGTCTGGTGCTGCCCTGTGTGCATTGTGTCTTTCAGTGGGCAGTGCACGGGTGGGAACCCGGCCCTGCACGTGGACACACAGTCCATCTGCACACCCTCCCAGCTGCTGTCCGCAGATACATGTGCATGATGATGCCTGCATTGCGCTGTACACCAATGTGCAATGGTGCTCAGCATCTGACACACACACATGGACAGGCAGTGGGCGTGGTGGTCTGTGAGCATGTGTGTGGCTAGGGGTGGTGTTCTGGGTCGGTGTGCCTCCTACCCTTTGTGCAAGTTTGGTGCATTGTGTGTGTGTGTGTGCGTGTGTGTGTCCATCCACATGGCATGTTAGACCTCACCCATCCCTGGTTGTGTGTGTGGTTCCATGCCCTGCCACTTCCCTTGACGGCATGCACCCCTGGTGTGTGTCAATGCGTGTTTGTGGGTTGTGCCTTATCCACTGGTGGTTGCACATGGCCCCATGACTTACCTGGGTTGGCTGAAGTGCTCCTCCATGATGGTGTCCCAATGCAGCTGTGCCAGCCGGAGCAGTCGGGGGCCCCGTCGCCCAGGGGGGCTGCCCATCACCATCATCACTGGTGTCCTCATCGTCCCCATCGCTGTCCCCCTCTTCGACCTGTTCTGCTATCCCACATCCATTGGCCATGTTGTGAAAGATGCAACAGGCCAGGAATAGCCCGCAGGCCTTTGAGGGGCTGTACTGTCGGGCACCGCCAGAGGTGTCCAGGCAATGGAAACATGCCTTCAGCATCCCGAACACCCGATCGATGACATTACATGTGGTGGCGTGTGCCTCATTGTAGCGTTGTTGTGATGGGGTCACGAGCCGCTAGTAGGGTGTGAGCAGCCATGGACAGAGTGGGTATCCACTGTCACCTGTGTGTGGAGGGTGGAGATTAGTTTGGTGATCAGCATCGCCGTGCCCCGGGCCATGTAGGCCACTACCCATATCACCTCAGACTATGCCCCCCCAGGCCCTATGATTGTCCATGTGGTTTGCATACTCACCCACTGGGTGGCCAGTGGGGATATCCCCACTCTCGAATCTGTGGCACAGTGCCGACTGGTGCCAGATCAAGGCATCATGTGCTCCCCCAGGGTGCGTGGCACAGACACTGATTATGCTCCCCCCTGGCATCGCACAGCACCTGGCAGTTGATGCTAGCATAGCCCTTGTTATTGATGTATGTGGCCCCCTCGGGGCCAGGTGGTGTGTGGATGGTCACATGGGTGCAGTCTATTGCCCCTAGCATGCCAGGCATACGTGCTAACCTGTGGAACTCCTGTATGTTTTCTGTGCACTCCGCCAGTGTGCTGGGGAAATGGATGTACTCCGCAGCATGTGGCAGCAGTGCGCTGAGGAATTGGGTGAGATGGTGTGACGTGGCTGACTGGGTTATGTCTGTGGTGTCCCCAGTTGGTTTCTGGAAGGTACACATGGTGAGCAAGCACATGCAAGCTGTCACTTTGGTCTCCACTGACAGGGCATGGATCCATCGTGTGGGTGCCTGCATCACATCACTGCACAGCTCACAGAGCTGGCTCAGAATTGCCCGATTCAGGTGGTACCGGCCCACAATCTTGGTATCACTGTACAGCTCGAAGCTGGTGTGGGCTCGGTACTGCCTGTTGGGGGCATACCATCGATGGGCCCTTCCACGGCCATGCCCCCCTGCTGCCCGCCTTCTCACCCCCCTCATAATGGCCTCCATCTGGAAGGTGGCACTGGCCATGTCCCTGGCTTGTGTTCACCCCGGCAGCTGTTACTGTATTCCCCCCGCTGTCCTCACTGCTACTCCTGCACCGAGAATACCTGCCTGTGCTTGCCTCACTGCTGTGTGGTGTACCTCCCTTCTGCAATGTCCCCACACCTTCCCTGTGACTATTGCTTCAGGTGCCCTTTCCTGCCTGGCCCTGTGTGTCCCTGCTGCCCAGTGTGTCCTGCTGTGTTTTGCTCTCATATGTGGCTTCCTGTGGCGTTCTTGTGCCTCTCCTTGCTCCCTTTATTTTGACTCATTTCTGCTGTATAGGCCAACTTCCGCTTGCTCCTCATTGCGCATGGCACAAGTTGTTGAATGTCGCACTGCACCATTTATGCATGGTTCCTCCCCCTTCAGTTGTGCATACCTTCATTATCAGTGCGCTGTTGCTCAGTGCGATTTGGGGGGGCACAACTGCCTCCTGCTGAATATCGCAGAATGGCACATTTTCGTACTTGCACAGGCACAACCCTATTGCGCATGGCTCAACTCTTTTGAATATCTGGGCCATAAAGTTAGTAACTATAGACCCATTAGCCTTAACATCTATAATATGCAAAATGTTAAAGGATATCATAAAGGATAGAATATCTTCCTCCTTGAGTAACATTTATCCAGATCAACATGGTTTTAAGAAAGGGAGATCCTGTACCTCATATTTCTTGTATTTTTATGAAAAAGTGAGTCATAATTTGGATAATAAAATACTGAGCAATGTTATTTTTTTTAACCATAGTAAAACCGTTGATCTTGGGCCTCACTGGACAGTCATAAATAAATTAAAATCAGAGGATATTAGTACCAAATACGTTATGTGGATTTCCAATTGGCTGGAGAAGTATACTCAGGAGGTTCTAATCAATGACTTCTTTTTTTTTGGTGACCTGCCACTGAGCCCCATCAGCCACATGCTTTGCCCCACACCCCGAGGCCCCAAACTCCCTGAACACACACCTCCGGCTTACCTCCTGGAGTGGGGCCACCAGGAAAGATCAACAGACTTTAAGTCACTAACACAGTAGCGAGTAGGGCTGTGAATGGGCCCAATAATATTTTCCGAATACCATGAATAGTATGCTTCCCGAATATTCGGATGTGTTTTCCAAATAGTTCACTGTTCGGCTACTTTTCAGTAACTACTATTCGGTGAGATTTCCAAGTCTCGCAGAGCTTTGTTGGCCAATCAAAAACTGTTTCTTGAGCTCAAAGGCAAGCACACCATGTGACTTCCTCACTCTGAGCTGGTAGAAGACAGGAGACAGTGCTTTCTGAGAGCTGCTCTGCAGTACTTCTAAGACCTTAAACTTGCTAAAAAAGAAATAGATTTTTGCTTCACAGGCTTTTTTGGGTCAGTATAGATTTTTTTTATCAGTGTCCGAAAGCTATGTTTGGCTTTCTGACAGGCATTTTGTCCTTTCTGCTGTGCTCAGTTACAGGGACTAGGAGGGAAATCTGTTAACACCCCTTCTCTGCTGCTGTCTGACATAGCTCCAGTGTGATTTTTTGGGGGTGAAACATATTTTTGTTTTGTTTTTTTGCTGTTGTCTGGTTCCAGGCTTGGTTCCTGCATGACTGATGAGGGTGTCTGCTAACTCCCCGTCCTGCAGGTCATTGCTTATGATTTGCTGTATATGTGCAAAATATTTGATTTTGTGAGGCTTCACCCTGCATGTGCATGCTTAATATGTTTTTTCATAAGGCAGAGCCACACGTGTGCACAGCTGTGTGCAAACAGATTTTGAAATAAACTTCTTCAGTTCTAAACCAGTTAGGCTTGATTCACTGAATTATTATTGTTAGTTATCTGGTTCCAGGGATAGATCCCTGTACACATGAGGAGTGTGTTGGCAGCCCCCACCAACTTCTACAACCCACTGCACACAATTATCCTGTGCTTGTGAAATATACCCCCCCCATGAGTATGTACCTTGTGTATGCACAGCTGTGCACATACATTTTTTTGTTTGTTTGTTTGTTGTTTTGTTAATTATTTGTTGTTTTGTTAATTGTTTAAAAAACACACCTTTTCTGGCCAAATAATGAATACTTGGGACCAGAATACCCAATATTCGGCCGAATATTTGGGAAAAGGTATTCCCACAGCCCTAGCAGCGAGAGCTCAGTCGGTGGTGTGGAGTCCAGTGTGGGGTGAAATTCAACAATTGCTAGACCATTTTCTTTAATGATGCTGTGCTCCAGGAATGTGAGACATGCAATGACATCAGTGGGAAGAACCCATCTGTCCCACATCCCAGTAATCCAGGCACCAGTCATGCCGATCCCCTGTCTTCTACCAGAGGTCCATATTGCACCGGACACTCAACCCCCCTTCCCCCTGGAGAAGGACAGCAGTCCCCTGGAAGGTCAATCCTTCTCCCCCGGCCCACCCTCTGACTCCCAAGTCTGTTCCCTAACTTGAGATTTTAGCATCACAACCAGACACCTTGCCGCTGCGCCAGTGGGCCAGCCTAATCAATGGCTTCTTATCGGATGAGGGCTCCATGTCTAGCAGAGTACCTCAGGGATCAGTATTGGATCCACTTACATTTTATATCTTTATGTCTTACTTAGCAAAGGATATAAGCAGCTGGAATATGAAGCACGCCAATGACTCAAAAATAGGCTGAACATGTAACTTTACAGAAGATGCAAACAGGATTCAGAAAGATCTAAATCATATTACAAATTGGGCATTAGCTTGGGAAATGCATTTTAATGATGATCAATGCAAAGTTATGAATTTAGAGGCAAAGAATAAAAAACATCCATACTTCTTGTATGGAAAGCAACTCACTGAAACTAATAGTGAAAAAGATTTTGGGATCATGATAAGTAATGCTTTAAGCAGCACCGAGCACATTAATGAAGCTAATAATAAAGCTAACAAAATACATGGTCCATCCAGAGGACTATAAAGTCTAGAGACCCAATAGTAATAGCCCCTCTTTATAGGTCCTATGTTCGCCCACATTTCGATTATTGCTGCCAGTTCTGGTGCCCTTATAAAAGGAGTGATGTTTTCCAAGGTAGAAAGGGTACAGAAAAGAATAAAAAAAAAACATATGTTACGGCTCTAGGATATCAATTATCCATACAGATTAATACATTTAAATCTCATGACACTTGAGATGAGATGTTTAAGTGGTTACCTGTTACTTATTAAGGAATTTGTCCAAGATCCTTATTTGATGTATAATATGGGATTTGCCTTTAAGCCTGGGTCTGTTCATAATACAGACATACAAGCATACAAAACTGACAGCAGATAAAGGCCTTGTGGTCTATCAAGTCTGCTCGATTGTGCAGCAAGCAGCCCTTATACTATAGCTGCCCCTCCCTCGCCCCCTCCAGTGACCTTCCCCCTTATCCTGTCCCAACCCCTTTTGAAGCAGCCCAGTCTTCTACAGGATACTACTTCCTCTGGCAATGCATTCCACCCAGACACCACCCTCTCCATAAAAAAGTGTCTCCTCATTTCTGTCCAGAACCTTCCCCCTTCCAATCTCAGATCATGCATTCGAGTGTCCCTCCCCCTCCTTAATTTGAAAAGCCCCCCTGTGCCCATCTTATTTATTCTGTTATGTACTTGAAGGTTTCAATCATGTCCCCCCATCACTCCTCTCCTCCAGGGAGTATGTCTTCAACTTCCTCTGCCTGCTCTCATAGGGCAAGTCCCTTAGCCTCTGGATCATTTTTGTTGCCCAGCGCTGCACCCCTCCAGTAGCCAGATGTCCTTCTTCAGATATGGTCACCAGAACTGCATGTAGTACTGCAGGTGTGTTCTAACCAG
The DNA here is from genome assembly GCA_016271365.2 of Neoceratodus forsteri. Taxonomy (NCBI): domain Eukaryota; kingdom Metazoa; phylum Chordata; order Ceratodontiformes; family Ceratodontidae; genus Neoceratodus; species Neoceratodus forsteri. Next base: position 707,930,224 of record CM028135.1, on the reverse strand, counting down.
TGACCTGTATAGCGGCAGGATCACCTCCCCCCTCCTGGAGGATATGCCTCTGGCATTACAACCCAGTATCCTGTTGGCCTTTGCGGCTGCCTTTCTACACTGTGCTGAGTTGTTCATTGCTCCTGTTATGATCACCCACAGATTTTACTACTCTTCCATCTTGGCTAGTTGAATCCCTCACAGCTGTTAGCTCCTCCTTGTTTTTTTTTTGTTTTTTTTTAACTGAAATATAGCACCTTGCATTTCTTGGCATTGAACACCATTTCCCAAATGTCAGACAAGGCCTCCATTTTTTCCAAATCATCTTGTAACCCCTGCCACCCTTCTAAGGCATCCACTACTGCTCCCATCTTGGTGTCGTCTGCAAACGGACTAATCTTGCTCCTGATGCCTATTGAGATGTCTGCTATGAAGATCCCAAACAACACCAGACCCAGTACAGAGCTCTGTGGCACCCTGCTTGTCTCCGCCCTGGGAGACAACAGCTCCCATCCCACCACCACCCTCTGCTGTCTCCCTTGCAGCCAGTTCACTACCCATCTCACCACCTTCACCCCCCACCCCTGTGTCTTCCAGCTTACTTCCTAGCCTCGCATGCAGCACTGAATCAAATGCCTTACTGAAGTCCAGGTACAGGACATCCACTGCATGGCCCCTGTCTAATTGCCTGGCTACCCAGTCATAGTACTCCACCAGGTTGGTCTGACAGGATCTGCCTGAGACAAACCCATGCTGTCTGCTGTCCTGCAGCCCATTAACCTCTAGGAGGGAAACCAGCCTCTCATTCAGGATTGTCACCATCAGCTTTCACATGATGGATGTAAGGCTTACCGGTCTGTAGTTCCCTGGCTCATCTTTGGGACTGCTCTTGTGAAGGGGTACCACATGCACCATCTTCCAGTCCTGAGATACACTCCCCGATTCCATGGAGGCAGTGAACAGGTCTGTCAATGGTTCTGCTAGGACTTCTGACAGCTCCTTCAGTACCCTGTGGTCTATATCATCTGGCCCAGGCCCCTTGTACACCCTCAGTGCCCTCAAGCCCTCCAGTACTATGCCCACTGGGATTTTCCCATCTATCACCTTCTCTCCTATGCCTACCATCCCACCCCCTTGGGTACAGCTATCCCTTTCTATTTAGTAAATACCGAGCAGAAGTACTTGCTTAATGCTTCTGCCTGTTCTGCCCATTTCCATTCACCCCCCATTCTCTTTATCCTCACTATTGGGTACTTACAACTCCTTTTCTCCCTGATGTACCTGAAGAAGTCCTTCTCCTCCTTTTTGATGCCCTGTGCTAGACTGAGTTCTCTGGACACCTTGGCTGACCTGACTGCCCTTGTCACCTCCCTCAACTCCTTCAGGTATTCCTCTCTGTCCTCCCCTCTCAAGGCATCTCTTTTCTTCCTTACTTTTTCCATGACCCCCCTGCTCACCCAGCTAGGCTTCTTGGCCCTAGCCCTCTTACTCTGGACCCTTGTACATGTTATGGTTGCCTCCTCAATTCCCAGTTTAATGACCTTCCACTTCTAAATAGTGTTCATATTTGGATGGATCCTGGCCAGATACCCCTGTAATATTTCTTTCATCCTCCTGAAGTCTAACACCCTTGTGCCCATTCCTACTCCCTCTTTCCACATGTTCATTGTGAACCTCACTGAGTGGTGGTCACTCCATGCCAGCGGTTTGTAAGAGGACTAAACCTCGCTTTCAGGTTCTTGGCAATATTGGGAATGCAAGTAATCACAGACAAGTCGCATTCAAGTAATAAACAAATTTATTACTACAAAAGGGATAAATCACAGTTGCCCTAAACAGTTCTTACCAATACGAACCGGGAGCCAATGCTAAGCGTTCCCTACACCTCGAGGTCTCTCTGTAGTCTCTTGGGATCTCTCGGGTCTCCGAGGTGTAAAGCCTGTGCATAACATTATATACCTGTGATAATTACTATAGTTACCAAAGATAGAAACATTTCTAGTTACAGAGATGAGCCCCATTGGCTAAATTAGAGGTGGCTCCACGGTCCAAGATAACATTATATAATTCTGTAAAGTCATCAGTTTTAGAACAAAGACGTTCTTATACAAAGTCTTACATAACAAGGTGTAGTGGTGCACATCACCAAAGGATGGCAATGTTGCCTTACATATCATAATTACTTCAAGGACAGGTGTCTTGGCATCTGACAAGTAAGAAACAGACAGCAAATACACGGTATAATATATGTGCTTTAGCAAGCAAAGTGGATTACAACAATATGCATTATATGCTGACATCTACTCTTATACGGTAGACGCCCTTAGCTCTATGTGTTAGTATATCCTATGCCTAAACATTAGCTGTCTACAGTGTACCCCTAAGGGTATCAATTAGGGTGCAGGGACCTCGTGTAACAGGTTCCTCCACCCCCAGCTCCCTCACAAACTCACCATTTGCCAGCACGAGGCCTAGGGTGTTCCCTAACCTGGTTACTCATTGACCATCTGGAATAGGAAGCTGTCCTGGAAGGCATCCAGAAGTACCTGCTCCCTCCTATTTGTGGTGGTTGAGGTACCCCATTCCTCTCCCAGCAGGTTGAAGTCCCCACATTCACTATGCTGCCCCTCACATAGGTCCTTCTGATCTGTCCTGCTAGTTCCCTGTCTAACCACTCAGTCTGAGAGGGTGGCCTGTAGATCACTCCCATCCTGAGGGTCCTATTTGTGGAGTTCTGGAGCTGCACCCATTATGACTCCATACTGCCCTCCTCCCCTTCCTCTCTGTCACACTGTCCTTCCCTCATGTACAGCACCATCCCCCCTTTCTCTTTTATCTAATCCCTCCGAAATATCCTGTACTGTGGTACTGCCAGGTCACAGTCATGGTAATTGGTGGCCCATGTGTCAGTGATGGCCATCATCTCCACCTCCTCATCTGCCATCAGAGCCTGTAACTCTGCTGTTTTGTTCCTCGACTGCTAGCGTTCAAGGTTACCACCCTCCACCCCACTTCTTTTCCCCATCTCCCTACTTGTTCTCCCTTTCTAGCATCCCCTCCTGACCTCATCCTAAGTCCTTTGCTGCTGGTATGTAGGGTTAGCTCATTTGGCTTCCCTAACTGTGGATCCTGCCTGATTCCTGCCTACTTGCTACCCCACTCTTCTAATTTAAATTTTCATTGTTTGCTAAGTATTCCTCCAGTTTCTATACTAGGGGGCATTCACTTCAAATAATAGGACAAAACTTTAACAGTTTAAAAAGAAATATTATTTTTCACAGATAATTTTTAATTGTTGAAATTCACTTCTAAACAAACAGACATTTAAAAATAGACTGGAAAATTAATATTGTCTGGTGCAGACCTCCAGTATTATGTGTACTGATTAAGGAAAATTAAATGGGCTTTGGCCTGCTGCTCCTAAATCCACCTTAATATGAACTTTAGTATTTACCAAATTTCAAATATAGAAATAAAAACCACTGTTTAACTCACAAAGTTCTAATCACTTTTCTCATAAGGGGTGCAATTGGGACATGACATATATCAACACACAAATAGAGTCTAGTGCACACTCATGCCTATCACGTTGGCAAATATTAAAAAAGTTATATATCTATGTTTGCCTAAATTTGCTATTTCCTTACTTTGCGGCCATGAAAAAGGGTATATTTCGTATGAGAGCTGTAGTGTGAATTAAACTGAACTACCAGACGTCGAGCTACACTACCTCTATTCTTTCCTATCTAATAATGAACTGCCTGACACGACTACCCTTATATAGAGTTTATTGTGAAAGCTGGACTCTTTTCAATAAAGTGCTTCCATCTGGCAAATTTAAAAGTGATTAAAGGGGAGCATTGCTATTGGAAAGACACACATCTTCTAAAAATTTAACAATTTTCGAATACAGCAAGCTCTAACCTTGTTTACTTTATAAAGTTTAGATCACATAGCTGGCCCAGTGGTGCAAAGGGCTGAGGTGCTGGACACCTTACCTCACACCATGCCGGAGACCCAGGTTTGGGAACGGTCTAGGGTCACTTGGGGGTCAGCTAGGGCGAGGAAAGATTGAGTATCTGCCAACAGCTCTACTTCCTCAGGGGTGGGGGTACTCAGGATTGTACTGTAGACTGACACCCAGTGGAGGCTGGGGGTCATCACGGTGCAGAACTTGAAAGGGGTGGACCCACACACAGGGCATAAGACTGCCTTCACGGAGGTGGAGACAGTCACCCCACTCATTGCATGTACGTGGGTCCGGGAAGAAAACTGAAAAAGGAATCAGAGCTGGCAGGCTGCATGATGGCAAGGTGCACCCATGCCTCTCCCAGCAATCTAGATGTTGGCTTCTGGGTATGGGCGGAGGCAAGCACCCCTCACTACTGGCCCTGTCACTGGGGGCAATCGGTGAGGGAATGGCCAGTTGGGGTGAGTGCGGAGAAAGCCTCGAAGAGACAAGTCCCCTCCTACGGAGGGTATAAGCAGTCTGCAATTCTGCCGGTGGAGTAAATTACATATGGAAAAAAAACTGTTCAGATCATAGGTGGTGCTACTGGAATATGGCATATGGTATTTCAACAAAATGAGTCCAGTGCACTTCCCACAGTAAATATTTAAAATGTTACAAATCACTTTCTACCTAAATTGGGTATTTTCTTACTTTATCCCCATAAAAGACGGTGGTCACTTAATGATCATGTCAAAGCTCTAATGTGAATTAAGCCACACTACCAGGCACCAAGTAGAGGTGGGTGAAGTGCTCCTGCTTCACCACCCAGAGTACTTCACGTATTGTTCCTTAATCCACATAGTGCTCCACAACACGAAGCTAATTACTCCACCTTCATAATGAGGAACGTGAAGTGCATTATTTTAATGGACTTCACAATCCTTCAACTCGTATTACGGCCTTCCACTTAATCTTAACACAAAGTACCATTGATTTGAATGGACTTCACTTTGCTTCACCTGTTCATTGCTATCCGAGTTGAATTTTGCATTGATGCATGAGATGGCAGGTCACATGGGCTCTATGTTGTCTTGCACAGCCTCAGTTCTGCATAGTGTCTGTAGTGGAAAGTTGAAGACAGTTTGCTCTCAGAGCTCTGAGAATCAAACCATCGAAAAAGTTTTAAAAAGTCACTTTTGATCTAATTATTTTGGTCCAGATTTAGTACACAGATTCTAGGAAACCCTCCTGTGCTAATATATTGAGTGTTTATTGTTTTTGTGTGCATTTTGAATGTTAATTTAGAACATTCAGTCTGTGTACTGACAGACACTGCAGAAGTGTGCTTCGGGGGAAGGGCGGATCTGTGGTGAACAGAGATTCACAGTGAGGAAGGCAGTCTTTAACTGTTGTTAGGTAGCTAGTGTGTTAGTATTTGTGTGTTCATGTATACACAGTAATACTTGTAGTAAGTTTATATATTTTTTTGTTGTTTGTTGTGGTGCTGTGCCTTTTTTCAGTCGGTTTAAAAGATTTGGTTGTAGTGTACTGAACTGTTACATTTTCTGGGCATTTCCTTTAGTGTGTGTGTGTGCGTGTCGTCAAGTCAGACACATTTTATTGTGCCACACCGTAATTGCAGCACCCTGAGGGCCAAATATTTAAAACTTTGCCCCGGGGCTAAATTAGCACTGCCCGGCGGGCAAACTTAGCCCGGAGCACAAAGCAAGCTATATTCAAAAGGAAATAGCCCGGTGCAAAACCAGCTGAATATAGCAAGCAAAGGAAGCCAGGCAAATAGAGCAAGGAGTGCAGGGCAAAAATTGCCTGGGAATAAGACAGCAATGAATATAGCAACAGGGAAGTGCACACTGCAGCAGTAGCTCATTAGACTCAGTAGCAAGCCAGTGTTGCAGGTGGAGAACATTGTGTGTGATTGCACAGAGATGTCTCACATCTACCGCAAACAACAATGTAAGCCACACACTGCAGAACTGTGCTACATACCTCTCAACTGTACCACATTACGAGGAATGTTTCTCATTGTACTTCACAAAAGCTCCCTGTTCCACATTGTGAGGACTTGCTCCACATTCAGTAGTAACATTTGAAAGCAAAAATCTATAATAAATGATGCAAAAAATATATTATTCCAGGGTTTTAAATAATTGATTAGCAGTTTTTTCTTGGGACAATACTAACTGTACAGAAAGCATTTATACAGGTTTTCTAGAAGTGTTATGTTTGTTAAACACAGTGAGGCAAGTGCTATGCATTTTCACAGTGTTTTAGCACTTTTAAGAGCAAAATGCTAATCAATTTTTAGAGTTGAATAAAACCCTGTATTCAATTAATAACAGACTTTCTGAACATAAATGTAAACCTTTTAACGCTGTTCTAAGTCTCCTAGTTAAAGATTTGAGTAAGTGTTCCACAGTTAGCTCATTTGTTCCACAGTTTGAGAGGCAATGTTCCACACTTGGGGGACAAAAGGTTGAGAAGTAGGCTGTGCTATGCTGAAGTGAGGTTTACCCAGGACTAACCTGATTGCACAGTGCTAACACATTAGCCAGTGCAAATTGGTTAGCCTGGAGCAAACAGGAGCGATATTCAAAGCTCCCATGCAAATAAGCCTACTTAGGTAATCTGTGGGCAAATAGGCACATTTGCATCTCATTAGGTGCTGCTTAGCATACAGTACCATGCAGTTTGCCCAGTGCTACTGCATGGTGCACGGAGCTCCACCTTCTGGTCAGAATGGAAGTACAGGCTGGAAGCAGCAAGAACTGTGTGCCAGCAGGCACAGTCAGTGAATACAGTGCACCTATGCATCTGTGCAAGCATGACCTGTGTATGTGTAAGTGTGTGTATATCGATAGTTAAACACAGGCACACTGCCTGTGGCCACTGTGGCCATACATGCCCTGGAGGATGCCCCCCCCAAACAACATAGGTACCCCACTGCAGTAGTGGGTGAATTACAGTGGGGAGACTCAATGCACGGGACAGGCATAAGGTGAACCTGGTGGGGGAGGGAGGCCATAGGCCATAGGTTCACTAGGATATGCAGCATATCCATTAGATAGGGAACAGGGCAGATTGGCACGGCCGGGCAATTCCTTCTCTGCCATCATGGTCCCTATGCCCATGTGTGCCTGTTACACACCCTGGCATACTCCTCAGCTCTTGTGACACTGAAAAGAGGGACATGGACATATGTGGACACACAAGATGAGGGACAGGGTAGTTTCAAGGGGTAAAATGAGGGATGTCCCTCATAAACAGGGACAGTTGAGTGGTATGCACCTTGGTAGGCTAGAGTTCTGACCCCTGTTAGCCCTGGAAATCAAAGAAATTCCTGGTGATCTAGTGGTCCCCCCACCCCCCCAGCACAATCCCTGACCCCCAGAGCAAGTAATAAGTAAGAATATTTCTGTGGTAGTTTAGTGGTCCCTCCACCCCAAGCATGTATCCGACCCTGTTTCCATAGAAAATACATTTTTCCATGGTAGTCTAGTGGTCCCCCACCCCAACACGTATCCTAACTCCCTTACATATATATATATATTTTCCCTGGTAGTTTTGTGGTCCCCCCACCCCCAAGCATGTATCGCGACCCCCATTGCAAATATATATCAAACCCTTTCCCTGGTAGTCTAGCTGTCTCCCCACCCAGCAGAGACACCCCACTCATCCCAAAACAGTCAGAGAACAGAGCCGGAGACTGGTTCAGCCCTCCTCTCACCACCACAGCTGGCCACCGACTGAGGTAGGAAGGAGCTGGGGGGTTGGGACACCTGCTTGGTGGTGGGGGGACCACTAGACTACCAGAGAAACATGTATACATATGTAAACAGGGGTCAGAATATGTGCGTGGGTTGGGGAGGACCACTAGACTACCAGGAAAACATGTATATATATGTAAACAAGGATCGGGATATGTGCTTGGGGGTTAGGGGACCATTAGACTACCAGGAAAAAATGTATATATATGTAGGGTGTCAGTGTGGCTCACTTGGTAGCACATCCGCCTCTGGACCAGAAGGTTGTGGGTTCTCATCCCACACCGGGATTGGACTTGCACCTAAAAATTGCTGGCATCCGAGTGCAGTATTGGGGGGTGCTGTACTGCTGGGGTGTGCCATCCTTCGGATGAGATGTTAAACCGAGGTCCCTTCTGCCCATCCTGGTATAGTCCTTGTGGGTGTCCAGGTGGAAGTAAAAGAACACACAGATAGACGGAGATAAAAGAACGCAGGGCACTCTTCACAAAGAGTAGGGAACATTCCTGGTGTCCTGGCCAGCATTCCCCTTCCCATAAAACCGGTTCATGCAATTATCCAGGCTGTGTGTGGGTGATGATGTGCGATATGGGCGCCACCACACATTCAGTCACTTCACTACCAGTCTAGCATTGCTTGTAAAGCACTTTGGATGTATAAAAAGTGCTATATAAATACTGATTCTTCTTCTTCTTCTAAACGTGGGTTGGGATACGTGCTTGGGTGGGGGGACCACTAGACTATCAGGGAAAAATGTATATATATGTAAAGGGGGTTGGGATATGCTTGGGGAGAACCACTAGACTACAGGGCAAAATGTATATATAGGTAAACGGGGTTGGGATACGTGGTTGGGGGACCACTAGACTACTAGGGGAAAATGTATATATACATAAATGGGGGGCAGGATACATGCTTTGGGGGGACCACTAGACTACCAGGGCAAAAGGTATATATATATATGTAAATTGGGGTCAGAATACATGCTGGGAAGGGCACTGTCGCCACATTACCACCAGCCTTTTCTCAGTGGTATTCAGTGCCACACTACAGGCTGCTCTAATGCCTGTAGTGTGGCGCTATACTCTTGAATATGCCGGTGTGCTAGCATTCAGGGCTCCTCCCCTCAGTCCCTCCTTTGCATACATTATAATTTAGCGTCAGCGCTAACACCTAGCACTGGTGCTAAATGTCCTTTTAAATATAGCAGTCAGGTGCAAATTCAGTGCTAGTCCTGCGCAATGGATTTGCACCCCATGCTAAACTTTGAATATCTGGCCCTGAATCTCTTATCCACCTGGGGTATTTTTTACTGCTTCGTTCTATCTAGGTTGTGGACTGGTACTGCAGCTGTACCCCCCCCCCACAAAAGAAAGTATTATTTGTCCAGTTTTCAATTTGTGACCACTGGTTAAGTTATTGCTGTGCCTGTGCGGCTGCATCTCTAGTGCACAATCGCCATCTATCTGTGTGTCGGCATCTGTTTAGGGCCCAATCTCCATCTGTAAGCCACAGTTGTTGTTTTTTTGGTTTCCCATCACCCAAAGTTCAGAAATCTAAATTTGTTGTTAATTTTCTGTGTAATCCCCAAAAATGCCTGCAAAGGATGTGCATGCGAAGATGTTTCTGGCCGTGGTACTGCTGCCAGTGGCAAAAGTGGTCATGGGCATGTGAGTGGTAGTACGCAGCATAAGGGCATAGTTGATGGAAGGAAAGGGATTTCTCCAACTGTATTTTTGACTGTCCAATCAGTTTCTTCAATGATGGTTGAAGATGCTGTTGTCCCCGCTGCTGGTGGTAGTGAAGCTGGTGATGGCATAAGTATTGCCCCAAGTTGAACCTGTGACAAGTTAGCAGGTTGCCAAAATATTGTGGCATCCAAAGATGTGAGTCAGAGTGTAGTTGATGTCACACTCCCAATCCCCGTCCCCACAGTAGTTGAACATGATTCTGATCCTGACGATGACTCACAATCACAATCTCATGTTTCCAGTACTATTGAGGTTATGCCTGGGCCATCCAACAATTCAAATGTTGAAGGAAAAAAATAGTGGATGATCCTACTGAGGCCGTGGTTGGACTTTGAACATGTTCTCCACAAGACGGCATCCAAGCTGAATTTGTTAGCAACCCACAAAATTAGAAAAAATAACTGTTTGCAAGAAATGTATTTATTTTCTTGGTGACTCTGTGTAATCTAAAAAAATGCCTACAAAGACACAGTTAGGCAAAGGTGTTTCAGACTGTGGCGTATAAGTCACATAAGTCAATGGGGTATAAGCTTTGGGTCTGTGGGAAGGGCATTCCATCACATCATGTGGAATAAAGAAAAAATGAAAAAAATCCTTGAATGGAAAAAGTACTGTGTCAGAGAGGGTTAGGGCCAGGCAAGGTCCATGAATCTGTGTTGGACGCAGCAGTGCCTGAAGGATCACTCTTAGTGTAGGTGGTGTGTGAAATAAATTCTGTGTATGTCTGAAATAAAATCTGCCACCCAGTCCTCAAGTAACAGCAGGTAGCCATGTAGCTAAAAGCTGCAAATTAACACCAGAGGTTTACTACAGACATGAGGAGGATGACTTTGAATGTTCCAGTAGTGTTCAGAGTACCAGTGTTGTGCATATTTCACTTCAAACGTTGTACTCATTGTCATGTCATGATCACACATCATGAGACAAATCACGTTCTTCATCTTCACGATCAAGAATCACACAACTTTAACTTTTTTTGGTCCAACACTGTTTTTTTTTAATCTTCAGTTTCATCACGAATCAGGACTGGGGGACACCCAGTTATCATGTCACATCACTCAAGATTCTTGGTCTAGTACAATGCTTCTGTTTGTGTTCACATTCTGTAACACAGAAACATAGACTTTGACAGCAGATAAGGACCACTTGGCCCACCCAGTCTGCCCATTTCCCTACCTATTGGATAAGCTGCAGATTCTAGTTAACCAACAGCCTACTTCCTGCAACCCCCCACTGTAATTGCCTTATGTCTGTCCCATGAATGTTTGAATTCCCCCACTGTTTTAGACCCCACAACCTCTCCAGTAAGGTGGTTCCATGCGTCCACCACTCTCTCCGTGAAAAATAATTTCATCACATTACCCCGAGCCGTCCCCCCTCTCACTTAAATTGTGCCCCCTTGTTCTTACACATCTCTTTTTCTGAAAGATGCTACCCTCCTGGACTTTGTTGATTCCCTTGAGGTACTTAAAAGTTTCTATCATGTCCCCCGTCCCTCCTTTCATCAAGGGTATACATATTAAGCTCTCTCAGTCTCTCTTCATATGGTTTCTGATGTAGACCCTGCACCATTTTAGTTGCCCTCCTCTGGACTGCTTCCATCCTGTCTATGTCCTTGCATAGATGAGGTCTCCAAAACTGCATGCAGTACTCCAGATGGGGTCTCACCAACTGTCTGTATAGAGGGATAACCACTTCCCTTTTTCTACTTGTGATGCCCCTCCCTATGCATCCCAGTATCCCCCTGGCTCTCCTTACTGACTTCTCACATTGCTTACCCACCTTTAGGTCATCTGATATGACTACACCCAGATCCCTTTCCATTATTGTTGTCGTTAGTACCTTCCCTGCTATTGTGTACTCTTCTGGATTTTTATTTCCCAGGTGCATTATTTTGCACTTCTTTGCATTGAATCTAAGTTGCCAAATGTCTGACCATTCCTCCAACCTTGCCAAGTCCCTTCTCATCCTTTCTACCCCCCTTGTGTATCAACTCTGTTACAGATCTTTGTGTCATCTGCAAAGAAGCATACCTTTCCTTCCACACCCTCTACAATGTCACCTATAAAGACGTTAAAGAGGACTGGACCCAGTCCCTACTAGAATCTTTGTCCTCAGAGGAAGTTGGACCTATTTAATCCAGTAGATATTATTATCTCAGCATGAACACTATACAGTTCTGGGAAGTTCATCATGACTGAGTCATGTCATGTCACGATCATGAGTCACAAGACCTTAGTGTAGGTGGTGTGTGAAATAAATTCTGTGTGTGTGTTTGAAATAAAATCTGCCAGCCAGTCCTCAAGTAGCAGCAAGTAGCCATGTAGGTAGAAGTTGCAAATTAACTCCAGAGGTTTGCCACAGGCATGAGGAGTATGACTTTGAATGTTCAAGTAGTGTTGAGAGTACCAGTGTGGTGCATATTTCACTTCAAACATTGTACTCAATGTCATGTCACGATCACAGATTCACAAGTCACAAGACAAATCACGGCCTTCATCTTCACGATCACGAATCACACAACTTTAACTGTTTTTTGTCCAACATACCAAGCAGGACAATCACATCTGTGTTTGTACTCAGTCACGATGATGGTGGTGCTGAATAATGCAGGTGAAGAAGACCATCCAGGTGTAGTGTAAAACAGTGTATCATTGAGGTTGCTGATGCAGTCATGGAAAAAAAAATTTCCAAGTGGGCACAACTCTGGCATTGAGGATTGCGAGGGTTGCTTTCCTTTTTTTTTTTTTTTGTTTCCCTTGTTTTCCGCCGGTGTAAAGTATATAACAGCGGTGACATACAGTCCAGGTGATGGATATATAAAAAAGACAGGAACAGCTCTGTGGGGTACTATACTGAATGGGGTACTGGAATGAACTCAAAATAATTTCTTTTTCATCTGTTTGCAGGTAGCATCGAGGTATTGTGGACTAGCTGTATGTTCCAATCTCAAGACAGACAACAGTTTGGATACACTGAAAACCTGGAAAGAAGACAAAAATATTGATGAAAATAGTTTTCTAAATGACCCATGCAATCCCCGCACCCAAAAAAAAATACTTACCATTCATGGATCGACATTGTTAGTACAGCCGAAGTCAACAGTCAGACACATCGCTACAGTTGTGAATCTGTGTGCTGTAACCTGAGAATGTAAAAGAAAAGAACAGTAATGGGAAATGCTTATAATTCACTCACTCACAGCAGAACCACCCCCTGGAAAAAATAAAAATTTTGCAGTACCACATTAGATGGCAGCACTTATGTATGGCATCTGAATATGACCATGGCCAACACCGGTGAAGGGGAAACATTCAATATGTATAACGATGATTCCCTGTAAAGGAACAACACAACAGACTGCTCAGTGCTTACAACAAAAAAACAAGATTCAATACAAATTAAATGGCGATGTCTCTGAAAAAACATGACAGTGACACATACACTAACTTACCAGTGTTGGTATGAATACACACACACACATAGCACAACATGTTTCAGTCAGCGCAGCAGAAGAATTTCCCAGACCATCAAATTATAGTTTGACCCCATGGTCATCTGTGGCTATCATCATTTAGCAACACACAGCACAGCAGCAACAGCAGCAGGCGCCAGCAAGCCATCTTCTCACTTGGGAGTGCTACACTTATGCAGAGTTCTGGCTCTAGGTTTTTAGCAGTTCATCAAGAAATACTTGTGACTTTTCTGAACAGTTTTTCATGTGACTATTCTTCATCAGGCCTTTTCATGCCATTTAAACAAAGGGCCAAAACCAGCAGCAGCAGCAGCAGCAGCAGCAAGTGTCGTCACAATGCAATGATGTCATTTAACACACTGTGATGCATTTCTGGACTGGTATTAATTTTCATCTTGGGTTTTCATGAAAAAAAATGGGAACATTCAAACACATAATAGTACATTGTTGGGGGGCATGCTAGGTGGTGTTATTGTATTGTGAATATTGCCCTGGTGCTTTAACTACACGTTCAGAAAAGTAACACATATTTTCATGGTTTTTATTTAATTAACTTTATTTTTTACATGACTGATGGTCGTGAAAATGGTGGACACTGTGTGCTTTCATTACTAATGAAACTGTCAGGCTGGAATGCATGCTGCAATACAAGTGTCTTGCAGATGGCGTTTTGGAGAACCAAAATTTAATTACAGGCAAGCTCGCAGTGTCTGGCATGTCTGCAAACTTGGCAGTCACAAGACTTACTACATAAAATATAATAATGATGAGTATGAACCTAAAACTTGGTATTGCTGAAAGCATAATGTGCTGGGGGGGCCTTAGGGGAAGGTGGGGATTGGGTAATCAGATTTACCGTTCTGAGGCTAAACAAATACAGGATTAACAAAAGTAATGTCACAAAGAAAACATGAACCGAACATAAATGTTATACTAGTATGTAATAAAAATAAACAGGTCTTAAGAAAATAAATAAAAGCAGATACAGTATTTATTTCTTGGGGGAGAAATTTTGTTAATCTTGTTTTTTTTTTATCTTCATTCTTCTTTACCCTCATAATGTTATATGCAATTCACCACCTTCCCAAAATGTTCAATCACCCCACACCATTATGCTTTTTGCAATAATAATATATATTTTTTACTCATCATTGCTTAATTTTATGTAATAATAAATCATGCGGTTGCCAACTGTGTGGACAATGCATGCTTTCAGTGCAGTTGCAATTGTGCAGGCCAAAAGCTGTCTTCAAAATACTTTTATTGCAACATGCGTAATGGCACAACAGTTTCACCTGTAATGAAAGCACGCAGCGTCCACCATTTTGCATGCCATCAGTCATGTATGTCATAAAGAAAATTAAAGGGGACAGGAACTGATTATGTGCAGCTGCTTGTAATGTCTCTGTTTTAATAAATTATATTCATACCTCTAAAGGATACTATTTAACTGTGCCTGAATAAAAGCTGAAGCTGTCAGTTGTGTTTTGTGTTGTTTTCTTTGCATGGACAACATTCTTTGCAGTTGCTTTCATGGAATCAAGAATTTGGAGTTCATTTGGAGTTTGTGGTTTAAATTGACCTTCAAAATAATTTTTTAAAGGGCTTGTGGGGGCAGATGCTGACCACCACTGATATTATGCAGCAAGGCTATTATCTCTTTGTTCTGCTCCTTGATACGAGTGAGAGAGATGATGCATGGCCAGCTCCACCACTGTTTGCATGGCCTCAACCTCCACTCACAGCACAGCCAGGTCCACCATGGTCACAGGATGCAGTGGGTCATCTTCTCTGGGTGCAGCTGCAAGAACCTCCACTTCTGCTGCCTGCATTTCCCTACACCGCTGCCAACGTGCAGGTGGAAAAGGTGCTTTGGCTGCAACTACAGGACTGGCTGCTAACTCTTGCAGCTTGGCATCCCATTCAACCCAGTGGTGGCCAGCTAGGTGGGTTTGCTGACCACCAGTGCTATGGTACCCTTGGGCCCATGACAGACAAGCACCTGGCACAATTTGCACTGCAAAAGAGTGGGGTCCCCAGGGAGACATGTGAAGAACTGTCACATGGGAGAGCTCTTTTCAGGGCTCGGTTCAGGCAGTGGGGGAGTACTGCTGGCCACCTGCTGTGTTGCTGCTGGTGGTGGAGGAGCAACAACCAGCTGTGGTTGCTGCTGCTGCTGCTCATCTAGCTGCTGCTCCTCCAGCTGCTGCTGCTGATGATGTTGGTAGACCACTGCCGCTGCAGAGCTGGCTGTGCCTGCACTTGAGGGCACAAAACTGGCTCTGTTTAACATAACTGGGAGGACAAGGTGCCCCACATCCACGGCCCCCACTGGCCATCGCGTCTCCTGCCACACCAACAATCCATCACAAAAACAAACCTAGTACAAGTACTAGTAACTCTACCAAAAACAAAGTACTCAAAAAAACCTTTTTAAACCAAAAAAAGTTTGCAAAATTAACTTAAACTTCCTACACTAATTAACACACTAAATCTAAAAAGGTTTAAATTGAAAAAAGCAAAATCAAGCAAGTTTTGCACTCTGCAATCGCCAACAACCCCCACACACACAAACTGCTCTAACAGATCAGTGATGTGCACAACTCTTTCTACAAGAGTAAGTGAAAGTAAAACACTCTCATCCTGCCTATTTAAGTTTCTCCCTGAATCATGTGACCTGCAGAGACAGTCAGGCGTGTACCCAGTGTCCTTTTTATCACCAACTTCGCCTTCTTCAACTACGACTCGAAGTGAATACGAAGTGAGCAACATGAAGTACATTAAGGCAAATTTTGATTTCTTTATGGGAATTTTCATGTAGTGATCTGTGAACTCAAAGTTGACCACTTTGTGTTCACTTTGCCAGTGAATTTAAACTTCACTGCATCTCTAGTACCAAGATGGACTCCTTCGGTTCTATCCTATCTAACAGTAAATTGCCTCTATTCGGTTCTTTTATATAAGGTGCATTGCCTAAATTGACCTCTTTAAAAAAAAAAAGATTTCCACCTAGCAACTTCACAGGTGATTAAAAAGGAGCCTTGCTGCTGAAGTGCCATACACCTCCCAAACATTTAACAAATTTAAAATACTGTATAGCAAACTCAAACCTTGTTTACCTCACAAAGTTCAAATTACATTTCTAATAAAGGGTAATACTGGGATATATTATATCTTGTAACATGGCTAGGAAATAGCGACCATTGTTATTGGGCAAAACACATCACCTGACCATGGATTAATGCTCGGTTAATCCACAGTTGCTCTCCAGAGTGAGTGCATACACCTCCTTGTGTGGCTATAAGGAGCACACTGATGACTGCTAGCAGACCAGTACCAAACAATTGCAGACAGCCACCGGGATGAGCAAACTGTGAACCTGGTGGATGTGCTGATGACTGCTAGACAGAGTGAGTGCAGATGGGTAGTGGGACAAGCACAAGCTGTAGCTGCAGAATTGGGAGCATGTGTAGACGAGCACAACCCAAGCACAAGTCGGTGGAGCTGCAGATGGGATTACAGTAAGCCTGTGTCACACCTAGTTTCTGCGCACATCACAGCTTATGGCTCACACCTGCCCCCTCGCAGTAAGCCCCACATTCCACAACAGACCCAGGGGAGGGGGGGGTTGTATGTAATGATTTACCTGTTGCTCATTTAGTCTCCATTGGGACAGGGTTAGTTCATCACAATTGACCTGTTGCTGCAGTCACTGTCCCGTTGCACAGCGACTTTACTGGCACCACCACCTCACTGGTACCCATGCTTAACCTATGCTCTGGAGTGGGTGAATGGGTTGGAGACAGTAAATTAACCTTCTGTACCCCGCAGTTGCACAATATTAAATGTTTCTCATCACGCCTTTGAACAGTCATTTCTTCTCTGTAGCTGGGTTCCTGATGTTACACATCTTGTGTGGGCAATGGTTTCCCTCGCACTGTGCCAGACAGTTACACATCCCCATTGTTAATGCTCAGCACTCTCACTCTGTCATTGCTTGTCTGATGTTGTATGTCAGCCTTTTTGTTAGCCATTTTACAGGTGCATTAACCCACTGCAGAGCATCAGTTAACTTGAGAAGTAATCGATGCCTCAATGGTTGGAGGCACCAAGGCAACAATTAATTCTCAGGTAAACCCATGTTCTGTCGTGGGTTTATTCTTACTTAAACAAGGATGGTAAAATTGCCCAAATCTGACTCTCTATGACCACTTTCAGCTAGGATGATATCTCAGTAAATGATCCCGCTCTGAATGTAGGTCTTGCCATCAGTCAGTCAGAATCAAAATGGATCCTTTGTATAATCACAGCATTACACTCCTTAATGTGCAATGTCAAGGGACATCATCCCTTCCCAGGTGGTTGAAGTCACTCAACCGATAGTCTTATGCCTCACAATGCACCCAAGGTAGAACAATATCCCATAATATCACATGCTTTGTGTTATAACTTTATCAAGAAAAGAGAGAATATACCCACCCCATAGTAAATCCTTTTTTAAAAAAATTATTAACTTTTTTCTTCCTAAATTGGTTATTTTCTTACTTTGCTTGAAAAGGAGGGTCTTAAGTTAAGTAGAATATTACATCCCAACATCAGTTTATTTCTTTCTTCTATACAGCTTTATAATAGTTATGCCTGTTATGGGTTCTGGCTCTGAGGAAAATCCTCTAGGAATTCAAAGCCTTGCACACCTGTCTGTTAAGACATTTTTTCTCATAACATTAAACTGTTTTAACTTGTATTTCTGTGGGCTGAAGTAAGCCCAGATTTTCCAGTGTTCAATAAGATTTGGAGGTGCTCTTTGATACCCACTAGTTAGCTCCTTTTCTAAAATGGTAACATAAAACCTTGTAATGCTACAGCAACCATGAATGCTGCAACTGTAAAGTCTTATGCCAAAACCATATGCCAACCATATTTAAAAAGATTGTTTTCAACTAAAATGTTAAAGGGATTTTCTGGTTTCCTGTAAAACAATCATGGCTCACATCAGCAGAACTTAGCTGTAGAACATTCTCTGAAATGTAAATTTCAAGACATTCTGTTTTGTAATTGAAGACTTTCATGAGTCCAGAATCTTTTTTCTTAGTTTTTATCTGCTTCTGCTGTTTATTTCTGTACTGAAGTAACTATTATCTGCTTGTGACATCACAGGGTATTGCTGTCAATATTATTTTCATATCATGAGTAGATGACTATGACTTTATGGCATGTATTAGCAGTTCATGCTAATGAAGTCTGAGAGGAAAAGAAAATTATGTTTTCATTAAAATGTCTTCAGTGATATTACTATTATAATCACCAAAGTTTTATTTGTGAGCTATTCTAGCCATTAAAATAAAATAAAAAAAAAGGCATTAAACACTTTATTGAGACAGATAAAATAAAATAAAAAATACATACAAAGGATCCTAAAAGAGATTTCAATATTATCCCACAGAAGTGTGAGTAGGTCTTATTAGCAAAATATTTGAGCACATGTTAGAAATGAATAAACTAAGCTACTATTTATCTTTTATCAGCTGCAGTAAACATTATCAATTTAGTTTTGAGATGTTAGTATGTGTTGATCTTATTTTCAGTGCACACAATATAAATGGAAAACTCTAGATAATTTAGTCTTTGAAGTTTGTTGTTTGTCAACAAAGCTACAACAATCTATTCATTGTCATAGAGATTCACAAGCATTTTACTTAACCAATAGTGCCAGCTACAACATTTGAAGTTTGTACACAAAGGGCTGGATATTCAAAAGGGTTGTGCCATGCGCAATAGGGTTGCACCTGCGTAAGTCCGAAATTGTGCCATTCTGTCATATTCAGCAGGAGGCAGTTGCACCCCCCCCCCCAAGTCAAGCTGAGCAACAGCACAATGCTAATGAAGGCATATTGAACCGGAGGGGGAGGAACCATGCATAAACTGCACAGCCCGATATTCAGCGGGCTGTGCAGAGTTGTGCAGGTGCAACCCCCAACCTGCGCCTGCACAACTTTGAGCCCAAAAAAAAGGAGTAAGTCGAGGGCAACCCACAGGTGAGCTGCCACATTGCAGGGTGCAACACAGCAGCTGCCACCTGTGGGTGGCCCCTCAGCCTCTCCTGTGCCCCCTACAGCCCAATCAGCAGGCATATAACCCCCTCCCCGACTGGCCCGATCATGGGCAAAAGTGTCAAAATGCCCCTCCCCCGACTGGCCCAATCACGGGCATAAGTATACCCCACCCCCACCAGCAATCACGGGCGAAATTAACAAAAATAACCCCCACCAACCCGATCGCGGGCAGCAAAGATCCAACTCCCCAAGAACATATCCTGGTGGTCAGTGGACTGCTAAGCTGATCGCGCAGGCTGCAAGTGTTCAAACCCTCCCAAGGACCACCTACCCTGGTGTCTAGTGGCCCCGCACCACCCCATGAAGCCCCACCACCCCTCCCCGTCAGCCAGTGGGCGGCAGCATCACCGCCTGCCGCCCGCGCCCGCCCTGACTGCCCGGTAGGGCTGCCCGGTGATGCGTGTAACGAGCCAATGGGCATGCAGCCCATACCTCCTAAGCAGTTAGATATGTGAATGAATGAATTCACATATCTGGACTGCCTTGGTGCGTGTGGGTAGCATGCCCATTACTCTTGCCTGCACCATGTGTGCAGTCCTACGGGGCATCAGGCGGCAGGCAGCGGGCTGGCAGGAGGTGGATGCTGCTGCCGCCAGCTGACGGGGAGCAGGGTGGTGGGACTTCGGTGGGGTGCGGGGCCACTAGATCACCAGGGTAGGTGGACCTTGGGGGTTTAATACTTTGCAGCCCGCGATCGGGCTTTGAGGTCCACTGGACCACCAGGGATATGTTCTTGGGGTTGGATTTTGCTGCCCTCGATCGGGCTGGTGGGGTGAGGGGTTATTTTTACACTTTTGCCCATGATCGGGCTGGTGGGGGTGGGGTTTATTTTACACTTTGCCTGCGATCGGGCTGGTGGGGTGGGAGTTTATTTTACACTTTGCCCGCGATTGGGCTTGTGGGTGGGGGTTTATTTATACTTATGCCCGCGATCGGACCAGTCGGTGGGAGGGGAGATTTTTACACTTATGCCCGCGATCAGGCTGCAGGGGGCATCGGTCCCCAATGGCTGCTGCTTGGCAGGGCGCCAGGCACAAGTCCTCGGGGATCAGCACACCTGCATGCTAATGGCATGCAAATAGGGCCATAAATAGATGCAAATGGCCCCCCTGCATCTTGCATGAATTATGGCCTCATTGCATGTCACCTTTTTGAATATAGAAATTTGCTTTGTGGTGCAATGGTACTTAACGCCACTGCATCTTAGATGCTTACTCTGACCACTTAGCGGTGGTACAAGTTCCACTGCGTCATGCACAGTGGCTGTGGCCGGGGGTGATATTTAAAGGAGTTGCTCAATAGCGAAACTCTGTTGAATATCACCCCGGCCACACCCCTGCACAACTATTTTGTGCAGTGCAAGGGCTTGCGCCACAGAATAGCGCAGTTTGAATATCCAGCCCTATATGTTTTATGTCCTCCTTGTGTCTTGAACTGCAGTCACATAGGTTACATATTAGTTTATTAAAATGTGACTTTAAATATTTACTTTTTAATGCTTGAAATCTAGCTCTTGATATACTTCTCTTTTTTCCTGTGTCCACTATGAATTCAGATAAGGTTCTAAACAATGCTGTATTTTGTTAAAAACAATCCAATGGCTAACTCTGTGGACAGTGACTGTGATGATATTATCTTGTCTTGGTATAACCTCAATTATCTATGCAATATTTAATTTAATTATAGGGATGTAGTCTATGGCTGAATTCTCCCATTATTCAAAGAAATAGTATCTTCAGGCCTGGTCTTACAAATGACAACTGTCAACTAATCTAACATGACACCTTTATCTGCTAAATCAATTTTCTCTTGCAAGCACATATAGGTTAAGTGGTTATTTTTAATGTTGATAATTTATAGCCAGAATTGAAGAGGCCATTTTGCACTAGTGTTCACTAGCAGTTTATCCAGTCTTGCTCTTATAGGAGCTGCTAGAGTAGAGACTAGAAGACTGAGGATTACTTTATAGGACCTACACATACTTTATTCAAGAACTGCTACACTGTTAGAGGCTGTGTGGTCTAGTGGTTAGAGAACCAGCTTAGGACATGTCCACAGGTTCAAACCTTGCTAAAACCAAAGACTTACTCTGTGACCTTGGACAAGTCGCTTAACCTCTAAGTGCTTCTGTCCAGCCAGCTAGAGAAATGGAAAAAAATTATGAACTCAATGAAAATGAGATGCTGTATTTCAGCTGTGCTATCCATGGTAAATAATTGTAAAAATCACTATGATAACAAACCAATAAAATGTTCTGGTGTTTTGCTTTGCATCACAAACTCTTGATATTCATTTACCTGATTGTCCTGCAATATGTTTATTTTATAAAATGGGTAGGTATTTTTTCTGCATCTTAATTGAGTGAGAAGATGCTGAAGTCATGTCATTAAGAAAAGAAAGCACATGACTTTGGACTTCTTCCAACAAGCAGGTCTCAGCACATTCAAGCATTAATGCCTCCACATTTAAAAAAAAGAGTGGTGGCAGCCATGTTTGTAAAGTAAAAACAACACACACCTTTACTTTAAAACACTGCCAAATCACATTTTTTTTCAATTCACTCCCCCACCTACTTCACCCATAGTACACAGTCCAAGTATACATTTTTAAAGTCTCCCATTGTTATTCATTTATATTACCTTCAATTTGAAGGCCACACATGCACTTCTGCAGAGTTCAAGCATTCCTCTTCACTCACACCTCAGCCTACACACTGTCATGGAAAGTTGCCTGATGGGGAATATTGGTCTGAACACTGGTGAAAAAAAACATCTCCAGCAAAAGACTGACTTGAGTTTTTTATTTCCATCAAGACACCTATAAGTTCAGCACCAGAGATGAGCAGAAAAAACTTCAGTTTAACATCCTTTTGAAGGATGGAACAGCCCAACAGTATAGCAACCTTCTAGCAAGGCAGTTGGGTGCCATTTATGGTATGAGCCCAAATCCTGGTGAGGAACTAGAACCTATGATCTTTTGGGCCAGCGGTAAATGTGCTAAAAGTGAAGCCACTTTTATTTATTTATTTGAAATATAATTAATGGGCTTCCCTTTTTCCCATAGGGAAACCGTGGCGTAATTTGCCATAATTAAGGTATTATTATGGCAAACACGTGCATTCCCTTCTGCTCTGCGCATGTCCAGCCTGCAGTTCCTCGTTTGTAAACCGCCGACTTTCGCTCCAAGTGAAACCGCCAGACAAGCAGAGCTCGGTGGTATTTTTTTTTGGTAATTTTAAACTCAGTGGGGGAAAAGAAAGCACTTCTTCAACTGATTTTTTTTTATTCAAATGGGACGAATTGTGGCGGAAAACAGAACCGGAGCATGAGTGCACCGGAAGGGCTAGTATTTTATATAATTGCTGTGACGAAAAAGGGAAACCCAGCAATTAGTAAGCAATAACACATGATGAGGTGTGGGTTACTTGCTGATAAGAGCATGCTAAGGGGTGTGCTAGGCACGACGAGGCACTTCTGCGTAGTGCCTTATGCCCTAGGGCGTGTTTTATCAGCACGCAACCCACACCGGAGTGTGTTATTGCGCTATAAAATTTGGCTTTCTGTTGATTATTTAATGAGTAAAAAGAAAAAGTGATTAAGTAAAAAATATATTAAAAAAGAAGGTTTAATAGTTCAAATAGGAAAAATAGTCCCCCTTAGTCCCCTTATGTAGTGACTTTAAAAAAGTGTTTCATTTGAATTACTGGGTTTCTATGTATTTTGAGATCCAGTATGTGTTTTTACTGACAGGTGTCTGTCTATCAGACTTCATCTGTCTGATCAAATATTGGCACAAGTAAATGGCGTGACCGTTTTCTTAGGTGGCCGGTGGAAGTGAGACTGTCTGTTATTGGGTAGCATTGAATTGCGCTTCCTGATTCTGTGAAACTGCGGCGGTAGGGAGTATTAAGTTTTTGTGATTTTTTTTTTCTACTGAAGTCGACGAATTGGGAGCAGTGTGTGTTTGCCTTTGTAGACGTTTTATTTTTCGATGCTGAAGTCGACCAGTGCGAGCCGTGTCAGCTGTCACAGTGGCGTCTTAGTTTTGGAAGCTAGGAGGGAGCGTGTGTATTTCCGGGTGCCGTACAGTGCTGCTTCAGGGTTTTTTAAATCGAGACGGAGACTGAGAAAAATGTATAATTTAAATTGATAGCGAGAAGTATTCTTCTTTTAATGTTCCCTGTGCTATATAAGAAGTGGTAAAGTTTGGGAGGGGGAAATGTGGAGTACGGAGACGTGAGCGAGGATTACCGAGGATAGCTTTGAAGTAGGATGAAGAAAATGTTTGTGAGTAAAAGAAAACTATACTTTTACAGTTTGTGTCAGAAGGGGCATTTTTGTGCCATTTGAGTTACATATGCTGATGGTACTGTGTAAGTGTGCTGCTGTGACTGCCGTTGTGCTGGATTTATGCCGTTTCAGTGAGCTCTGCTAATGAGACTTTGCGTTTAGGTTTGGCAGAGCTCACTGATTTACTGTCGTTATGTGGCATCATTGTGAGCAGTAGTCCCGGTTGGCTACAATATCATCTGATAAGGACACGGCTCAGATGATGTTGTAGCCAATCAGTGCTTTGGGATTTCTTAGCCCATTTTATAATATAAAATAAAAAATGGGGTGGTGTGAGGAAACTCGAAGTTTACACACCCACGAGGTGTTAGATGCTGTAATAAACCCCTCGAGCTTCACTCTCGGGGTCTATGTAGCATCTAACACCTCATGGGTGTGTAAACGTCTTGTTACACACACCACCCCATACTTTATTCTATATGTAATAACTGGTTAGGCCTACTGAGACTGCATGACCCTTTTCAAGGGTGACCCAGAATTAGTTAAATTCAAACATTACAAATAGTAGACAATACTGTACATTAACACAGGAAAATTATAAATACAGGCTAAGAGATAGCACTAGCACAGCCTTGATTAGTTACATGCAGTGTACAACAGTAGTGAACAATGCACAAAATGAACTGTTTGCAGAGCACAGTAACTCATATTAGATATTCTTCTTAGTATGGTCAAATTTCACATGGAATACACAATATGTAGGCAGATACAGGCCCAGGTTGCATTGGGAGATGAGCAAGCTGTTGCTTAGCATACCTTCCTAGTCAAACATTTCAATAAATAAATAAATATAAGAAAGATTGCACTGATCCAAAGTACATCTTTGGTCCTAAAACAATAGTTAATAACATTAGTTAGGGTCAAATACTTTATATTGTTCAAGATGTAGCTCACTGTGCAAGAAGTAGTACAACATGTTCTACCAATGATAACAGTAGGTGCCAGGGGGCTCAAATGAGGGAGCTAAGTGAGCGGGACTGCAACGGTTGCACATACACTGGCTGGTCACTGAGGAATAAGCCATACATTTGTTTTTAAGGGATGCTAGAGTGCAGAAGTTAATGATTTAGATTGGGAGACTGTTCTACAAGGTTGGGTCAGTGAAGGAGAAAGCATGACTACCTGCGGCTGAAATTGCTTGAGGGATTTTTATTAGTGACCTGGACTTGGAGCTAAAAAATCTCAGATGTGTTCTGAGCTTGAGGATGCATTGAAGGCTTGGAGCGGTAACACTTTTAACAGCTTAAAAGCTAGGCCGAGTAACAGGAACTCCATATGCAGAACTAGTGCAGGCCATCCTAGGCCATTAGGCATGTCACAATGGTAGTACCTGGGGGGCTCCAGTTACAAAGTGTCCTACCTTGTGATACAGGTCATTGAGCTTGTTTTTTTCCATGGCCTGGATGGATTGCTAAATGGAGACACCATAGAGGAGGACTGGCAAAAGCGTACTGTTTGCAATAGCTAGTCGGGTAGCTCTAGATAGGTAGGGTAAGAGTCAGTACAGTAATCCAAGATTCTGTTGTATTGCTTTGGCTACAGCATCCACACGGGCACAGAAGGCCACATCATGGTTGAGTATTATCCCCAGGCATTTCAAAGAGCTCACTAAATCCAGTTGAGCACCCCTTTGGTGGACAGTTTGAGCAGGTGCATTCCATACCCAGCTTTCTGGGGCCAAAGTGCATGGCTTTGTTTTTTTGTTTGTTTCTTTGTGTTAATATTTAACACTAGCTTGTTTCTCAACAGCCATGCTTCAAGGAGATTGAAATCATTCCCGAGCTCTGAATTGATCCAACTGATGCAGGTGATCTGTACAAGACAGCATCTTCTGCATAGACTTGTAGGGAGTCCCCCAACCCCAGAATTGTCTGATTGGTGAAATAAGGAAGGGCACCAAGACTGAGCTGTATGGCACACCATCAGTGAGAAACGAAAAAGAAATTAAATGTGTTCAGATACAAACAGAGTTTAGGGAAAACAAAGGGGGAACGAAAGATGTTAGTAGAAAATATGTCTATCATTTAGTATTTAGTATTTTCTATTAACATCTTTCAGCCCCCCATTGTGTTCAGATACAAACAGACTTTAGGGAAAACAAGGGGGGGGCTGAAAGATGTTAGTAGCAAATATGCCTATCATTTAGTATTTAGTATTTTCTACTAACATCTTTCAGCCCCCCCTTGTTTTCCCTAAAGTCTGTTTGTATCTGTACACATTTAATTTATTTTTCATTGTCACCATAAATCTCCATCTCTGTCTCCTTCGCCCACATTTGTCACCTTTCAGCCTCCTTACTAGGCCCTGCTAATTAGTCCCCACTTGGGGACTTCTCTAAATCATTCACTCCTATTATGCATTGGCTTTCCCATCATCACTTTTTGGTTTCACAGACTCTCTCTTAATCTTGCCATTTATCACTTCTTCTCCCAGACCCTTTCCCCTTTTTTCTTTCCCCACACATATATCCCTTATTGTTCCTCACCTCTACACTGTGTTTTTTTTGTCTTTTAGATATTTCCTGAAGAAGACCTAAGGTCAAAACATAGATTTTTAACTCTATTTTCTATTTTCAGCGTGTATTTAATATTACCATTTTTTTTTCTATAGTGCCCGACTCCCTGCCCCATCTCAATTATCCTGAAGCCGCTCCTCTGTTCTGTGTGCTTCGGGGGAAGGGCAGGTCTGTGGTGAAGAGAGATTCACAGTGAGAAAGGCAGTCTTTCTAACTTTTGTTGGGTAGCTAGTATATTAGTATTTGTGTGTTCATGTACACAGTAATACCAGTAGTAAGTTTATATAATTTTTTTCTGTTTGCTGTGGTGCTGTGCCTTTTTTCAGTCAGTTTAAAAGATTTAGTTGTAGTGTAGTGAACTATTAAATTTTCTGGGCATTACCTTTAGTGTGTGAGTGTGCGTGTCGTCAAGTCAGACACATTTTATTGTGCCACACCATAACTGCAGCACCCTGATGGCCAAATATTCAAAACTTTGCCCCTGGGCTAAATTAGCACTGCCAGGTGGGCAAACTTAGCCAGGAGCACAAAGCAAGCTATATTCAAAAGGAAATAGCCCAGTGCAAAACCAGCTGAATATAGCAAGCAAAGGAAGCCGGGCAAACAGGGTCAGGAATGCAGGGCAAAAATTGCCTGGGAATAAGACAGCACTGAATATAGCAACAGGGAAGTGCACACTGCAGCTGCAGCTCATTAGACTCAGGAGCAAGCCAGTGTTGCAGGTGGAGAACATTGTGTGTGATTGCACAGAGATGTCTCACATCTACCGCAAACAACAATGTAAGCTACACACTGCAGAACTGTGCTACATACCTCTCAACTGTACTACATTACGAGGAATGTTCCTCATTTTACTTCACAAAAGCTCCCTGTTCCACATTGTGAGGACTTGTTCCACATTCAGTAGTAACATTTGAAAGCAAAAATCCATAGTAAATGATGCAAAAAATATATTATTCAATTAATAACAGACTTTCTGAACATACAGTAAATGTAAACCTTTTAACAGTGTTCTGATCCTCCTAGTTAAAGATTTGATTAAGTGTTCCACAGTTAGTTCATTTGTTCCACAGTTTGAGAGGTAATGTTCCACACGTGGGGGACAAAAGGTTGAGAGGTATGATGTGCTATGCTGAAGTGAGGTTTGCCCGGGGCTAACCTGATTGCACAGTGCTAACACATTAGCCAGTGCAAATTGGTTAGCCCGGAGCAAACAGGAGCGATATTCAAAGCTCCCATGCAAATGAACCTACTTGTGTAATCTGTGGGCAAATAGGCACATTTGCATCTCATAAGGTGCTGCTTAGCATACAGTGCCATGCAGTTTGCCCAGTGTTACTGCATGGTGCACACAGCTCCACCTTTTGGTCAGAATGGAAGTACAGGCTGGACGCTGCAGGCCAAGGCATGCCCACAGCATCCCCTTTTGGTCGGAATGGAAGTACAGGCTGGAAGCAGCAGGAACTGTGTGCCAGCAGGCACAGTCAGTGAATAATACAGTGCACTTATGCATCTGTGCAAGCATGACCTGTGTATGTGTAAGTGTGTGTATATTGATAGTTAAACACAGGCACACTGCCTGTGGCCACTGTGGCCATACATGCCCTGGAGGATGCCCCCCAACAACATAGGTACCCCACTGCGGTAGTGGGTGAATTACAGTGGGGGGACTCAATGCACAGGACAGGCATAAGGTGAACCTGGTGGGGGTGGGAGGCCATAGGCCATAGGTTCACTAGGCTATGCAGCATATCCATTAGATAGGGAACAGGGCAGATTGGCTCAGCCGGGCAATTCCTTCTCTGCCATCATGGTCCTGTGCCCATGTGTACCTGTTACACACCTTGGCATACCCCTCAGCTCTTATGTCACTGAAAAGAGGGACATGGACATATGTGGACATACAAGATGAGAGACAGTGAAGTTTCAATGGGTAAAATGAGGGATGTCCCTCAAAATCAGGGATTAGTTGAGTGGTATGCACCCTGGTAGGCTAGTGTCTCCCCCCTGCATGGTCCCGACCCCTGGTAACCCCAAAAATCAAAGAAATACCAGTTGAATTCATGGTTCCCCCAACCCCAGCTCAATCCCCGACCCCCAGAGCAAGTAATAAGTAAGGATATTTCTCTGGTAGTTTAGTGGTTCCCCCCCAACCCCAAGCATGTATCCCAACCCCTGTTTCCTTAGAAAATATATTTTCCATGGTAGTCTAGTGGTCCCCCACCCCAAGCATGTATCCAGACCCTGTTTATATATATATATATATATATATATATATATATATATATATATATATTTTTTTTTTTCTCTTCTAGTTTAGTGTTCCGCCCACCCCAACAACATGTATCCGCCCCATTGCAAATATATCAAACCCTTTCCTGACAGTCTAGCAGTCCCCCACCCAGCAGTGACACCCCGCTCATCCCAAAACAGTCAGAGAACAGAGCCAGAGAGACTGGCTCAGCCCTCCTCTCACCACCACAGCCAGCCACTGACTGAGGTAGGACAGAGCTGGGGGGTCGGGATATGTGCTTGTGGTGGGGGGACCACTAGACTACCAGAGAAACATGTATATGTATGTAAATGGGGGGTCAGAATATGTGCTTGGGGTGAGGGGACCACTAGACTACCAGGGAAAAATTTATACATATGTAAATGGGGGTCGGGATACGTGCTTGGGATTGGGGGACCACTAGACTATCAGGGAAAAATGTATATATATGTAAACAGGGGTCAGGATTTGTGCTTGGGAGGAACCACTAGACTACCAGGGAAAATGTATATATATGTAAATGGGGTTGGGATATGTGCTTGGGGGGGACCACTAGACTACCAGGGCAAAATGTATATATATGTAAATGGGGGTCAGGATACGTACTTGGGGGAGACCACTAGACTACTAGGGAAAATGTATATATATGTAAATGGAGGTCAGGATACATGCTTGGGGGGGGACCACTAGACTACCAGGGCAAAATGTATATATATGTAAATGGGGGTTGGGATACGCGCTTGGGGGAGGCACTATCGCCACATTACCACTCGCCTTTTCTCAGCGGTATTCAGTGCCGCGCTACAGGTTGCGCTAATTCCTGTAGTGCGGCGCTATACCTTTGAATATGCCGGTGTGCTAGCATTCAGGGCTCCTCCCCTCAGTCCCTCCTTTGCATACATTATAATTTAGCACCGGCTCTAACATCTAGCATTGCTGCTAAATGTCCTTTTAAATATAGCAGTCGGGTGCAAATTCAGCGCTAGTCCTGCACAAAGGATTTGCACCCCATGCTAAACTTTGAATATCTGGCCCTGAATCTCTTATCCATCTGCAGTATTTTTTACTGCTTCGTTCTATCTAGGTTGTGGACTGGTACTGCAGCTGTACCCCCCCCCCCACAAAAGTATTATTTGTTCAGTTTTGGATTTGTGACCACTGGTTAAGTTATTGCTGTGCCTGTGCGGCTGCATCTCGAGTGCTCAATCTCCATCTATCTGTGTGTCGGCATCTGTTTAGGGCCCTATCTCCAACTGTAAGCCACAGTTGTTGTTTTTTGGTTTCCCATCCACCCCAAAGTTCAGAAATCTAAATTTGTTGTTAATTTTCTGTGTAATCCCAAAAAATGCCTGCAAAGGGATGTGCATGCCAAGATGTTTCTGGCCATGGCATTGCTGCCAGTGGCAAGAGTGGTCATGGGCATGTGAGTGGTAGTGGGCAGGGTGTTCCGACACATCACGTGGAATAAATAAAAGAAAAAAATCCTTGAATGGAAAAACTACTGTGTCAGAGGGGGTTAGGGCCAGGCAAGGTCCTTGAATCTGTGTTGCTAACAGCAGTGCCTGCAGCATCACCCTTAGTGTAGGTGGTGTGTGAAATAAATTCTGTGTGTGTGTCTGAAATAAAATCTGCCACCCAGTCCTCAAGTAACAGTTCAAGTAGTGTTCAGAGTACCAGTGTTGTGCATATTTCACTTCAAACGTTGTACTCATTGTCATGTCATGATCACAGGTCATGAGACAAATCACGTTCTTTATCTTCACGGTCTAGAATCACACAACTTTAACTTTTTTTCGTCCAACACTGTTTTTTTTTTTTAATCTTCATTTTCATCATGAATCAGGACCAGGGGACACCCATTTAGCATGTCACATCATTCAAGATTCTTGGTCTAGTACGATGCTTCTGTTTGTGTTCACATTCTGTAGGATGCCCTACTCGAATCTTTGTCCCCACAGGAAGCTAGACCTATTTAATCCAGTAGATATTATCTCGGCATGAACACTATACGGTTCCGGGAAGTTCATCATGACTGAGTCACATCATGTCACGATCATGAGTCACAAGCCCTTAGTGTAGGTGGTGTGTGAAATAAATTCTGTGTGTGTGTTTGAAATAAAATCTGCCAGCCAGTCCTCAAGTAGCAGCAAGTAGCCATGAAGGTAAAAGTTGCAAATTAACACCGGAGGTTTGCCACAGGCATGAGGAGGATGACTTTGAATGTTCAAGTAGTGTTGAGAGTTACAGTGTGGTGCATATTTCACTTCAAACATTGTACTCAATGTCATGTCACGATCACAGATTCACAAGTCACAAGACAAATCACGGCCTTCATCTTCACGATCATGAATCACACAACTTTAACTGTTTTTTGTCCAACATACCAAGCAGGACAATCACATCTGTGTTTGTACTCAGTCATGATGATGGTGGTGCTGAATAATGCAGGTGAAGAAGACCATCCAGGTGTAGTGTAAAACAGTGTATCATTGAGGTTGCTGATGCAGTCATGGAAGAAAAATTTCCAAGTGGGCACAACTCTGGCATTGAGGATTGCGAGGGCTGCTTTCCTTTTTTTTTGTTTCCCTTGTTTTGCGCCAGTGTAAAGTATTTCACAGCGGTGACATACAGTCCAGGTGATGGATATATAAAAAAGACAGGAACAGCTCTGTGGGGTATTATACTGAATGGGGTACTGGAATGAACTCAAAATAATTTCTTTTTCATCTGTTTGCAGGTAGTATCGAGGTATTGTGGGCTAGCTGTATGTTCCAATCTCAAGATGGACAACAGTTTGGATACACTGAAGACCTGGAAAGAAGGCAAAAATATTAATGAAAATAGTTTTCCAAATGACCCATGCAACCCCCCAAACCAAAAAAAAAATACCATTCATGGATTGACATTATTTGTACAGCCAAAGTCAACAATCACACACATGTGGAACACATGCAGTGGAAACATGTTTTCATCACTACAGTTGTGAATCTGTGTGCTGTAACCTGACAATGTAAAAGGAAAGAACAGTAATGGGAAATGCTTATAATTCACTCACTCACAGCAGAACCACCCCCCTCGGAAAAACATTTAAATTTTGCAGTACCACATTAGATGGCGGCACTTATGTATGGCAATGGAATGTGACCATGGCCAACACTGGTGAAGGGAAAACATTCAATATGTATAATGATAATTCCCTGTGAAGGAACAACACGACAGACTGCTCAGTGCTTACAACAAAAAACAAGATTCAATACAAATTAAATGGCGATGTCTCTGAAAAAACATGACAGTGACACATACACTAACTTACCAGTGTTGGTATGAATACACACACACATAGTACAGCATGTTTCAGTCAGCACAGTAAAAGAATTTCCCAGACCATCAAATTATAGTTCGACCCCATGGTCATCTGTGGCTATCATCGTTTAGCAACACACTGCACATCAGCAGCAGCAGAAAACAGATGGACAACAACAGCAGCAGGCGCCAGCAAGCCATCTTCTCACTTGGGAGTGCTATACTTATGCAGAGTTCTGGCTCTAGGTTTTTAGCAGTTCATCAAGAAATACTTGTGACTTTTCTGAATAATTTTTCATGTGACTATTCTTCATCTGAACTTTTCATGCCATTTAAACAAAGGGCCAAAACCAGCAGCAGCAGCAGCAGCAAGTGTCGTCACAATGCAATGATGTAATTTAACACACTGTGATGCATTTCTGGACTGGTAATAATTTTCATCTTGGGTTTTCATGAAAAAAATGGGAACATTCAAACACAAAATAGTACATTGTTGGGGGAGCATGCTAGGTGGCGTTACTGTATTGTGAATATTGCCCTGGTGCTTTAGCTACATGTTCAGAAAAGTAACACATATTTTCATGGCTTTGTTTTTAATTTACTTTATTTTTTACATAACTGATGGTCGTGAAAATGGCGGACACTGTGTGCTTTCATTACTGATGAAACTGTCAGGCTGCAATGCATGCTGCAATGCAAGTGTCTTGCAGATGGCGTTTTGGAGACCCAAAATGTAATCACAGGCAAGCTTGCAGTGTCCGGCATGTCTGCAAACTTGGCAGCCACAAGACTTACTACATAAAATATAATAATGATGAGTATGAGCCTAAAAATTGGTATTGTTGATAGCATAATGGCCTGGGGGGGGCCTTAGGGGGATGTGGGGATTGGCTAATCAGATTTACCATTCTGAGGCTAAACAAATACAGGATTAACAAAATTAACATCACAAAGAAAACATGAACTGAACATAAATGTTATACTAGTATATAATAAAAATAAATAGAGCTTAAGAAAATAAATAAAAGCAGATATTTATTTCTTGGGGGGGGAATTTTTTAATCTTGTTTTTCTTCATCTTAATTCTTCGTTACCCTCATAATATTAAATGCAATTCACCACCTTCCCGAAATGTTCAATCGCCCCACACCATTATGCTTTTTGCAATAATAATAATTTTTTTTTGTTACTCATCATTGCTTAATTTTACATAATAATAAATCATGTGGTTGCCAACTGTGTGGACAATGCATGCTTTCAGCGCAGTTGCAATTGTGCAGGCCAACAGCTGTCTTCAAAACACTATTATAGTATATGGTTATGGCTTATTGTGACTAGAAAGCAGTGGCTTTCAAATTCTTGTTGTAGGACAGTTCAAAGGTCAAAAAAGTTGTTGTACGATCGTTCTGACGTCACATCGATAGTACAACAACTTTTCTGACTTGCCCTACCACCTGATTGGTTGATTTACAGTGGGGATTCAAAAAACGCTAGAGAAAATGGCGGCTTCATAGCGAGCGGTCAGGCAAGAAGCTCACACAGTACAGTTTGGACACGGACTATATTGTCATGTCCGCGGTGCCCAAACTGTCAGTTTCGTTATTTTTATGTGTTTAAATCTAGTGGCACAGTTACCGAGCCAAAGCAGAGTGGGATTTTCAGCCAGGAGTCGGGAGAACCGCTAATCTCGCGGCAGGACTGCATCGCTGGAGGACTGCAACTTTAGGTAGGGAACTGCAAGAATGACAAATGAGGAGTTTTAATGTGGGAATGTGAACATTGAGGAACCATATACTATATAAAATAGTGGATGGTTGACCATCCCATAACCCGATGTTCCATCTCGGTCGATGGACAACACAGAAACCTCTCGAGCTTCACTCTCGAGGTTTTGTGACACCATCGACCCCTCGATGGAAACACAGCCTTGTTGTGGATGGTCAATCATCCACTATTCTATATATTGCAACATGCATAACGGCACAACAGTTTCACCTGTAATGAAAGCATGCAGCTTCCGCCATTTTGCATGCCATCAGTCATGTAAGGCGTAAAGTAAATTAAAGGGAACAGGAACTGATTCATTATGTGTAGCTGCTTGTAATGTCTCTGTTTTAATAAATTATATTCATACCTCTAAAAGATACATATTTAACTGTGCCTGAATAAAAGCTGCAGCTGTCAGTTGTGTTTTGTGTTGTTTTCTTTGTAAGGACAACATTCTTTGCAGTTGCTTTCATGGAATCAAGAATTTGGAGTTCATTTGGAGTTTGTGGTTTAAATTGACCTTCAAAATAATTTTTTAAAGGGCTTGTGGGGGCAGATGCTGACCACCACTGATATGCAGCAAGGCTATTATCTCTTTGTTCTGCTCCTTGATACGAGTGAGAGAGATGATGCATGGCCAGCTCCACCACCGTTTGCATGGCCTCAACCTCCACTCACAGCACAGCCAGGTCCACCTTGGTCACAGGATGCAGTTGGTCATCTTCTCTGGGTGCAGCTGCAAGAACCTCCACCTCTGCTGCCTGCATTTCCCTACACCGCTGCCAACGTGCAGGTGGAAAAGGTGCTTTGGCTGCAGCTGCAGAACTGGCTGCTAACTCCTGCAGCTTGGCGTCCCATTCAACCCAGTGGTGGCCAGCTAGGTGGGTTTGCTGACCACCAGTGCCAAGGTACCCTTGGGCCCATGACAAACAAGCACCTGGCACAATTTGCACTGCAAAAGAGTGGGGTCCCCAGGGAGACATGTGAAGAACTCTCACATGGGAGAGCTCTTTTCAGGGCTCGGTTCAGGCAGTGCGGGAGTACTGCTGGCCACCTGCTGTGTTGCTGCTGGTGGTGGAGGAGCAACAACCAGCTGTGGTTGCTGCTGCTGCTCATCTGGCTGCTGCTCCTCCAGCTGCTGCTGCTGCTGATGATGTTGGTAGACCACTGCCGCTGCAGAGCTGGCTGTGCCTGCACTTGAGGGCACAAAACTGGCCCTGTTAAACATAACTGGGAGGACAAGGTGCCCCACATCCATGGCCCCCACTGGCCATTGTGTCTCCTGCCACATCAACAATCCATCACAAAAACAAACCTAGTACAAGTACTAGTAACTCTACCAAAAACAAAGTACTCAAAAAAACCTTTTTAAACCAAAAAAAGTTTGCGAAATTAACTTAAACTTCCTACACTAATTAACACACTAAATCTAAAAAGGTTTAAATTGAAAGAAGCAAAATCAAGCAAGTTTTGCACTCTGCAATTGCCAGCAACCCACTCACACACACAAACTACTCTAACAGATCAGTGATGTGCACAACTCTTTCTACAAGAGTAAGTGAAAGTAAAACACTCTCATCCTGCCTATTTAAGTTTCTCCCTGAATCATGTGACCTGCAGAGACAGTCAGGTGTGTGGCCAGTGTCCTTTTTTATTACCAGCTTCACCTTCTCCAACTACGACTCGAAGTGAATACGAAGTGAGCAACATGAAGTACATTAAGGCAAATTTTGATTTCTTTATGGAAATGTTCATGTAGTGATCTGAGAACTCAAAGCTGACCACTTTGTGTTCACTTCGCCAGTGAATTTGAACTTCGCTGTATCTCTAGGACCAAGGTGGACTCCTTCGGTTCTATCCTATCTAATAGTGAATTGCCTCTATTCGCTTCTTTTATGTAAGGTGCATTGCCTAAATTGACTTCTTAAAAAAAAAGATTTCCACCTAGCAACTTTGCAGGTGATTAAAAGGGGAGCCCTGCTACTGAAGTGCCTCACACCTCCCAGACATTTAACAAATTCAAAATACTATATAGCATGCTCAAACCTTGTTTACTTCACAAAGTTCAAATTACATTTCTCATAAAGTGTAATACTGGTAGTGGGGCTGGATGTGGGAGACAGCCTCTCCCAGTCTGGGGTGGGCCCCAGCTGCTCCAAACTCTCCAGGTAGGTTTTATGATTATCCTCTTCCACAGCTTCCTCACTGTTGTCCTCTGAGTTGTGTGGATGGGTGGGACAAACCCATGCTCTGTGCAGTATGGAGACAAGAGGGGGTTATATATTACCATACAGGACAGAGCGATGTGCAGGCCAAGGCAGCATGCATGTTCAGCATTCAGTGCCATGTGCCCATATGTTGTGTGCAGTGCACTGACCATACCCCGTAGGTACCCGCACACCCCTACACCGGGAGCACATGCCATCAACATGGGAATACAACAGCACCAGTGTCCATATAGCCCATTACCAATGTGTTCACACCTTCACACAAGAGTACATAGAACCAGCCCCAGTGTGTACACATCCCACCACCAGTGGACACTCACCCAGCACCAGTGGGCACTCACTCCAACACCAGGGAACACACACTCAGCACAAGTGGACACACATCCCAGCAGCATCAGGCTCACTCTTCCACCCCAGGGTGCACACATCCAGGCACTGGAGGGCACACAGGGAGCACCACATGGGGAAGGTTCATGAGCATGCACACTGATGACCACTCACTGGGTGACAGGGACATAATAGTGTTGTCCACACCCAATGTGCTACCTAGCCCTGGCTTATGCATTCACCCATATCTCTAGACACCCACTCACACATACATGGTCTATGGGACATCGCACTGGCAGTCACTCACATGGCTGGGCAGGTCCTACATGGCTTCATACCTGCCACCTGGCACTTCTGTCACTTCCACAGGCTATAGAGTTGATCCTATGGCCTCCCCTGCAGGATCCAGGGAATGTGCAACTGCTGATGCCCATGGGCCCCCACCTGTGGCATGCAGCTCCCTGTGCTCCATTGCAATGACCTCCTTCACATGCCTCTTCAGGTCCCTGAAGTGCTTTCTCATCACTTACACAGGTCTGTTCTATCTGCCAATGGCATGGACTTCCTCCATGATCTCATCCTAAGCCCACCGTACCAAAGCATCATGCTTTTGCACCAGGACATGACCTCTTCCTGGCCTTGTAGGCATGTGACAACACATGCAACTTCTCCGTGGTCAGGCTGTGGGCTTGAAGTCTGTCGGTATCCTCCATGGACCTACTGGACAAGGGAGTGAAAGACAGGTGACTGGGGAGTAGAGACAGTGCACACAGCTGGACTGAGACAGTAGGGTACCCCCACAGCCTCAACCACGAAGGTGTTTGGTAATGCCTGCCCTCCCACAGCCCTAGGCCTACCAACACTGGGCTGTCTATGCATGTACCTAGCCATTGTGACAGGCAAGGTTGGACATGGGCATGGATCCACATACCCTGGGCTGCAGACATGGATGCATGACTATGTAGGAGTGCCCCCCCTTGTAGTGTTCACCATGAATGAGGGGGTTCCCCTCCCAGACATGGCAGCACCTCCACCATTGGATGTGAGTGTCATAGGACAGCACCACCATATGTCCACGGTACTGCTGCACAACGCATATATACAAGGGTTACATTTGGTTGGATTCAGAAAACCTCTGTCCAAGCATGTCCCCAACACATGGCTGTAAGGTCTACCACCACCATCATCCAGCCTCAAGTAGGTTTGTTGTTGATGACCACCATCCCACAGAGCAAGAACTAGCTAGAAAACAAAATGTGACTGGTTCCCCACCACAGTAGTTCCTCTGTAGCAGGGACAGCAACTGTGCAGGTCATCCTGTATTGTAAAGGGTAAGGAAGACATGTACATGGACAAAGTGTTCATGGTGGTACAGTGGATACACAGTTAAACTGCCTACGTTGTCCACCAGAGTACAACATGGAAGGTTCCAGAACACTGTGAACTTCACCCTGGAGACAAAGTGGTGTTGTTACGTGATCACGCTGTCAAGCTCCCTGTGGCTTCACAACATGTGTCCCGTGTTACCCTGTTGCTTACAGCATGGCCAATAGCAGCATGCAGGATCTGTTGGCCCAGGTATCCCGTGATTTGGGTGAAGCAAACTGAGTGATTCAAATCTGAGTTACTCAATTCGAGCACCTAAAGGAGTAGTGAGTTTGCTAGCTAGTTAAGTACCTCAGTGGAATCAACAAAGTCCAAGAGGGTAGCATCTTTCAGAAAAAGAGATGTGCAAGAACAAGGGGGCACAATTTGAAGATAGAAGGGGGACGGCACAGGGGCAATGTGAGGAAGTATTTTTTCACAGAGAGGGTGGTGGACACATAGAACAGCCTTCCTGAGGAGGTTGTGAGGTCTAAAACTGTGGGAGAATTCAAGAATACATGGGACAGACATAAGACAATTCTTGTGGGGGCAGGAAGAAATAGGCTGTTGGTTAACTAGGATCTGCAGCTTATCCTGTAGGTAAGGAAATGGGCAGACTAGGTGGGCCAAGCGGTCCTTATCTGCCGTCAAAGTCTATGTTTCTATGTAGTATAGTGAGGGGAAGGAATAGCGAGAGTGGAGGGACAGAACAGCAAAGGCAAATGATGGGGGAAATGTATAGTGATGTGGCTAAATAGAGGAATGCAGCTTGCTGCTGCCAAGCTGGCTGTCTGGAGTGGTGGATGCGGTTACTGCCTAGAATGGTGATGGTTCTGGATTCAGGACTGCCTGTAGGCAAATGTTTTAAAATGTTTTGTCTGTTACACTTTTTTTCCATTGTGTCCTCTGGTTCCCATGATTGTGTTGCCCAAGCCACGGTATCCCCCTGCAAACTGTAGCCCACCTCCCATGTAGTACCCTGTCCCCCAGCGTCTGCACCCTCTGGAGTTGATTATATTATTATTGGGGGTGTGGGGTGCTCACCCCCTGCATCAAACATTACTTTATATTGTTTTATTATTGTACTGCCTAGTGCCGTTGGTGTTTTGCCAGTTGCTGTGGTGTTGGACAGTTTAATTTGGTGTCACTGAAATGTACTCGTTGATATGGCATTTGCTTAAAAAAAGTCACTGTTATTTATTTATTTATTTAGTTAGTTTTTGTTGACCGGGTAAGTGCACTAGACAAATCCTGCCTATTTTTAGGCATGACCCGGGGAAGAGGGATACAGATAAATTCCAACTGACTTTGAACCAAATTAAACTGTTGGTGGTATTTATAGTGAAATGAGGGAAATCTGGGCAGGACCCGGGGAAATTCCCCTATTCTTGTCAGTAGGGGGACCTTCTGGTCATCAAGATGGCCACTTGGAGTGAGTCGCCAGACTGACAGGATGCTGTGGAGATAGGACAGCGAGTCTCCTCTCCTGTTCTCGTCAGGCAAGAGGCTGAATTTTCGGTGCAACAAGTTACAGAATTAGAAGGTGACATGAGCAATATTTTTCTCTCTGTGGTTTATCTGCGCTGGATAATGATTTGGATATGGCTTCTGGCAAGGTTACATCCTCTTCCTCAGATATGACTGGGAATAGTGTAACAGCTTGCCTAAGGGACACTGATACTCTCTCTGTGCAGCGGGGGACGTGCGAGAATGTTGATTTGGACGTTCGGAAGGCGGAGATCCCTGTTCTGCCTTTGGGAAGCATTGTCAGTTCCGAAGGTGTGCTGGAGTCAGGTGAGTTGGCTACTAATATTGAAAGCGCTTCACAACTTGGTCTCAGGGCAGGCAGTTTTAGCATGGTTAGTGTGTGCCGACAGCCCTGTTTGTTTTCTGCAGAAAAAACTTTACGGTCTACGTTGAGGGCTGGCAGTCAGAACACCAAGGCAGGTGTGTGCCGAAAGCCCAACATTAAAGTCTCACTTTCCCCTGCTGGCGGAATCCAGCCTGAGGGCAATAGCCACATAGCAGGAGTCAGCTCTCGCACTCAGATGAAGGTGCAGTCAGCTGTTGCCACTCAGAATTCCTCAACTCTAATGAATGACTCTGGCTTTGTTTTTTGGTTCCCCGCTAAGCCTTTGGTTAGCGATCCCCTAGACTGTAAAAGCAGTGAAATTATTTATCAGTCTAGTCCAGGAGTACAGACTGGAGCTACTACTTTTTCCTTTGTCACTAATCATGGGGATAAGACCTCCTTTCAAACCCTTTCTAGCCACTCTACAGAGCGGTCTCTCATGTCTCCAGGACAACGTCCAGTAATTAAAGCACATACACCTTTACAGCCTGCTACCCCATTGTTGTTGCCTGCTGCAGATGTTACCTGGACTCCTCAAAGGCTTTGCAAGGGCAGGGTGGCCTAAAAACCACAAGGAAATTGGCTTCCTGATCCCATTGGATTCCACCTTAAATCTCTCTCAAGTATCCCTGAGGAAACCTATTGACATCAAGGCTACAGATATTAATTTATTATCTCAGATGAAGGATATACAGACCACTAAAATGGACAATAACAGTTCTGTTGGTTTCAAGGCCCAGACAGATGTAGGTTTGTTGGTTGTCTCAGAGGGAAAACACCTATAGAGGGAGACATTCCTAGTGGACATAATACAGAGACACAGGACTCTATACCTGGCCAGAAACCTTTGTTATCAGACTTGTTCTCCAGAGTTAAAAAAGAAGCTGCACCTAGGGGGAATGCTGTACATATTCACTACAAGGGTGGCTTAGAAGACAGGCCGGACCTGGCCTATGTAGGACGAACTTTGTTGAAGGAGTCTTTGCACATTTCTCCCAGAGAAGTGTTTGCCCTGATTAATATATCTGGGGAGGACAATTATGATGTCAGTTTTAGAACGGCATATGCTTTGGACTTATTTTGGGAGCGCTATGCACAAGTTAAATTCTCACCCACATGGACTCCTTTCTTAGTTATACCTTTAACTAAACCTTTGGTTAAATTTGTAATGGTCATATTTAGAAATGAGGGGGTCCATGTGGATAACATTACATTTTGGTTGTCAGAGAAATGTGAGATTTTGAGTAGTCCTGAAGCACTGTTAGACTCTGAATTTTTTTGGACTGGGGGGGTTGAAATATAAGGCTAAGCTAAGAGTAAATGATACAGGAATGGAGCATATCCCTAATTCTTTTATGTTAGGGAGAGATAGAGGGGTCTGTTTTTATGCAGGACAGCTTAGGGCATGTTATAAATGTGGAGCAAAAACTCATTTATCCAGTACCTGTGAGCATGCGCGCTGTGATAACTGTGGAGAAATAGGGCACATAGCAATGCAGTGCACTAATCTAACTAGGTGTGATTTATGTGAAGATTGTAGCCATGTTTTTGGTGAATGCACTTGGGCTGCAAAGAATAAAGCTTCTTGTGCAAGCCCAGAGCTCCTTATTCAGCAAGCACAAGACTCGGTCTCGGGCAAGGCTGACATCCTCCAGTTCTTCCTCCGGTTCCATAACCTACAGGATAAAGCATCTGACTTGAAGAACCCCCAGTTATTCCTGAATCCGGCCAGTAAACACAACAAGCCTCTAATAAGGGAATCCTATTAAAATCCCCTTTAACTCCTGTTTGTTATGATGAGCCAAACGTCCCTGGCTACGATTTGGCTAATAGTGCTGCTTTTCAACCTGTGGCTAGAAGACGTTCTTCTAGGAACAATAGGCAGAAACCTCCAGTCATACTGAACAACCCTGCTGTAGCTGAGAATGACAATACATAGAAACATAGACTTTGACGACAGATAAGGACCACTTGGCCCACCCAGTCTGCCCATTTCCCTACCTACGGGATAAGCTGCAGATTCTAGTTAACCAACAGCCTACTTCCTGCCTCCCCCCACTACAGTTGCCTTGTGTCTGTCCCATGCATGTTTGAATTCCCCCACTGTTTTAGCCCCAACAACCTCCTCAGGAAGGCAGTTCCACGCATCCACCACTCTCGCCAAGAAAAAAGATTTCGTCACATTACCCCTGAGCCATCCCCCCCTCTATCTTTAAATTGTGTCCCCTTGTTCTTACACACCTCTATTTCTGAGAGATGCTACCCTCTTGGACTTTGTTGATTCCCTTGAGGTACTTGAACATTTCTATCATGTCCCCCCTGTCCCTTCTTTCATCAAGGGTATACATATTAAGCTGTCTCAGCCTCTCTTCATATGATTTCTGCTGCAGACCCTGCACCATTTTAGTTGCCCTCCTCTGGACTGCTTCCATCCTGTCTATGTCCTTGCGTAGATGAGGTCTCCAAAACTGCACACAGTACTCCAGATGGGGTCTCACCAACTGTCTGTACAGAGGGATAACCACTTCCCTTTTTCCTACTTGTGATGCCCCTTCCTATGCATCCCAATATCCCCCTGGCTCTCCTCATTGACTTATCACATTGCTTACCCACCTTTAGATCATCCGATATGACTACCTCCAAGTCCCGTTCCATTTTTGTTGTTGTTAGTGCCTCCCCTGCTATTGTGTACTCTTCTCCTGGGTTTTTGTTTCCCAGGTGCATTACTTTGCACTTCTTTGCATTGAATCTAAGTTGCCATATGTCTGACCATTCCTCCAACCTTGCCAAGTCCCTTCTCATCCTTTCTACCCTCCCTTGTGTATCAACTCTGTCACATATCTTTGTATCATCTGCAAGGAGGCATACCTTTCCCTCCAGACCCTCTGCAATGTCACCTATAAAGATGTTAAAGAGGACTGAACCCAGTACTGAGCCCTGAGGTACTCCATTAGTGACTTCCCTTTCTTCGGAATGTGTGCCACTCACTTTTACCTTCTGTGTCCTGTTGTGCAACCAGTTTGCAACCCAGGCTACCACCCTGGGACCCACTCCCAAGCTGGCTAACTTGATTATTAATCTTTTGTGCGGGACTGTGTCATGTGCCTTGCTAAAGTCCAGATAGGCCATATCCACAGCCCCTCCCTGGTCTATTACTTTGGTCACCCAGTCAAAGAAATCTATTTGATTCATCTGACATGACCTTCCTGCTGTAAATCCATGCTGCTTTGGGTCCTGTGCCCCGCTGGCCTCTAGGTACTCAACAATTCTTTCTTTCGGAAGTGATTCCATCATTTTCCCTACCACTGAGGTCAAACTTACAGGTCTGTAGTTTTCTGCTTTTGTCTTGCTCCCACTTTTGTGAAGGGGAATCACACCTGCCCTCCTCCAGTCCTCAGGTACCACCCCATCCTCCCATGATTTGTTAAAAAGTGTGGTCAGTGGTGTCACTAGGTCCTCCCTTAGTTCTTTTAGGATTCTGGGATGAATTCCATCAGGCTCCTTTGCTTTGTCCACCTTGAGTTTTAGGAGTTCTTTCAGGACTCGTTCTTCTGTAAATGGACTGGTGTCAACCCCCCTACCCAGAGTGCTTCTATTACCTGGTTTAGGTAACTCCTCCTCATCTTCTTTTGTGAATACTGAGCAAAAGTATTCATTCAATACTTATGCTGCTTTGTTTTTGCCAGATGGGGGTTCTGATATGGAACAAGGAGATGTGGATTACCAGTCAGTGGGAAGTAGCCAGCCTTCTATCTGAATAGATCAAGGGGATTATAACAATAAAAAAATAGAAAAAACGGAAAAAATAAGTATGAAGGTCCTTTTTTGTTTTGACAGCATATGTGTCTCTCTCCATTGGGTCTTTAAACATTTATAGTGTTCTAAATGTGGTAAAAGGCAGGCTGTTTTTCCTTTATTCATAATAATTGTTATGATATTTTTTGCAAGAAACAAGGATGTGTTCCAGAGAGCAGTTGATGTTATTTAAAAGAGATTGGATTTGGGGACCATCTTATTGGTCTTTTGGTCCAGATTGTGCAGATGGGGTGGGTATTCTTTTTGGTTCATATGATTTGTCTCTGGTGAAATTAGTGGATCTGATTCCAAGTCATTTATTTTTGTTAGATGGGAAATGGAAGTCGATGGCTTTCCATTTCATTAATGTATATGGGCCCCAAACTAAGGCAGATAGGGTGTCTCTTTTGAAAACAGATCAACCATACCTGGTCTCCTCATATATGATTATTTTAGGAGGAGATTTTAATTGTGACATAATTAGGGAACAGGTGGATGGGGGGAAAAGAAAGAAAATTTATTGTGATTCTAATATGTTATCAGCCACAATTAAAACAGCAGGCTTGGTTGATTGCAGTATATATAGTGCAGGTTCTCATTTTACATACACTATGGTATTTACAGGACCACCATTGACTACTTATTTCTTATTTATTTATTTATTTATTTATTGAATTTTGTTGACTGGTAGGGCCTAATCTGGGCCCTGGAGGTCCCTTTTCTTTCCTGGAATTTGCTTAGGGTCATTTTTGTATTATTCCTATTGAATTTTCTGACCATTTATTATTAAAATGTACTATTCCTGTTATGATTGTTCAACCCAAAGTCAAAAGTAGATGGAAACTGAATACTTCTTGCTTACATCTCGAAGGTTTGAAAGGGTATTGCAGCTTTATTATCTGCTATATTGTCTGTATTATGTTTATATGATGATCCTGGGGATTGGTGGATGGATACCAAATGGGATCTACAACACTGGTTTAGTAATCATAGCAAGTGTTTCGGAAATAATACGTTTTTGAAACATCTTTCCCTTCGGAATCAGTTGCAACATTTGTATACTATATCATATTTCACTAATTATGACTATTCATTGCAAATAAAAAAATTGAAAAGGACATGCTAACCTATCAGTATGATAGAGCCTCTACAATATATGCAATGCTTTTTAGTGGAACACAGAAGTCACCTAGAGGGGATCCATATGAGGCCTGTAAAAAAATCCATACTGATATGACACTTGAATATTTGCAGGATTCAGGTGGTAATAAGATAGAAGCTGTTTCAGAGATGGAAGGTCTAATCAAAAATTACTATTGCTCCGTGGGACCCATG
Source organism: Neoceratodus forsteri (assembly GCA_016271365.2). NCBI lineage: Eukaryota > Metazoa > Chordata > Ceratodontiformes > Ceratodontidae > Neoceratodus > Neoceratodus forsteri. The sequence continues at coordinate 707,886,064 of CM028135.1, read as the reverse complement.
GAGGTTCCTTCTGAAGGGAAAATTGCAGACTACTTCAGTAGTATTGAAGTTCCTGTATGTCCCAATGAAGTCTTGTTATTGCTTAAACATATAACTTTGACAGAAGTTACAGAGGCAATTAAAAATCTTAAAACAGGCACTTCACTGGGCCTGGATGGCTTGCCTAATCAATTTTATAAAGTATTTATTTCAGAGCTATCTGTTGTTTTGCATACTATTTATTTGTTCTTTTTGAACATAAGAAAGATCCAACATTTTTCTGAAGGATTATTGGTTTATTTATATAAAACTGGGAATAGAGCTGACATTTCAAATTGGAGACCGATTATTCTGTTGAATTCCAATTATAAAATTTTGGCCCATATTCTTAACTCCAGACTCAAAAATTATGCATCCTTTGTACTTTCAGCACAACAATTTTGTGCTATTCTGGGAAAGAAAATACAAGATGCTCTTATTATAATTAGAGATTTTATTGAAACTTTACTTATGCAGGGTAATAGAGGATGTATACTTTCTATAGATCAGGAGAAAGCATTCAATCGGGTTGATAGGTTCTTTCTTTTTTCAGTGCTTGCTAAATATGGCGTACCAGTGCCACTAATCAGAATATACAGTTGTTATACCCCTTGTTTTTGTCAAGGTTTATTGAGAGGTCAAATAATGGATGGTTTTGTTATTTCTACAGGAGTTAGTCAGGGTTGTCCTCTCAGCCCATTGTTATATCTTTTTTCCATTAATCCCCTTTTGCGATATCTGGCCAGGGTGACCAGATGGAATGGATTACCAGAGTGGTGTGAACTTGCTAACCTTTCAGTGTTGGCCTATGCAGATGACATCTGTGGTTTTTTTTCACATTATAATCAAATCCCCCATTTTTTGAAGGAATTGCAAAAACACGCTGTGGTATCTAATTCAAAACTTAATTTTTCCAAATGTAAGGGGTTAATGGGTATGGGACAGGCATAAGGCAATCCTAGTGGGGGGTAGGAGGAAGTAAGCTGTTGGTTAACTAGGATCTGCAGCTTATCTGTTAGGTAGGAAAATGGGCAGACTAGGTGGGCCAAGCGGTCCTTATCTGCCGTCAAATTCTAATGATAGGCCCTCAGGATGCTCCCTCCTGTCATATATCGGGGATTACTTTTACAAACAAGTCAATATTTATTTTGGGTATTATTTTTGGAACAACTAATTTGCCCCTAGATAATTGGTAATTAGCATTATCTAAAGCCCAGAATAAGGTTAGGAGATGGCAATTTTGGAAATTATCAAAATTAAAGAGATTTAAAATATTGAAACGCTTCATAGTCCCTCAGTTGCAATATGTGGCATATATTTTTCCTCTTCCTTCCTCTTTAGAAACAACTATGTATGGGATTTTTTTCAAATGCTTTGGGGAATCGCGTTAATCCAGTTAAGCATTGCTATACCCATATCTAAGTAAGGCACAAGGGGACTAGGTATGGTTGAACCTATATATTTTTTCATTCTTTGTTTATTTACCATACGGTTTGGTATGGTATTTCTCTACAACAGCTGGAGTTATGGGTATGGTAAAGCAGGTGCTGAGCGTTATTTAGCTGCATGGCATGAGACAGCACCAAAGCTTCATACAACGTTACGATTACCTGAATATTTTAGACCAGCTGCTCAGAAGTTATTTAAATGAAAAATTTCCAGCATGTATTTTGCATTATAGTAGGAAAGATTTTATAATCAGTTATTATCCCAATTATACCCTATTGAGCCAAGTTTTAAGGATTGTCCTCCTGCTCTTAATGGGCAGGTTTTGAAACAGCTAACTAGTAAACGAGTACCTGCTATAATGCGTGAAGTATTATGGCTTCCTGTATATGGTAGGCTAAATGTTAGAGGTAATGCCAAGCATAAAAACCTGGCAGACAGGAATTGTCCATATATAACATGTATTAATTTAGAGGAAACTATGACTCATTTTCTACTCACTTGCTCTTATTCAAAACCGCTTTGGTCCTTCCTTAAAACTAAATGGCGCATGGATTGGTTACTGACTTTAGATTATGATACTCTGGTATTGGGTCTCCTTCCTAAAGAGAAAGCTGATTTACATTTAAAAACATATCTAATTTTTTTTATGTAGTTTACGGTTTTATTTATGCAAGCCCGATGCCAGTGGGTGCTTTCCCAGAAAATGATGCCTTATTCTGTGTATAGTTATCTGGTGGCACAGGCAATGAATTCAGTATATCATTCTGATTTATTGCATTACCCAGGTGATAAGGTTTACCAGTGGTGGAAAGGTTTTCAAATTTTTATAAAATATAAATGAAAGGTTTTTGTGTTTACCTCCTGAATAAAGAAGGATGTTAAGTTTCATTTGTTTATGTTTATGTTTATCATCGTGATTTCATTCTTTTATGTATTATGTGAATTTCAATAACCCCCCCCACTCTTTTTGATAAGTGCCATGGGATCTTTAACATCCACCTGAACTACCACCAATCCAGGCAGATGGCACCTTGGTTTAATGTCTCATCCGAAAGACGGCATGACATAGAACAGTTGGCCCATAGAACCATTGCATGGCTATGGAGACAGGTGCCCTGTACATGGCTCCAGGTCCATGTGCAGTTCACAATGCCCTGTAGAACTGGTAGCCCTACCTAGTACATGCAGGGCCACAGATCTACAGGGATTCATGTATGTTACCAGGCTTTGGCACTATCTGCAGGGACTTTCTTCCCATAGACTTGCTCTGGTTATACAGGACAATGGAGCAAGTTGGACTGCATAGGAAGTAATGTACTGTACAGGACAACACATGAACATTGCCCTGGAGTTACAGAGAAACAGCCAAGACAATCTGGGAGCACTGTACATGCCACATACATCTGGGAGCCATGCTGAGGCCAACGCATACACACATTTCTCTCCACACACATCCTTTTCTAGGCTATTATGCAAGGCACTTATCTCGGTTCACCGGCAGTTCTGCTGTGGAGTCTAGGTTATGTAGCATGCTTCCTTATATTGGCCAGGAACAATCAGGTATGTAGAACTGCCTGTAATGACATGCTTTTTCTTTTTTTTTCAATCATTTTTCTCACCTCTCCTCCATTGGACTCTCCGGTGTGGGCACATGGTCCGAGACTGTCTCCCAACTACCTGAAGCTCCATCCATCCTTCTCCAGTGCAAAGGACCCCCTCCTCAAGTTGCTAGCCCATTCCACTGGCTCTGAGTGCCCCTGGGGAGGGACCGCCTTACTCCTCAGGCACTCTATCTACAGTGTTGAGGGCTGCAACCATTTTGGAAGGGACCGGTTCTGGATGTCAGATGCCCGGCGGTGATGTGGGGTCCCGATCTCTGGCCCCACCATCGCCTATCAATGGCGAGAAGGTTTTTTCTTGTAGTTAATGGCCTTTCCCCCTCCCCCCAGTAGTGCCCAAGTGTGCAATGATGCCAGCGAAATCTGTCGTGGCTCTGCAACCTACTATTAAGGCCTGAGCATTGCAGAGCCTCTGGTCGCCCCCGGGAGCCGCTACGATGCCAGGCTTAACCATGGATCCCCCTGAAAGAGGAGAGCAGTTCTATGGATGCTCAATCCTCCCTTTCCCATGCTGACCCGCGGCTGCCTGGGCTTGTTCCTGATCTCTGGTCACCGGCGTGGTGTCCAGCACCTCAACCCTCAGCACCACAAGGCTGGCTTATAATGACATGTTAACATGGTTGTTTGCCCACAGACTTCCTAATGACCTCCTCTGCATACCCTGGCTGAATACTGCAGGTTTGCCCGGTGCGCTAACAAGTTTTGCACTGCCACAAGAGGTTTGTGCTGCATCTGTGTTTGTGTATCCTACAGCCATTGTGTCAGCATCATACTGTGCATCCTTTCATGCTGAACCACCATGCAAATGAGGCGTGCTGCTCAGCAAGGCATATGGGCCCCACACACAGACACACACATATGCTTCCCCATGCTGGCCTCATACCCCTGGCACTGGCCCCACCACCGAACATGCGTGTTGTGCGGTACAATACACCATAGCACTGCATAGTCACCACAACTAGCTGTGCAATTACAACACAAGTTCTGTACAGGAAGCTGCATGGCTTCAGCCCCTGGACATTTCTGAGTATCCTAGTGGCCCAGTCTGACTCAGGCCACTCTCTACGTATAGTGACCGCAGAGATGTCATCCATGTCCTGGACACAATGCATCACACACCAGTGTTGTGGTGACTAGTGCACATTTTGTCATGCACCCTCCCACGTTCACCACTTCTGCAATCATCTGCAACAAGGTGGCTGCACAAAGTACTGCCTGCTGGTCCCAGCCACGCGCTTCTGTGTTGTGTGTGCTATGTGTGCGCTTGTACCCTGTCCCAGATGCAACCCAGGGAGGAATCTGGATGTCTGTGTCCTGCATGCCAGGGTTGGGGTTTTATTTCATAATGGCAAAAATTTAACAGTGCCTAACAAACACAGCCACTGCAAAATAATGAAAATTAATACAGCTCACAGAACTATAGTGAGCTACAGAACAGCACTGCTACACAACATCAATACTACATCTGCTTTTTCAGTGGGGGGACTCTGCCCCCCACAGCCACTGTTTCCTCCCTACTTAAAATAACTAACTCCGGGGGGTGTAACACTAAGGAATGGGGAAAACTTGGGAGGGAATTTTCCAGGGGGAGACCATTGGGATGAGCATCCTAGGGATGGGAGGCAACACAGTCGGGAAAGCAAATAGAACAGAGACACACATGAAAAAAGACTAATACACAGCACACAGTGAAAAAAACAACACTGTATCCAGCAGCCTGTTCCAAAAGGGGATCAATATGGGGGTGCCTCAGGGCTCAATCCTGGGACCCCTTTTGTTTCATTCATATATATATATATATATATCCACTTCCACAATTAATTAAAAGCAGTAAGATTTATCTTTATGCTGATGATATGGCCCTAACAGGAAGACAAAAAGATAATGATAGCTTGCAGTGTGTCCTCCAGTCTGACTTTGATATCCTGCAACAATGGCTCTTACTTTCCAAAATGGTACTAAGTAAGAAAACCCAGGTAATGATATTTGATTCCAGACACAAAACTAATGTACAAAGCACCAACCTGGCCATATGTACCTTGGGTAAACAAAATTAGAAGAGGTAATATCTTATAAGTCTCTCAGGGTGCAAATAGACAATAAATTAATGTTTAAAGAACATGTGACCAGTGCCATAGGGAAAGTAAATATCAGACTGGGTGTACTCAGAAGAAAAATATCAATACTCCCCAAAGAAATGAGGAAAAGGTCAGCTCAACAGCCGCTATTACCAGTACTACAATATGTAAGCATTATCTATCATTATACAATGGAAAGAAAGAATGCTGGCCTCTCATTGGTCAGTCTGGGACTGGAGCCGTGACGTTATCCCAGCATAACATCACGGATATAGTCCCAGCACAAAGCAGACAGCATCAAATGTCAATATAAATCTCTCCATGCAGCCCAGCTGGTCCCCTTCACTGACTTCTGCTAGAAAGTCGCATATTCTGTCCCTGAGTCACTTGGCGCCGGCCACTAGACATGGTAACAACCCCCCCCACACACACACACACACAGACACAGTATTTCTCTAAAGAAACATATCTTTTTTTAAAGCCCTCCTCTGACACAGCATTTTGTTCTTTCCCCCGATACAGCACCAGTGCTTCCACACAGCCAAGCTCCTCGCTCACTTGCTACACAGACCACTCACATTTTAAAATAAACGGCTGCATGGAGAGCTCCTTTTTCAAACCACACAGGCTCACCAGTTTGAAAATAAATTTATATTTGTAAAGAAAAAAAAACTTCAACAGTGGGACTGAGTGACTTATAATCACCTGTGAAGCAAACGTCTCTTGGTCCTCACAAGTCAGTAACACATACAGCTTTCCATTTTGTGATTGGGACACCACATTAAATTCATCACACGGGACATACATCGGGGTCAAAAATACAGACTGCCTAAAAGAAAAAGAAAGGAAGGCATACAACACAGAGAGGAGACTGGTACAGAGACACAGACATAAAAACTCATATAGGAATGCTGCACCACCTAATGGCCAAAACAGGAACACCAGAACTTATTTTTTAAACTGTATACTTACACGTCCAAAAATACCACAAACATCTGTTTTAAAACTGCATTTTTTAATCTTTTTTCTTTTTATTTATAAAACATACCCGTTGTATAATAGGAATAATGCACTCCAGGGTGTGTGTCGTGCTGGGATAATGTCACTTCTGGGGTGATTAGCCACACTCGGCCTGCCGCCTCCTGCCTAATCACCCCGGGCATGACGTTAACCCAGCACGACAGACACCCTGTCATGCATTATTCCTTTAAAATACCACTAAGAGTTTGCTAAGTAAATTGGGCAAAACTCACCATAGAATGGCTAGGTGTGTCCTAAAATGTCACTATACTACCCACCATTGTAGTCTTCTGCAACAACTAAATTGGGATTCCCTAGAAACTCAAAGGAAAAAAATGACTAGGATTAAGGGCTTATGTAGAATTTGGTGGCCCAAACTTACAAAAAACTCATAAAGCACAAACTTTCAAAAATTGCAACCTAAAGAGATTTAAGACATAGATGTCTCAATATTTCATTTGAGAGTAATAAATATAGTAGGATGCAAAATGGATTTTGTCTATCAAAGATTTGGAATGGGATAGCTCCAGAGATTTGAACTGCAAAAATATAGGCTGTTTTAAACAAAGTTTAGAGATTATTTGAAAGGATGAATGCTCCTCTTTTGGTACAGGTAGACAGTTTTGACATGTACTGGCACCTTCCCAAAGGCCCTATCCATTAGTAAACACTGCCTGTAAATAATTGAGTTGTAATGGTGGCTGGGTTGGGAGATGGGGTGGGATTGTAAATTATCATATTTAGGCATAATCCTGATTATATGATATGCTAGACATAAAAAAGTATTTGAAGGAAGGTGGGGTGAGGGAGGTAATAATTGTGCAAATCGTACATGCTTATTGCACAGCTGCTCTTCTTAAATGTGCACCATGGCTAAAAGAAATGTAATTTGTTTGGACAGGGGATAAATAATATGTGTATCCTATCTCCCTATCTGTACAATTGTTTTTGCTTAAATGTATGTTGTGTTTGTGCAACTAAAGTGTGTACTTTATGTAACCACATCATTATACTCAGGACAACTTTGTAAAACAGGGCTTTACAGTCCTAAAAGTTACTCCTTGATAAAAATAAAATGTTTTATCTCTCTACAGTATCTATCTATCTATCTATCTATCTATCTATCTATCTATCTATCTATCTATCTATCTATCTATCTATCTGTCTGTCTGTCTGTCTGTCTGTCTGTCTATCTATCTATCTATCTATCTATCTATCTATCTATCTATCTATCTATCTATCTATCTATCTATCTATCTATCTATCTATCCATCTATCACCCAGGTCCATCAGCCACACAGGCATTGGCTCTAGTCAATATACCAGATGGCCCACTCGAAACTGGCTGCCCAAACAACTCCTCATATCCTCTATGCATTACTACTCCCCACCACACAATTTGAGAAAACAGCACTTGGAAAGCACTAACCTGGGGCTGTGCTATAAAATGCACATAGCCCATTCAACACTCACTATTCTGACTTAGCCATTTTTCATTTGATATTAACTCCTAGCTATACTTACGGGTTACCCGGGGTGGCCAGGGCACTGAATGCCTGGTCAGTGGTTGCAAGGTGTATGAGTGCCCCTCCTTACCTATCAAGACATGTCAGCTCATCGAACTCTGGTATGGAGATGTTGATGCATGTGCCACAGGTATATCTCTGCCACACCTGCTGGTGGTGTGTGTCCATGCCATGGCCAGATCTGCTCTGTTGCTCCATGACATGGCCATTTCATGTGCACCCCTCCAGTACACCGGTCCACAGTGCTGTCCCTGGCATGCCACATCCAATCCATTGTGGATGCCAGACACCCATCATCCCTGTGCGGCATGATGGCGCATGAACAGGCTGTGTATACCTTAGCTGTGTTCAATAGGCAATAATTGTATGTCCTGTCTTGTGAGCACATCTGGCTGAGTTCACTATCTTTCTGTCCATAGGTGTCCAGAGGAGTCCCAGCCATCGCCATCAGCTGGAGACATTTGAGGGGAGGAATGACCTGCTGCACCAGCTGGTGCGGCAGCAGCACCTGACCCTCAGGTATCTAGTAGAAATAATTGAGGCTGTCCAAAGCTGGCAGTGTCCCAGAACCAGAATCAAGCGCTGCCACCAGCACTACCACCTCCATGACCAGTACCATCAGTATCTGCCCTTGAGGTTTTACTTTCCTTTTCTGCACACATACGGTACAACGCCAAGACATTCCCCTACCACAGAATCTTCCATTGTTCAATAAATAAAAAAACAGAAACCATACCCTCAGCCAGCTGGGTTTTCAGCAGCTATGTGACGGTGAGTTTCTGTTTGTTTTAAGATATCTGTGCTACAGGTAAATGCACTTATTGTTTTCTGTTAAAATCTAGTAATTACTTTCAGTGATAAATACAATAAAGTAGAACCCTTTTAAGAAAATATTAAAGAAATATAACTTTGTGTACCATGTAGCAAGTTTTTACTGTAACACAGAAATAAAAGACTATGAACACTGTGTTGCCTTTCCAAAAACCAATGTACTGTTAATCAATACCTTATCCTCAGACATATGCTCACATATAAAAACACTCACATTACACATACAACATTCTGCTAAGTTTCAGTGGACAGATTCTGTATCAACAGCTGCCTGATTCCATTATTAAAATTGATTTTCTTTTCATACAAAGATAATGTTTTAATCTGCTTCACTTATGCAAAATTCATTCAGCAAAGAAGATTAGCTGATCTAATCCAACCTGCCATATTTTTATCTTGGGATGGCTTGCTCTCGATTTGTAACATAAGTATGGTTTTCAGGGCCGATGCAACACTGGGATGACCGCTCTTTGAGGGTAATCTGTGTGCCATTGATGACTAAAATAAGTGATTTCCTCCTAAGGTTGATTTTAAAATAAAGAGAGCAGACCTGTGAGATGGTACAAGCTTAAAGACTGTTATTTTTATTTCTGATATCCTTACTGTAGGCTTTGGGCCATTTGTAGCTCAAATCACACTTTATTTGTTGAAGTCTGCCATGAAACATCTGGAGATACTCCATTCCACATCATATTGTACCACATTTTTGGCAGGAGGCTTTACAATATGAGGCTTCATAATTCCTGCTGAATAATGGAAATAGCACAAGGTGAAAATGTAGAAAACAAATACAGCGTGGTCAAAAACAGCTCAGGAAAAACGCCAAAAGTAATGGTAGTGCTCAGCAAAAACACTGAGCACTACCATAGTGACGTAAATAACAAAAAACATGGCCCAGTGGCACAAAGGGCTGAGGAGCTGGATGCCTTACCTCATGCTACACCAGTGACCTGGGTTTTGGAATGGATTTGGGTCACTCGGGAGTCAGATGAGGTGAGGAAGGATTGAACGTCTGCCAATAGCGCTCCTTCCTTGGGGGTGGGGAGACTCAGCATCGTGCTGTAGACTGACACCCAGCAAAGCATGGGGGCCAGCACAGGCACAATGCTAGAAAGGGGTGGACCCATTCACAGGGCATAAGACTGCCTCCACGGAGGTGGAGACAGTCACCCTACCCATTGCACATGTGTGGGTCTGGGGAGAAAAATGGAAAAAGGATTCGGACCTGGCAGGCTCAATGATGACAGGCTGTGCCAGCACCTCCTCCAGCAATCTAGATGTTGGCTTCCAGGGTGGGGTGAAGCTGGCACCTCTCACCACTGGCCCTGTCACAGGGGGGGAACCTATGGGGGATGGCCAGTTGGGGTGGGTGTGGGGAAAGCCTTGCCAGAGAGACGATTCCCCTCGGAGTCACCTGCCAGTGCTGGAGGATGCATAAAGTATGTATAGAAATAATTAAAAATAAAACAAATAATAAAAATCAATGTTGCCTCCCCACTGAGCCCACCGAACTAAAGATAATTATCTCTGGGGGGGAGGCAACTTGGAGACAGGGAGGAACTATGGGGGAGGGAAGTGGGGACTGGGGACAGGGAGAGGGAGGAACTGCAAGATAGGGAAATCATTGAGGAGGGGTGGGAGGAACCCAACAGGACCAAGTGGGTGGGAAGCAAGAAGTGCAGGGTGGGAGGCAGACACAATTGAGCTGTTAGTCGGGAGGGGGAAGAAAAACCCCCAAAAAGAATCACTTGTCCGAGAACTGGGAGCTAAACCTCTGTCCACTGACATTCCACTGACCTCCGTAGCCTGTGGCCCTACCTGCTACACCACGGCTGCTGCTGAGTAGCATACCACCCAGCAGACACTTTATCCTTTCCCCCCCGATGGCCGATGGCCAATAGCAACAGGGGTAGTGTTAATGTTACTGATACTACACTATCCCTGTGACTGTACTTCATGTCGCTATTTTTATAGCACGGATTTTCCTGCACTGTAATAACAGTGACATTTTCCCCTGGTACGAATGGAAACATTGTTCACCATGGGACCCTAAGTTTCCACATGTATCTTTATTTCTGTCCATACCCACGTAAACTAAACAATGGGACAGCAACTCTTTTTAACAGCTCAGAAGTGCTACTGTATTCAGCTCTCTGGGAGGGGTACCCTCTCATACTGCTAAAAGGACATCCTCATTACACTTACTAGAACAGTAGTTTATTAGGGAGGTTCAGTGGTAGCACTCATTCCTCTTGACTGGAAGATTATACAGTTCCAAGACCAACACTGACAAATTCAGAATTAGCTACTCAGCCCATGCACTTTCACAAACTTTAAATTGTTTTTTCTGCTTGGGGTGTTACCAGTTATTGCACACATAAGTTAAAACAAGAGACCCAGCACATACATCCCACCTCCCAAAACTGGAAAATCATTAAATTATTACAATGTACTTCCTGCCTCAAATAACACATTTATTTCATCCCAAAGGACGAGTGGGGGTCTCTTAGTCAGCAGTCAACATGATTGACCTCTCATAAGTTCTTGCCCTTTTCTAAATGCAAGTGCCAGAATTTGCTTCCTTTAAAGTACAGTGCACTGCATTGGCTCACTTTAAATAAGATGCAGTCTCCAGCTAACATACTGGTGATTGCTGGGGAGCCAGTCCATGCACTTTCACAAACAGAAAAGCAATCTAAAGCTTGGGAAAGTGCATGGGTAGAGCAGCTAATTCTGGATTTGTTTATGTTTTGAGATATATAACTGTCTCTATTATTTGACTCCCACCAATCTCAGAACATTAGCTGGGACTGCACCTAATTAATTGAGCCAATAGGGCAATTTAATGATCTGCCAATATTGGGGGCGGGTTGAGGAGAGCATGCACTGGGTCTCTTGTTTTATCCTACACTGCCAGCTTGGATTTGTGCCTTGTGCTACCACTGCAGTGCAGTACTAGGAAGAGCTACATTATTGCTGGTGCCATCTTCAGGTGAGCCCAAAAGCTGAGGCTATTCCTACTAATTTCTGTTGGTTATCTGGGTTGAAGTGAAGGATTTCATGTCACTGACCTCACTAATATTGAAAGGCATTACTCCGTATTGTCCTGGCCAACACTGCATCTCTCAGTAAATGGATTCTAATGTAATCATCCATGATCATATTGTGCTACCGTTAAATAAATGCCGCTTGATTTGTCCAAATACAGTTACTGGGCTATCATTATATAATTCATTGTAAATTGTTTGAATATATTTGTGGATGGAATATGCTAAAAAAAACAAAGGTTCTCTTATTTTATTCCTTTTTTCTATTCTCTTCAATCATCTTGCAATCACATTATTCACTGAAAATACTGCACCACTAACAGCTGAATGGTTGAATTTCAATTGGTTTGCATCTGTATCCCTCACCTCCACTCCTAAGACAAACTAAAATCAGCAGTATTATCTAGTCCTCCTTTCCTGGTCAACAAAACCAACTAAAGCTAAATGCTGTTGGGGGTCCATCTTCCGTACTAATATGTGCCAGCTTGGGGGTCCATCTTCTATACTAATATGTGCCAGCAGTGTCAGTGGACGCAGGGCACTGGGTTGAAAATCAAAAGTAGCTGGATCTGCAAATGGTTTCAGGATGTCCTAGGGTGGGTCCCCAAGTTTGCATGGCCAGTTGAGGGTCAGGAAAAGGCTGTAGCTCCATAGTTCCAGTTAGGCCCCCAATTTTAATAGTGGATGTATTAGATGGGAATTGGTATCTTTGTATGGTTTTCCTGTTATACTTGGTATTTATACTTGGCATAGAACAGTAGAAGACCATTGGGTCCATATGAACTGTTCCCCACCTTAGTGGGTACACATCAATTATTCCCCAAGAGGTACTTATCATTTCTTTTTTTAAATTCATTCAACATTTTACTACCTACCACGTCTCTTGGTAGTGTATTCCACACTATACCTGTTCTACTTACAAATGAGTAATATATACCATTTTGTCTTACAGTTTTCAATTTAATTTGTTTATCATGACTTCTCAGCCTTTTTGACCTTTCTTGCATTTTCATCCCCATCTCATTTACTAACTCATAGTCGTGTATTATTTGAAACATCATCATTAAATCTCCCCTTTCCATTCTTTGCTCTAAAGTATACAATCCTGTCCTCTTTAATCTTTCACTATATTCATATTTATTTAGATTTCCAACCATCTTGGTATATTTCCTCTGCACTCTTTCTACTCTCCCTATTTCATCCTTGTGTATGGACTCCATAAATGGGACCCAAAGTCCAAATATGGTCTAACATAAGACCTATATATGGCTACCATGCATCCTATTGATTTATTCATAAAAATACGCTTTATGTTTCTCACCATATTATTTCCTTTTTGTATAGCTACCATCCATTGTTTACCAAATTTCAAATCTCTACTGACTATTATCCCACAGTCCTTTTCCTCCACAACTTCAAGTTCTTTTCCATTTAATACATACCTATTTTTACTCCTGTTCTCCTTTCCTAAATACATTACCCCAGATTTCTCTAAACTAAATTTCATATTTTTCTCTCTTTCTACCTTTTGTAAATCCTTTTTTAACCTTTTCTGCTGCTCTATTGTTCTTACTGGTCTTCCTAATTTAATATCATCTGCAAATTTTACCACTAGATTATTAATCCCCTAATGTAAATCACTAATATATAAAGAAAACAATATAGGTTCCTAACACTGATCCTTGCATGAACCCTCCTCACAGTAATTGACCTAGATAAATTCCCTAATATTCTTACATTTTGAGTCCTATCACTGAACCAATTCCTTATCCATAATACAATTCGACTATCCAATCCTTTTTATTTTATTTCATAATCAGTTTATATGGGGTACTTTGTCAAGGTCTTTTGAAAGTCCAAAATATTACAGCCACTGGTGTATTATTTATCAATTCCTCCTTGATTTTATCATAGAAGCATAAATGGTTAGTACCACATGCTCTATTTCTTTTAAATCCATGCTGTTTTTTATCTGTATAACCCAAGAAGTTCAAACTTTCCTCTATTTTTAATTTAAATGTACTCTCAGCTACTTTTCCTGAGATTGAAGTCAGGCTTACTGGTCTATAATTCAAAACCACTGATCTCTTTCCCTTTTTTTTTTTTTTAATTTTGTATTTTTCGTTGCCCTCACTCCACCAAGGATCAGCCTGGTCACGAACCCCTAGTGCCCCCACTTTCATTGTAGCCAGAATCAGACACCCCATCTTGCCCCTTGGGGTGGGGTCTCAACATCTAGGCCATCTGTGCATGAACATGGGACTAGAATCATGGAGCTGGCCCCTGAAAGCTGATTAGGGCAGGCTTCATGAGAGGCAGGCGTGAGCTGTCTTTTTCCTTGGTTTTGTCCCCAAAGGGGCGAGACATGCAAAATGACGCTCTGCATCTGTCCCGCCTCTCTACGGTTGCTATATGCCTGTGCTAGTGATTCCTTTCAGCCTCTGCTAGGAGTCATTACACACAGGACATTATCCCAACTGTCCCCTGAAGAAGGACAGCAGCCCAAAGGCACCTCAATCTTTCTTTCCAGCCCAGCCCTCCAGATCCGGGTCTGCTCGAACCAGGTCACTGGTGTCACAACAGAAATCCAACCGCTGCACAGGTGGGCTGGCCCCATCTCTTTCAATTTTAAATAAGAGCACCACAAAAGCCCGTCTCAATCCTCCGCATATCACCTGTCTTAAAGGACGTTAAATATCAAACAACAATTTCTGATATTAAATGTAACACTTATTTAATATATCTTGGATGTAACATATCTGGACCTACAGATTTATGTATTTTACCTTGTTTATTATTCTTTCAGCTTCTTCCCTTGTAGTGACTATGTCTAATCTTTGTTGGTTTGTATTCACTACCACTGTTTTACATAGTTTCCTCCCTCAAAACTGATCCAAAATACTGATTTACTATATTAGCCATTTCACTGAATCTTGATTTCTTTACCATTATTATCTAATGGCCCTATATCTTGTTTGTCTTTACTCTGTTGATTTACATATGCATAAAAGCTTTTCCGTTGTCCTTTCTATAAACCAAATTAGCTTCCAATTTCCTTCTTTCATCTTTTATTTTCTGTTTCACTTCCTTAGCACAGTTTTATAATACCTTACTGTATCCTTTGTTTCTAATATTTTCATTCTTTTAAATGCTCTCTTTTTTGTGAAGCTTTTATTACCTTACTGGTAACCACAAGGGTTTTCTGCCTTTTTATTATACAGTTTCTTATCTGGCACAGACTTTTTCCAGTTTTAATAACTTGTTTCTCAATTCTTCCACATTTGTCCTACAGTTTTCTTTCCTAAACTATCCATCCATTTCCATCTTTTAAATGTTCTTTCTTCTTTTAAAATCTGCTTTATTATAATTTTTGCAACTGTTTTTCCTTTTTATATATGTGATTTTATTTTTAATTTTAAAGTCCACTATAGCATGATCACTATTTCCTAAATGTTCTCTTATCTTTATTCCCTTAATAATATCTGTTCTATTTGTTAACAATAGATCTAGGTAGTTTCTCCTCTAGATGGTTTTATATATTAACTGTTCCAACCCTGTCATTTCTGAAGTTGAACAAAATTTCCACTGTTTACTCTTACTACTACCGTCCTCCCAGCAGATATCTGGATAGTTAAAATCTCCTACCATAATAACATCACTTTCTGTTGCTACATATCCAATTTCCTCATTTATTATTATGTTTAGTGGATATGGGTTGGGATGAGTGTAAACAAGTGTATAAGGGAGGATACTGATTTTTAACTGACTGGATATACTACGTAAGCAATAAGTAGGCTGTAAGAAAACCACGGCAAAAATCACCATTTTCCACAGCATCTGCACGGTAAAATATACCACTTTTCATGGTCAAAATGCATATAATATAAAAACAAAGAAAAATTCAAATAAATTTGCTCAGATAATTTTAATAAACTGTCCCATGTAAAAGCATAAAATCATCCAATTAAAGTGCATTAAGGTGCATTAATTTTGTTGCAGCCTTGAATACATTCTTAAGTTTTCAGGTTTTATACTGCATCTGCTATCCTGCAGCATTGCTCCATAGCGTGAAAACAAACGCTCAACACTCTCACTGTGTATTGGTACACTAAGGCAAGTAATAGCAATTGTAGATAGATGCACAAATCTTTCCTTGCAGTCATTCCAATATTTTTAAAATATCTCTCTCTTCTGTTACTTCAGTGCCACGCTGTATCTCCGAATCAGCAATCAAGGTAACAAAAGGCTTCAATTCAGACTATGCTGAGATGCAGTTAAAGACTGGTGATGCTAATCTGCAGCATAACAGCTAATTAATTTGCATGGGATGATAGGATTGTGAGCTTTTTTTTAGCTTTATTTGAACATATAACACAAATTTATGGCAAACTGAAGAAATTAGTCAATTTCATGGTACCGCTTGTAAATCGTGGAGATCGTGAAATCCGTGCATGGTTTGAATTTCTTGCAGCCTTAGCAATAAAACATGACAGGGTGTGCATAGAACAGATTTTACTGCACACCCAGGAGCGTACTGAGGCACAAGGCCACAGGCCAAGTTCCTCCAGCCCCTGGAAGTTTGGTGAAATCTGTTCCATGCACACCTCCGGAGTGTCTTATTGCACTTATAAAATGGGCTCCATTTTTAACTTTTTGCAGTTGGGAAAAGCATGTTTATATTGAGAAACATGACAAATTATGTCATTGAAGATGTCATTGTATTACTGCTAGACAAAGGTTCTCCTTTGCTGGCTTCAAGATTTAAGATGTGGAATATTTATCATGGAGTGTTTACCAAGGAATACATGGATTCAATTCTACTCAGTTCCACTGGCAGAATGTACTGTACACACATACACACACACACACACACACACACACACCACGACAAAGGCCTCTTCTATAGCCAGATACTCAATTATCTCACTGTCAGGGCAAGCAGGAGAGATTTCCCTCATGAGCAGGTAAAGGTAGAAGGGATTTTTCATTGTCAACAAAGAAACAGCTGAATTGAAAATATAAACAATGCTTAATGTTTCTAATTTGTTTATATGTGTAAGGAAAGTGTGATGATCATGAAAACAGCATTTAATGAATTTGTTTTATTTTATTTAAGGTAGTTTTATTTTAGAGCCCAGTTAAAGCTTTTTACAGTGTAAAGGTAGCAGCCATGTTTGTGATGGACGATCAATTCTGGCTGTAGGGGGACTGCTGGAAGCAGTTCTGGTTGCATGAGGACTGATTCGCTCACTGTGTGATGTGGTTTAGGACCAGGATGACTGTGCATGAAACATATTTCATGCACTGTCACATGATATATTTTGACCAATAAGATTTCTTTATTTTGGATGCCCATTTTATAAACAGAGAATAATGCATAGGCCACTGTGTGCTATGGATTCTTTTTGCACAACCGATGTATGTGATAACCCATAAACCTGTAACAGTAAAAACTTGTTAGATGGTACTGAGGGTGTGCAAAAAATCCAAAGACACACAGTTGCCTATTTTTTTATATATATAGTTGCTAGTGCAGGAAGTTTACAGCATTACAACATTCAGTAATAATACTGAAAAACGGCAGTTATTGCAATGCTTTCTATGTAAATGAATCAAGCAGTGAAAACCAGTTCAAAAGTTCTGGTGGGAAAATGAAACAAATTCTCAAATCTACAGATGTGGGAAGTAAAAGATTACAGGTGAAGTTCATGCAAAATGGTGAAGTTTGTCACTTGGTGGAGCTTGATGAAGCTTCCCAAAGTCTGAGAAACTTTGACTTCTCTCAAATTAGAGTTTTTCCACAAAGTACATAATTTTACTGTGAAGTGAGTCTGAAATACCTGGTACTACACATCTTCATACTGTACCTCAGTTGCATTTGTACTTCACTGACTGACAGCACATGTCACAAGCAGGTCACATTATGAGTGTCATGAAATTATTATAGTTAATACTTTCGTGTCTTGAACTGCACTGTAACTGCATTAGAAGCGTAATGTAGTTACATGCAACAACATGTAACTACAGTGTAATTACCCCTGTTGCATGTAATTAATGATTACCTACCCAGCAGTTACATTGACACTGACACTTACGATGTGACAAAATTATGGATATAAAAACGACTGGACCATATACCACCAAACTAACTGCTGGTGATATAATTGTGGGCTACTAGTAGAAATCAGACAAGAGACCAGTTGAAGTGAATTGTCCAGGGTCACAGACAAGAAAACCATGGCATTTGACACAAATAGTGCTCAGTTCAACCCTTTTAAGTACAAAGGGTCTGCTTACTCTTCATTTACTGCCATTCAAAGTAGAATTTGGTGTCATCCGCAAAAAGGCATACGTCCATTGCAATGTCACTTATGGAGACATTAAAGAGGATCAGTCCCAGTACTGAACCCTGCAGCACCCAGCCTGTCACACTCCACTCATTAGATTGAGTGCCATTAACCACCACCCTGTGTTACCTATCCTTTAACCAGTTCCTTACCAAATTTACCACTTTGGATCCCCTAACCTGCTCAATTTCTTTATCAGTCTCCTATGCGGCCCAGTGTCCAAGGTCTTACTAAAGTCCAGATAGACCAAATCCACTGCCCTCTCCTGATCTATTTCCCTGACCACACAGTTGAAGAAATCAGATTAGCCTGGCACGACCTCCCTGCATGAATCCATACTGCCTTTGGTCTTACAGCACCCTGCATTCAAGATACTCTACTGGCCACTCCTTTAGTAGGGTTTCCATAAATTTTCCACAGCTGATGTGAGACTGACCAGACCATAATTGCCAGCCTCTTCCCTGCTGTTGCTGTTATGGAGAGGGACCACATGTGCTCTCCTCCAGTCCTCCAGGACCATGCCTGTTTCCAGTGAGCTGCTGAATCAGGCCATCAGTGAGGCAGTTAGCAATCTTGAGTATATTCTGTCTGATCCCATAGCCATGTCAATTTTCAGAGCTGCAAGTCTCTGCTGGCTCTTTCCTCTGAAAATGGACTTGTGTTCAGCACCCCCTTCCCTTGTTCCTGTTGCTCCCTGGTGGTCCTTCCCCCTCCCTCCACTGTGAAGATTGAGCAGAAGTACCTGTTTGGGATATCTGCTTATTCTTGATCTCTTCCTTGCAGTTCCCCCTGCCACCCTCCTTATCCTCACTATCCCTGTCATTGCTCTCCTCTTCTCACTTACATAGCTGAAGGCAGTTTTATCCCTTTTTACTAACCCCTTTGCTATCCTTTCCCCCGTCTGCACCTTTGCTTCCCTCACTGTCTTTCCTGTTTCCCTCTGTTTTACTTGGTATTTCTCCTTGTCTTTCTCCCTATGTGTTTCCTCATGACTCCTGAATGCCACCTTTTTTTCCTTACCACCTTGGCCACTTCCATAGAGAACCATAATAGTTTATTTTTCCTTCTACTTTTACTCACTTCCTTCACACAGAGGCTGGTTGCCCTAATTAGGCTATCCCTTATTTTTCCCTCTCTGTGCCTCTACCTATGAGAGAGTTTCTGAGGCAGTCTCCCATTTATTTAAAATCTGCCCTTCTAATGTCCAGAATCCTCATCCTCATGCGGTTTGCTTCTATTCCTGTCTTAATGTTAAACCACACTGTACAGTGATCATTGGTACCTAGGGTACTGCCCACTGTGCTGCCTGCATGCAGTTTGTAAGCACCAGATCCATCACTGCCCTGTCTTTAGTGGGTTCCTTGACTAACTGCCTGATAAAAGCCCCTTGTAGGGAGTCAATGATGATCCTGCTCCTTCCCAAAGCTGTGATTGGAAGACTTCAATCCAAATCTGGTACACTGAAATCCCCAGTTAGCAGCACCACCCACTTATTTTCCATCCTGATGATGGCTTCCCCAAGTACCTTATCCTACTCCTCTCCATGTGCTGGAGGTCTGTATTCCATCCCTGTATGGATAACAGCCCCAGTTCATGTCTCCAGGATGACCCTTACCACCGCCAGACTTTTGTTTTCCTCCATGTGCTCCTATACATCTGTGGCCTTGATTCCTCCCTCACATACCATACAATCCCCTCCTCCCCTCCTCATTTCCTGTCTCTCTTGAACTGAGAGTAGTCCAGTATGGCCATGTCCCTGTCATCGCTGTCAATGCAACACCAGTGTGGGAAATATTTATCACAAAATAATGGAGCAGAACAGAACAAAAACTTTGCTTATGTTTCTTGTTAGCATAAAAAATTGTGTTACTGTATAATCCTGGATGAACAGGTATCACCTGTACTGTATCTACAGATAATGGTCTGCGTGTCTCCCTGACAGCTTAGATCTAGAAAGCAAAACAAAATGTGAACACTAAATGCATGCAGAAAACAGAAAACAGGAGTAAAAATCAGTCAGTGTTTTAACCTTAGGTCTTCAGAAATTATAGTATCTATAAAGAAAAGGAATAGAAATGTTGATGGAGAGGAAAGGGGAAATAAAGTGTGTGTGTATATATATATATATGTGTGTGTGTGTGTGTGTGTGTGTGTGTGTGTGTGTATAAGGAAGGAATATAGGTGGGTGGAAAAAAGTGATAATTGACAAGTTTAAAATGAAGCTAGAAAACAAAACGGTGATGTTGAGGCAGGAGAGACATAGTAAGAGTGAATGAGCTGAGGAGTCCTCAAGTAGGATCTAATTACTTACAGTAGGCATACAATAGTGAGAAAGCTGAAAGGTGACAAATGTGGTGGAAGGAGACAGGGGCACCTGGAGAAACGTAAGTAAATATGTACACATAGCTTGAATGCCCATGTGAGTATGCCCAGACAATACCTGAATGGAAGTGTGTACAGGTATACCACTCATGCAAATGTACCATGCATGTCTGAAAACAATGATATGGGGGGTAAAGAGCAGACTTTAGAGGTAAACCATAAGGTGGCTATAAGATATCAACAGACATTACAAGTCTTACCACCTGACAGGATGTATGGGCTAGGAGTATTGAGACTGTTACATACTAGGAGATTTTGAAGGCTGGATGGTCTCTGATAGGAAGCAATGGGTGGCTCTGTAAAGAAAGCATTGATATTAGAGTCAATTTGCAGAATAGTCAGAACTGCCTCCAACCACAGACTACCAAACCTTCAGTATCTCCTGATATGTAGCAGCCGCTATACTCTGAACCATTCCATCTTGCCAGGTACCAAGGCTTGTAACAGAACCCACTCTTACAGCCACATATTGATTTCTAGAATCACTGAAATCCAAGGTCTTACAGGTTTTTTTTCATATTACCGAGGAGTTCTCATACATTTCCGTCAATATATACTGTATTCTTTGCAAGAAGTGTGTAGCTATTTACATTGGAAAGACAGGCAGATGTCAGGCTGATCAATTCAGGGAACATTACAAGGCAGTCCAAAATGCGGACACTGATAACGCCATTGTGTCCCATATTACTGCCAAGGGTCATAATGTTAATGATCTTTCTGTTTGTGTTCTTTCAGAGTTTCCAGGATAGTGACTAAAGAAAACAATAGAAGCCAAGCTTATCATTTTCCTTAGACTACAGGCTTAGTTTCTACTAAAATATTTCACCACCTTATGGCTTACTGATGAAGTCTGTCCCCCTGTATCTTTGTTTTCATCTATATATCATAAACCTGCATGCTTGGGTATACATGCACACATTTCTGTGTGGGACAGGTGTGGGTAAACACACATGTAACTTCCAACTGTGTGCATATCAATTCTAATTATCAGCTGGAGTCTGTCTTTCCCCACATTTGTCACCTTTCGGCCTTCTTATGCCCAATTAATTAGACCCTACTTGCAGAATCCTCAGCCCATTCACTTTTGCTGTGTCTTTTCCTCGCTTTTACCACCTTTTCTGATTTCTAGCTTCTATTCTTAACATGCCCACTATCACATTGTCTCCTAGATCCACCAACCTATTTTCCCTTCTCACATATATGTTTCACTTATTTCCCATTACCTCTCCACTAATGTTGCTAGTTTCTCTTTACAGTATACAATAGATAATTTCTGAATATGACCTAAGGTTAAAATGTTCATTCTAGCCCTATTTTCTATTTTCAGCATGCATTTAATATTACCTTTTTGTTTTGTTTTCAGCCCAACAGCTGACACAGCACCTTGTACTTTTTATATCTAGAAAAGATGCCTGTATCTCAAGAAAATGCATTCCACACATCTGTACATTGATAGAATAAAGTATTGTTACAGTTAACAAAGAAAATAGATGTATATTATGTTTCACTGCTATTATTAGACTTAGAAAAGAAAATATACATCTATAATTTCTACTGTACAACGTGTAAGCTCTGAAAATTATTTACAGTACATGAGTTACTGCGATAAACAAGGCAATTCAATCACAGTTAATCTTTTTTGTCATGCAGTGTCACAGGACACTGTGTTGCATCCTGGCCAGCTCCACTGTGCAGTATGTACTGCATGACACATCCAGTTTAAAGCACAATAATACATTTCAAATTATAGTAGAAGAATATAATTTAACATAAGCAAGACATCTAAAGCAGCAGTATAATACAATCATGGAATCATAGAAGCTTGATGGAAGAAAAGGACCCTTCGGGCTCATCCAGTCTGCCTACATTTCCCCCTTCACACACACCCACCTGCCACTCCCTGATACTCAGCCCCATATGCCTGCCTCATGCCCTCTTAAATTTATCCACCAAGTTAGCCCCCATCACTCCACCTGGCAGCCTGTTCCAGGGCTCCACCACCCCCTGTGAAGAAATGCCCCCTCACATTGCCCCTGAATCTATTTTCTTGCAATCTGAGGCTATGCCCTCTAGTTCTGGCTCCCTCCTTCCTCTTTAGTAGACCCCCTTCTCCTACTTTATTAAGCCCCTTTAAATATTTAAAGGTTTCAATTATGTCTCCCCTTTCACTCCTTGTTTCCAGCATATACAGATTTAGCTCCTTACACCTCTGCTCATATATTTTCCCTTGCATACCCTGTACCCACTTTATTGCCCTTCTCTGAACCCTGTGCAGTGCATCTATATCCTTGCAGAGGTGTGTCTCCAGAACTGAACCCCATACTCTAGCTGCAGCCTCACCATGGCTTTGTAGAGGCACATTACTTCTCTTTCTGCTAGTAATGCCCCTGCCTATGCATGCCAACATTTCATTGGCCCTTCCCGCCCGCCCTGCTACATTGAAACCCAACCTTAGGGTTTGGAGGAGACTATGATCCACAGATCCTCTCCTGTTCTGAGGCTTTGATTTCTCTCCACCCAGTGTATACCCTGCTCATGTGTTTTTACTCCCAGTGCATCACAGCCCATGTCTTGGCATTAAAGTTCAGCTCCACTTCACGGCCCACCTTGAGCCTTTAGGTCCTTCCTTATGTCCTCCACCATCTCCAAAGTGTCCACCCTGTTAGAAACATAGACTTTTGATGGTAGATAGGACCACTAGCCCACCTAGTCTGCCCATTTCCCTATCTAGAGGATAAGCTGCAGATCCTATTTAACCAACAGCCTATTTCTTCCTACCCCCCACAAAAATTGCCTTATGTCTGTCCCATGCATTCTTGAATTCTCCCACAGTTTTAGTCCCCACAACCTCCTCAGGAAGGCTGTTCCATGCATCCACCACCCTCTCTGTGAAAAAATACTTCCTCACATTGCCCCTGAGCTGTCCCCCCTCTATCTTCAAATTGTGTCCCCTTGTTCTTGCACATCTCTTTTTCTGAAAGATGCTGCCCTCTGTTGCAGATTTTGTATCATCAGCAAATAGGCACACCCTCCCTCAAATCCTATGCAATATCATGGATGTGTGAGGAAGAGGAGGACCCAAAACTGACCCCTGTGGTACCTCCACTCCTGCCTCACCATCCTGAGTGCACCCCATTTAGCACCACCCTCAGAGTGCTCCCCTGCTAGTCAGGCCTCCACCCAGCTTGTTTTTTTCCTCCCAACCCCATGTTTTCCATTTTGCTCACCAACCTCCTATGGGGATGGTGTCAAAGGCCTGCTGAAGTCCAGATAGGCCGCATCCCTGCCCTCCCTGGTCAATTACCAGGTCACTCAATCAAAGAACTCAATTAGGTTGGTTTGGCATGACTTCTCCTTTGAAGCCATGCTGTCTGCTGTCCTGCAAGCCACACTCCTCCAGGTAATCCACCACCCTCTGTTTGATTAATGTCTCCATTACCTTCCCCACCACAGGCGTGAGGCTGACTGGTCAGTTGTTCTCCTTCAACTCTCTGTTACCTACCTTGTGCAAGGGCACCATGTACACCTTCATCCAATCTTCTGGCACCCTCCCCGTATCCAGGGACAGGTTGATGAGCCTTGTCAAGGGTATGGTCAGCTCCTCCCTCAATTCCCTGATCACTGTGAGGTGTAACCTATCAGGCCCCATTGCTTTGTCCACCCTTAGTCTGTCTAGATCTGCCCTGACCCTATCCACAGTGAACGGGCTCTGATCTACTCATTTGGCCTCCTTCCCCTTTAGCTTTAGCAGAGGACTCCTACCTTCTTCCTCCTCCATGAATACCGAGCTAAAGTACTTATTTAATACCTCTGCTTTTTCATAGTCCCTTTCCAAATTTATCCCTCCATGCCCCTGCAGTCTAGCAATCCCCTGCCTTGCCCTTCTCCCTCCCTCACATATCTGAAAAAGGTTTTATCCTCCCTTGCCTCTTTGGCTATTTTCTCCAGAGTGGCTGCCTTTGCCCTTCTGATCTTCCTCCCTGCCAGACTCCTCTTCTCCCCATATTCCTCCCTATCCTCCCCATTGAGTGTCCTCTTAAATTTTCTAAAAGCCCTCCTCCTTTCCCTGACTGCCCCCGCCACCTCCCTTGTGAACCAGAGTAGTCTCCTCCCCCTTTTGTTCTTCCTGACCTTTTATATTCACATTTCTACTGCTTCTTGAACCCCTCCCCTGATAGCGTCCCACAATTCCTCTACTGTCCCTATATTCACCATACCTTCCATTTTCTCCCGCTCTTTCTCATCTTGTCAAAGTCCGTACATCTGAAGTCCATGACTGTCATACTTGTTTTACTTGTCTCCATCCCTGCTCTGACCCTGAATCTTACCATGCTGTGGTCACTGTTGCCCAAGGCTTCTCTCACTTGCACCTCCTCCACACTCTCTCCATTTGTCAGGACCACGTCAAACAAGTTATTTCCCCTTGTTGGTTCCATAACCAGCCGTTGAAGGAATACCTCTGCAGCGCTGCTAATATCTCCTGCTACTTGCTGATGCTGCATCCAGGACTTCCAAGTCAACATCTGGGAGGTTCAGGTCACCCACCAGTAGCAGTTCTTCTTTTGGGCCAGCCTTATGATTGTCTGAGTTGTTGTCTATCATCCTTCTCCTCCCCTTGTGCAGGTGGCCTGTATACAACCCCCAGCCACAAGGATTCATCCGTCCTCCTACCTAGCATTACACACAGCAGCTCAGTCTCCCCATCCTCCTCCTGTCCTTCAGTTACATTAATGTCTTCCCTGATGTATAAGGCAACCCCCCCTTGCCCTCCCTGTCCCTTCTGAACAGTCTGTATCCTGGAATGGCATTTCCCAGCTGAGATGCGCTGTCCACCAGGTCTCACTTATTGTGACTACTGTATATCTAGTCCATTGTCCCCCATGGTGGCCTCCAGGTCCACCATCTTATTTCCTAAACTCCTGGTGTTAGCTACTAAGCCATTCTACCAGGCTCACCCTTTGTTGCCACCTTCACATGTCACCCTCATGCCAACAATTTAGTGCTATCCTGGGCGGGGGCTGGTAGCCCCCCAATCTTTCTTTATTATGGAGACGATTTTTCCTCTCCTTCCAATCTAGTTTAAAGTGTAGGTATCTGCTATGAATTCTCCTAGTTTGCTTTTCAATACTACCACCCCCTCTCTATTTAGGTGCAGTCTGTTCAGTGCAAATAGGCTCTCATCCCCCCATGTTGATCCCCAGTGCCCTACTAACCCATACCCTATTTGCTTACACCACCCCACCAGCCACTCGTTGAACTCCTTAATCTTCATCTTCCCATCAGTGCTTGCCCTTGGTGCTGATAACACCTCAGAAAAAGCCACTAATTTGAACCCATACTGCTACAGTATCTAGCGAGAGCTCTGAATCTTGCCTGCTCCTCCATTAGGCTACTTTCCACCAAGTCATTTGTTCCCAAGTGTAACAGCAGGTGTGTTTTCTCATCCTGCTGCTTCCCCCTTGAGGGGATATATTGAATGACCTTCACTGCCATCATGCCCGGCAGACACTTAGCCCACACCATGCTGCTCTTGTCCCTGCTGCCCACCACCTAATTCCTTTTATTATAAAGTCCCCAACCAGTAGGACCCTGCTCTCCATTGCCTTCTGATTATATCTCCCTTCTATCCATCCTCCAACCCCTGCAACCCATTTTCTACCCTATTTTCAATACCCCCTTTGCCCATGCTGTCTCCCTTAGTGCTGTCCTTGCCTTCGTCCCCCCCAGCTTTGTACCCCCACCAGCTCTCTTCTCTGGCCACCCACCTCTGCCCCACCATCTGCAAGCTTTTCCCTCCCTGTTGATCTGTCCCTGCCTGTGTACTGACTGATTTTCCCTGAGGACTTTCCCCCTTCCCAGCCCCATCCAGCCTTAGCTCCTCTGAACCTGAGCACACTCCCCCACCTTTTAGGGTTTGCCCCTTTTGTGGTGAGTCCACCTCTGTACCCCCTTCCTATGCTTGCTACTCTGTCTGTACCTTCCCAAAAGGGTGCCACTCTTTGCCAATTTTCCTGACCCTTCCTCCTTGCTTGCTTCTCCTACTTCCCCTGGGTACTCCTCATCTCCATTTTAGTGCCTCTAGTGGAGCATATCTGTTTTTCTGCTCTAAGCCCACTACCTGTGTCCCTCTGTTTTGGTCTCCACCCCCTTATCCCTCTTTCCTAGCCCTCCATGCAGGCTTTGGACCTTTATGCTTTATCTCCTGGCATTCCCCCAGGTTTCCCTTTTGTCCCTTGCCACCTTTATCTGGGATTTCTGTGGCTGCCTGTAGCCATTTCCTACTCCTCTTTCCATGCTTCCATACCCTTTTGTTTGCCCCCAGTCGCTATTCCCATCTTCACCTGCCTGTTGCTGAGTTTGCTCCTCGTCCCTCACAGCCCCTTTAATCACTGCTTCTCCCTCGGTGGAACTCCACCTGTCCTCCCTTCTGCTCCTCCCCTTTCCCAGCTTAGCACCCACCTCAGCCAACTCACCACCTCCCTTAGCTGTGCAAGCTGCCTACATACCATGCAACCCCATCCTCCAAGCTATATCCAGCATCATGGCTGACTCACATCCAGTGCACCCCACCTCTCTCAAAGATGCCCCCAGCCCTTGTGGCCTGTTGACCATGCCCAGGACACACGCTTACCCTGCTCCAGTTGCCCTCCCACTTGTCACCCCTCCATTTTCTCTTGGTCTAGTGCAAGTTTTTGATTTTTAAGATTTCAGAACCCAGGTTGAAATTCACCCCGTTTCAGGCAAAAATGCTCTGTTTGAAAAACATTATCCAATCTCTGTGGCTTTTGAAATTTCAGTCCCTGAAACTCCTTCATCAGTGGATATCAGGCCCTGAAGCAACTTCCAAGCACTATGTACCAGACACTGCCACCTTCTAAATAATTCAGTTCAACATCACAAAACCAGAAACTTGGTTTGCAAACCACAAACTGCTAATGAACTACACAATGACTAAAACAATGCCCTTTGTCAGTCCACATAACAGGTATACATCTTCACCCCTAACCAGCTACAATAGCAACAACCAACCCCTTGAGATGGTGCAAGCATTCAAATACTTAGGTATTACGCTGGATAGCTCACTGTCCTATACCCTGCATGTTAATCATATCTCCAAGATTGTTAACAGCAGACTAAGGGTCCTCTACAAACACAGACACTGCCTCACACCAGAGGTTCTGAGATTTGCAGTCAGCAGCACTATGCTGTCCATCATTGACTATGGTCTATTAATTTACAGTGCTGCTACTGATACCACACTCAAGCGACTAATGATCACACTTAACAAGGCCTGTAGATTAATAACAGGTGCCAACAAGTGTACTCACACCAAGAGCTCTATCAGAAGGCGGATTGGCTCAGTCTTCAGGGCAGAATTAGATATCATACCTGCCTTTTGCTAAAAGAATAACCTTGTCCTAACTCCTGACCACTCAGTCCCTGCTGTCTCCCTCAACAAACCAGTGCAATACCCGTAGCTCAGCTAGGCTAGTCTTCCACGTTCCCTGCTGCCAGACCTCACAAGGGCAATGCACCTTCAGCTGTAGAGCCCCTGCCTGGCTGAATTAACTACCACCTGAAATCCTCTCAGAACCCAAACTTGGAACCTTCAAAACCAAGCCTCAAGAACACCTTGTAACTCTCAGCAAGTGTGACTGCCCCTTTAATTCTTGTCCTGATCCTACCTCCCATGCCACACCACCTGCTTTCCCACCCCTCCTTACTGCTACCTCCCCTTCCCAGATCTCCTCCCTTCCCCTCTCCCTCCACCTTTCTCCCCATATCCCTCCCTCAATAGCTTTTATATTAACTGCTTAGCTTGACAAAGTCTGATTTCTGGACTTCCTTTCTGTTGCACTATTGACTCTGTTATGGCTATTTATTTTTGATATACTGCTTATCTTAAGACACCCTTGTAACTTGAATTCAACCCTGTAATTTGTTTATTTGATTTGTGCACGATCTCTATTGTAATCTGGGTTTTATTGTTCCTTTCTTTGCCTATCATTCTACATTGTTTATACCACTTGATGTGGAACCTTTGTATAAGAACCCTGGTTCAAAGGTAATTGTAATCCTAGTTGTGAAATAAATAAAAATAAATATCCTGCAACCCCAGTGCTAGGCTAGGATTTCTAATAACAGTTTCCTGGATACACAGTATCCGAACTGTAGATTACAGTGCTGTACCACATATTTTGTGTTTCCACCCTTACAGCCATATAATCACACAGCGGCATATCCAAACTGCAGTAAATTTTCAGCAGAATTAATAGTATCGTTTGTTGTATCACCAGGTTGGCAGTATGTTTCCAGCAGCAGTTATAGTATTGTTTGTTGTATCACCAGGTTGGCAGTATGTTTCACAGCAGTAATAGTATCGTTTGTTGTATCACCAGGTTGGCAGTATGTTTTCATCAGCAGCTATAGTATGATCAGTGGTTTACATCCTACACTTACAGAACTATTGAGGATTTACCCCTAGAGTTCCCCATACCTTAGCATTTGTTCCATTGAGTTTTCCTACAGTAACAGTATTTGTTTTCACAAAGGCAACAGCTGCAGCATTTACATTTGTTTTTATTAGTAACCACAGCATTTTTTTAGCTATATCATTTGTCTGCTGAAAGTATCAAGATACACTTTCTTCTTTTCATTTCTGACCCAAGATACAGGATTTTGAAGTTTTTAAAAGTTCCCAATCCCATGAAAAAATTTAATATCTTGGTACAGTGTTGTGTAGAACCTCAACTGCAGAGATTTTTTTTAAATTGTGAGTGGTGCCATCTTTAGTGACGTGAGTTGTTAATTACAAAATGGGCTGCACACTGAGCATGAATCTTAGGATGTCAGAAATACATTTTTTGCTAAAAAAGACTATAGGATGAAACTTTCTGTCAGCTAGCAAATACTGCTGCTTTAAAGTTCTATCAGTTTACAATATTGAAAGATATCCAAGTAGTACAGTGGCAACAGTACCACTTGCACCATCGGCAACCTGAGTTAGGGAACTAGCTTTAATCACTAGGGACCAGCTGGGGAAGGAGGAATGTGATCCCTGATGCACCACTGCCAGCTTGGTGACCAAAGGTGGTAGTGCAGCAGGGGATACAAGGACAGGAAGGGGGCCTTGGCTGAGCTCCACATGGCATACTTGGCGCTCCAAGTGTACTTGAGGAAGGGGGAACGACACTGAACAGCTAAAAACCCTGGAGGAAGTGGGATGATCCCTGGCATGCTCAGGCTGTTCCTCCCACTACTGGTCACCCTCACCTCCAGAATTTACCTGCCTCTTTCCTCCTAGAGGTGTGAAGTGGGAGTTCAGCATGAGCAGGCCGCACCATAAGGGTAAACTTGTGGGGTTAAAAAGAGAGAGGTAAGCACCAGAGACATGGTATGGATGGGACTGACCCCTTTCCAGGGGACAGGGACTGCACCAGTATGGGGAATATAAACAATACATTAAAAAAGGATACAGTATTGACTAGTTGTATTTAGTTACATTGCTACCCATGCAGCTCTACTCATAGGGGAAAATATAAACTCCAGTGTCGGTGGGGGGGGGGTCTTTATCTGAATCAGTATTACCAGAAAAATGTATCACTTCCACAGTTCTGTGAGATGTGCCCATGACTGAATGGATTGTGCCACATGTGGTGGCAGTTTATTCACATGCATTTTTCTGGGCCAGTGTTCCAAATTTGTGAAATGAAAGGGTGAAGCAGAACAGCTTGGCAAGAAATGGATGTGTTCCAATATAAAACAACCTGCTGTTCAATAGTCACTCTGCAGCACCGCAAATGTGAGTACAGCATGAAAGTATTTCTAAAGGATGCAGTGACACAGTTAAATGAGACAACGCAATAGTTCACAATGCCTTTAGACAGAAATGAAAAGAAAATTAAAATGTACTCCATGTACTGTAAGCTGTGTGATCTTATCTTTGTGAGTATCCCTGAAATATGAGGGCACATACTGTACTGAACACATTTTCTGTATCCTCTTAGAATTCCCAAGGTTTATATTCAGTGAAAGTGTGTGCCACAGCTTTGCAGGTCACCTGAAATGAAAATCTGTGATTGACCTACTGTGTATATTTAGAGCTTGATGATATGTTACAGAAGTAAAGAGCTCTTGCACCCCCTGCTGGGGAAACAAGAGAACAACATCCAAAGAGCATTAAAAAATCCACAAGATTCAAAGCTGTATACTGTATATACACTAATCATTCAGTTATGTATTTATTTAAAATGTTTGCACACCAGGATAATCATAATGATAAGTAATATCTTCTTTCCATGGGAGTCCTGGAGAAAACTGATGGATTTTCATTATGCAACAACAAGGAAAACAATACATACAGTAAAATATAGTACTTACACAAACACAACAGAGCAACAACTGCTGTGTGCGTAAAATTCAATTACACATGGACCGCTTTCCTAACCTTAATTATAATTTATCCTTTGCAGGAAATAAATGCATTACTTTGTCAATTCAATTTAGTACAGCAAAGTGCTTAAAGTACATAATCACAAGGCTTGGTTAAATAATCAGTAGCAAATATTTTAAAATTTTTATGGCCAGTTGTTTGGCATAGGCTATCAGGTACTGAGTTCCAGTGTGATGGAACAGTGTATTCAAGTGTTTTTTCTCCTATCCTTTTATTTAATTCTTGAGATTTGCAACAGAGTAGTCTTGTGACGCAAAATCTAAATGGTCAGGAAAAAGGCACTAATGGTCCATAACTTGTGGCAGTGGGTTTCCAACCCCACTGCCAGTACCTCATTCCTGAAAATCCAATCTGTTAACATACACTGGTAGTGGGTACTCAGCCCTACCACAAGTAACCCTCTCCCTCCTGCCCACCTGCCAGTCTGTTAACATACTCTGTCGATGGGCACCCAATCTTATCAGCAGTACCCGTCATTCCTCCCACTGATTTCTTAATATATACCAGCAGCAGATGCTCAACCCCACTGCCAGTACCCCTGCCCCACTCCATCCTGCCTGATCTCTTAATATACACCAGCAATGGGTACCCATCCCAACTACTAGTATCCCCTCACTCCTGCCTCCTCAGTCTTTATAGATACATTGGAGGCAGGTGCCCAACTCTGCTGCAAGAACCCCCCCACCACCACTTACCATGCACTAAACATCCCCCACATTCTAGCACCCACCACTCTCTTCTCCCCATGGGTGCCACTTGATCCCTTGACATGATAAATCAGTGTCCTACATCATGAATCCTCAATGTCCCAAAACATGTAACTCTACCTATATTAAGAAAAACTAGTAAAACCCAAGTCTCAAAATGTAGGTGCTCTCCCTCTGTGAACTTAGTTTTTTTTCACTTTTCTATTTTCATCATAACTGTTTTAGTCATGACATGTCCATTCTTGACCTATTTGGGCTCAGACTTTCAGAGTTACTAAGCTGCCACCCACCTCATGATCACTAAGTGGTATCTTATAGATCCAACATGAAATGTGTTTTGGGTTGGAACCCTTAATACACATGTTGGGTCTTATTTGCAAGGTGATACTTATGTTGTTGTTAAGCTATATGACCACCCTAACAATGTGGGCATAAATTGGTCCTGGTCTGCTAATAGACACCTGCTCCACTTCAGAGAAGAGGAGTGTGTGGGATAGTCTGAGTCCCAAAATGTAAAACAGTCAGACAAGTGCCCAAATGAGCCACCCCAAGCCCTCCTTGCCTGACCGGAGGGCTGGGCCAGTATGATAGTAGGGTCTAAGGTTAGCTGCCACGAGCAGGTGCTCAGTGGGGGTGCACAACAGTTACAACACATAACATATATCTTGCACCACCTCAGCCAGCACTCCATGCCTTTTTGAATGGTGGCGTGCAGGCACACCCACGGACCATCCACACGTAGCGCATAGGCAATTCCTTCTTGTGTGCATAGTCCCCCGTATGTACATTTCAGAATGTAGTATTTCCCCTCAGTTTTTTTAGCTCACAACTTAACTATTTTGGAAAAACATGGAAACAGAATTTGCCGGCAGATGAGGACTGCTTGGTCCACCTAATCTGCCCTCTTTTCCCTGCTTATAGTATCATAACAGATCCAACTTAATCTCTGGCCCATTCACCCACTCCTTCCTTTCCTAAGATTCCATTATGAAAAGCCCATGAAATAATTAACCCCACCACTGTTTTACTCCACCACCTCTCCTGGAAGATTATTCCAGGAATTCACCACTCTTTTATGAAGAAAAATCTTCACATCTCTTCTGAATCTACCACCAACAAGCTTATCATAGCCCCTTGTCCTTGATTTTATTTATTTATTTATTAGAATATTGAAATTACAATCCTTTGAGTCATAGACTCATTTCCAAAGGTTCCCTCATCAGATGACAAATACAGACACGACAGTAGAAAAGCAAAGACGTTACATAACTAGTTGGACAGTAGATGTACAAACATTATTAAACATTATCATACCTTGATGAGTACATATACAGAGTGTTAGCTAAGCAGTTACATAAATCCTTTGCAGTGGAGTAGTGCAGGCATTATAATACATTGGTGCATACCTATACAGAGTATTATCTTATTGGTTACATACATCCTTTCCAATGCAGTGGTGTAGGCTTAGACACAGTGATAGCCAAGCAGAATAACAAGAGAGCAGAGACATGATAGTGGGCCCTGGTGGGGTTAAAAGGAGCAGTCTTGGGTTAGACCTTGTCTTGGTGTGGGCCCACTTTAGTAGCTACTGGGCTGTGGTTTGAAAAATGGCAGAAGGACTAGCATGGACAGGTTCAGGTACATGTGGCGTAGAGGTGATCCTTGGGCACCTTTTTGTCTGAAAAATATTTTCCTCTTGTACTTTGTTTACCCTTCTGAGGTACTTAAAGGTCTCCTTCACATCCCCCCTCTCTCCTCTGTTCTAGGGTATACATATTTAGGTCCTTTAATCTCTCCTCATAGGGCTTCTAATGCTAGTCATGTACCATTTAACTTGCCCTCCTCTAGACCAATTCCACTCTGTTTATGTCCCTGCATAGATGAAGTCTCCAGAACTGGACACAGTGCTCTAGGTGGGGTCTTACCAGCGATCATAAGAGGCAACACCACGTCCCTCTTTCTGCTGTTTTTTAGGTTCCTATTTTAAGGTATCAAAGGTACTATTCATCCTCACTACCACCTAAGTGACATCCTATAAATTGCACAATAAATGTATTTGGGGGGGGTCAATCTACAGAGATGATGAGCTGTCATCCTTTGCAGGGATTGACTCCGGAGGGCTTTTTGATGAGCACCAATCTATCTGGTGTGGAAAATGCATGTGTCGGAGGCATTGGTGCCATGGTGGGCTCCTATAATACAGTACTATCTGAAGCCACTGACTCCCTCACACCTGTCCGTATGACCCAAATCTTCTTATCTGAGGGCCCCGTAGTTTGATATGGATTTTGGGAGATGAAGAGAATGGGTCAGAGGTTGAAGCACTGCTGGAGGAAGTCCGGCCTGGAGGAGGAGGACAGTCTGGCCCTTTGTGCGCGTTATAATAATGCATGCAGGGGGCATTCAGCTGTAAGAGGCAGTGTTCTGTCCAGGAGATTGCTGCTCGGAAGACTGACCAGCAGCACTTTGGAGCTGTAGACAGACTACTTCATCTAGCCTGTCTACAGCTGAAGATGTTTTTTCTAATGCTGAATGCGAAGAGTTTGCTCAATTCTTCTCGGATAGAGTGTCCGTATCCGGCAGGAAGTTCCCCAGTCAGCAATGCCATAGCTTGCAGTGGTTACCCAAGTGTTCTGAGTACACTAATCCTAATCGGGAGAATTTAGACCAGTGGAGGTAAGTGAGGTCATAGGGTGGTGACCAATCTGAAGCACACTTTTTGCGAACTGGACCTGGTGGCAACGCATTTCTTGATGAAATGCGTCAATGCCATTGGCCTGGTGTTTGATCTGTTCAGTGCTCCTTGTCTAAGGGGGTCTTTCCTGATGCCTTGAAGGAGGCATTGGTAAGACCACTCCTAAAGAAACCATCTTTGGACTGGGAGGTTAGGGCAAATTACCAACGTATCTCCAACCTTCCCTTTTTGGTGAAGATTGTGGAGAAGGTAGTGGCGCTTCAGTTGGAGGAGCACCTTGTGACCCATGAGTTATACGAACACTTCCAGTCGGGGTTTTGTGCGAGGCACAGAACAGAAATCACACTTGTTCAGGTGCAGAATGATGTCCTCAGGGCCAGAGATTGAGGAGAAAGGACAATTCTTGTTCTCCTTGATCTCTCTTCAGCATTTGACACTGTGGACCATTGTTTGTTGCTTGACCACCTCAGGAACTCTGCAGGCTCACCAACATTGTCATCTGCTGGTTTGAGTCTTTATTAGCCAACAGGACAAAGGGTCATGATGGGGAATTAGAAACATATAAACATAGAATTTGATGACAGATAAGGACAGATAAGGACCACTTGGCCCACCTAGACTGCCCATTTTCCTACCTGATGGATAAGCTGCAGATCCTAGTTAACCAAAAGCCTACTTCCTCCTACCCCCCACTAGAACTGCCTTATGTCTGTCCCATGCATTGTTGAATTCCCCCACTGTTCCTGACTCTACAACCTTCTCAGGAAGGCTGTTCCCTGCTTCCACAAACATCTCCATGAAAAAATACTTCCTCACATTACCTCTGAGCCATCCCTCGTCTATCTTCAAATTGTGCCCCTTGTTCTTGCACATCTCTTTTCTGAATGATACAACCATCTTGAACTTTGTTGATTCCTTGAGGTACTTGAAAGTTTCTATCATGCCCCCCTTCTTCCTCAAGGGTATACATATTAAGCTCCTTTAGTCTCTCTTCATATGTCTTTGGGTGCAGACCCTGCACCATTTTGGTTGCCCTCCTCTACTCTGTCTATGTCTTTGTGGAGATGGGGTCTCCAGAATTGGATGCAGTACTCAGATGGGGTCTTACCAACTGTCTATACAGAGGATAACAACTTCCTGTTTTACTGTTGATGCCTCTCTCTATGCATCCCAGTATCCCCCATCCTCCTTACTACCTTCTCACATTGCTTGCCCACCTTTAGGTCATCTGATATAATTACCCCAGGTCCCTTTCTATTTTTGTTGTTGTCAGTATCTCACCCCCATTGTGTACTCTTCCTCTGGGTTTTGTTTCCCAGGTGCATTACCCTGCACTTTTTTGCGTTGAATCTAAGCTGCCATACATTTGACCATTCCTTCAACCTTGCCAAATCCCTTCTCATACTTTCCACTCCATCTTGTGTATCAATCCTGTTGCAGATCTTTGTGTCGTCTGCAAAGACATATGCTTTTCCTTCCAGTTCCTCTGTAATGTCACTTATAAAGACATTAAAAAGGACCAGTCCCAGTACTGAACCCTGCGGTACCCCACTAGTAACCCTCCTTTCTTCCCTGTGGATTCTGTTTACTATTACCCTTTGCATCCCATTGTCCAGCTAATTTTCTATCCAGGCTACCACCTTGGGACACACTCCAAGGCTGGCTAACTTTTATATTAATCTTCTGTGTGGGACTGTATCAAATGCCTTGCTAAAATCTAGGTAGACCATGTCCACAGCCCCTCCCTGGTCTACTACTTTGGTCACACAGTCAAAGAAATCTATTAGATTCATCTGACATGACCTTTCCACTGTGAAGCCATGCTGCCTTAAGTCCCGTGCCCCACTGGTCTCTAGGTACTCAACAATTCTTTCCTTCAGAAGTGAATCCATAAGTTTCCCTACCACTGAGGTTAGACTAACTGGCCTGTAGTTTCCAGCCTCTGCCCTGCTCCCACTTTTGTGAAGAGGAATCACATCTGCCATCCTCCAGTCCTCAGGTGCCAACCCATCCTCCCATGATTTGTTAAAGAGAGTAGTCAGTGGTGTCACTAGTTCTACCCTTAGTTCTTTTAGAATTCTTGGGTGAATCCCATCAGGCCCCATTGCTTTGTCCACCTTCAGTTTTACTAGTTCTTTCAGAACCCTTTCTTTGTGAATGGACTGGTATTGACCCCCCTATCCAGAGTGTTTCTCTTGTTTGGTTTAGGTACCTCCTCCTCCTATTCCTTTGTGAATGCTGAGCAGAAGTATTCATTCAGTATCCCTGCTTTTTCACTTCACCCTTTGCCCACATTCCGTCCACCTTTATTAAGCCTCAGTATCCCTCCCTTGGTCTTTCTTCACTTCCTAATGTACCTATAAAAGGTCTTATCCCCCTTCTTAACAGAGCTGGCTATCCTTTCCTCGGTTTGTTCTTTGCTCTTCTGACTGCCTTCCCTGCCTCTTTCTGCTTTAACTGATAAAATTCTCTGTCCCGCTGCTTCTCTCTTTCCTTATATTTCCTGAATGCTATCCATTTCTCCTTAACCTTCCCTGCGACCTCTTTTGAGAAACATAGTGTTTTTTTCCTTCGTTCTGTTTTGTTGATTTGCTTCACACAAAGGCTTGTTGCTTCTGTGATGGCTGTTTTGATTACTCTCCATTGTTCCTCCACCCCTCCTTCTTGCCAGTTTGCTAATGCTTTTCTGAGGCACTCTCTCATTTTCCTGAAGTCAGCCCTCCTAAAGTCCAGTACTCTTGCTTTTGTATGGCTTGACTCTATGGCTGTGTTCCTCCTCCATCCCTAGCTCTGTATCTTGCGGAGTACCTCAGTGGTCAGTGCTAACACCAATGCTGTTTGCAGTGTATATGCTACCCCTGGGCAAGATCATTCGGAAGTATGGCTTGGGTTTTCATTGCTATGCTGATGATACTCAGCTATACTTATACTTTGTCCCAGGAACATCTAACGTGGTAGATGTGCTAAACAGCTGCCTTGCTGAGATTAACAACAAGATGGCCTCTAGCTGGTTGCAACTGAACCCTGATAAGATGAAGATATTGATGGTGGAGTCGAACAGAGTGCATGACAGGATGGCCTCTGAATCAGAGACTGGACTTGTTTTGGGATCTGTTCCATTGAAGGCCTCCTCTAGGGTGTGAAATCTTGGTGTCATTCTGGATAGGAGTCTGACGATGAAGGTGCAGATATCTTACACTGTCCGCTCCTGTTTTTTCCATCTCAGAAATGTTGCCAGGGTAAAGCCCCTTGTTCCACCTCTGGACCTCCCCACTTTAATGCATGCCTTCGTTTCATCAAGGCTTGACTACTGTAATGCGCTCTACCTTGGGGTCGTGGGAGGATCTCTCCACAGACTGCAGCTAGTACCAAATGCAGCTGCCTGGTTACTTACTGGGCAGCCAAAATTCTGCCATATTATACCGGTGTTGCATGAGCTGCACTGGCTGCCGGTCAGGTGGAGGATCCTTTTTAAGGTGGGTCTTCTCCCCTATTCTCCACAACAGTGTCAGTGGCTCAGTAGGTAGCACTCTCACCCCTAAGGCTGGGAGATCAGAGGGCTGTGGGTTCAGTTCCCACATCTGGCACTTGGATTAATATCCCAGTACTGACACTGTAGTGCAGCATGAGAGGGGTGCTGCACTTCTGAGGTGCTGTCTTTCGGATGAGACATTAAACCGAGGTCCCATCTGCCTGGATTGGTGGTAGTTCAGGTGGATGTTAAAGATCCCATGGCACTTATTGAAAAAGAGTAGGGGAATTTCCCCGGTGTCCTGGCTAAATTTCCCTCATTCACTAAAAATACCACCAACAGCTTAATCTGGTTCAAGGTCAGTTGGCATTCATCTGTATCCCCCTCCCCTGGGTCATGCCTGAAAATAGGCAGGATTTGTCTAGTGTACTTACCCAGTCAACAAAAAATAAATAAATAAAATAAAAATAAATAAGACCTTACATGGTCAGGGCCCTGGTTATCTGTTAGACCTGCTTGCACCTGCTTTCTTGGTTTGCCCCCTCCATTCCACCTGTGAGGGCCCCCTGGAGATTTATTTATTTATTTATTTAAGAGTTTAACAAGGCAGGCATACTGAGTGGAGGACCACTCACTTCCAGACGTGACCTGGGGGAAATTGGGTATAGGGGAACATAGGAAGAAACTTACATACATTACAGGATTGCAAAGTATACAGAAATTCGTCCAGAGGCTGAAGACCAAATGAACATTGAGGTTGCTAGGTATTTACATAATTGTGCAAATTATCTACAGCATAAAGAACAGACATCAATAGCTTTTGAGGACCCTTCAGTGTAGCTGTGATTTTGGCATGTCTAATGGGTAGCAGGAACCAGAGAACATGCGGGCGATGTATTTGGTTAGCAAGAGCATGTGCAAGTGGCGTGAAGTGTGCATGGAGGAGAGGGTTGAGATGTCCAGGGTTCGTGGAGTGCCTGATGTCTGCAGGCAGGTCATTCCAAAGTTTGGGCATGGGATATTTGAAGGTCATTTGGCCCTTGAGGTGTGCATGAGTGGCATTTGTAGAAGCCTGGATTCTGTGCTTCTGAGTGAGTAGACTGGGGAAGGCTGAGCCAATATGGCAGACACAAGGTATGGGGGAAGGGTTTGTGACCAGAATTTGGCAATGACTTTGAAGCAGTGGATCAGTCTGCGGGACAAGAGTGAGGGCAGGGCCAGGTTCCTATAGAGGTGGGTCATCGTTGGGCAGTCCAGGCTGAAATGACAGAAGGAGTGGAAAAGGTGTCCAGGCTGGTCAGGTTAGATGAGGGTGCAGTACCATAAACTACTTCGCCATAATCAAGTAGTGCAAGAATCATTTTATGTACAATTTCCCTGCAAACTTGCTTGGGCATGCAGTTTTTGTTGTGATATAGAGCACCAAGTTTTGGGTAAAGCTTTTTGTATAGTGAATCGATATGAGTGGAGAAATCCAGATATTGGCCAAGCCAGACACCCAGGTATCTGAATTAGATACAGGACTCCAGGGGGGCCCCATCTAAGGTTAGGAAGGAAGGGCGTGAGTCTAGGTGGGAGAGCTGTGGTTGCATCCCAAAAGTAAGCGAGACTTTTTTTTTTGGATTTAGGAATAGCTGGTTGGACCGGAGCATTTGCTGTATGGCATTGAAATCCCATTGAAGCACATTTGTCACCTCGCCTGTGGAAGGGCCTGAGACGTACAGTACAGTGTCGTCGGTGTACATTTGCATAGATGAGAGTGTGCAGGCTTTTGGGAGGTCATTTAGGAATATTGAAAAAAGCAGAGAGCTCAGAACTGAGCCTTGGGGGACCCCCATAGTGACTGGAAGGGGGGGAGGATATGTGAGGGCCAATTTTTACCAACTGGTATCGGCCTACCAGGTAGGCATTGAACCATCTAGTGGCATGGTCAGAGAGGCTGGCATAATTTAGTTTGGCTAGTAACTTAGGATGGGAGACAGTGTCAAAAGCCTTGGCCAGGTCTATGAAAATGGCCTTGGTGATGTCCCTCTGTCCATCCCTGTAAGGATGTCATCAGTGATTCTTAATAGGGAGGAAATGGTAGAGTGAGACTTGCAGAAATCAGACTGATAGGAGGTGAAGAAAGAGGCAGTGTCAAGATATATGGAAAATTGGGCAAGTCCAAGGTGTTCCTGAATTTTGGCCAGGATAGGGAGAAGGGAGATGGGGCAGTAATTTCCCAGCATGAAGGGGTCACCGCCCTTCAGGAGGGGGGATAACAGTTACCTGCTTCCATGCGGATGGGATTTTGGCCATGGAGAATGAGAGGTTGAGGGGTCAGCTATTGGAGCGCTATGGCTGGGGCTGATAGGTGGAGTAATTTGGCACCCAGGCCTGTGGGGCATTTGCCTTTGTTGGGGTTAAGTGAGCACAGTGTTTGTAGCACCTCGGCTGTGGTTACTAGGTGAAAAGAGAAGCTGGTGGCGTGTGTGGAGTTCTGAGCTTTCGGATGGATATGAGGTGTGCATGGGGTGGGCGGTGTGGTGTGTGGTGTGCATGGTAAGGGCATGCAGCTGGGTAGGAGAGACGCCGCACAGCTAGTGAAGAAGGTGTTGAAGACAGAGGCTACTTCACCAAGGTCAGTGACAGTGGACCCTAGGATGGTTAGGGTCGGGGTTGATAGTAGGATGGGGGGGGGGTTTTGATAGATTTCCAAAAGTTGGTGGGTTGGTTAAGGTTAGCATTCAGGTCTGACGTGAAATAGTGATTTTTGGTCCGGCTAATCAATTTGGTACAGGTATTACAGAGGGTACGGTATCTTTGTAGGAATTCCTGGGAGCATGTTAATTTATGTTTACTCCATGCCTGATCCCTGGTATGGCAGCTGCTAATGAGATCAGTGGAGAACCAAGGAAGGTGGGATCCCCTGACTCATGTACTGTACTTCTTAGCGGAGCATGCTTATCCCAGACTGTGATGAATCTGGCCTTAAAAGTTTCATATGCATAGTCGATTGAGGGTGCCTTGGGTATGAAGGACTAGTCAATATGAGCCAGGTCATTCAGGAGAGCAGGTAGAGATAGGGATTTGTAAGATCTCCTGAGAATCATCCTAGAGGGAGGTTTTGCGGGTCTGTGCACTTTCCTGACCATGTGTATAATGTGGCGGTCACTTAGGGAGTCAGGAAGGAGACCAGCATTTATAATCCTGTGTGGGTGGGATGTGAGGGCCCAGTCCAAGAGGGAGTGGTTTGGCATTTTTGGATTTAGCCGGGTTGGTTGGGAGATTAGCTGGAAGACGTTTAGAACGTTATTTTGGTGCGTAGTTTGGTACTGTCTTTTGCTAGCCAGTTGAAATTGAAGTTGCTAAGGATATGGAGTTCGCCCCTGTGGCAGAAGACTTTAAAGTGGTCAGGTGGTCTAGGACACTGGGCAGGGGTGTACTTGAGTGCAGTAGGACCCATCACATGACAGGGGCAGAATAAGGCAGTTCAAGTTTGACTAATAGGAGTCTATTTGGGGTGTAGGTGAGAGGATTTGGACCGGGTTGAATTGTAGCCTGGTGGAGACAAACATGGCAATACCTCCCCCTCTTTTCTTGCCTTGACGGTCTTGCCTAATCACTGCATAGCCAGGGATGGCTACCGCACAGTCCATGTGGTGTGGCTTTAACCAGGTCTCTGACAGTATGAGGATGTCTGGTCGTAGAGATAGGACAGTAAGTTGCAATTCTGGTAATTTGTTCAGGATGCTGCAGATGTTGAGGTGCAGCAGTTGGATGCCCTTGAGGAGACACAGTGGAGTGTGGGGAGTGGGAGGGCTGGGACCCGGGTTAGTTTTGATATCACCTGCCAGTAGAAGAAGCAGCGTAAGAATGAGTTTGGTTTTGTGCCAAGCAGGTCTAGTCGTGTGAGAGGAGCTGGGTGCGTAAGGGGTGGGCGCAGTGACGGCTGCTGTGGGTAACATAGGACAGATAGACCAGGGAAAAAGAGGAGGGAAGAATGGTGGCTCCGAGTTCCACTTGAGCCGGACCATGTGTTAGATGTTGTGGGAAGGTGGTTGAGGGTAGGGTGGGGGGTAGTGATGGTATAATGGGATAAGGTTGAGGTCCGGTTGTGGATGGGTTGCTGGGGGGAGGGAGGCTAGGGGAATAGACAGGATGAATAATGGGAGGTAACACAGAAGCATCATGCTAAAGATTTGTAGCAGCTAGCAAGTGTAGCGGCCTCTAGTGGCCACAGCAGATAAGCTGCTAATGAGAAAGTAGACTGATTGGCTGAAAACCACCACGTGAGACCTTGTATAAATCTGAGTGCAGACTATGGGTGGTGGTGGGGGCCGTGGGGAGCCAGCGTGCAGTGCTAGCGGGGTAAAACGCATGCCGTCTGCAAGCAGCTGGCTGAGGTCCTGCAGTCACTTTGTCCCGTACCTTGATTCGCTCCAGTGGGGGGTGTTCCTGCAGTCCAATTCTGGGAGGGCAGGTAACTCAGTGCCCTCATGACCCTCATGGATCTCCTGGGGAGGGCTGGTGACTCCAGACCCTGTGATCCCTGCACTGAAAGAAAAAGAGAGAGGACAAGATTTAGAGCATGACGGAGATAGGCTAAAGGCTTCAGGTAAGAGAAGGAGATTCTCACTATGCAGTTGCAGCTGGAGCAGTGTTATAGGTTCTTGGATGGATTATTTGCTCTAAACTTAGCTGGAGCAGTGTTAAAGGTACGGAAAGAAATGTGAGCTATGTAAAATTATATAAACTGAATGACTAGCAGTACAAGGTGCACAAGTAAATGCTACAGGCAAACTGTTGGCTAGCACAAAGAAATCAGCTGTAGACACTCTTAAGGTACTTGAATAAATAACAGGCAAACTGATTGACTATGCATTGAGAAAAATCAGCACAGATAAACTATTAGTAATGCTATGCCAACTCTTAAAGGCAGTCTTGTATTTAAGGCAGTACTAGATTTATAAAGACGGTCCATATATTCAAAAATGTATTGGCGCCAAGATGCACGCCGTCTGCAAGCTGCTGGCTGAGGTCCTGTAGTCGCTTTGTCCCATACCTTGATTCACTCAGGTGGGGGGTTGGGGTTGTTCCTGCAGTCGATTCTGGGAAGGCAGGTAGCTTCAAGCGCCCTTGCGACCCTCATTGATCTCCTGGGAGGGCTGGCAACCAGACCCTCACGACCCCTGCACTTGATTAGCTCTGGTGTGGGGGTGTTCCTGCAGTCGATTCTGGGGAGGGCAGGTAGCATCAGCACCCTCGTGACCTCGTGGATCTCCTAGGGAGGCTGGCAACTCCAGACCCTCACGACCCTGCACTGATTCCCAGGATGAGGCTGAAATTGGCTGGCAACAGGGCTTTCAGTGTCGCCACCCCATCCTGTGGAATT
The DNA here is from genome assembly GCA_016271365.2 of Neoceratodus forsteri. Classification (NCBI taxonomy): domain Eukaryota; kingdom Metazoa; phylum Chordata; order Ceratodontiformes; family Ceratodontidae; genus Neoceratodus; species Neoceratodus forsteri. Next base: position 707,843,046 of record CM028135.1, on the reverse strand, counting down.
CAGCTGCCCTTGGGGTTAAGGCCCTATTCTTTGGAGGTATTCAAGGCCCGCCTTAAGGCCCTCCTATTCACCCAGGCATTTCAGGATTAATCTGTTCCATTTACAGATTTGATTACAGTTATTGGAAACTTGATGTTTTCAGCTTATTATTTATGGGAAATGTTTTTATGTGGGGTTAATTATTTATATGTTTATGTTTTCTTTTACTGTTTTTATTGATTCTGTTTTGAAAAATGTGTATATTTATCTGTACAGCACATAGATCCTCTGGGATTGGGTATCTTTTAAATAAATTTTGCCTTGCCAATTTACAAGGTGACACTTATGTGGTCATGAGATGGGATGGAAGCTTCAGCAAGTTATTAAAATAAGAAAAATGGAAAAAAAAAATAAGTCCAGAAGCATACATGATATTGGTGCATTTTGTGCCTTTTTTCCTTTAGTAGATGTCAGCAAGCCAAGGTGGAAGGAGGGTTGTGCAGCTGTCTAATGCTGGATTTTACTTAAAAGATTGGTCTGTGGGGTGGGTCGGTATGAGTGCTAAGTGGGTTGATAGGGATGGGGCCTTTTTTACTTCCATGGGGGAAGGGGTGGTATGAGGTGCTAGTGGTTGGGATATTTGGTTTTTACATGCTGCACTGGGTTTGAGCACTTGCTGTCAGAAAACCAAAACAGCAAGGGCTGCTTTGCTACTTGAGGTCTCATGTACTACATTTTACTACATAGCTGCTTCATGAGTGGTGTGCAGGGCCAACTTGATGTGAGCTACAGGTCTGAAGTAGTTTGTATCACTCTGCAGCTGCCTAATGACGAGGCAGTTATGATGATCTAGTGCTTTATGTAGGGCCTATAGGGCCCCTATAAATCAAGTTCTATTGCACTATGGCTAGCTACAATACATTAGAAAGACCCAAAATTCTTTGCAAAACTACATCAATGTTCAAGTGGCGGTTTTAAACATTATAAAAGGAAATGCAATGGTAGGATTTTTTAACCCTAACTCCACCCCCTCATGCCCCCCATGAACTACACTAAACTGAATGCCAAAGCACAATTTATATTTCAAAAAAAATGTTTTAACATCATACATAAATAACACACTATGAGAAATACTGTTATACCCCACAGTAAACACTGCACTCACTGCTGGTGTAGTCCACTCTCACAGTCTGCTACAGATCTTGTGCAGCTTTGCAACTATGTATCTGCTTGCTGCTTTGTGAGTGGCCCAGAACCACCAGCAGTGATCATGACACTACCAGCTGAGGTAAAGCTAGCACTCACACAACATTTCTTAATAATTATTAACTGTAGGAGCCTGAAACCATGATACCTGCATTGCAGTAGTACTTCCATCTATGAAGAAAGCTACGACAGAGTCTGTTGGCAACATGTGGGGAGTCATACATTCTGCCTTTGAAGAATGTATCACTATGAGCCACTGGCTTGGAACTGTATTGTGTGCCCAGACAGGAGGCTATGGGCTGGGGGAAGTATGTGGACATTAGGGTTGGCGACCCCAAGGAAGATCCTACCAGTGATTTGTCAATACTGCACAATCGAAAACCCTAACGCTTCACTTTCCTACTTTGTCCGCTGGTGTTCTTCAACCCTAATGTCTGAATTAACAGTTTTTTTTTTCTATTTATGTGCGTATTATACAAGCATATTGACACCTGTATATTAGTAATGAGCAAGCACTTTAAGGTTAAACCCTGATTTTTGCACCTTAATATCTCTGCCCCATTCTACCAATTTATTTTCTAAGAATAAGTACATTTTTTTCAACCACATTTATTAATGTGGACAACATGCGTGTGTATATGAGGGGGCAGGGCTATAGTGATGCCATAAACAGTATCTGAATCTATTCTAATCATTCTCAGATTCTTTCTTCACTTCTACTGTATGTTAAACTGAATACTTTGTTCTTTTATAATTTTGCAACCATTCAGGTGATTTGTATGATATTTGGCATGCTCCATTAGGGATCAAGGATCTTTTGATGTGGCAAGTTTTGTTTTGGTTGGATGTGCGGATGTGGGGTACAAAATATTCAGTTTAACATAGAAGTGATGAAAGAATCTGACAAAAAACAGTGATTTACACATTTTGGAATCCAATATCCCCACATGCGCATATCCAACTGAAATGAAACTTGCCACATCAAGATATCTTTGGTCATTGATGGCACATGCCTAATGTCATGGAAATTGCAAGGCTGGCTGTAAAGTTATTAAAGTGCAAAATGCAGCCAGCCCACTTGTGCAGTGGCTGAATTTCCGCATGCTATGCCAATAGCCCAGGTTCAGGAACGGTCCCAGGAAGTCACAGTGCCAGACAGGGGAGAAAGACTGAGCATCCTACAGACTGATCTCCTTCTCCAGGGGGAGATTATGGGTAGAGTGTCCAGTGCTTGATGGACCCCTGGCATAGACCAGGGGATCCATGGGCGACTGTCGCCAGTACGTTGAGAGGTGGGGTGGACACTGGAAGTCATTGCATGTCCCCACCACTGTGGCAGCATACTCAAAGATTGCTGGCCACTGAGGATGAAGACCACCTGGTACCTACTCTCTATGGTTCCCTGCCTCCTGCCGACAAATTCTGGCTCTGTGGCATTACTGGCCATGAAATCCACCCTGGGGGGAAGCCAGGGAGGCAATGTCAGTAGCAGTCCTGCTGACACCTCCCATCGTAGACGGGCCAGTTCTGTGCCGTAGCCACGCCTTGGTGGGGAAGTCAGGGGGTATCTGCAGGGATATGACAATTAGGGAATGAGGCAGGTAGGTCTGGGGCTTGTGCAGAATAGTGGGGCAGCTGGCAGCCAAAAAAGCTCAAAATGCAATCGAATCCTGTTTTGCGGTCAAAGAATTCTGTTTCATGATCAAGAAATACTATTTGCATGGCACTATATGACTTCTCCCATAGTAAATAATGGGAAACTTTAACATTTAATAACTTTTGAATGGATTAATATTTTTTCATCAAACCTTCAAAAGGCACATCTGTGACCCAAGACTAGAAATTCTACACTTCTCAACTGGATACTGGTCAATCGACCTGGTAGAATTAAAGCAGCCATCTTAATACCTGACTCTGTCAGCGACCATTCTCTTATCTTCTACATCTGGAGGAACAACTCCCACAATGTTCCCCCAAAGATCTTGATTGCCCATGACCTCTCCATGTTTGATCAAGCTGTCTTTCTCAATGACTTAAGTGAGATACACTGGAATGACTGCAACTACCTAACTAATGTTGACCAAGCTCTGGACTTCTTCATCCACAATTTCTTAAGTGTTCTCAATTAACATGCCCCCTTGAAACAACACAGAGTTTGTGGCAAATGCTTGTACTAGCTGGATCAAGAACAAAATAAATTAATGAAACTCAGGGATAAGGCATGAGGGCAATTCAAACTCTCTGGTGAGCACACCGATTGGCTGAATTTCAGGACCCTGAGAAACAACTGCAAAAAAGAGCTCAAAAATGTTAAATGGCTATACGTCAGGTCCCTCTCGACCGTAAAATTTCTGGAAACAAATCAACTACCTCCTAACGGATGTTCAGCTATGAACATACGAACATATGAAATTTTCCAGCAGATAAAGGCCTAGAGGTCTATCAAGTCTGCCTCGAATGTGCAGCTAGAACCCCTTATTCTGCAGCTACCCCTCCCTTCCACCCTTCCCTTCATTGACCCTCCCCTTGCCCTGTCCCATCCCCTTTTAGCAGTCCACTATTCTACTGGATACCTCTTCCGCATGAGCGAATGCATTCGACCCAGCTACCACCCTCTCTGTAAAAAAGTGTCTCCTCATCTTCCTCCTGAACTTTCCTCCCTCCAGTCTCATATCATGGCCCCTGGTTCCCTGCCCTCCCTTACTTTGAACAGCCCCTCTGTACCTGTCTTGTTTATTCTTTTTGTGTACTCAAAGGTTTCAATCATGTCCCTCCTTCCCTCCTCTCCTCCAGCGAGTACATGTTCAACTCCCTCAGCCTCCTCTCATATGATAAGTCCCCCAGCCCCTTGATCATCTTTGTTGCCCTGCGCTGCAGCCCATCCAGTAACTTAATGTCCCTCTTCAGATATGGGTGCCAGTACTGCACATAGTACTCGAGGAACAGTCTAACTAATGACCTATACAGTGGCAGAATCACCTCCTCCCTTCTCGAGGATATACCCCTTGCAATGCAACCCAGCATTTTGTTGGCCTTTGCAGCTGCCTTCCTACATTGTGCCAAGTTGTTCATTGACCCTGTAATGAGCACCCCCAGATCCTTCTCCTCCTCTGTCTGGGCTAGCTGTACTCCCCCCAGCTAGTAACTTCTTCTTGGGTTCTTCACCCCAAAATGCAGCACCTTGCACTTTTTGGCATTAAACCCCAGTTGCCAGGTGTCTGACCAGGTTTCAAGCTTTGCCCGATCATCCTGCAACCCTTCCATCCCCCTAGGTAATCCATTACCACTCCATCTTAGTATCATCAGCAAACAGACTAATCTTGCTCCTGATGTCCAATGATATGTCTGCAATGAATAGCCCAAACAACACTGGTCCCAACACCGAGCCCTGTGGAACACTGCTCGTCGCTATCCTTGGGTGTGAGAGTTCCCCACCCACCACCACCCTATGTTGTCTTCCCTGAAGCCAGTTTCCTATCCATCTCACCAGCTTTAGCCCACCTCTGTGCCTTCTAACTTACTTCCCAGCCTCCCATGTGATGCCCAGAGAATTCTAGTTTATGACCAACTGGTATCAGAACCAGATGCATTAGCGAATGCATTTAACAACTTTTTCACTAATCTAGACAAATACAAAGACTCCAGTCTGGGAAACTTGAGCTCCTCACATTCCGACACTCATCACAGTCCCCTATTCCACTTCCATCTAATCTCTCAGAAAGACATCCTCAGTCTGCTAAGATCTCTCAAACAGAAGGCCTCCCCAGGCTTTGACAAACTGGAGCCGAAATTCCTGAAACTAGCCTCCTCAATTATAGCAACCCCAATTAGGAACCTATTTAACAAGTCCCTTCTTCTTGGCCAATTCTCCACAAAGTGAAAAATGGAGATAGTTGTCCCCACCCATAAAGGCGGTGCTAAGGACCTGGTGAAAAACTACTGACCGATATCTAGACTCAGAGCACTTGCAAAGAAATTGGACAAGCTGGCGTATTTACTTATTTATTTTTTATTTTAATTTACATTTTGTACTTTTTTCTCCCATTTTTTCCCCTGACCCCATTCTTAGACACAAACGTATGCGTGTGGAGGTATGCGCACACTGCGTTCCAAGACCTCCCATCTTGCCACCCCTTCCAACCTACACTGCCATTGAACCTCCACCCGGTGGCAGTGGAATTATGGGTGGGGGTGATGAGCTCCCCCTTGAGGGGAGATCTGCTGTAAAGTTGCTCGATCCCACTCCTCCCTCCCCCCCCTTATGCCAGCACCCCATCGACCTGAGGTTGTCCCCATACCCAGGTCACCGGTGTAACGTGAGGTAAGCGCCCAGTGCCTTAGCCATCAGCACCACTGGGCCAGTGAAGAGAGAATTTGGTTTATAACCAGATCCAGGATTATATGGAACTCTATCACCTGCTTTCAGATGTGCAGCACGGCTTCAGGAAAAATCACTGGACCAACACAGCCCTTGTCAGGTTTACAACTGAAGTACTCAGGGCAATGGATCAAGATTTGGCTTCAGGAGCACTATTCCTAGACCTAACAAAAGCATTCAACGTGGTGGACCATGATCTCCTTATCAACAATCTTGGTCATCTCAGACTGGACACCCATGCCTGCACTTGGTTTCGACACTACCTATGGGAAAGGAATCAATTGGTTAAATGAAAGGGTAAGAAAGCCAATCTATAACTGGTTAACCAAGGAGTTCCCCAAGAAGCCATCCTGGGACCCTGACCGTTCTCTGTCTTTATAAACAACATGCCTAAATACTGCGGGAAGGGGGCAATATCCAACTCTATGCTGATGATGCAATTATTTACCGAAGCTCTAAGGACATGAACCAACTAAACCTGGACCTCAACGCTGACTTTGGAATTCTGGAAAACAGGCTCATGGACAACAAAGTGGTCCTAAACCTGCAAAAATCAAAGGCCATGCTATATGGCTCCAGACACCTGGGTGCCGATAGAAACAATCTTCTTAATATGCCTCATCTAGTGGCATCAGGTTGGAGGCCTGTGCATCCATAAAGTATCCAGATGTGCATCTCAACTAAGAGTTAACCCTGAAATTGCCTGTGGAGGCATTAACTAAATCTCTCCATCAAAAAATCAGACTACTATATAGACTAGGTGGATACTTAAGCAGCGAAGCTCAGTTGGCAATTGTGACAGGAATCTTCCTTCCTATTCTACTATATGGTGTCTCCTTCTACAACCTCTCCAAAGCACCAAACTTGCCAAACTTAGAGTCCTCTATCACAAAGTTGCTCACTTTGTATCTGCTGCTCACCCTGAGACCAACACTGTGGTGTCCTCGCTTCACTAAACTGGCCAGTACTTGAGGTGAGGCTAGCCTACCCTACCCTCTGCCTTGCCTTTAAAAGGATTACAATTTCAGCCTCCCCCAGCCTTAATGGGCTACTCCAGTACAAAATTCACAGACAGGAGCTTCGGACATCCATGAGCACTGCTCTGGCAGTCCCAAAGTCTAGATCATGTGCAGGGGAAAAGTTCTTTACTATCTCTGCCACTGTCCTCTGGAATAGCCTACCTTCAGAAGTGATGAGCTGCACTACCCTGAAGGCCTTCAATGCTGCTCTGAAATCTCACATGCTAGTGACTAGGAAATGCAGCTGTAACTTATGCTGTGGACTTAAATCATAGTATGTCTGCATGAACTCTTGACCTACTCCAAAGTTTGGGGCCTTCTAATCTAGGGCACTAAACCCTACCATAAACATTATTATTAGTAGTATCAGCACACATCTTTCCTCACCTGAGATGGCTACCTTGAAATGGGTGTGCGCCCACATGTTCCAGTTACAGCATCTGCACTTCTCCATTACCCCACCAAACCTGCTTCTTTAATCTCTCTCTCCCAATTGGTGACTTACTCAAGTTAAATCTATTGCAAACATGTAGGCTTTTAATTGTTCCTGAATCTGTGTGTTGGATTTCTATGACTCCAAGCCTTGTAACTAAACTTGCAAATGTGTAATTCTTCTGTGTATTGTTATCCTGCCTCTTTATGTTGGTTCCTATGGAATGTAATTAACTCTGGGTTGCCCCTGAAAATGGGACACCATGCCTCAATGGGCCTACCCGGTTAACAAATTTCAATAAATAAATAAATGGAGTCCCAAAATGCCTAAGTCACCATTTTTGTCAAATTCTTTCCTCACTCTATGTTAAACTGAATGTTTTGTGCTTCAATAACTTACAACCTTTTAAGTGATTTGCATGAAATTTGGCATGTGCCATCAGTGACCAACAATGTGGCATGTTTTGTTACAGTAGGATGTGCAGGTGCAGAGATATGCGTCACAAAGAATTGTAAATTACAATTTTATCAAATTCTTGTCACCGTGTGCTGCACAAAATGGTGTGGAATTTTGGTCTGAAATTTTAGTGCATAGGTTTTGGGTCACAGTGGTGCCTTTTGAAGTTGGTGAAAAATATGAATCCTTCCAAATTTATTAAATTTGAAAGTTTCCCATTTTTTCCTACTGGAGAATTTAGATGTATGGTTTGAAACATGATTCTTTGATAGCTAAACAGGATTCTTGATTGCAATTTGAGCAAAAAGAAAGTTTACATAGTTGTTTCTTTGTCACCTTATAGCAAAGAAACGGTTTGGAATTTTGAACTGAAATGTTCATGGTAGAAAAGGCTTGCTCCACAGATGTACCTTTTGCTTGGTTTTGTGAAAATATATTACTTTGGCTTGGAGTTCTGTGGCTTTGAATTTTGGTTGATTTTCCCATAGGATAACATTGTACTGGGAGGTTTACAGAGCTGTTTCTTTGTCACTGTGATGCTAAGAAATGGTTTTCAATTTTGTGCTGACATTTTTAGAGTACTGAGGCTTCCTCATATGTGTCTTTTGCTGGTTTGGTGAAAATATATTACTTTCATTTCATTTTTATTTTATACCGAAAGGCCTGTGGGCTAAAACCCATTTTCACAGACATCCAGTTTAGACATATAAAACATAAAAAGACATCTTAATAAAATCTTAAACACACTTTAAAAATTACAGGGTTGCTAAGACTAGGTAAAACACCTACAGACAGAGTTATGGACTAGGTGAAACACCTACAGGTAGAGTTCATATACATTTTCCTTCTAGGCGCTGTCTTAAAAATTGATATCTTTGAACAACATGTAACAGTGCTCAGTAATTCATTGTAGAGTTTAGGGGCTGAAAAAGTCACAGAATTTTTGGGAAACACAGTATGATAAAATGGTATCTGAAAGGAATGTTTACTTTGCAAACATGTATAAGAAGTTAAGGGAATTCTTGGAAATAGACTTATTATACTATTCAGGAGTATCCCCAGCTTAACCTTATACAAAAATTCAAGGACCTAAGGTTAAACCGCTCCACCAGTGATGGACATTTAAATGATTTATACAAAAACAATATTATGTGGATCTGGGCAGACCTGCTGTGAAATGTATGGCTGAATGATAAGTTGTCGAAGTTTTGTTAATAATCTTTCAGATGTATACGAATAAACTACAGAACCATAGTCAATTATAGAAAAAGAAGACTATAGGTTAACAAATTTCTAGTTTTCGACTACCAATGATGTGTTCTGATTTGATTATAGAAACCCCAATCTTTTTATGTAATCTACTTATTAAATCCAAAATATGTAATTCAAATGAAAGGTATGGGTCCAAAATTAGCTTCCAAATATTTGAACTACTTAACTTGTTCTATAAATGCACCATCGCTATCCAAAATATTCAATTTGAAAGATGTTGATTAACTGGCTGTGTAAAAAAAACATTGTCTTGGTCTTGACTGAATTCAAAACTAGTTCATGGGTTTCAAACCAGTGATGCAGTAAGCTAAAGGCAGATTGAAGAGACTCTTTAAGGGATGGTAAACAAGTTCTTGTACAAAACAATACTGCATCATCTGCATATAAGATTAATTCTGTTTGAGAAAAAATAGTGAATAAAGAGTTCACAAAAACAGAAAATAAAAATGACTCTAATATGGAGCCCTAGGGGACTCCACACCTTAGCTGTGATTCATTTGAAAATAAATGGTTAACTACTATTTTTTGACTCCTTAATAAAAGGTAGTTTCCAAACTAGGAAATCACATCTTTAGAGAAAAGACACGGGTAAACATTCAGGAGCTCAGCATGATCCACCAAGTCAAATGCCTTGGTGACATACACAAAACACGCTGCAACATATTTCTCTTCATCTAGCCGGCACAATGAAGCGACTTATGAACATTACCAAGGCAATCTCAGTATTATGGTTGGATCTAATCCCATGCTGAGACTCCTTCCCTAGATTGTACTTTTCCAAGTGTCTGGTAACTTGGCTCAGCACAATTTTTCTAGAATTTTAGATAGTGGAGCCAATAAAAGAAATTGTATTATAATTATTAATGTTAGACCAAGAACCAGATTTAAAATGAGTTTGACAATAGAGCTTTTCCAAATCCTAGGATAAACATGATTGCAATGTCAACCACCCCTATCCAGTCCCCTCGGCTGTCTAATACACCCTATGTCACCTCTACCTGCTGCCTCCTCTGTTCTCTATACCTGCTCATTCTTTGTTTCACAGGTAAGCACAAATTAATTTGTCCATGTAGGTATCAATGTAGACTGCTGTACAGTCACTTTGCCATGTATGGACAATTTGATTAATATGTTGCACCATGTTTAACAGTAGTACTATTTGCAAAGTTGTATGCAGAGAACCTGAATAATAGTTCATATGGCAGAAGGGCAATATGTGATAAAGTCTGTCTATACATAGACTCATATTCATCTGACAATTCAACATTGCAAGTGTCTGTGCAAGACAAAATACTTTTTCTACATAGTGCACTAGTTAAGAATCCCCTCATGCCCTATGCCCCCCCTTGTGCCCTATGATACCCTCAGTGCCCCTTCTGTCCCCATTCACCACCTTCCCAGCCCCGCAGCTCACTCTTGGACCTGTCAAGCAGTGGTGCAGGCACTTAGACCACCTGCTGGTTGGTCCAGGTGGAGCCCCCTGTTGTGGCCATGACAGGGCTTGCAAAATACAGAAGGAGATGTTGCAGCCCAAGATGGCACAAGCCCTCTTGTGACGGGTGCATCAGATGTTTTGATGCAGCCATGATGCAAGGGAGCTTTGGCACAGCTATCATCAGGATTGATGCAGGCTGTGTTTGAACATTGTGAATGACGTAAGTCACCCTAGCATCAACATCTTTTTGACACAAGTCCCTTGAGTCATTCAAGCCCCTTGAAAATTGGGTTACTTGGGCTGCAGAACTGGACACAGTACTCAGGTGGGGTATTACCAGTGATCCATATAGGGAAATGACCACCTCCCTCTTTCTTCTGGTGATACTGCTATCTGTGAACCCCAGCATTCCACTAGCCCTCTTGACTGCCTTGTCACATTTCCTGGCCACCTTTACATCATCTGATATGATTACCCCCCAGATCTCTTTCTTGCTTGGTCATTGTTGGTATTACTGTACTTCCTCCATTTTGTACTCTGCCCCGGGTTTCTGTGGTCCATGTGTATTACTTTACATTATTTTTTGCAATAAAACCTAGCTGCTTGGTTACCCAGTCAAACAAATCTATCAGATTTGTTTAGCATGATCTTCCCTCTGTGAGACTTTTTCTACTAACATCTTTCAGCCACCCCTTGTTTTCCCTAATATCTGTTTATATTTGTATGCATCTATTTTCATTTTCACCAGATGTCCCCATCTCTGTCTCCTTCCCCCACATTTGTCACCTTTCAGTCTTCTTACTAGGCCTTGTTAATTAATCCCCACCTGGGAACTTTTCTAGCTCATTCACTGCTATTATGCTTTGTCATTCCCATCATCTTCTTTTTGTTTTCCAGGTTATTTCTTTGTCTTGCCATTTATCACATTTCCTCCCAGAGCCTCTCCTTTTTTTCTTCCATATATATATATATATATTCTTATTTTACCTCCTCTAAGCTAACTTTGCTTTTTTCTTTTTTACATATTTCCTAAAGAAGACCTAAGGTCAAAACATATTTTTTTAACTTTATTTTCTATTTTCAGCGTGCATTTAAAGAGACTTACCAGTCTCAGTAGTTGCCCCGACCATATTGGTGCCTTACCCCTTCCGTATGTTCCTGGTGTTGTATTTCCAAAATTCGTTTAACAGCTTTTAAATAATTTCACTCATAAAATTACCCCCACTGGGTCTCTCCTACTTCCCATTTTTTTTAGTTACTGATGCTCCAACCCCATGCACAGCAAAAGTTATGACGTGATGCCAGGAAGAGTGCAGGGATAAGCTCCACTTTACTGTATGGGTGGTACCTTTTGGGTAGTGTTTCTGTGTGTAATGATCCGGTTGGCGGTGGCGTGGGCACCGGTTAGAGCTAACAAGAGGTCTTGTTGATCGACCAGTGCCATGTTTCATCGCCATCTGCCCATTACAATATAGAAACACTACCCAAAAGGTACCCCCATATACTAAAATGGAGTTCATCCCCATGATCTCCCTCGCATCACATCATAACATTGTTGTGTGTGGGGGCGGAGCATCAGTAGCTAAAAAAAAAATAGGAAGTAGGAGAGACCTGGTGGGTGTAATTTTACGAGTGAAATTATTTAAAAGCTGTTAAACAAATTTTGGAAATAGCAACACCAGGAACATATGGAAAGGGTAAGGCACCGATCAGGTAGGTGCAACAGCAAATGTAGTTTACTTGGTACCTCTCTTTAATATTACCATTTTGTTTTGCCTGTGAAACTATGTGTCCTTGGGTCTGATAATTCATTATATTCCAGATATTCCACAATTCTTGCCTTTAATAGTGATTCCATTAACTTCCCACCACCAATGCCAGGCTGACTAGCCTATAATTACCCACCTCTTCTTTGCTGCCACTTTTGTGAAGTTGGATTACATCTGATTTCTCTAGTGTTCTTGGACCGTGCTGGTCTCCAGTGATCTGTTAACTAAGTCTGTCAGAGGCACAGCTAGTATCTCCCTGAGCTCTCTCAGCACCCTTGGATGCACACTGTCTGGCCACATAGCTTTGTCCACCTTCAGATTAGTGAGTTCTTTTTGGCCCTTCTCCTCAAAAAAGGGACTAATGTCCCTTTCCCTCCCCTCACAGCCACTGGTGCATTTGTGTGGTCCCTCTCCTTCACCTTCTACTCCGAACACTGAGCAGAAGTATTTGTTTAAGATGACTGCTTTTTCTTGGCCCCCCTCCACACAGTCCTTCCACTCTTTAAACCTACAATCCCTGCCTTTGTTTTAGTTTCTTGCTAACATACCCCCAAAATATATTGTCCCCTTTTGATACTGCCTGAGCTATTCTTTCTTCACTTTGTGACTTTGTGCTCCTTACTGCTTTCCCTGCCTCTCTGTTTTCCCTGATGCACTTCCTTATCCTTCTCCTCATCCCTGTAGGTCTCCTTATACCTTCTGAATGCTGCTCTTTCAGCTTTTACCTTTTGCCACCTCTTTCAAAACCATAGTGATCTCTTCTTCCTTTTTCTTTTGCTTATGTGCTTGACACTGAGGTTTGTTGCCTTGGCTATGCCTTCTTTTAGTTTGTCTCACTTTTCCTCCACCCCCAGGTCATCTTCCCCCTGCCAGGTCATTCCTGAGGCATTCAACAATCTTTGTACTATCAGCCCTTCTGAAGGCCAGGACCCTCGTCCCGTGTGGTTGGAGTCTGCCACTGTTGTTATGTTGAACTACACTGTATGATGATCACTGATCCCCACATGGCTTCCAACCTTGATATTTGAATTACTGTTAGTAAGAACCAGGCACAGTATTGCCCCATCATAAGCGGGTTCACTGACTTCTTGCCTGAAAAATGTCTCTTGCAGGGAGTCCAGGATGTCCCTGCTCCTAGCTGATGCTACAGCAGAAAGACTCCAAACTACATCCAGCAAATTGAATTTCTCCACCAATAACACCTACTCCTTTTCTGCCATTTTGCCCATTGCTTCTAACATTTCTTTATCTAACTCCTCCCCTGTGTCAGAGGCCTGTAGAACACTCCTGTCCAAATAGTAGCTCTGTTTCTCGACTTAAGGGTGACCCACATCACCTCAGCCCTCACTGAATTCCCTATACCTCCATTGCTTTTATGTTTTCCTTCACATAAAACACCACTCCCCCTCCTTTCTTCCCTACCCTGTCTCTTCTGAGCATTGTATAGCCTGGTATGATCAAGTCCCAGACATAGTTGTCAGTACACCATGATTCGTTAATGGCCACAGTATCAAGGTCTGCATTGCCATGATGGCCTCTATGTCTAGGATCTCATTTCCCAGACTTTGACACACATGGCCTTCTATATTTTGTAAGCTCTCTTCTTGTCACTTTCTCCTTTTTCCAGTTTTCCCTATTCCTCACCTTTCTCATTTGCTCTTTTCCACCCCTTCCTCCTTTACTAATCCCCTGCTTTCTTGAATAACTTGCATCCTCGTGGGACTCTTTCCTCTTGGAATCTCACTACTCTCTATTTCAGCCTGTGGTGGGCCATTTTATGCCTCCCCTAGTTCTTCCGTCACCCCCCTTGGCAAGTTTAAATGCCCATGGAAGTAACATTTAAACCGTTCACTGAGGACTATGGTTCCCTCCTGGATGGAAGCAGGACATTACCTTGGAATAGGCTCTTATCTTTCCAGGCTTTCTGACAGTCCCCAATCTATACATATCTCTCCTCTCTGCACCATTCCTTCTATCATTACTTGAAGGCCTTATTGTGGAGCCCTCTCCTTCCCATATAGTACAAGACATACTCACCACTCACATTTTAAACACATGGGAAACACAGGATCAACCAGATAAATTATCTAACTTTACCAAAAATGACATTTACACACAGAGCAGACAACAGCAATTCATCATTACATTTAAGTTCATGAAATACCCTTATGAAGTTATTGCATTAGCAGCCATACTGACTCTGACCAGAGTTTGTTTAGTGCTATTAATGTGTGGTGCACACATCTGGGTCCTTTCACTCTGGTTGGAAAGAAGCATTTGACACCTGCAGCCTGATAGGACTCTCTCAGGTTTTGTGGTTTAGTGGTGAAAATTGATAAAATTGGTATATCCCTAGCAGTAGTTGGTCAATTTTTTGTGATAGATTATGCTTTTTAACACATCCTTCAGGGATAATTTTAGCCAATGTGCATTGCAGTGTATTGTGACAAGATTAGTTCAATCCTTTTTTAGTAGAGCAGCTACTCCCTCCTTTTACTGGTCATCACTGCTGCCCATCCGTGGTTAGCCCCACCAATTTTATTTTCCAGTTATCTGACTCAGTCTGCGAAAGCATGACCTGATTGATAACTCTTGTAATTGATGCTGCATCTGCTTTATGTAGGTTTTTGAGGGACACAAAGTGAACACTGGACACCCCTAGAAGCATAGAAATTGTTGGCAGATAAGGACTGCTAAGCCCATCTCATCTGCCCGTAAGCCCTACACTTGTTTGTGGCCTCTGTCCCTACCTGGTAAACAGCTTTTTGGCACTCCTTCCCACCTCAAAGGTTCCACTACGCCTGTCCTAGGCATGTTTAAACCCTTCCACTGTGATTGCTCCCACCACCTCCTGTGGTAGACCTTTTATGTGTCCACTACCCCTCCATGAAAAAAACTTCCTCACATTTCCCCTTAACCTGCCACCTTCCAATTTCATATTATGCCCCCTCGTTCTTGTACTCCTCTTAAATTGGAAGATGTTGCCCCCTGCACCTTGTTAATGTCCTTAATGTACTTAAATGTTTTTATCATTTCACCCCAATCCCTCTTCTCCACCAGTGGGTACATACTGAGGTCCTATTATCTCTCCTCATATGTTTTCTGGTGCAAGCCCTGTACCATCTTTGTTATCTTTCTCAGGACTGCCTCTACCCTATCAATGTCCTTATGAAGGTGCGGCCTCCAGAACTGCACACAGTACTTTCAGGTGAGGCCTCACTAGTGTTTCAAACAATGGCATCACCACCTCCCACCTTCTGCTAGTGATACCTTTGCCTATGCATCCCAGCATGCCACTGGTCCTCCTGCAGGCTTTGTACTGTACTCTGTTTAGACACCTTTAGGTCATCAGAAATGATAACCCCAGATCCCTTTCTTCCTTGGTGATAGTTAGCAACTCCACCCCATCCTGTAGCTGTTCTCAGGGTTCCGTCTTCCCAGGTGCATTGTTTTGTACTTCTTTGAATTGAATCTCAGTTGCCATACCTCGGACCATTTTGCAAGCTTCTCCAGGTCCCTCCTCATTTTCTTTCACCCCATCTGCAGTATAATACCCAGTTGCAGAGCTTGGTATCATCTGCAAACAGGCAGACATTACCCTCCATCCCTTCTGCAATGTCACTAGTAAAGACATTAAACAGGACTGGCCCAATGACTGATCCCTGAGGTACCCCACTGGTCACCCCCCTCTCCCCGGATTGGACTCCATTTATCACAACCCTCTTCCTCCTCTCTGTTAACCAGTTTCTAACCCAGTTTACCACCTTTTGTCCCATGCCCAGATCACCTATCTTGGTAACCAGCCATTTATGTGGGATGGTGTCGAAGGCCTTGCTGAAATCGAGGTAGGTGACATCCACTGCCTCCCTCTAATTTACCTCCTTCGTCACCCAGTCAAAAAATCTATCAGATTTGTCTGACATGACCGCCTTGGGAATCCATGTTGTCTCAGATCCTGGGCACCGTTGGATTCCAAGTGTGCCATTATTCTTTCTTTCAGCAGTGCCTCCATAATCTTACCCACTACTGAGGTGAGGCTGACCTGCCGACAGTTCCCTGGCTCCTCCCCTGCCACCACTTTTGTGTAGAGGGACTACATGTGCCCTCCTCCAGACAGTCCTCCTGAACTATTCCTGTGTTGACTGACTGTGTGAACATGACTGCCAGAGGCACTGCTAGTTCTCTTCACAGCTCCCTTAACCCTCATCCTGCCACCGACGAGATAACTCGTCATAAGTAACTGCAGTCTCTACTGCCGCCGAAGAGATAACTCGTCTTCAATATCACTTTTTTTTGAGCTGCAGTGCATAAACAAAGCTGCCCCTTTTAGAAATCTGCCTAGTGCATGGCAACGCAGGGACCTGTGGCTAACTGTTATTGGTTGATTAAGGATCCCAATAACAGCTCACCAGAGGTCAGCAGCATTTTCCCTGAACACATGTTGCCGAGAGTCCTTTTGCTTCATTTTCTGCTTCTGCACTGAAGTTCCAATAGAATCTATCACATTGTCTACAAGTCATCAGAATATGCGAGGCACTCAGAGAATACTTGCCAGAAATCCATTGCTTTGTTTCGTGAGGGAACTTGAGCAAGGCTTTTGTGAGGTATGTTTTGAAGAATGGACAATATAATGGGAATCCAACTGGCAGCAACAGTAAGGGTGTGATGTAGGGATGTGAAAGTATACATGGAAGTATTTACAGTCTCTTGAAAATAAACCCATAATAAAACAGTTTTTCGTGGGTCGGTCCTTCATGCAACCAGAAATTGTCTTAGGGCTTCTCGAGTGCACTAATGATTTGAATAGGCAGATTTTAGGTAGCCTTTGTTTATGAAGTACAATTTGAGAAAGCCAGTTCCTCACTACTGAAGTGTGTTTCTGTTTCTAAATACTGAATTTATTTGTTATCCTCAATGATATTGTTGGTCTCCACAGTATAAGAAAAAAATCCTGTTGCAGTCGGCATTATTTTCATGTCGCTAAATTTTGGGTCTTTTATTTTATCTTTTATATTTTTATTTTGGCTTGGTCATACCTAAGATTTTATTTTCTATATAAGTTCCATTTTGGCTGGTGATTTGAACAGTTCGCAAACCAACATTCGGAGGGGTGGGAGTTTTGCAGCACTAGCAGTTCTGTAATATGGGCTTTCAGCAAACTGCCCAGTCCCACCAAAACACAGCACCTGTTTTACCCCAAACTGTATTCCTCGTTGCTTTGTGATTTTTTTTTGACTTGCTGCTTTGTCCTCCACCCGCTGCCCCCGTGTGCTCAAAGAACAAAATTGCCGAAAAAATTAGTGAATTGCGAACAGAAGCATTCATAAATCCCTACTGGTTGCACTTTCTACATGGGTGTCTAAATTGTATTTTTTTATGGTCGATATATCAAGCAAATTTTTGTTTGTGTAATTCCTGCGTAGTTCTGTTTTTTTTGGCGCGCGATTGGAGCTGTCTACCGAACGTTCATAATGACGCCACCATTCTGAATCTCGCCACCATTCTGAATCTCGCCACCATTCTGAATCTCGCCACCATTCTGAATCTCACCTTCAGCAATCGGTAGGAGGGATCATTTTGTTTGAAATAATGGGCTTTACTTATGGTGCTGTCTCCCTTTTTTAGCTTCATTTTTGTGTGTTTTCGTTTATCAATTTACAGTAATGCAGTTCTCGATAGAATCCCTGTGTCTTGCCATCCACACAGCTCAATTTGAGGGATACAGAAAGTCCATGTCCAGTTCGTTTTGGGTGGTGGGGAGCTCATTGTGGTGTTTGTCTGTTTTTTGATGTGGGGTGGTGGAACAATAGTCCTGGAAAATGTACTGGCAAGTCAGTCCCTGCTGAGTGCACAGTATTGTGAGAAATTAGTACAGTAGTAAATGTATTTAGTTTTGGTAACTGGGTAAGGGCCATTGGGCACAAGTGTCTGTTTTTCAGGGTGATCTGTGTGCACTTGGTGATTATGTCACACAATATGCAAGTAGAGGTTGTGGGAATTGAACCCAGGTCTGCTGGATGTACAGAGCTCCTTCACTGCTTGTTACTCTAATCTATAGATTATACTGCCAGAAACTTGAGAGGGTGGTGGAATAGGCTCCATGTGGAGTTGATTGGAGAGATAACCATGGAAGGCTTCAAAAGAGCATGGGACAGACCCAAGGGTTTGTAGTTGTGGGGGGGGCATGTCTGAGCAAAAGGCAAGTGGGCAGACTAGGTGGGTCTGATGGTCCTTTTCTGCTGTCACATTTCTATGTATCTATATTCTAGAATTAATACTGTTCCCTGCTGTCCAGTGGTCCTCTACCCCCTTTGCTCACAAGACTGTGCTTAGTATAAATGTTCCTCCTAATCTAGTGGTCCTCCCACGCACAATTACCTGTCTGTGTCATGCATTAATGTGTCCTTGTGTTCAGTGGTTCCCTGCCCCCAAGTCATTTGTTCAAGATCTCTCCATAGTAGAAAGCCCTCATTGTGTCTGCCCAGGACACACTACCACCACCCTTCTGCCCCCATGACCAGAGCCCCCACTGCCATAACTGTCTCAAACCCCCCCACTCACCACCACAGAAGTACACTGTCTGAATGCAGGAAGCAATCACATTCCTACAGTAGGTGCATGATTGTTCCCTGTCATTCCGATGGTGGCTTGCCACAGTGGTGAGCAGAGGGGTTGAGCTGGTCACTGCAGCGGAGAGCTTGAACTAGGTGGGGGCCAGGAGGAGTGGTGGTGTGTCTGGAGTGAGCCAAATGGTGAGGCATCTGTGCTATGCGAAGAAACTGGAAAGGAATTAGAAACATAGAAACATAGAAGTTGATGGCAGATAAGGGCCACAAGGCCCATCCAGTCTGCCCATTTCTTTTTCTACCTTATAAATGTGCCATCGGCCTTTGCTCTGTCAGTGGCCTATCTATTCATACTCATCTGTATTGCTCCCTTATGCCTGTTCCATGCCTGTTTGAAGCCCTGCACTGTGTTCATAGCCACCACTTCCTGAGGTAGGCCATTCCATGCATCCACCACCCTTCCTGTGAAAAAGAATTTCCTCACATTCCCCCTTAATCAGCCTCCCTCTAATCTCATGCTGTGTCCTCTTGTCCTGCTATTTTTCTTATATTTAAACATGTTAGACTCACCTTGTTAATGCTCTTAAGGTGTTTGAATGTTTCGATCATATCACCTCTCTCCCTCCTTTGCTCAAAGGGTATACATATTGAGCTCCATTAATCTGTCCTCATATGTATTCTGATGCAGTCCCTGCACCATTTTGGTTGCCCTTTTCTGGACTGCCTCAATTTGGTTAATGTCCTTGTGAAGGTGTGGCCTCCAGTACTGCACGCAGTACTCCAGATGGGGCCTGACCAGTGTCTTGTAAAGAGGGATTATTACCTCCCTCTTACTACGAGTTGTGGTACCCCTACTAATACACTCCTAACATCCCCCAATTGGGGTGAAAGGGGACCACTAGACACCAGGAAACATTAATACATAACACAGGTGGGTGACCAGAGACAAGAAGATCCATTGAAACCCAGGTAACATTAATACATATTACAGGTGGGTGATCAGGGAGGGGGACCACTGGACACAAGGGAACATTAATACAGGTGGGTGATCAGAGAGGGGGGCATTGGACACCAGGGAATATTAATACATAACATGGACAGGTAATTATAGCTGTCAGTATAATGTAGTGGTTAGAGTAATAAGCTGTGAATGAGAATGGAACATCTAACAGATCAGGGTTTGATTCCCACACCCTCCACTTGTATACTGTGTGACTCTGAGCAAGTCATTTAACTATCCCAGTGCTCCATACCTGGTTACCAAAAGAATAATAATACAAAAAAAAAAATTAAAATGGGAGACCACTGGACACCAATGAATGTGCTTTTGGCAGCCCTAGCAAGTGCAGTGTTGTGAAGGTTGCAATCTCTTTTTACTCTGGGCGTTTAATTGTATGAAGTGTGCTGTTTAAATGTATTTTTCTTACTGAAAATTTCAGGAAAGTTTTATTGCAAAAAAAAAAGAATGTATGTTTTTAGGTTTTCTTTTTGCTTCCGTGCCTCCACCTTTCATCAAGCCCCTGTGCCTTTAGCCTCTTGGCCCCATCTGCTACTCCGCCACTGTTGGAGCCCATGAAGTTTTTTTCTCAGTTTTTCCTGTTCCTCAGACCCTCCTACCTCCCCTACACTGGTTTGCTCACCGTCAGGGTTGGCACACATGCAATGACACCCTTGTGAAGAAGGCAAGCTCCCCGGCCCACTGCAGAGGTCACTGCAGTGGTGGAACTGCATTGCTATCCCTCTGTGGCTGTGAGTGCTTTTGCATGTTAGTGCTACCACAGCCCCCTTGGCCACCTGACCAGCTCCCAGTTTTGCTCCTGACACTGGGTCTTTAGCATGGGAGCGTGTTGCGCTACCCAGTAGGCCATTGGGTGACCCGTTTTAAGTTTTTTTGTAGTTGTAGGGAGGTTAATAAAATAGAGTACATGAATGTTCCTTATGAAGGTTAGTTTTTCCATAAGGTTGCGCTGTGGATTTCTGTGTGCTTGCAAGAGCACCATTTATCATATTTAGTCAAGTCTTACTTGCTGAGGTGCAACAGGGTGGTTCACTTGGTAGAACCAGATGGCTCAGCGCCCTCCAACGAGCTCTTCAGGGTTTCTTCAGGGAGCTAGAAACCTGGTTCATGGAACACCGCCTGATCATCAACTATCAAAAAACAAAATCCATGATCTTTGCACACTGACAAAGTCCGCACAGCCAGTTGGTTCTCCTAATCAAAAACAAACAAGGCACCCCACTTGAACATGTTACATGTTTTAAATACCTGGGAATTACATTAGACACCTCCCTCTCCTACAATCATCATATACAACTTCTCTCCTCCGCTGTTAACACTAGAGTGGGTATCCTCTACAGACTTAAACACTGCTTACCCACCCAGGCCATGCAACTTGCAGTCACCTCTTCTATCCTCTCCCTAATAGACTATGGAATAGTGATATATGGCTCTGCGGACCCTATAGCCCTTCGTAGCATCAACACTGCTTTGAATAAAGCTTGCTGCCTAGTCACCGGTGTGACAGATTAACACATACCTGTGAGCTCTACGCTCTGGCTGGTTGGCTAAACTTCAAGGAAGATTTAAGTACCACTCTCACGTTCCTAGCGAAAAGATTCATCTCCAGCTGGCGCCCTTGACTTCTCCCAATAGTCAGTGTTGCCCCCCACCAGGCGTAACACTAGACTCGCAGCATCCTCCTCATTCCTTGTTCCCCATTGTAGAACATCCCTTGGGCAAAGATCATTCCGCTACTGTGCCCCTCTTTGGCTAAACACTCTACCCCCCTTATCTCTCAGACCCTTAGCCTCTCCCAATTCAAATCAGCCCTCAGAGTACAACTCCTGGAGTTAGAAAATGCGACTGTGGCTAACTTCCTGCCCTCCTCTGGTATTTTCATACCCCCAATAAAATGACACAGGATCTCGATAGATCCCAAGAGTCAGCATCATTTACCTTTCTGACAAGGGTTATCCTGTATTGATGCCTACTACTACCACCAGTTAATTAAGATTATGCCTGGACTGCACTTGCAGTACTGTTTTACGAATTTCTACCTGTTTACTGTGCATTCTTTGTATTTGTCTACCCTCCACCCTCTGTAACCGACGTGGAGCTTTGCAAAAGAGTCTGCGACTCAAAGGATTGTAATTCGATTGTATCCAATAAAATAAATAAAAAAATAAATAAATAAAGTGAAAGAATTTAATTTGTGCTTTAGTGAAGTGCATCTGAGGTTGTTGGGTAGCTGGCAGTACTGTGAAACACAAATGTGATTAGCGGAGACCGGTTCATGAACAAATTTGTTTGTTAGCAGGGGCTTGTTGATTTTAGGTGGTGGTAATGGAAGTCCATATGTTTTTCATCTCATACGCTGCTTAGCGGGTGTAAAATTTTAATGCTGAGGGGTTGAGTAGGGCAGTGTGATTCGGGAGAGAAACAGCAAACAGCAGGATCATGTATTACAGAAATTATTTTGGTCAGCAGCTGGGCATTGTAGCTGACCAGAGGATTGGGAGCACAGAGACAGCCACGTTATGACAGTGGCATAAAGGTTCCTGAGGCATCCTCAACTATTCCATGAGACCTTTTTCAACTGAGACTATATCATAGATATTGTCATGGATGAGTGCTGGATTTTTAGTCACCATTTTATAATCAAGCAGTACTACACAGCAGGGTGTGGTATATCATGGGATATCGTCACACCAGTGGTGTTGTGAGGCACAAGGCCGCAGGACGAGTGTCTTGTACACCTGTGGATTGGTGATATTCTGTGATATAACACACCCTGGAGAGTATTATTAGAATCATGAAATGGTTTCATTGTTGTAGAAATAGTTTTCCCAAGGATTTTTGAATGTCAGAATTGTTTTATTTATTTTTTAGCTATAGCAAAATGTTAGCTAATTAGTCTGCATGCAGTTATGTGTTGATAACTCTGCCCCCCCCAACCTGTATATTATGCTGACATGAGGAGATGCACATTAGGAAAAGGCATGTAACTAAAAATTGATTTTCTTATTCTTTTTTTTTTTCTGTGCCTGAGTGACTCTTCTAATGGCTGTCATTGTTTTTCTTTGTTGTGCGAACTGTTTTTGATTGCAGTTATGGAAACAGTAGGCTGCACCAGTGGTTGGTGAGGATAATGACAAAACTGCGATTGTGGCCATTATGTTGGCTGCAAGGGCTAATTTTTCAATGTGCGATCGGTGGCATTTATGTTGGCTGGAGCAGGGCTGAAGGTGTGAATGGGAGCAGTACTTTGAGCTGTGGTACCGCAAATAATGTTGAAGCTGCATGCGTTTTGTGTGTGACGAGCATAGGGCTGTTGGTGGTAGTAAGGGTAAGGAATGTTTGTGCGAAGGGAGCAATGGCAGCCATGCTGTTTTTGAGCAGACTGTGGGCACAGAGACTGAGCACTATGTAGATCAGTAAAAAAGCTGGTGTAAGAATGTGGTGGGATTTAGTCTTGGCTGACGTTCCTGGATTCTTTCTAACCTATTCATAATACAGTCTATGGTAGGGGAAATGCAGGAGGAGGGACAGGATCAACCAGATAATGAAGCTATTTTTGGAGGGATGGGAGTAGGACAGTCCGAACTGTGTGACAGGTTCATTCTCCCTTATACTTTACTGCACCAGCTGGTAGTTTTAGGTGTTCTCAGACAGCTAGTGTACTGTCTGAAATTAATCAGTTTTCAAAAAAGTAAACTGTTACTTCTTGTGTTAGCAGTGTTTCATTTTTCATTTTTGTAATGTGAAGATTTCTTTGCCTTATAATACTAGATATGAAGTGTGGAACAGTACTCAGCCGTGAGGCTGAACATAGCTAGTTCTGTTTCTTATACATTACCAGCCCTGTGAACTCACTGTCTGACATGACAACTGATCAAGAAGAGTCATCACCTGGTGCAGATTGGGAACTTGTGAGGTCCCAATGCTGACAGGGGAGTAACAGGATTTTAAAAACTGAAGGGCCAAGCATAGGTAAATGAGGGCCTATCGATATTCATGACCAGCTGAGTGAAGGCATATTTCGTCAAAATGTTTGACTCCAAATGAAGGTCTAGGCAGTGTTCCCACCACAGCCACATAACAGAGGGTGCAGTGTATCCTGGTCAAAAATTTTCAGGGGTATAAAATGAGTTTTGAGGGTATATTGTAGCCTTTCAAAAAATTTAGTTATGTGTTGTTTTTACTTCTGTAATCTGTTCATTCTTCCTGGCCGTGGTGGGTTCCCAGCTGGTCCTGCCCCATTGTTGCCCACCATCCATCATCCTCAGGGAAGAGCTGTAACTGCTTGCTAGGCCACATTGTCAGCAGGAGATTTCGGCTGCAGCAACTGCCATGGAGCTGTGAGCTGGGGCAGCATTGGCGGTGGCAGAGTTTGGCTGTATCTGTGGCTGTGGAGAGACTGTGCCAGGGGCCGCATCAATGGCTGAGGAGCCGGGGAGAGTTCGGCGGTGACAGGGAGTACTGAGGACTGGAGGAACAGCTGCAGGGAAGGTGGACCAATCAGCGCACAGTGCACAATTTTCAAACTGATGGCTGGGCTATAAAAAGGGGCTAGCGCAGCTGCTTTCTAGGACATCCTTAGGGAAGACTGCTTTTGCTATGGGCTGCATTGGCAGCAGGAGAATTCGGCCGTCTCGGCAGCCATGGAGCTGTGAACTGGGGCTGCATTGGCAGTGGGAGAGTTTGGCCATATCGGTAGCTGTGGAGGGACTGTGCCAGGGGCCGCATCGGCAGCTGAGGAGCCAGGGAGAGTTTGGTGATGACAGGGAGCACTGAGGAGCAGAGCAACAGCTGCAGGGAAGGCGGACCAACCGGTGCACAGGGCGCAAGTTTCAGACTTGCAGCTGGGCTGTAAAAATGGTCTAGCCCAGCCACTTTCATGGCATCCTCAGGGAAGAGCTGTAATTGTTTCCCACTCCCCCTTCTCAGCCCCGACCTTGACCTGTATTAAATAGTCAGAGGAGGAGGAGTCTGGGGATAAGAATGGGATGGACACTGTTCTAAAGCTGACTCTATTTGCTTGGTTCTGAAATGGACAACTGTTTGCTTGCTGGATAGAGGTTTGTTTATGTAGCTTTGGGGAACCAGTTTACACTGCTATTCTTGATGGATGTGTGGATTGTATTCATGCACTCTGAGGGTTTGCAGTGTCTTGGAACTGTTGGCAATGAAGCTACTAAGAAGGGATGGGACCACATGTCACAAGAGTGGGCATCTTTGGTAGAGTGGTTGGGTGTACAGAGTGTGTGACGGCCATGGTACTTGACTGGACTTGGAAGTTCAGAGGATGCCCAGTGTGCTATAGGATGGCACAGCTTAGGGAGGAGGTTGAAGGGATTAGGAGGCTGCGGGGGGAGCATGAGGAGGAGATACGGGGAAGGATTGAGAAGTAGGGGACAAGGGAGGTGCATATGTTACTGCCCCTGGAGCTGAAGGTTTGGGCATAGGGAGAGGAGCGAAGGTGGGCACACAGTGGACACACGGGGACTCTGGGAGTGGGGGACCTATAAGGTGAAAACTCCCAAAAAAACACTCGGGCGCCTGGACAGAACCAAGTTTGGGGGGGCAGGAGGTGGCGATTTGGGGGAAGACATTATGCTTAGCAACCGCTTTGACCCTCTACACCCAGAAGAAGAGGGGAGGAGGCAGATGGAGGGGGTCGGATGGGGGTAGAGGCAGGAAGGAGGCCAGGAATTGAGAGGAGGGGCATGGACTGCGAGTAAGCAGGGATCGGAGGGGTTCTGGACAGGCTGAGGGGAGGTAGGGCAAGGAGAATGATCAATGGAGTGAGGGGAGACTGCAGCACATTGGGGTGCTGCAATTTGGACAGGGGCATGGCTATGGGGGGCACAAAGCGTGGATGGGTCAGATGGGAGGAAGGGTCAGGATAGGCCATCAATTAGGGTGGCGGGACCAGTCAAATGAAGGGCAGGGTGGACATGGATTCAGTAAAGATACTCAGATAGGGGATTGGATAGCACAGGGTTGGGGGCAGGGACATGGGAGAGGGCTGCATATGACACCCAGATTGTGGGGATGCAAGGAGCCAGCTGGGGGTGAAACCAGAAAAAAGGACCAGGACGGACATGAAATGATTAGTAACTTGTGGGTGAGCATGGGGTAAAGGGGGGGGTAAAGATGCTCCTGTTGGGGGATTCCATGATTAGGGGTATCCAGTGGGAGGGGGAGGATAAAACATGTCTGGTCATGACCAGATGTAACCCTGGCCTGACTGCACAAGGCCAAATTCCTGGTATACTCAGTGGCAAAGGAATGTGGAGGTTCCCCAGACTTTCTGGTGTACCTGGGCACAAATGACATAGACAGCAGTAGTGAACTAGAGATACAGGCAAGGTTTCTGGAGCTAGCCAGGGTTTGCCATTCTATAGAATGCTCAATCTCTTTTTTCAGAAATACTGCCAGTGCCGAGGGCTAATGTGGAGAACAAATAAAAACACAGAATGGAAAACCAGTGGCTCAGGGAATGGTGTGAGGCCAGGGGTATGGGCTTGTGGGGGACTGGGGTGCAACCTGGGAAGATAAGGGGTTGTATGCTAGAGATAGGCTCCACCTCAACTTGGAAGCGAGGGAAATTCTAAAGCTGAAACTAGCTGGATTCATCCACTGTAGGTGGGGTTTAAACTTGTGAAGGGGGGAGGGATGGAAGGAGGGACTGTTCCAGAAGAACTGATTAAAGGGCCAGGATATGGTCCCACTAAGGGATGGAGGGACACGTGAAAGGCCAGTGGGCAGAGCACGGGGGGCAGGAGACACACAGGAACTCAGGGGTTGGGGATGGGGGTAAAGGGTGGAGAGTGGTCCTGATCAATGCCAGGAGCTACGAAATAAGATGCCTGAGCTCCAAGCAATGTTAGTTGAGAGGGCAGTGAATGTGGCCGCAGTCGCAGAGACCTGGGCCACCCAGGGGCATGATTGGGACCTAAATCTGGAGGGCTACACAATGTTCAGGAAGGATAGGGGATGGGAAGGGGGGTGGGGTAGCACTGATGGTCAAAAATGGCATCGGTATTGGAGGGGTGGAGGAGGCTGAGGGGGATGTAGAGGCAATTTGGGTCACCCTGCAACTGCAGGGGGGTAAGAGTAAAAATATGGGTGGTATACAGACCTCCCCCCCATGCTGGTGGAGGGGTTAGAAGAGAGCCTGGTGGGAAATATTATGGGCCACTGTAGATTGGGCAAGGGAAGGGTTATGGTGATGGGGGACTTAAACATGCCTGGGATGGACTGGGGGCACTGTGACGTCCCCAGTGACCAGGGAGCAGAGATTGCTGGATGTCTTTCAGGGCACGCCCTAATCCAGCAGGTGGGGGAGCTGACTAGGGAGGGCCGGATACTGGACGTGGTCTTGGCAGACAGTGACCAGATTAGGGGCCTGGAGGTGAGCAACCCACTGGCAGGAGTGACCATGCCATGGTCTTGTTTTTCCTGGACCTTGGGGGGATGAAAACTACACGAAGATGGTGGTAGTTGACTTTAGGGGTGCGGACTTCAGGGGCATGGGAAGGATTCTTAAGGGGTATTTAGACACGATAAGACCAGACATGGATGCTGACAGTAGGCGGGAGAGCATTAAGAGGGGGGTGCAAGAGGCTACCAAGACCTGTGCAAGGGTGAGGCGCACATTCAGTAGGGCCAGAAAACCATGCTGGTGGACCCAGGAGGTTGAGGAGGCAGTGAGGAAAAAAAAGCTGCCTTTGCGCGCTTTAAGCGCTCAAGGGGAGAAAGGGATTAGGGGGAATACGAACTGATGTCCAGGAGGGTCACCAGGGTGGTAAGATCAGCTAAGGCGAGGACGGAGCAAAACTTGGCCAGGGATATCAAGAGGGGGAACAAGGGGTTCTTTAGTTTTATGGGGAGAAAAGGAAAGTAAGGGGTCAGATGAGCAGGATTAGGACAGGGGAGGGATGGGCACAGGAGACGGGTGAGCAGGCTGAGGTACAAAATGAATACTTTGCCTTAGTCTTTACCAGGGGGTATGGGGGGCCAAACATCTGGACAGGAGAGATAGTGAACATGCGAGAGAGGCAGGACCCTTGGAGGCTGGGAGTCCAGTTGAGACTAGGGAGGGTGTTACCAGCACCAGCAGGTGAGGGTCAGGATGAAAAGGTGGCAAAGGGGTGGGAGGTTGAAATCACAGTTTTTTCCCAATTGTTTAACCAGGTGATAGGGTGAGGAAAGCCCCTGGTCCCTAAGGACTGAGAAGACTCTGGGGCCAGATGAAATGCATCCAAGGGTGCTGAGGAATTAGCGGATGCCTTGTGGCTCCCTGGTGGAGCTTTTCAACATCTCTGCAGACGGATGGGTGCCTCATGACTGGAGGGTGGCCCACATCGTGCCTATCCACAAGGGTGGATCAAGAGAGGAGATGGGGAACTACAGGACCATTACCCTCCATCACCTTGCCCACCACGGACATCAGGCTATCATCAAGGAAAGGCTTGGGGCAGCTGGAGCAGATGGGTCACCTGCACAATAGACAGCATGGCTTTGTGCCAGGGAGAGCGTGTCAGACCAACCTTGTGGAGTTCTACAATTGGGTGATGAGTGCCCTGGACCTGGCACGCTGTGGACGCCCTGTTTCTGGACTTCAGCAAGGCATTTGATTTGGTTTCCACAGTGGACTGCTGGCTAAGCTGGGGGAATGGGGGTTGGGAGGCAGATGATCAGGTGGAGAGTCTATTACCAGTCTCAAAGTCGCAGACAGTGCAGCTGCCTCACTTGTTGCTCTATTGTACTGGAACCCAAACCTGTCTCTCTCACAGACTGTCCAGCCTACTGCCTCACTTGTTGATCTATTCTGCTGGCACTACTGGGAATCAAACCTGTCTCTCTGAGCCTTAGGCTCTTGCGCTAACTGCCTCATTTCTTGTTCTATTCTATGGGCACTGCTACAGATCGAACCCCAGTCTCTTACAGCCACTGACTATACAGTTAACTGCCTCACTTGCTGCTATTTTGTACTACTGGTGCTGGTAACCGATCCCCAGTCTCTCACAGCCACATAGATTCCAGCTGCCTACCTTGCCTGTTGCCTTTTACAGATGGTGCAGGGACTCGAACCCTGGTCACTCAGCTAACTGCCTTTGTTCCACTTAGGAAAGGAGCCCCTTTAATTGGGGATTCAAAGTTCACTTTTTTAAATCTCTGGCAGTGTGTGAATGTGCAACGTATTTTTGTTCTCCTGACCGGTTTGCTTTGAGGAGAAGGCCAGGCTGCATTGTTGGAGAGCTCATTACTAATATTACACCCGCTACTGGCTGCTGCTCTCAAGCCTCTCCAGCTGAAGCTGTGGCTGTCAGTTAAAGCCCCTTAAGGGAGACATGACCTTCAAGGGTGCAGACAAGCAGAGCTAAAGCTGCAGGCCAGGCTGTCTCTTTAACTGCTCACACAATAGCACCACCAAATAAGGACAGCAACAATGGCAAGTATGTGCCCCTGACTTTAGTCCCCCTAAACAGCACATCACAGGCAGAGGTGATAGCTGGCCTCTCTCATACATGTACAGTAGAGGAGGATGAGACTGAGGGGAATCACACTGAATGTTTGGTAAGCGGCTGGCAACGGAATCTGTTTTTGTTTGGGGAATTCTGCAGCTCAGAGGTGAGTAGCTGGTGATTCAGCAATTTGTTTATTATTACAGTCTTTCTCTACAGTTTCAGGAGAGCTTCTCCCTACCCTCACCCCCTCCCCACATGTCCTATCGGAGTGATTGAGCCACCAGAGGTAGCTGGGCATTTTTGCAATTTACCTCCTTGAGTGGACCTTGCATTCCTGTCACAATAGTTAAACTTTCAACTGAACAGCGTGTGCAATGACTACTTTAAAACACTGTTTTTATTACATTTTGTCCTTTATTACCAACTGAAGATGCAGTGTTGTGCTTGGTTACTGAGTACAGAGCTGTGAACTACAAGATCCCCAGGTTTGAATCCCGCCACAGCCACTGGTTTACTTAGTAACCTTCTGTAAGCTGCTTGCTCTACCTGTACGTCAGTCCCTCCCTATGTGGAAATATGAAGCAGGTCCCCCACTGCCATGTGTCACTGTAGGCTTTGAAATGTGGTTGTCACTGTGTGTAAACATTTTGCATGTCCTTTCCCTAGACCTTTGTACTGAAGGTTTTTTTTTGAAACTGTCTCACAGTGATAGCTCTGCTGGCTGCTTTGCAGAGGGGTCCATTACTTTGCTGGTGGTAATCATGAGATTGTGATTGGTTGGCATCCATGGCACTCCAGACATTACCTCATGGGTTACAACCCACCTGATAGGCTAGTGATGCACATGACCCAGATCAGATTTCCAGTATATCCAGGTCCCAGAAACCCCTGCTCTCCAGTTCTGAATTGTGCATCTGAATAGGCAAGAAGCACACCAGGAATCTCTGTCTGCTCTAGCAAGGTAGGAAATGATCTTTCTCTTCTCTGTGTGTAATATTATCCTGCCTGCTCTACTTCATCTTGAGACCAAGTTATTTCTTTAAATGCCTGTAGGTTTTAATTATATGGCTGGAGATGGAGATGGGTTGTTGATTTCTGGCAGCCACATGGTCTCAGCATGGCTCTATACCTGAGCCTGTGCTCAGGGCAGGGTAGCCTGCTGGCCCTTGGCGCCCCCACACCGCCTCCCCTAGCATCTCTCCACTGCTCTACTATCTGTGGGGCACGGTTTATCGCTGGTGCTGCCGGTTGTTCTGACTGGCCCAGCCGCTCGATCTGAGCTCAGGAGTCGCTGGCAGTCACAAAGGCCTGCCTCCATGCATCCTCCACCCATTCGGGTGCTGCTCCTCCGCAGGGCCGCAAGAGGCCTCTCGTTACCCCCACAGCCTTGCTCGCCCTTCAGGTGGCCCTGACCTTCTCTGCTCACACCCAGTCTTCTGCCGTCCAGGTAGGTGAAGACGAGCCGCCGCCTGGTAGGCCTTGTTGGGGCTGCCTCCTTCCGCACGCCTCGGCGTGCGCCTGTCGACTTCGCACAACCTCTCGCCTCCCGCCTCCCGCCAGCTGCTCCACCTCCTACCTCTTCCAGGACCTCCTGGGAGCAGGAGCAGCCGCCGCTCAAATGCGCCGCCTCCCGCCAATCTCGTGAGGCGGGCGACGCTGTTCGAGAGCGGGCTTCTCAGGGCCCACACAGTGAGAGCAACGTCTCTCTCGCTGGGAAGGGGGGGAAGGGGAGTGCCATACGTTTGTTTTTTCTCATGAGGCTCTACCCCTGGATTAAACGCTAGCCTCGTGGGGCCTTGGGCTCTCCTCTGAGCATTTTGTTTTTCTCCTCCACACGTCCATGACCCCCCAAACGAATCCTTAGAGGCTCCGATGACCTTCAGCCTCAGAACGCGGGGGAACAGACCTGGGGCTGTTTTTTCCCTTACAAAAAAAAAAAAAACACCTCATGCTTAATCCTCCACTCGGGTCCCTCATGTAGCGACCCCAGTCGGTGGTTCTTCTGGCCCCTTCTTTCTCTCCATGGCTGCCTCGGCCCCCTCCCATAGTGGGCCCCGGCACCACTTCTATGCCTGTTGTTGTAGGGGTCCTCCCACAGCATCCCTCCACCCAGGCGCTCCCCCAGTCCCCTCCTACCCCCCCCCGGCGGGGCAGGGTTCGACCAGGAATCAGACGGGGACACATATATATATAAAAAAAAAAGGGGGGGGAAAAGAATATATGAGAGAGAGAGAGGGGATCAAGGTGTGGCCATCTGTTAAGTGTAACTCTCTCTCTCTAATTTCAGATGGTAAAGGCCAAGAAGTGTTCCGCGTGCAGCGCCAATCTCCTCCCCCAAACCCCAGGGCCCCTATGCGCCGCCTGTCTCCTGGACGATGACCTCTCTTCACTGGAGAGGACACCACCTTTGGCACCCAACAATCCCGGATCCAGCAACCCCACGTGGATGGACCTGGGTTCCCTCCTGGTCCAGAACCAACAAGCGGCGGTGGCCATGATGGAGAGCCAACAGAACTTCATGCTCAAGATCATGGAGAAGCTGGAAGCCCTTACCCAGAACAGAGCAAGGCCCCCCAGCCCAGAACCCGACAAGACAAGGGGCCCACCGGAGGATCCGCCCATCCCTGAGGACACCGCCAGTCGCCCCACACGACTGGCACACTCGAGGACGGGAGAGAGATGACGAGGAGGAGAAGAGGACAAGATGGGGAGGAATCGACACTGAGGAGATGGAACTACAGGCAGCTCCTCTCTGACCTCTAAGCTATGTTCATTCGACACTATCCCGGGCTCATGAAGATGATCAAGGCTACCATGGGGTTAGGCACAGAGGACCCGAAGAAAGTAAACCTGAGTCAAAGCTCGATCCAATGATCCAGCTTAGACCCACAACCACAGAGACTTTCCCAGTATGTCCAGCCATTGAGGACATATTTAGTACGGAATGGCAGTCCCCGATCCGGCAGGATGCCAAACCGAGAAACCTGACAGAATGTACCCTGTTCAGGGTGAGAAGTCGGACATTTGGTGCAAGGCACCCACCATTGATCCTCAAGTGGCGGCACTGAGCAAGAAAACTGTGCTCCCGTGTGGTACCATAGCCTCAAGGACCCAACAGACAAGAGGATTGAGGATATGCTCAAGAAGACTTTCGAGATCGAGGAACCACCGCCAAGACGATGACCACCGCCATCTACACAACTCGGCACAGATCCGATGGCTCGAGGAGCTCCAGGAACAGGCCACCCCAAAATCTAGGAGGCAGAACTACTGAGTGCACCTTGGATGCAGCCAAATATCTGGCTGACATGGCGGTGGATTCGCATGCGCTTCAGGCGAGGCCACCGCATCATCAATCGGGCCCATAGGGTCCTCTGGTTAAAACTCTGGGATGCTGATATGGAATCTAAGACTTTATTGCAAAATTTACCTCTCAGGGAAAGCATGTCTTTGGGGAGGGACTACAAGACTACCTAAAGCAAAAGGAAGAGGGAGGACTTCCTCAGGAACAGACCCAAACTCTCTTACCTGCCTTCCTCCCTCTAGACGGAGGTTTCAGGGTGGGAACAAGCTTGGCCAAACCCGCAGGGACTCCTTTTCTCAGGGCCACCCCTTTCGAGGTAGAGGTTTTTCCTCCAGCTCCCGTGGCCCATTCCTTCAGAACTACCAGTCCACTTCCTTCAGATCCTGGGGACAAAGATCCGGAAGTCGAAGTAGAGGCTTCAGGGGAAAACAGTGACTGCCCACTGCCGGAAACTCACAGGCAGGCCTCCATCCATCTGGGGCAAAGACTAGCCCTCTTACCCACCACTGGACGTTCACCACATCGGACAGGTGATGAGACGTGGTGTCCAAGGATACACAATCGAGCTATCCCACGCCACATTCCCCACAGATTTGTGTCGCCCCCGTGTCCAGAAGGAGAGCCTCCCTCATCAGGTCCAGCAGATCCTAACAGAGCTGATCCTGAACAGGGCTATTCAGCCTGCTCCGTACCAGAACAGGGAATGGAATGTACTCATTTTCTTCCTGGTACCCAAAAAGGGGGAGCTCAGACCAATTCTAGACCTGAAGCTGCTAAACCGTCACGTGATTCCACTCCGGTTCAAAATGGAAACCATTCGATCCACCCTCCAACGCGTCAGGGTAGGCGACTTCATGACGTCCATCGACCTGAAGAATGCCTACCTCCACATCCCCATTATCAGGAAACACAGGCAGTTCCTTCGTTTCCACATCCTGGGCCACCACTTCCAGTACAAGGCACTTCCCTTCAGACTGTCATCAGCCCCGAGAGTCTTCACCAAGGTTTCTATAACCTTGGTGGCCAGACTCAGGGAACAGGGATTAGACATCATACCGTATCTGGACGACTGGCTCATCCGCGCCCGCTCCGAGGACCAGGCGCGAGCACACACGGAACTCGCCTTACAGGCCCTCGAGGACCACGGCTGGGTGGTAAATCGAGAAAAGAGCCATCTCAGCCCCACCCAGCAGATCGAACATCTGGGGGCCCTCACCAACTCGGCTGAAGGCTGGGCAAAGCCGTCTTCAAACCGAGTCCACAATCTGAGGGAGCTGGCACGCACGATGAAGGCACGCAGCCACACCACGATGGGGAAAATAGCCCAACTGCTGGGTTGCATGGCATCCTGCATCGACCTCGTGCCCTGGGCCAGGTGGCGCATGCGTCCACTCCAGAACTACGCTCTGTCTTGGGGGCACCGAGCGAACACAACCTCCAGAGCATGGTGCCACTGCCTCCAGCGGTAAGATCTTCCCTGGCATGGTGGACAACAGAAGGGAACCTATCCAGGGGAGTCCCACTGGAACCCCCTCGTCCAGTTCCCATAGAGACAGACGCCAGCCTCTCGGGTTGGGGTGCCTGCCTGGGGGACACAACGGCACAAGGAGTATGGTCTGCAGAGGAGACACAACTCCCATCAACATCCTGGAAATGAGAGCTGTGTCTCACGCCCTGAGGGCGTTCAGACGGCTAATACTGGGTTGCCCGGTCCTGATACGGTCCGACAACCGGGTGACCGTGGCTTACATCACAAAGCAAGGGGAACAAGAAGCAGAGCCATGATGAGGGAAACGCAGCGGTGCTCAACTGGGCACAGACACACCTCCCACACCTGGGCGCAGTTCACCCGCAGGGAGACTGAATGTCCGAGCAGATTGGCTCAGCAGACAACAAGTCCACCCGGAGAATGGAAGTTGCACCCGACTCTATTCCAAATGATCCAGGCGGCGGGGGGCCCGTGTCCATGGACCTCATGGCATCACGGGACAATGCCCAAGTCGACAGGTACTACTCATGGTTCAGGGACGCTTTCTTCCCAGGGAAAGGACGCCTGTCACAACCTGGACGCGAGTACGTGACACGCTTCTCCCGCCACCACCCCTAATTCCCAGGTCCTGACCAAGGTCCGGGAATCAGGCATCAGGATCATCCTGGTAGCCCCTACTGGCCATGCAGGTCCTGGTTCGCGACAGTCAGAGAGATGTCGCTAGCCAGCTTCCAGATACCCTATCGCCCGACATGCTGACGCAGGACCGGTCCTCCACCCGTCCCCGCTGACCCTAAAGCTCACGGCCTGGCTCCTGAGAGGAGGAGACTGAGGGCAATAGGGTATCACGAGCAGTTATCAGTACCCTACTCCAATCCAGACGGACTTCCACCACGCCCACTTACAAGAGGCAATGGGCCATCTTCGCAGTGGTGTCAGAGAAGAGGGTCGGTGCCCCGAACAGTCTGATCTGGCCACCATACTACTTTTCCTTCAGCAAGGAGTGGACAAGAGTCTGGCCCCTCATCCTCAGGGTACAACTGTCGGCCATTGGGCGGCCATAGACCTCGTGGAAGGGCATCTGCCAGGTGTGCACCTGGACGCCATACGCTTTGAGAGCGGTGGAACTCCTCCCACCGAGGTCCAGAACAGTCGACTCCGGGACCTCCCCTGGTACTGGGATCCTCAAATCGCCCCTTATGAACCACTTCTAGAGGCAGACCTCTTCTGGGTTGGCCTCAAGACTGCCTTTCTGGTGGCCATCTGCTCAGCTAGAAGAGTTGGGGAGCTTGGTGCCCTATCTTGCGCTGAGCCATATACGGTCTTCACCCCGCAGGGGGTCAGCCTGAGAATGGTGCCAGCCTTCCAACTGAAGGTCTCGACCAATTTCCACAGAGAGCAGCCCATCGAGCTGCCCACCTTTCCACGCGACCCCACACAGGGTCATGGTGGGCCCCCACACCACCTGGATGTTGCGTCGGTTCTCTCGGTCTACTTGGCCAAAACCCGACACATCCGCAAGACGGAGAGGCTGTTCATCATCTCGAAAGGGCAGAGGCGGGGTTTTGCAGCCTCCAAAATGACAATCACCGGATGGCTAAGACGTGTCATCCAGAATGCTTACACGGCAAACCTGATGACCCCCACCGGGGGATCAAGGCCCACTCCACCAGATCGGTTGCCACCTCATGGGCGGAGAGAGCCTCTGTATCCTCAGAAGACATTTGTAGAGTGGCCACATGGAGCTCCTTGCACACATCGCCAGACACTACAGACTGGAACAGCTCCAGGCCATCCGCCCTCCTTCGAACCCAGGTGCTAGCAGCAGCCTCACGACCGCCACCGACTCACTCATCTCCCACCCGAGTGCTAACTGTTTTATCTCCCATGAGGTAATGTCTTGAGTGCTTGGATGCCAACCAATCACAATGGGTGTTACTCACCTGTAAAGGTGATTGTGTTGGTTGGCATCCATGGTTTCCAAGGCCCTCCTCAGGAGTGGTCGGAGTGTACAACCCAGGGACAAGGAAAGGGGCCCTCACCACAAGCATCGGGGCGGAAAGTAAAATTATTGTTCTACTACTATGATCAAGTCGAACCTCTGTCTGAGTTTTAGACTGTGAATAATAGGAAATAAAATACAGGCCACTGGCCTTCCTTTACACCATGCTGTGGTAGGCCTCCTGTGTATGCTGACTGTACCGAACTGTATGTTTTCCTCTCTCTTGTACTAACTAACCTTGTTTCAGCTATGGAAGATTCAGACTGGAGAGCAGGGTTTCTGGGACCTGATATACTGGAAATCTGATCTGGGTCATGTGCATCACTAGCCTATCAGGTGGGTTGTAACCCATGAGGTAATGTCTGGAGTGCCATGGATGCCAACCAACACAATCACCTTTACCAGGTGAGTAAACACCCATTGCACACCCACAATCAAGAAGTACTGCTCAGCATTCATTATTTGCTGTACACTGTACTGGGTCAAGCTCACTGACTTGTATGGACTGCTGTGCTGCTGCCTCCACCCCCAACACATCTATTTTAGATGGATAGCACAGCTGAGATGCAGCCTCTCATTTTCAGTTGTGTCCTGCTTCTACCTATATTTTTTGCTGAAATGGACTGAGAGGGGAGGTCAATTGCCTTGTTCAATGACATAGCTGAAGATGCCAGAGATGGTGACCGATGCAGCCCCTCCACTTAACTACCTTAGGCAGCCACCATCTGAATGACAGGGAGCGTGTGTCCAGCTGCTGTAGAATTAGCTTTCCTATAGCAGTTGTATGCTCACTCACTATCATTCAGATGGTGGCTGACCAAGGTGGTAAGTGGAGGAGCTGTGCCAGTCTTTATCTCCTCATATCCTCATAAGATCTGCCCTGCTGGCCCTGAATCCTTTTGGTCACCTTATGTTACACTGTCTCCAGCCTGTCATTATCTTTCCTTAAGTGTGGACTCCAGAAATGGGCACAGGTACTGCAGGTGAGACCTGACCAGTGATCTATAGAAAGGTAGCAATACCTCCTTCCTTCTGTTGTCACTACCCCTTCGTATACACCCCAACATCCTGTTTGTCTTATTGTTGGCCTTGTTATGCTGGCTTGATTGTTTTAGGGAGTCAATGATGATGACCCTTAAGTTTCTTTTGTCAGAGGTCTAGGAATAGGATTGACATGTTTACACTGTTCAATTGGGGGTTGGGGACCACTAGAGCCAGGGAATGGGTTCATGTCAGGTTTAAACAGTGTCATAAGTCCAAAGAAACCTGGCACAGGCTGCTGCAATCCTGGATTACATATCAACATACAAACACACGAATGTGTCAGCAGAAACAGACCTCCTGGTCTGTAAACGTCTGCTTGAGTGTGCAGCTAGCGCCCCTCGGTCACATCTGCCCACCCCTCCCCTTTTGTTCACTCTTGGCCATTCTCAGCCTCACCTACCCGTACTCTCCCCTGTTCTCTGTCCCATGCTCTTTTAAAGCTACCCACCATTTTGCATGATATCACCCTCTCTGGTAGGGCATTTCACTTTGACACCATTCTCTCTGTGAAGTAATGCCTCCTCATCTCCCTCCTAAATCTTCCCCCCTCTATTCTTAGCCCGTGCCCTCTAG
This sequence comes from Neoceratodus forsteri, assembly GCA_016271365.2. NCBI lineage: Eukaryota > Metazoa > Chordata > Ceratodontiformes > Ceratodontidae > Neoceratodus > Neoceratodus forsteri. Next base: position 707,805,645 of record CM028135.1, on the reverse strand, counting down.
TGTTCCTTCCCTTCCTCAGTTTAAAAACCTTGTTGGCTCCATCCTTGTTGATTCACCTCAGATACTTGAAAGTTTAGATCATGTCCCCCCATCCCTCCTCTCCTCCAGGGTGTTTACTTCACCCAGCCTGTTCTCGTAGTCTCTCCCCTCCATTCTCTGTAACATTCTCATTGCCCTCCACTGCATTCCCTCTAGTAGTTTGATATCCCGCCTCAGGTATGACCTCCAGAACTGCACACAGTTCTCCAAGTGCAGCCTGATCAGTGACCTGTTGAGGGGTGAGATCACCCCTCTGCCTGAATGAGAACCCCCTTGCTATACACCCCAGCATATTGTTCACTTTTGTTGCTGCTTTCCTGCATTGGTCAGTGAACTCTAAACTAGGCCTAGCCTACAGGCCAAGTACAACCTTACTCCTGGCCAGACATGCCCTTGCGAGAGGAGTACTTCTTCCCTGCTCAGCTATGGTCTCCACCTTTTGCCCACTCCCAAAACTCATCTCACTCGTGTTACACGGCATGTAACAGCATCTGCTGTTTTACTCTGGCTGCCCCCATCTCACCCACCGTGTGAGCTATATGATCAACTTTGCTGGCTCTCCCCAGCCAGATACTACATTTCGGTGTTGGGTGCCTCTGGGAAAGTGATCAGAACTGGCATCCCCAGGGGTTAGCCCTGCTCCTACCACAAATGGATGCTACCCCCTACCATCTCAGATCCCAGACCTCAGGGGTGCTCAATGTCCCTTCCACCTGTACCCTCATGGGGGATCGGGATTTTGCTGTTTGTGCACCCAGACTTTGGAACTCCCTTCCTGGTGACATCCGCATAGCCTCCTCCTATCAGAGTTTTCACAACTCCCTGTGGGACTACCTGAAACTAGCCTCTGTGTGTGACTGCCCCAAGCCTCCCTAGGGGAATCCTAAACTATTTGTCATACTTGCCCCAAGCTGCCTTCGCCGAAGCTGCTTGATGCTTCTTACGGACCCCAATGATCCCATTAAGCTCCTCCTTTAATTTTATTAGCTAGCACAACACAGTTTCATTTGTGGCAGGGGTGAACTTCACATTCTGAGGTAGATAGAGGCATATTTTGACATAGTTCTAATAACATTATTTGACCTCTTATTTGCTGGACTAAGGCCCTCCAGGACCCCTGAGGCACACTGTTCTCATTTTAGATTTCCCCTAAAGCTTCCCACACTAAGCATACCCAATGCAGAAACTTCTGCACTTGGGAAAGAAGTGTTAGGTCCCACCCTCATCTTAGCCAACAGGCGCTCAGAGACTGGGGATGCAGGCCTCCTCTAGTGTCGCCCAACCCACAGGAGTCCGAAACCTGAGGCCATTACCAAAACACACTGGACTTGGAGGCTAAGGGTACATTAGCCACCACCATACCCTGTGGATGATACCCGGGGGCTGTGCACCCCAGCAATGTGGGAGTATCCTCCCTAATCCCAGTCGGAAGGGAAGAGACAGAGGTTCAAACAGTAGGTCTTACATGTACTGTATACTTTTTTCTCCTATAGTCAACTACCTTACTTCCTCCATCACAGAAAGGTGTCATTTTCTCTCACAGAAAATTCTCAGATGAAAGGAGGCAGGGTTGACAGCCCAGAGGAAATTATTTAGCCCCACATGTCCAAAGTTTTCACAGGCAGTACTGTCTCTGAACACCAGAGAAATAGTAAACACAACACAATTTGGGGTATAAATATAATTTGTCCTCTCAAAAAACCCTGTCTAGAAGGGTTTAGTGGTTGCTCAGTTCAGTAGCAGTAGGGAGGGTAGCGGGAGGAGGGGTGGACTGGAAAGATAAAACCCCATATGGACTATAGATGCCAGGGCAGATAGGCAACTCCTGGCAGACCAGATGGACCTCTGGTCTTTTTCTGCTAGTCACTGTTCTCTGTTTCAATGTGTAACCCCTAGGTGGCACGATCCCAAGGGCTACTACCCCTGCCTGCGTGACTAGTAGCTGGTTAAGAGGCCTGAGTTCTGAAACGGGTGCCTCCACCTGGTGGTCAGGGTTGGTTGTGGTCAAACTAACCTGGGCACAGCCCTTCGGGACACTGTAACCCCCCTATTTCCCTTCTAGTGGCCTGAGCAATATATGATAATCAGTTTAACAATACCCCTTGTACACCATACCAGTACCCACACTGTTTACACTTAACACCAGGGCTGGTTCCTCTGGCTTGACCCTGGGGACCCGCTGTAAAACAAGGTTAAGCACAGCAAATAGCAACAGTACAGTACAGTACTCTTGGCACAAACTGGAACCACAGTCAGGTTAAATGCAGCAAAAAAAAAAAGTCAGATCTGATTTATTCAGAGGACTTGAACAAGGAAGGGGCATAATCAGGTTGATTGGCTTAAAGGCTATATTAATCAAACAGTTATGCATGTACTTTAAGTCCCCACACAGTCACACACTCTAGGTCAAATGTTGAGCAGGGGGGCTGATCCCCAGGCAGGTCTCTCATCGATAGCGTTCTCTGTGCAGAGGGTAGTTGGGCTGGCCAATTTGTGGCAATGCCCAGGCCCAATGGAGATGATTCTGGATTCAGTCCATGGGACTGGATGCAGCTTCCAGCAAGCAGAATACTGTTCAAACTGCAGTGGGGAACCAAATTGCAACCCACTAGCAGCACACAGCACATTTACATGTATGGAAATTCTAATGCAGCTTCCAGCAAGCAGAATACAATTCAAACCACAGTGGGGAACCAACTCACGACCTACTGTAAGCTCACAACTCATTCACATGTAAGGAAATTCCACTGTACCAGCCAAAAGGCTCTCCGGTCACAATTAAAACTAAGAACCCCTGCCTCAGTGGTAGGTAAAGATGGGATCAGTGGCCATGGTCCCATGACCTATGCCGAGAGGGTGGTGGAACCAGGGATTGTGCTGCCCAGAGGACTATTGGAGGCAGAGACTGTGGAGAGGTTCAGGAGTAGTTGGACAGGAGTAGGGGAAGGGGTGTGCTGGAAAATTCTTTTTTGTTTGTTTTTTTGTTTGTTTTTTTGTTTTGCGGTGGGGCCTGGTTTGGGAGGGTTTGTGCGAGTTGACATTGTCCACCAGTGAATGCTTAACTTGTGGTGGCATGATATGCGATGGGATGTTTTTACTATCACACTTTGTCTTCCAGCAGGAAAGCTCCTGATTGGACATCTTGCTGATCGACAAGAACATCTGTCTCATAGAGGGTCCTGGTTCAAGCTTTTCAGAGATTATCGAACATCAGTTTCTTCATTTGCCAAGGTTAGTTCTATGCATTACATGTTGCACCTGATATGGGAGGGAATTGGGGTACAACAGAACAACAGGGTATGATATCATTGTGGCAGTGCTTGGTTTATGAGGGTATTGGGAGGCCAGCTATGGGGCAAAGTGAGGTTATGTTACACTGTGTACATGCAGGGAAAGGGGGATAGATATAGAGGTAGGGAGAGATGGAAAGAGGTAGAGACAGAGACACAGACAGCTGGGGACCAAAGATGCATTTATACAGGCATAAAAGTCACTAATAAAATGTATTCATGGCCTCTGTGTGAATGTGTGTGTGTGTGTGTGTGTGTGTGTGTGTGTGTGTGTACAGACTGGGAAAAAGCAAACTGGCAACATAATCTTTTGACTTGTACCATGTGGGTGGGGGAGACTACCAGGCACAAAAGAGATCTTTGTTACATGAATCACAAAGTGTATTCTTGGGCAAAATGTGGGTTTTAGGTATAGTCTGGGCAATGGCGGACTGGTAAAATAAATCTTTGACTGGTGCAGACTCGGGGGAGAGAGACAGACTATTGGGTACCAAAGATAACATTTTACAGCGACAGAAATTAGTGGTAGGGTCTGGTATGGGAGGGTGTGTGTGTATAGACACTGTACCACGGTAAATGTTTAACTTATTTATTTATTTTTGTTTACTGGTGAGCACACTAGACAGCCAAGTTCTTATTTTCAAATGCAACCCAGGAGGGTTACAATGGGAAAAAATATGATCATCAGGCTTTTTGTGTACAGGCAGGCTGATTAAAAACATATTTGACTTGCACAATCTGGGGAGACACCAGCAGGTATGTCTTGTTTCTGCTCCTGACCTCAACATTTCATTTTCTGATGCAGGAGCAATTAAGAGGGACAGATGAGGGTTGAGATCTTGTTTGCTGTGTGATGTCTGTCCAGGGTTGTCAATGGGTAGAGACGCCATCAGAGTTCTCTATTTCTGCTCCTACACTCAGTAATTCATTTTCTGGTGCAGAAATGGTTAAGAGGGATGGAGGAGGAGAGGGAGCTTCTTTGCTAGGTGATATTTGTCCAGGTAGTCAAGGGGGAGAGATGCCAGCAGGGAGTTCTCTGTTTCTGCCCCCGTCCGTAGCAACCTGTTTTCTAATACAGCAGTGCTTAAGAGGGATGGAGTAGGGGTGTGAGGTTGTTTGCTAGGTGATGTCTGTCCAGTGGGTCAAGGGGGAGAAAAGCCAGAAGGTTTCTGCTCCTGCACTCAGCAACCTGTTTTCTGGTGCAGCAGTGCTTTTGTGGGAGAGAGGAGGAGAGAGATCTGATTGCTCAGTTATGTCTGTATAGGAAGTAAAGGGTATATATGCTAGCAGTGAAGCTTCTGTTTCTACTCCTGATGTTAACAACCCTGAGTCCTGGTTCAGCAGGCCTTGGGTGGGAAGGAGGACGTATGAGTGTTTGTTTGATAGTGGATGACTGATCTCAAGACAAAGCCTACTAGTCACCAGACATGGCAGACCAATTGCAAGTGCATGATCAGCTGGTACTGTATTAGCATCTCACCACATCACAGCAAGAAAATTCCTATGGCTACTAAGGCACGTGGCTGAGGCCATATCTATGGTACCATTAACAGTGATGGCAATCATGGATGTTTGTTATACCATGACTTTAATGTTCTAGTATATTAATTTATGCTTAGGATACATGATGTGATGAATGACCATGTAATACAGTGGAATGGAATGTATAGTATAATCCAATCGACTATAACTTTCAGATCGTCGTTGGTATAATGTCTTTAAATTTTATTTCAGATTGGAGTATATAGGCCAACATTCTTTAAAAACAAACAACGTATAAGGATATACGTTTCAAATGCCCTATCACCTGTCATCGGGGTTGTCTTCCATATGACAGTCACTGTAATCTATATACACAGTGCGTTGTACGAAAGATGTCCCCTGGCTTCAGAAATACTCATGCAACAGTCAGATTGGGAAATAAATTGGAAATAATAAGTGCATATGGTAGGTTACTACGTGATGTCACTAACGGTAAGTTACAGTTTAGCTCGGCTTTTGATATTTGTGTATTGATGTACAGTATGTGTTCATGTTTCAAAATTAATTCAGGGTTTGACCTCGTGAAACTGCTAACAATGTTAGTCCATTGGGATTCTCACCAGTGATTCACACTTGGTCTAGCAAAAGTGGCGGTGTACTTTGTTTTTTTGCCTTTATTTTTTTTCTTTATTTTAACCGTTGTCATACCAGGTGAGAAACACTTTGCTGAAAGCTTGATTACAGGTGCAACCTGGAAGCACAAGGTAGTTAATTGACTTTGTGTCCGGTAGTGGATACATAACTGATTACTACCATACCTCATCAACACAGCCCCATTCAAAGAACTTTTTAGCAAAGGTGGCCATTTTGAGGCACTTTAGAAAAGGCAGCCATTTTGAGGCATTTCAGCAAAGGCAGCCATCTTGAAGCACTCACCAGAGTTTCACACTTGGTGTATAGATATGACAAAAGTTTTGCAGTAGTGTGTCTGTTAAGTGGTCACATGACTGATTACCACCATACCACATCAGCCCTGACCCATTCAGAGAGCTTTTTAAACAAAGATGACTGTTTTGAAGTATTTTAGCAAATGCAGACATTTTGAAGCATTTTAGGAAAGGTGGCCAATCTGAGGTGATAACGAGTAATTAACAATTGGTGCCTGGATGTGGTTAAAGTGGTGCAGTAGTGTGTCCAGAAGTCATCACATTGATTGACTGCATATTTCTTGTTTCTCAGAGAACGTGTGTTCAATAAATTTACAGAAGTCACAAAATTACCCTTTTTGAACGACACTGAAGATCAAGACACTGCAATGATGCTACATTACAACATTTTACATCTTGACTTCATATGATACTACTCGACTAATACTTTCTGGGATTAAGGTAAGAGACAAACTAGTTTGTCTAACAGGCTGTGGAAACCTTGCGGTGTTAACATAAATCAGCCTTGTAGACCTACTAGTACGCATTGCACCACAACAAACTTCACCTTCACCGTCTCACCAGTTGGAATGAATTATAATGCATGGACTAGTTCTGAACACTCCAAGAGATGACTTCATGTGAGGGTGAGCTACATTACTTTGGTTAAATTAAATATCACAGAGTATGTAAAACGTTGATGCAACGGTGTAGCATAGGGTAAGATCAGACAGTTTTTTTTTTCTACAGGTCACAAGCCTGAAGACTATATAGAATTTAGAATAGGAAAAGGATAGGGCTTTTCTCCACAGGTTTTAGAATAGGGAAAGGATAGGGTTTTTCTCCACATGTTTTTGAATAGGGAAAGGATAGGATTTTTCTCCACAGGTTTTAGAATAGGGAAAGGATAGGGTTTTTCTCCACAGGTTTTTGAACAGGGAAAGGATAGGGTTTTCTCCACAGGTTTTGAACAGGGAAGGCTAGGATTTTCTCCGCAGGTTTTAGAATAGAGAAAGGATAGGGATTTTTCCACATATTTCTGGAATTACCACGCCTGATGGAATGCTCTGTGTGCATGATGATCCATACACTTGAAAAAGTGTCGCATCGGTGAAATGTGAACCACTGATGGTAAGTGCTAATGGTAATAAAAATAGTAAACTAATTTGGTTTTTTCCTGCTGTATAGTACACTATATAAGATACTGTATGGTGGCCTAAATACACAACGCTTTCGTTAAAACCTTACTTAATTTGCTGTCCTCACTGTAACCGTGAGAGACTGAAGAAACTAGGTCCATTTTCTATTAATTATATAAGACTCATGGGTGACGTATATCTTGTATTTCATCTGCGAAACTTAGGGTGAAGGTGTATCGTTGCTGTGTATTGACAACCACCAACTATTTTATATAATGTATGGGGGAAAAAACATCAAAAACATGGGACTAAGGCATAGTAGGATAGGGTAACATAGGAAAAATGTGTTCATTTTCCAGGGGCAATACAATGATCTAAAACATAATAGTATAGGCTAATAGTAGATAGGTTTTTCCACTGTTCACATGCATAAAGGCAGGAGATAGATATAGGAAGAGACAGATCTTACTTCGAGAGGGTTCCGTCAGTAGGTCATCACATATAGGACTTTTGCCACCTGGCATCGGGCCGCACGGCAGACTTTTCTAGCAATACCTGATGGGGGACTACCCATCCAACGTCACATGACCAACAGATCCCCTTCCAGTGCCAGGTCAGGTTGCACCAGTGCCGACATCGGTGACCCTGATGTGGCCTGTCTCGATGCCGGATCCTCCCCCTATCTACACTACGACGGGTCCAACGTGGATTCCTCTGGCACCAGGTCTGACAGTGGGGGGCTTATAATCGACCCCAAACTGTCCCACATTACCCCTTTGGGTATCCAAGGGATCCCTACCTGGGGGGGGTTCCACTCCAGATTGGAGTCATTTGGTGCAGTTCTACCCTGGATTTTGCCCTTACTGCCACTACATGGGGTTTCAAAGGTATTATCCTCCACTGGTCGCCCCTACTCCCCCCCCCCAGTCTCAACTAGATCCACCTCCCCTTCCCCTGGCTACTTCAGATTTCAAGACCCTGATTCAGTCTTGGTGGCAGGGGGCCAGGTCAGAACTGGTTTCAGATCTGGAAACTAGGCTCCTGAAACCACAACTTCCTATGTCTCCTTCCCTGATCATGCAGCTGTTCATGTCTCAGGGAAGACTCTGCAGGATGTTTCCCTACCAGACTTTAGACACCATCCTGTCAGGGAGAGTGGACTTCATGATGTGTTATATAGTAGGGAAAGGATAGGCTTTTTCTCCACAGGTTTTAGAACAGGGACAGGGTAGGGTTTTTCTCCACAGGTTTTAGAATAGAGAAAGGGTAGGGTTTTTCTCCACAGGTTTTTGAATAGGGAAAGGGTAGGGTTTTCCTCCACAGGTTTTAGATTAGGGAAAGGATAGAATTTTTCTCCACAGGTTTTTGAATATGGAAAGGATATGATTTTTCTCCACAGGTTTTAGAATAGGGAAAGGATAGAATTTTTCTCCACAGGTTTTACAACAGGGAAAGGATAGGGTTTTTCTCCACAGGTTTTAGAATAGGGAAAGGATAGGGTTTTTCTCCACAGGTTTTAGTGCAGGGAAAGGATAAGGGTGTTCTCCACACATTTTTGAATAGGGAAAGGATAGGATTTTTCTCCACAGTTTTACAACAGGGAAAGGATAGGATTTTTCTCCACAGGTTTTAGAATATGAAAAGGATAGAATTTTTCTCCACAGTTTTACAACAGGGAAAGGATAGGGCTTTTCTCCACAGGTTTTAGAATAGGGAAAGGATAGAATTTTTCTCCACAGGTTTTAGAACAGGGAAAGGATAGGGTTTTTCTCCACAGGTTTTAGAATAGGGAAAGGATAGGGTTTTTCTCCACAGGTTTTAGTACAGGGAAAGGATAGGGGTGTTCTCTACACGTTTTTGAATAGGAAAAGGATAGGATTTTTCTCCACAGGTTTTAGAATAGGGAAAGGATAGGGATTTTCTCTGCAGGTTTTAGAACAGGGAAAGGGAGAGGGTTTTTCTCCACATATTTCTGGCATTACCATGTCTGATAGAATGCTTATTTGTGTATGATGATCCATACACTTGAAAAAGTGTTGCATCGGCAAAATACCAAAGGCAAAATGTGGACCACTGATGGTAAATGCTAATGATAATAAAAAATAGTAAACTATTTTGGTTTCTTTCCTACTGTATAGTACACTATATAAGATACTGTATGGTGGCCTAAATACTCAATGCTTTCATTAAAACCTTGCTTAATTTGCTGTCCTCACTGTAACCATGAGAGACTGAAGAAACTAGGTCCATTTTCTATTAATTATATAAGACTCATGGGTGACGTGTATCTTGTATTTCATCTGTGAACCTTAGGGTGAAGGTGTATCGTTGCTGTGTATTGACAACCACCAACTATTTTATATAATGTATGGGGGGAAAAATATCAAAAACATGGGACTAAGGCATAGTAGGATAGGGTAACATAGGAAAAATGTGTTCATTTTCCAGGGGCAATACAGTGATCTAAAACATAATAGTATAGGGTAATAGTAGATAGGTTTTTCCACTGTTCACATGCATAAAGGCAGGAGATAGATATAGGAAAAGACAGATCTTACTTTGAGAGGGTTCCGTCAGTAGGTCATCACATATAGGACTTGCACCACCTGGCATCGGGCCGCACAGAAGACTTTTCTAGCAATACCTGATGGGGGATGACCCACCCAACGTCACGTGACCAACAGATCCCCTTCCAGTGCCAGGTCAGGTTGCGCCGGTGCCATTGTCGGTGACCCTGACGTGGGCTGTCTCGATGCCGGACCCTCCCCCTATCTACACTACGGCGGGTCCAACGTGGATTCCTCTGACACCAGGTCTGACATTGGGTAGCTTATAATCGACCCCGAACTGTCCCACATTACCCTTTTAGGTATCCAAGGGATCCCTACCCGGGGGGGTTCCACTCCAGATTGGAGTCTTTTGGGGCAGTTCTACCCTGAATTTTGCCCTTACTCCCACTACATGAGGTTTCAAGGGTATTATCCTCCAATGGTCACCCCTCCTTCTCCTCCCCCCCAGTCTCAACTGGATCCACCTCCCCTTCCCCTGGCTACTAAGGATTTCAAGACCCTGATTCAGTCTTGGTGGCAGGGGGCCAGGTCAGAACTGGTTTCAGATCTTGAAACTAGGCTCCTGCAACCACAGCTTCCCATGTCTCCTTCCCTGATCAGCTATCTTGCAACTGTCCATGTCTCAGGGAAGACTCGGCAGGACGTTTTCCTAATACTCTGTCCATACACTGTGAGACACCTTCTTGGTGTGAGACAGTATTGGCAGAGTTATAAAAAGGAGACTGACATTCATTTTGGCTTGTTAACAAAGCTATTTTCATAGCTACTGCCCATGGCTTTTATTTATATTATCAAGACAGAAACGAGGGGTGTGCTTGTTTTTCACTTTAGAACTCAGCTAATAGCTGATTTCATTAGCGAGGACACTATAGGGCAAGTTTTACTTTTAGATTCACTAGTGGTACTGGGGGAGATAAATGTTGATAGTGTTCAGGTGACCTGAATCTTACTTCCTGTCTGTCTGGGATTTAAGCAGCTTTTCATCTGTTGGTCTCCTAATACTCTGTCCATACGCTGTGAGACACCTTCGTGGTGTGAGACAGTATTGGCAGAGTTATAAAAAGGAGACTGACATTTGTTTTGGCTTGTTAACAAAGCTATTTTCATAGCTACTGCCCGTGGCTTTTATTTATATTATCAAGACAGAAATGAGGGGTGTGCTTGTTTTTCACTTTAGAACTCAGCTAATAGCTGATTTTGTTAGCGAGGACACTATAGGCAAGTTTTCTTTTAGATTCACTAGTGGTACTGGGGAGATAATGCTGATAGTGTTCAGGTGACCTGAATCTTACTTCCAGACTATCTGGGTTTAAGCGGCTCCATGCCCGAGTGGAGAGACGCAGTGCAAGCGACGCGACCTTATCCTTGCGTGAAGGCGTTGCGCCAAAGACATGTGCGTCATCGCGCGTGTTAAGCAGTGGTAAGCAGTGGGAGTGGGGGTTAAAAATATTTGGTAGTTGATATTCGAATCCTTTGTACTGGGAGATATAGTTAGACTGAGTTTTAAAAAATGTTGGATATTATTAAAACTCTTGAGGGGGATATTGGTGTTAAATGCTCATGTTGCTTGATGTACAGTTTGATGCTGGTACCTGTGTCACATTTATCTTATAAATGTGTTAAATGTATTGAATTTGAGACCCTGCTTAAGGAATTGGCTGGATTTTACAACAGATCTAGGTGTCTTGAATTTACTCATTACCTCCCTGCCCCTGGCGATACAGAAAAATGTTTAACTACAACTGAAACTTCCACAAATAAAGTTTTATACGCAGAGTCATCTATACCGGAACATTGTACTATCACTTCGTTGATGACAAACTCCAGTAACAAAGAAGTTGTACATAAGGAAAATAATCTTACTAATAATGAAACTTCATGATCTGGTCAATTAGCACCTGTATTGGGTGAGGGCAGTAAGAGAAAACTTGATCCTGCAGAAGATTTTGGCTGCCTAAATGATGAAGGTTGGTTTGAGGTGCAGACTAAGAGAGTTGCTAAGAAAGGAAGGAAAGCAGAAGTCTTTACACTACCTCTTCTAAATAGTTTTGACCCCCTCAGTTTAGGTTGATCAAGTTATTGAAATTGAATAGAACACAGTGATTAACGATTGCCCTGGATTTAAGCAGAGGCTCAGAGAGAAACTCTTAATAACACAAATCAGATAATTAATGAGCATTATGGTACTTTTGTTAGTGATAACTTGACTGAAATTGTTAGGCTTTGATGAGGATTTCAAAACTTATTAATATTGGTTCCATGGCAGCTTCCTATTCCAATAGTTTAAATCTCCTGAGGCTGATGGTAATGGGTCTATTTATATTTTGGGTGATTCAATTATCACGATATATAGTTGTTATTCTACTAGAGGCAATAAATTAAAGTCCAAGTTGTAGTTATAGAGGGGCTTTATTAAGGACATAGTGAAATGTTGCCTGGTATCTTAAAGAACACAGATGTTCACAACACTGTTGTTCTTCATGCTGGGACAAACAACATAAATAAATCTGAAATACAGGAAATGAAGGCAGAGCTAATGGAAGCAGTAACTATAATTAAAAATCTAAAAGCTGACATTATTATTTCAGAAATTTTGCCAGTTCCACGTGCTTCTGCTGTAAGGCTACAAAAAATCAAGTCTTTTAATAATTGGCTTCGTAGGTGGTGCCTGGAAAATAATATCACTTGTTTACAGACATGGGAAAAGTTCTCTACAAATGATCGATTCTTCTGCTCAGATGGTTTACACATGAGCAAATTAGGATCTAGAGTATTGGGGAATATATTTTTATCAGGTAGTTAATGGAAAAAATGAAAATTCAAAAAACTGATTAAGGAGGGGCGAACAAAATTAGGAAACTCTCCTCTATTAAGTTCAGCATCGATCATAAAATGCAGGCAAAAATGTATTAGGAATGACAGTCTGACTTTAAAAGTCTTGCTGACTAATGCAAGAAGTCTTCATTATATAATAAAAGATGAACTTGAGTTAATATTAGTAAATAATGAGGTTGATATTGCTGCAATTGCTGAAACATGGTGGGATGACACTTCTTCATGGAATTATACTATTCAAGGCTATAATTTAATACACAAGGATAGGAAACACATAAGGGGTGGAGTGGCAATGTATTTAAAAAAGACAATAACATTTAGTGAAATAAATTTAACATCTAGTGATACTAGTGAAATCATTTGGGCTGAAATTCAGTCTAGTCGGAATAAAAATCTTTTGGTAGGCATGTGTTATAGGCCACCTGATATTACTCAACAAGATCATTTTTCTTTATTAAAAAACATTGCAAGTAATTTGAAATTTAAGGATGTTTTGTTACTTGTGGATTTTAATGTCCCAGGAATAGATTGGACTGAATACACTGCAACTACTACAAAGGAGCATGAATTGTTGGAACTTTGGTAAATTAATTGCAACAAGTTGTTGATAGACCCACATGGGGTAAAAATATCTTAGACCTTGTTATTACTAATATATCTGACAAAATTGTTGACTTGAAGATTAGCGATCCACTATTTAGTAGTGATTATAAAATCATTACATTGAAAGTGGTATATGAACAAATTAAGCAAATTGGGGTTACAAAAGTCTTGGACTTTGGTAAGGCTAATTTTGTTGCTATAAATAAAGATTTACATAGTTACCCTCAGTTAGATTATACTGTTCCTGTAAATGATTTATGGATTGAAGTAAAATCGACAATACTTGGTTTAACTGAAAATACATACCTAAACAAACTTTATATAATTATAAAGGAAGCAGCCAATGTGGTATTCTAGTAGGGTACGTGAATTAATATCATCAAAGAAGAGAGTATATAACATTATGAAAAGAGAATCTACTGATTATAAAAAGTTAAATATAAGGAGGCCTTAAAATTATGTAAATCTCACCATCAATAAGGAAAAGGATATTGAATTGAGACTAGCACACTTTACAGATGGAGGAAAATCCTTTTTCATATGTTAAAGATAAGAAGAAGACTCAGTACTGTTGGTCCAATTAAAATTTCAAATATAGTATTGAGTGACCCTGTTGATATGGTTAATGAGGTTTAATAGATTCTTCTGTACGGGTCTTTCTGGATAAAGACATAAATTCTTTACAGGATATTGTTACTAAAGATGAAATTATAATAACTAGGGAACAGATATGTAATAAAATAAAACCAGATAAAATAAATACTACTCCTGGTCCAGACTTATTGCACCCAAGGGTCCTGAAGGCCATAGGATGGTGGCTAGTTGAACTACTATTCGTCTCTTTACAATAGATCTCAATAGTAGGTAGTCCCAACTGATTGGAAGCAAGCTATAGTTGTCCCTATTTTTAAAAAGGTGATCGTGATAGTATGACAAACTATAGACCAATCAGTTTGACCTGTATTTTGGGTAAAATTATAGAATCTATTGTAAAGGACATACTTATAGCTGATTTAAAAACTATTGGTTTTGTTGACAATACACAACATCGTTTTAGGACCCAGAGATTGTGTCTTACGGGTAATCTTTGTTTTTATGAGAAAGTCAGTAAACTTTTGGAGGATAGAAAAGCAGTGGATATTGTTTTTTTGGATCTTTGTAAAGCCTTTGACAAAGTTCCGCATGTAACCCTCATTAAAAAAATTACTAACCTGGGGATAAATGGTTTTGTTGTAAATTGGGTTCAGGATTGGTTGATGAACAGAGAACAATCTGTTAGGATTAAAGGATACGTTTCTGACATGGGTAGAGTTACTAGTGGGGTCCCTCAGGGCTCAGTATTGGGCCCATTATAATTTTCAATCTTTGTATCTGATTTAAATAAGGATACTAAGGGTGTTTCGGTAAAGTTTGCTGATGAAACTAAAATTGCATTAGATATTAGTACAAAGGAGGGTCATTCCGACCTTTGTGCAGATCTCTTACTAATGGAATCTTGGGCAAATTCAAATGGAATGTCCTTTAATCGAGAAAAGAGTGTGGTTGTGCATTTGGGAGATAATAACCAATGCTTTAATTTTTTGTTACATGGTCATCGGCTACAGTCTGTGGAACACGACAAGGATCTTGGTGTTTTGATATCCAAAAATTTAAAATTTAGCAACCATTGTACTGAACTAATTAAAAAGTCTAATAGACTAATTGGTTGTATTAGATGATCAATTACTTCCAGAGATAGAAATTGTATAATCCCTTTATATAGGGCTTATGTACGACCCATTCTGGATTTTTGTTCTCCCTTATGGTGCCCCTTTTTGTGAGGAGATATAAGGAGAGTTGAGGGAGTTCAGAGGAGGGTCACCAAGATGGTTTATGGCCTCAATAGGGTTGATTATGATAATAGACTACTTTCGTTAAATCTTTACTCCTTAGAGCTTAGGAGAAAGAGAGGTGATTTATTATTAATGTTTAAAATTATAAGAGACCCTATATTATTTGCAGAATTAGGCTTTATTCGACAACAAAGGTGCTTCTCTTTGAGAAGTCATAGTTACCAACTTGGTCTCACATATCCAAAAACACAGCTAAGAAGGAATTTTTATTCTCATCGAATTATCTCTTCGTGGAATGCATTACCTAAAGATACTGCTGAAGTTGATTCCTATAGCCTATTCAAATCCAAACTTGATAGGTATTTATTGAATTTGGATAGTGGGGCTTAATGCCTGTTGTAGCAGGAGATGTATATTTATGGGCCTTGGCCTTCTGTACATCTATATCTCCTAGTATGACTCCTAGTATAGGACTTTAGACACCTTCCTGTCACAGACAGTGGACTTCATGATGTGTTATATAATAGGGAAAGGATAGGCTTTTTCTCCACAGGTTTTAGAACAGGAAAGGGTAGGGTTTTTCTCCACAGGTTTTAGAATAGAGAAAGGGTAGGATTTTTCCACACGGGTTTTAGAATAGGGAAAGAATAGGGTTTTTCTCCACAGGTTTTTTGAATAGGGAAAGGGTAGGGTTTTTCTCCACAGGTTTCAGAATAGAAGCAGTTTGACACAGAAAATGATTGAACGGTAGCCGCCATCTTATTTTTGGTCATGTGACCCAGGGGATGTAGATATGGGTACAGTCTGGGCGTTCATTTACTCATTCACTTCCCTAACATGAAAAAAAAGCTGCTTTTTACTTTTCTTTTTTGAATTTATTGGCTTGCACCTCATAATGCATTAGGTGGACACCCCATTGACAAGAATGGGCATACCATGGGTGGTTGGATATAGTACCCCTTCTATCTGCATTTGGGTCTGTAATGAGAAATTAGGGATCAGAAATTTCATCCAAGCCCCTGCAGATGTAAGAAAAGGTGTAATCCCTTGACATTTACCCCTTTTATAATATAGTTATCCCTGCAAATGTGTAACAGAAGCAGTTTGACAGAAAATGATTGAACGGTAGAAGCCATCTTATTTTTGGTCATGTGACCAAGGGGATGTAGATATGGTACAGTCTGGGCCTTGATTTACTCATTCGCTCTCCATCATGTGAAAACAGGCTACATCTTACTTTTACTTTCTGAATTTGTTGGTATGTAACTCATAATGCAATAGGTGTGCCCCTCAAGTGCCAGCATGGCCTTCCTTAGGTGGTTGGGTATGGCACCCCAGTTATATGGTTGTGGGTCTATAATGTGAAATTAGTGATCAGAAAATTCATCCAAGCCCCTGCAGATGTAAGAAAAGGTGTAACCCATTGACATTTACCACTTTTATAAAGTAGTTATCACAATAAATGTGTAACAGAAGCAGTTTGATACAGAAAATGATTGAACGGTAGCCGCCATCTTGTTTTAGGTCATGTGACTCAGAGAATGTAGATATGGGTACAGTCTGGGCCTTGATTTATTCATTCACTTCCCTGTCACATAAAACTGGCTACTTTTTACTTTTACTTTTTGAATTTATTGGCATGCACCCCATAATGCAATAGGTGGACACCCCATTGGCCTGCATGGACATACCAGGAGTGGTTGGGTATGGCACCCTGGCTATCTGCAAGTTGGTCCATAATGTGAAATTAGGGATCAGAAAATGCATCCAAGCCCCTGCAGATGTAAGAAAATGTGTAATCCATTGACATTTACCACTTTTATAATGTAGTTATCCCTACAAATGTGTAACAGAAGCAGTTTGATGCTGAAAATGATTGAACGGTAGCCGCCATCTTGTTTTTGGTCATGTGACCCAGGGGATGTAGCTATGGGTACAGTCTGAGCCTTGATTTACCCATTCACTTCACCTCATGTAAAACAGGCTACATTTTACTTTTCCTTTCTCAATTTATTGGTATGTAACCCATAATGCAATAGGTGGACACCTCATTGGTCAGCATTGGTATACCAGTGGTGGTTGGGTATGGCACCCCAGCTATATGGTGGTGGGTCTATAATGTGAAATTAGTGATCATAAATTTCATCCAAGCCCCTGCAGATGTAAGAAAATGTGTAATCCATTGACAATTACCACTTTTATAACGTAGTTATCACAATAAATGTGTAACAGAAGCAGTTTGATACAGAAAATGATCAAACGGTAGCCGCCATCTTGTTTTTGGTCATGTGATGCAGGGGATGTAGCTATGGGTACAGTCTGGGCCTTGATTTACTCATTCATTTCCCTGTCATGTAAAACGGGCTACTTTTTACTTTTTGAATTTATTGGCATGCACCCCATAATGCAATAGGTGGACACCCCATTGGCCTGCATGGACATACCATGGGTGGTTGGGTATGGCACCCCGGCTATCTGCAAGTGAGTTTGTAATGTGAAATTAGGGATCAGAAATTCATCCAAGCCCCTACATATGTAAGAAAAGTTGTAATCCATTGAGATTTACCACTTTTATAATGTAGTTATCCCGACAAACATGTAACAGAAGCAGTCTGATACAGAAAATGATCAAATTGTAGCCTCCATCTTGTTTTTGGTCATGTGACCCAGGGGATGTAGATATGGGTACAGTCTGGGCCTTGATTTACTCATTCACTGCCCTGTCATGTAAAACAGGCTACTTTTAACTTTTACTTTTTGAATTTATTGGCATGCACCCCATAATGCAATAGGTGGACATCCCTTTGGCCAGCAAGGACATACCAAGGGTGGTTGGGTATGGCACCCTGGTTATCTGCAAGTGGGTCTGTAATGTGAAATTAGGGATCAGAAAATTCATCCAAGCTCCTGCAGATGTAAGAAAATGTGTAATCCATTGACATTTACCACTTTTATAATGTAGTTATCCCTACAAACATGTAACAGATGCAGTTTGATGCCAAAAATGATTGAACGGTAGTCACCATCTTGTTTTTGGTCATGTGACCCAGGGGATGTAGCTATGGGTACAGTCTGAGCCTTGATTTACCCATTCACTTCCCTTCATGTAAAACAGGCTACATGTTATGTTTTCTTTCTCAATTTATTGGGATGTAACCCATAATGCAATAGGTGGACCCCTCATGGGTCAGCATGGCTCTGCCTTAGGTGGCTGGGTATGGCACCCCAGCTTTCGGAAGGTGGGTGTGTAATGAAAGATTAAGGAACAGAAATTTCATCCAAGCCCCTTCAAATGTAAGCAAAGGTGTAATCTGTTGAGATTTACCACTTTTATAATGTAGTTATCCCTACAAACGTGTAACAGAAGCAGTTTGATACAAAAAATGATTGAACGATAGCCGCAATCTTATTTTTGGTCATGAGACCCAGAAGATGTAGATATGGGTACAGTCTGGGCCTTGATTTACTCATTCACTTCCCCGTCATGTAAAACAGGCTACATCTTACTTTTCCTTTCTCAATTTATTAGTATGTATCCCATAATGGAATAAGTGGACACCCCATTGGTCAGCATGGGTATACCAGGGGTGGTTGGGTATGGCAGCCCAGCTATATGGTGGTGGGTCTATAATGTGAAATTAGTGATCATAAATTTCATCCAAGCCACCGCAGATGCAAGAAAAGGTGTAATCCATTGACATTTACCACTTTTATAATGTAGTTATCACAATAAATGTGTAGCAGAAGCAGTTTGATAAGAAAATGATCAAACGGTAGCCACCATCTTGTTTTAGGTCATGTGACTCAGAGGATGTAGATATGGGTACAGTCTGGGCCTTGATTTACTCATTTACTTCCCTGTCATGTAAAATAGGCTACATCTTACTTTTCCTTTCTCAATTTATTGGTATTTAACCCATAATGCAATTGGTGGACACACCTTTGTTCAGCATGGGAATACCAGATGTGGTTGGGTATGGCACCCCAGCTATATGGTGGTGGGTCTATAATGTGAAATTAGTGATCATAAATTTCATCCAAGCCCCTGCAGATGTAAGAAAATGTGTAATCCATTGACATTTACCACTTTTATAATGTAGTTATCACAACAATTGTAACAGAAGCAGTTTGATACAGAAAATGATCAAGCGGTAGTCACCACCTTTGTTTTTTGGTCATGTGTGCGAGGGATGAAGCTATGGGTACAGTCTGGGCCTTGATTTACTGTTCATTTCCCTGTGTATAAACGGGCTACTTTTTACTTTTACTTTTTGAATTTATTACATGCACCCCATAATGCAATAGGTGGACACCCATTGGCCTGCATGGGCATACACATGGGTGGTTGGCTATGGCACAAGCCATCTGCAGGTGGTCTGTAATATGAAATTAGGAATCAGAAAATTCATCCAAGCCCCAACATATGTAAGAAAAGGTGTAATCCATTGACATTTACCACTTTTATAATTTAGTTATCCCTACAAACATGTAACAGAAGCAGTTTGATACCGAAAATGATTTTACGGTAGCTGCTATCTTGTTTTTGGTTATGTGAACCAGGGGATGTAACTATGGGTACAGTCTGAGCCTTGATTTACTTATTTGATTCCCTGTCACATAAAACGGGCTACTTTTTACTTTTACTTTTTGAATTTATTGGCATGCACCTATAATTCAATAGGTGGACACTCTAATGGCCAGCATGGATATACCATGGGTGGTTGGGTAAGGCACCCAGCTATCTTCTGATGGGTCTGTAATGAAAAATTAAGGATCAGAAATTTCATCAAGCCCCTGCAGATGTAAGAAAAGTTGTAATCCACTGAGATTTACCACTTTTATAATGTAGTTATCCCTACAAACATGTAACAGAAGCAGTTTGATACAGAAAATGATCAAATGGTAGACGCCATCTTGTTTTTGGTCATGTGACCCAGGGGATGTAGATATGGGTGCAGTCTGGGCCTTGATTTACTCATTCACTTCCCTGTCATGTAAAACGGGTTACATTTTACTTTTACTTTTTAAATTTATTGGCATGCACCCCATAATGCAATAGGTGGACACTCCATTGGCCAGCATGGACATACCAGGGATGGTTGACTATGGCACCCTGGCTATTTGCATATAGGTCTGTAATGTGAAATTAGGGATCAGAAAATTCATCCAAGCCCCGGCAGATGTAAGAAAAGGTGTAATCCAATGATATTTAACACCTTTATAATGTAGTTATCCCTACAAACGTGTAACAGAAGCAGTTTGATACTGCAAATGATTGAACGGTAGCCGCCATCTTGTTTTTGGTCATGTGACCCAACGGATGTAGCTACGGGTACAGTCTGAGCCTTGATTTACCCATTCACTTCCCCTCATGTAAAACAGGCTACATTTTACTTTTCCTTTCTCAATTTATTGGGATGTAACCCATAATGCAATAGGTGGGCCCCTCATGGGCCAGCATGGTTCTGCCTTAGGTGGTTGGTTGTGGTACCCCAACTATCTGCAGGTGTGTGTAATGAAAGATTAAGGATCAGAAATTTCATCCAAGCCCCTGCAAATGTAAGCAAAGGTGTAATCCATTGAGATTTACCACTTTTTATCTGAGTTATCCCTACACGTGTAACAGAAGCAGTCTGATACAAAAATGATTGAACGATAGCGCCATCTTATTTTTGGTCATGAGACCCAGGAGATGTAGATATGGGTACAGTCTGGGCCTTGATTTACTCATTCACTTCCCCGTCATGTAAAACAGGCTACCTCTTACTTTTCTTTTTCTCAATGTATTGGTATGTATCCCATAATGGAATAAGGACACCCATTGGTCAGCATGGGTATACCAGGGTTGGTTGGGTATAGCAGCCCAGCTATATGGTGGTGGTCTATAATGTGAAATTAGTGATCATAATTTCACCCAAGCCCTGCAGATGCAAGAAAAGGTGTAATCCATTGACATTTACCACTTATGTAGTTATCACAATAAATGTGTAGAAGCAGTTTGATACAAAAAATGATTGAACGGTAGCCATCATCTTGTTTTTGGTCATGTGACCCTGGGGATGTAGCTATGGGTACAGTCTGGGCTTTGATTTACTCATTCATTTCCCCGTCATGTAAAACAGGCTACATCTTACTTTTCCTTTCTCAATTTATTGGTATGTAACCCATAATGCAATAGGTGGACACTCCATTAGTCAGCATGGGTATACCAGGGGTGGTTGGGTATGGCACCCCAGCTATATGCTGGTGGGTCTATAATGTGAAATTAGTGATCATAAATTTCATCCAAGCCCCTGCAGATGTAAGAAAAGTTGTAATCCATTGAGATTTATCTCTTTTATAATGTAGTTATCACAATACATGTGTAACAGAAGCAGTTTGATACAGAAAATGATGGAACGGAAGCCGCCATCTTATTTTTGGTCATGTGACCTAGGGGATGCAGATATGGGTACAGTCTGGGCCTTGATTTACTCATTCACTTCCCTGTCATGTAAAATGGGCTACTTTTTACTTTTACTTTTTGAATTTATTCACATGCACCACATAATGCAATAGGTGGACACCCCATTGGCCAGCATGGACATACCATGGGTGGTTGGGTATGGCACCCCAGCTATCTGCAGGTGGGTCTGTAATGTGAAATTAGGGATCAGAAATTTCATCCAAGCCCCTGCATATGTAAGAAAAGTTGTAATCCATTGAGATTGACCTCTTTTATAATGTAGTTATCCCTACAAACATGTAACAGAAGCAGTTCGATACAGAAAATTATCAAATGGTAGCTGCCATCTTGTTTTTCATCATGTGACCCAGGGGATGTAGCTATGGGTACAGTCTGTGCCTTGATTTACTCATTCCCTTCCCCGTCATGTAAAACAGGTTGCATCTTACTTTTCCTTTCTCAATTTATTGGGATGTAACCCATAATGCAATAGGTGAGCCCCTCATGGGCCAGCATGGCTCTGCCTTAGGTGGTTGGGTATGACACCCCAGCTATCTGCAGGTGGGTGTGTAATGAAAAATTAATGATCAGGAATTTCATCCAAGCCCCTGAAAATGTCCGAAAAGGTCTAATCCATTGAGATTTACCACTTTTATAATGTAGTTATCACAATAAATGTGTAAGAGAAGCAGTTTGATACAGAAAATGATCAAATGGTAGCTGCCATCTTGTTTTTGGTCATGTGACGCAGGGGATGTAGCTATGGGTACAGTCTGGGCCTTGATTTACTCATTCATTTCCCTGTCATGTAAAACGGGCTACTTTTTACTTTTACTTTTTGAATTTATTGGCATGCACCCCATAATGCAATAGGTGGACACCCCATTGGCCTGCATGGGCATACCATGGGTGGTTGGGTATGGCACTCCGGCCATCTGCAGGTGGGTCTGTAATATGAAATTAGGAATCAGAAATTCATCCAAGCCCCAACATATGTAAGAAAAGGTGTAATCCATTGACATTTACCACTTTTATAATTTAGTTATCCCTACAAACATGTAACAGAAGCAGTTTGATACCGAAAATGATTTTACGGTAGCTGCTATCTTGTTTTTGGTTATGTGAACCAGGGGATGTAACTATGGGTACAGTCTGAGCCTTGATTTACTTATTTGATTCCCTGTCACATAAAACGGGCTACTTTTTACTTTTACTTTTTGAATTTATTGGCATGCACCCTATAATTCAATAGGTGGACACCCCAATGGCCAGCATGGATATACCATGGGTGGTTGGGTAAGGCACCCCAGCTATCTTCTGGTGGGTCTGTAATGAAAAATTAAGGATCAGAAATTTCATCCAAGCCCCTGCAGATGTAAGAAAAGTTGTAATCCACTGAGATTTACCACTTTTATAATGTAGTTATCCCTACAAACATGTAACAGAAGCAGTTTGATACAGAAAATGATCAAATGGTAGACGCCATCTTGTTTTTGGTCATGTGACCCAGGGGATGTAGATATGGGTGCAGTCTGGGCCTTGATTTACTCATTCACTTCCCTGTCATGTAAAACGGGTTACATTTTACTTTTACTTTTTAAATTTATTGGCATGCACCCCATAATGCAATAGGTGGACACTCATTGGCCAGCATGGACATACCAGGATGGTTGACTATGGCACCTGGCTATTTGCATATAGGTCTGTAATGTGAAATTAGGGATCAGAAAATTCATCAAGCCCCGGCAGATGTAAGAAAAGGTGTAATCAATGATATTTAACACCTTTATAATGTAGTTATCCCTACAAGCGTAACAGAAGCAGTTTGATACTGCAAATGATTGAACGTAGCCAGCCATCTTGTTTTTGGTCATGTGACCCAACGGATGTAGCTACTGGTACAGTCTGAGCCTTGATTTACCCATTCACTTCCCTCATGTAAAACAGGCTACATTTTACTTTTCCTTTCTCAATTTATTGGGATGTAACCCATAATGCAATAGAGGGGCCCCTCATGGGCCAGCATGGCTCTGCCTTAGGTGGTTGGTTATGGCACCCCAACTATCTGCAGGTGGGTGTGTAATGAAAGATTAAGGATCAGAAATTTCATCCAAGCCCCTGCAAATGTAAGCAAAGGTGTAATCCATTGAGATTTACCACTTTTATATTGTAGTTATCCCTACAAACGTGTAACAGAAGCAGTCTGATACAAAAAATGATTGAACGATAGCCGCCATCTTATTTTTGGTCATGAGACCCAGGAGATGTAGATATGGGTACAGTCTGGGCCTTGATTTACTCATTCACTTCCCCGTCATGTAAAACAGGCTACATCTTACTTTTCTTTTCTCAATGTATTGGTATGTATCCCATAATGGAATAAGTGGACACCCCATTGGTCAGCATGGGTATACCAGGGGTGGTTGGGTATGGCAGCCCAGCTATATGGTGGTGGGTCTATAATGTGAAATTAGTGATCAAAAATTTCACCCAAGCCCCTGCAGATGCAAGAAAAGGTGTAATCCATTGACATTTACCACTTATGTAGTTATCACAATAAATGTGTAGCAGAAGCAGTTTGATACAAAAAATGATTGAACGGTAGCCATCATCTTGTTTTTGGTCATGTGACCCTGGGGATGTAGCTATGGGTACAGTCTGGGCTTTGATTTACTCATTCATTTCCCCGTCATGTAAAACAGGCTACATCTTACTTTTCCTTTCTCAATTTATTGGTATGTAACCCATAATGCAATAGGTGGACACTCCATTAGTCAGCATGGGTATACCAGGGGTGGTTGGGTATGGCACCCCAGCTATATGCTGGTGGGTCTATAATGTGAAATTAGTGATCATAAATTTCATCCAAGCCCCTGCAGATGTAAGAAAAGTTGTAATCCATTGAGATTTATCTCTTTTATAATGTAGTTATCACAATACATGTGTAACAGAAGCAGTTTGATACAGAAAATGATGGAGCGGAAGCCGCCATCTTATTTTTGGTCATGTGACCTAGGGGATGCAGATATGGGTACAGTCTGGGCCTTGATTTACTCATTCACTTCCCTGTCATGTAAAATGGGCTACTTTTTACTTTTACTTTTTGAATTTATTCACATGCACCACATAATGCAATAGGTGGACACCCCATTGGCCAGCATGGACATACCATGGGTGGTTGGGTATGGCACCCCAGCTATCTGCAGGTGGGTCTGTAATGTGAAATTAGGGATCAGAAATTTCATCCAAGCCCCTGCATATGTAAGAAAAGTTGTAATCCATTGAGATTGACCTCTTTTATAATGTAGTTATCCCTACAAACATGTAACAGAAGCAGTTCGATACAGAAAATTATCAAATGGTAGCTGCCATCTTGTTTTTCATCATGTGACCCAGGGGATGTAGCTATGGGTACAGTCTGTGCCTTGATTTACTCATTCCCTTCCCCGTCATGTAAAACAGGTTGCATCTTACTTTTCCTTTCTCAATTTATTGGGATGTAACCCATAATGCAATAGGTGAGCCCCTCATGGGCCAGCATGGCTCTGCCTTAGGTGGTTGGGTATGACACCCCAGCTATCTGCAGGTGGGTGTGTAATGAAAAATTAATGATCAGGAATTTCATCCAAGCCCCTGAAAATGTCCGAAAAGGTCTAATCCATTGAGATTTACCACTTTTATAATGTAGTTATCACAATAAATGTGTAAGAGAAGCAGTTTGATACAGAAAATGATCAAATGGTAGCTGCCATCTTGTTTTTGGTCATGTGACCCAGGGAATGTAGCTATGGGTACAGTCTGTGCCTTGATTTACTCATTCCCTTCCCCGTCATGTAAAACAGGTTGCATCTTACTTTTCCTTTCTCAATTTATTGGGATGTAACCCATAATGCAATAAGTGAGCCCCTCATGGGCCAGCATGGCTCTGCCTTAGGTGGTTGGGTATGACACCCCAGCTATCTGCAGGTGGGTGTGTAATGAAAAATTAATGATCAGGAATTTCATCCAAGCCCCTGAAAATGTCCAAAAAGGTGTAATCCATTGAGATTTACCACTTTTATAATGTAGTTATCACAATAAATGTGTAAGAGAAGCAGTTTGATGCAGAAAATGATCAAATGGTAGCCGCCATCTTGTTTTTGGTCATGTGACCCAGGGAATGTAGATATTTGTACAGTCTAGGCCTTGATTTACTCATTCACTTCCCTGTCATGTAAAACAGGCTACATCTTACTTTTCCTTTCTCAGTTTATTGGTATGTAACCCATAATGCAATAGGTGGGCCCTTCATGTGCCAGCATGGCCCTACGGTGGTTGGGTATGGCACCCCAGCTATATGCTGGTGAATCTATAAAGTGAAATTAGTGATCATAAATTTCATCCAAACCCCTGCAGCTGTAAGAAAAGGTATAATCCATTGACATTTACCACTTTTATAATGTAGTTATCACAATAAGTGTGTAAGAGAAGCAGTTTGACGCAGGGAATGACTGAACGGTGTCAGCCATCTTGTTTTTGGTCATGTGACCCAGCGGATGTAGCTATGGGTACAATCTGGGCCTTGATTTACTCATTCACTTCCCCGCCTTGTAAAACAGGCTACTTTTTACTTTTCCTTTTTGAATTTATTGGCATGCACCCCATAATGCAATAGGTGGTCACCCCATTGCCCAGCATAATCATACCATGGGTGGTTGGGTATGGCACCCCACCTATCTGCAAGTGGGTCTATAATGTGAAATTAGGAATCAGAAATTTCATCCAAGCCACTGCTGCCATAAGAAAGGATGTAATCCATTGACATTTACTACTTTTATGATCTAGTGATCTCAATAAATGAGTCACAAGCAGTTTGACACAGAAAATGGCTGAATGGTGTCAGTCATCTTGTTTTTGGTCATGTGACCCTGGGTAGGTAGCTATAGGTGCAATCTGGCCCTTTATTTACTCATTCACTTCCCTATCATGTGAAACAGGCTACTTCTTACTTTTCTTAATGGATTTTGTGTGTACCCATAATCCAATAGGGTACCCCATAGGCCAGCATGGCCCTACCATAGATGGTCCGTTCTGGTCACTCTCATAAACTGTAGGTGAGAAACCAATGTGAAATTTGTGTTTATATAAAGAATTTGTAGCCTGAAAGTGAAAATTAGTTACATTTTAGACAACAATTTTTATCAGTGATGCAACCGATTTAATGTTTTACAACTTTAGTATTTTTTCATAATACAAATTCAAAAACAATTGAAATTTCACTAAATAAACATATATATCTCCAAATATCTTTGTTGGAAAAGTTATATTTTCACTTTGAATTATAGTTGTGTTAGTTTCTTACTATTCTGACAAAAAAGTTTACCAGGGAATTAAGAAAAATTATGCAATAATGTCATAACCGATAAGTGTACAAACCCAGTGAAAAAACCTCTGGCAGCAGGGATATGCAATTTTCAGAAAAGCCTTGGCAGTGTAAGGGTTAATATCCTTGGGCATATGCCATCTGGCCCTATTGCTTTGTCCACCTTCAGTTTTGTGAGCTCCTCCAGGACTGTCTCCACTGTGAACAGACTTGTGTTTACCTCTCCCTTCCCTTCAAATCTGTTACCCAACTGTGGTCCCTGACCCTCTCCCTCTTCAGTGAATACTGAATAAAAACATTTGTTCAGTATTTTTACCTCTTCCAGGTCTTCCTTCTTACACTCCCCTGTATCCCCTCTAAGCCTTACAATTCCTCCCAGCTTTCCTTCTTTTGCTGATGTACCTACAGAATGTCTTGTCCCCTTTCTTCACCATCTGTGCTAATCTTTCCTCCATCTGGACCTTAGCCCTCCCTACAGCCTTCCCTGTTTCCCTTAAATGCTTTAGGTATACCTCCCTGTCTTCCTCCCTTTGAGTCTCCTTATATTTCCTGAAACCTGACCTTTTGGCCCATACTTTGTCTGCCACCTCTCTCGAGAACCATAGTGATTTCCTCCTTCTCTTGCCTTTGTTCACCACCCTGATGCATTGGTTCATTACCTTCTCTATGGCTCCCTTCAGGTGTTCCCACTGCTCCTCCACTCCCCCTCCTACCTCCCTCCTTGCCAGGGTTTCTTTGATATGAACATATGAAACTGCCAGCAGATACAGGCCATGTGATCTTTCAAGTCTGCTTGAGTGTGCAGCTAGCAATCCCTTATGCTGCAGCTACCCCTCCCCTCATCATGGTGACCTCCTCACTTCATCCCATCCCCTTTTAAAACTGTCCACTGACTTACAGGACACCACCTCTTCAGGCAATGCATTCCACCTAGGCACCACCCTTTCCATGAAAAAGTACCTCCTCATTTCTCCCCTGAATCTTCTTCCCTCCCTCCCTCCAGTCTCTGACCATGACCCCTCATGTCCCTACCCCCACAACTTAAAAATCCCCTCTGTACCAGTCTTGTTTATATGCTTCATGTATTTAAAGGTCTCAATCATATCTCCCCTATCCTTCCTCTCCTCCAGGGAGTATATATTAAGCTCCCCCAGCCTCCCCTCATAGGGTTTGTCTTCCAATTCCATGATCATCCTTGTTGCTCTGTGCTGGGTCCCCTCCAGTAATCTAACATCTTTCTTCAAGTATGGGCACCAATATTGCATGCAGAACTCCACGTACGACCTCACCAATGATCTGTATAGAGGCAGGATCACCTCCCTCCTCCTGGAGGTGATTCCTCTAGCACTACACCCCAGCAACTTGTTGGCTTTAGTGACTGCCTTCCTGCACTGTGCTGAGTGGTTTATTTGCCCCATTATTATCATCCCAAGATCCTTCTCCTTCTCTGTAACAGCTATTTGCACCCCTCCCAACTGATAACACCTCCTTGGGTTCCTTGCTGCAAAGTGCATGACTTTGCACTGCTTAGCATTGAACCCCAGCTACCATGTGTCTGACCAGTCCTCAAGTTTTGTCAGATCATCCTGCAGCCCCTGCCATCCTACTCTGTCATCCAACATCTTGGTGTCAACTGCAAAAAGACTAATCTTGTTCTTAATGCTATGTTAGATGTCAGCTATGAAATTGCCAAACAACACTGGATCCAGTATCGAGCCCTGCAGCACCCCACTTGATACGTTCCTTGGAGCTGAGAGTTCCCCTCCCACCACTACCCTCTGTTGCCTCCCTTGCAGCTAGTTCTTGATCCAACTCACCATCTTTGTCCTGGCTCCCTTGTATCTCAACTTGCTAATCAACCTTCCATGTGACACTGAATCAAATGCCTTGCTGAATGCAGATACAGGACATCCACCGCATGGCCCTTGTCCAGTTCTCTAGTCACCCAGTCATAACAGTCAACCAGGTTGGTCTGGCAGGATCTGCCAGAGACAAACCCATGTTGCTTCTCTTACTGGAGACCATTACTTTCTAGAAAGGTTACTAACCTCTCCTTAGGATTGTCTCCATTAACTTTCCCACAATAAATGTGAGGCTTACTGGTCTATTAGTTGCCCAGTTCTTCTTTGCATCTGCTTTTATGAAGGGTTATCACATGAGCCATCCTCCATTCCTGGGGTACGCACCCTGTTTCCAGAGAGGTATTGAACAAGTCTGCCAATGACTCTGTCAGGACCTCCACCAATTCCTTCAGTACCCAAGGCTGTATGTCGTCTAGTGGTGGGCGAAGTCCATGTACTTCACTACGCGGAGTACTTCACATCATAACCATAATTACTCAAAGTACTCTGCAACACAAAGTGAATAACTTTGCATTGAATTTTAACGCAAAGTCCCATTGTTTCCTATGGACTTTGCGTTGACTTCACCTTTGTTTTGGCCTTTAAGGTGAAGTTCATAGTGAATCATGGGATGACAGGACACATGGACTCTACATTGTCTTGCACAGTCTCAGTTTTGTGTAGTGTGTGTAGTAGAAAGCTGGAGACAGTTTGCTCTTATAGCTCTGTGAATCAAACCATCGAAAAAACTTTTAATAATCAATTTTGAGACAATTTATTTGGTCAAAATTTAGTACATAGATTGTAGGAAACCCTCCTGTACTTATATCATCAAGTGTTTACTGTTTTTGTGTACATTTTGAATGTTAATTTAGAACATTCAGTCTGTGTACTGACAGACACTGTAGTAGTGTGCTTCAGGGGAAGGGCAGATCTGTGGAGATGGGAGATTCACAGTGAGAAAGGCAGTCTTTCTAACTGTTGGGTAGCTAGTGTGTAAGTATTTGTGTGTTTGTGTACACACAGTAATACTTGTAGTAAATGTTGATAATTTGTTTGCTGTTTGCTGTGGTACTGTGCCTTTTTTCAGTTGGTTTAAAAGATTTGGTTGTAGTTAACTGTAAAATTTTCTGCGCATTTCTTTTAGAGTGTGTGTGTGTGTGTGTGTGTGTGTGTGTGTGTGTGTGTGTTGTCAAGTCAGACATATTTTATTGTGCCACACCATAATAACAGCACCCTGAATCTCTTATCTGTCTGTGATATTTTTTACTGCTTTGTTCTATCTACAGTTGGTAGTGGACTGGGATTGCAGCCCCCCCCCCCCACAAAAGAAAGTATTATTTTTCCAGTTTGGGATTTGTGACCACTGCTTAAGTTATTGCTGTGCCTGTGTGGCTACATCTCTTGAGTGCTCAATCTCCATCTATCTGTGCGTCTGCATCTGTTTAGGGCCCAATCTCCATCTTTAAGCCACAGTTGTTGTTTTTTTGGTTCTCATCCACCCCAAAGTTCAGAAATCTAAATTTGTTGTTAATTTTCTGTGTAATCCCAAAAATGCCTGCAAAGAGATGTACATGCCAAGATATTTCTGGCTGTGGCACTGCTGCCAATGGCAAGAGTGGCCATGGGTGTGGGCATGGTAGTATGCAGCATAAGAGCATAGCTGATGGCAGTAAAGGGATTTCTCTATGTTTTTCACAGCACAATCAGTTGCTTCAGTGATGGCTGGAGATGCTGTTGTCTCTGCTGCTGGTGGTGATAGTGAAGTTGGTGATGGCATGAGTATTGCCCAAAGTTCAACCTGTGACAAGTTAACAGGTTGGCAAAATATTGTGGAGTCCAAAGACATGGGTCAGAGTGTAGTTGATGTCACACTCCCCATCCCCATCCCCACAGTAGTTGAACAAGATTCTGATCCTGAAAATGACTGACAGCCTCAATCTCATGTTCCCAGTGCTGTTGAGATTATGCCAGGGCCACCCAACAATTCAAATGTTGAAGAAAAAATAGTTTGATGATCATACAGAGGCTGTGGTGGGACTTGGAGCATGTTCTTCACAGGACAGCGTCCAAACTGAATTTGTGGATGCGGATGAGAATTATGATGATTTCAGCTACCCCAGTTGGGAACCAGAGAAAAAGAAAGTAAAGGTGGCTGTGTGTAAATAGTCTGTTATTAAATCTTCCCCTTCCCAAAGTTGAGATGTAGCTGTGTCTGTTGATGATGATGACCAGTAATATTCATAGACTGTGATGGTCAGGTAGAGTCCCAGTGTGCCCAACAACAGAAATCATGCTGTACATCACCCATTTCAGTGTCTGAAAAACTGGAGTCTAATATGCAGCATCAGAAATGTGAAAAGTAGGGCATCAAAATCCCTACTTTTGGGATTTTTTAATTCAAGATGCAAGTGATGAAACAGTGGCAATCTTCCAGCTTTGCCAAGCATGTGTGAGGCATGGTAAAAGGGGTAGCCATCTGGGCACCAGGGACCAGCATGCACATCTGAAGAGCAGGCACATGGCACTGTGGACTCTGCACTAGAGGGGAGCTAATGCCATATTGGGGCATTCACCCTCATCCACCTTATTGAGCATGGTATCCTCTTCATTGACTCGAAGTAGCCCAAGTAGCCACATCTGTAGTAGTGGTGAAATAACACTGGGGGATTACTACAGGCATAAGGAAGAGGAGGAGGATTTTGAATAGTCAAGTAGTGGTCAGAGTTGCAGTGGTCGTGGTCTATACAGTATTTCTAGTACATCAATCCCTGTGCTTAAAATAGGGAAAATAACATCATTTGTTGACTTGACACCTGTGCACCCCTCATCACATGGCAAAAGCACCCCACTCTTGGCAGTTCGCAGAGCAGAGCATTTGGCATGTCATGTGCAAAACGGGTAACAATGAAGTCCATGTTTCACAGTCTTTTTGCCCAGAATGTGAAATACCCACCAAATCATATGGTATCACAAGAACTGAGTGCTGCTGTAGCGGAAATGCTGACAATTGACCTTTTGCTCTTCTCCTTTGTGGAGAAATCAGGATTCTGGCATTTTGCAGCACATGCCTGTCCCAAATTAAAAGTCCCATCCAGGAACTACTTTTCCACCCATGCTGTCCTGGAGTTATATTGGACTGTGACAGAGTCTGTACAACATGCCCTTCAACATTCCTCATCACCATACATTCACTTAAGCATGGATATGTGGACAAGTGGCAAAACGGTGGGTAGTTCCTATCTGTGCATTACTGCACATTGGGCGCAGGTACCGGGGGTTGTCTATGCTGGTGGAATTGGAAATCAGTGTAGTAAGTCAGACTGTCATGGTAGCAACCTTCAGGGAATTAGACAGCATGTGACGCTTGCAAAGCGCAGTGTAGCAGGATCCCATACAGGTGAAAACATGCTAGACTTGCTACTGACAGAAACTGATGAGTGGCTGAACCCCCTGTCCCTAAAAGCTGGCTTTATAGCTAGTGACAATGGATCAAACGTTAAATGTATCAACAATGGTTGCTTTGTGCAGGTTCCCTGCATGGCCCTTGTTTAGATCTTGTGGTACAGGAGTTTCTGCAGTACCATGACATCAAGCAAATGCTGATAGTTACAAGCCACATCTGTGCACACTTTGCATGCTTTGGAAAGACCCATGACCAGCTTAGGCAGCTGCAGATTCAAAACAGCCTCCCTCAGCACCACCTCAAGCTTGAAGCTGCCACATGATGGAACTCTACATTTTACATGGCAGAGCTGTTGTATGAACAGTACAAAGCCATCTCTGAATACCTAGTAATGCACACTAACCGTGACAGTTCAGAGGCCTCAATGTCTGACAGCTGAACAGTGATGCCTCATGGACTCAGTGAAGTCAGTTTTGAGGCCATTTGAACATGCCACACAGGCAGTGAGTGGTGACACTGCATCCATTAGTCAAGCCATTCTGGTGCTGCGGGTGCTGAGGCTGAATTTGTTCAATCTGCAGCCTAGCCTTGATGTGTCCGGAGATAGGTCAAGCAGTGCATTACTGAAACACATGCCTACAAAATTCGACTGCAATCACCACATCACTACTATTCAGCAAAGTGCAGAATTTGGAATAGCAACAATGCTGGACCCACGCTACAAATGAGGCATTGCATCCTTACTGGAGGGAAGGCCTAATCAGGTTAAAAATCTGACTGAACAGCTGGTTCGATTGGTTTATAGGGCACAGAAGTCACGTGCAAAGTTCTGCAAACCGCAGCATAACAAGGCTGAAGGTCACTGTGGAGTAAACACATCCAGTAATGTGACTGCAGGGCAAGGGGGGTGTCATCAAACCAGGTTGTCATTAACCCACTTTGGGGTGCCCTGTCTCAAGTAAGCATCTGTGACTTTGATGAATCCTGTGAACAGGTGGATGACTCATCAGGACTGCATGCAGCACAGAGCATGGTTGATACCTATTTGGCAGAAAACAGGAATCTGTTAGTGCTTGATGAACCTCTGGTGTACTGGAGTGGCAAGGTGAATGAATGGCCAGAGCTGACTTCAGTGGCACCGAAGTACCTGACCAGCCCATCCTCCAGTGTAAGTGTGGAGATGGTATTCAGTTTCATGGGAGCAATACTGCATGACCATCGTACTAACCTCTCACCTACAAATTTCAGCATGTTGACATTTATAAAAATGAATGAAGGTCACATACCAAGTCAAACTACCACATCTGTGCTTGCAGCCAGTCACGATGAAGTTTGTGCTGATGATGTGGGTGAAGCAGACAATCCTGGTGGCAGCATTAAACAGTCTACCATTGCAGTTGATGATTTGGTCATGGAAAAATAATTATCTAGTGGGCACAATTCTGACCTTGATGACTGCGAAGGCAGCTTCCTCTTTGATCAGGAGAATGAGGAGGATGTTGCCGGTAGTGTGTAATGAGTTTAAAGGCTATCACATTTATGTAATGTTAACATTTTTTTTGCCTTTCATAAAAGGAAAACAGTGTCCTTGACACTCATTCCATATGACAGATATGCACAAATAATGACCCATCATTCTATTTTACCTTTCCCTTGGTAGATTTTCTGAGTACATGTAACAGAATGTGTGCTGTCATTAGCAAACACAGTCAGCCTCAAAAACACAACTGTCCAGTTGTTGTAGCCACTTATATCCTGCTGAATAAATGACAGATATCCTCCTCTTGACACTCAAAGACTGTAACACACCATATCTAGCCACCCATCTTGATGAGAGTGAGAGGCAGTGATATTGTGCCCATGCCCAATGAATGAACCCGCAGCCTGCCACAGCCACCCGTCTACATGAGAGTGAGAGACAGAGAATGTGTACCTGTGCCCACGTCCAGAAGGAACCCGCAGCTACCCACAGCCACTATGATTCTTATTAGCAGTAGTTTACGGTGAGTATGTACTAATTTGTCATACTATGGTTTTTCCTTGAACTGTGTGAATGTTTCTTTAACCATTTTATAGATGCCTTTGTCAACAAATACTGGCAACTGATTTTGTTTTTATGTTTTTCACAGGTTCCAGTTATAAACAATGTAACATGACAGGAGCAGTACTGTAGTACTATGACCACCTAAAGGATATCATTTTCAGATATGGATCAACTTTATTTCATCTGTTGTTTTTTTGTGTTTCATTTTTTCAAGCCAGTGTAAAGCATACAACAGAGGTGACATACAGGCCAGATAATATATTTTTCATGCACGAGTGTCACTGGCTTACTTCAGCACACCATGGTTGTACTAATTTTTGTCTTGGTCATGACAACACCTCATGTAATGTAACTTAAGACAGTGGGCCAGTGCATGTGACATGCACTAAACTTGTTATTTGGTCTTGCAGTGGCTTTCTAATAGTTTGGTATAACAGACAGGAACAGCCACTCTTGGAACAGAATGTGTTAGTGCAACAAAGTCCAAATAATTTCTTCTTCGTCTGTTTGCAGGTAACATTTAGGTGCTGTGTACTGCCATTGGTGCTTTCTTCAAAGCAGAACACGTGCAACTTGCATGAATTTGGAGGATACACAGAAAACCTGTAAAGAAGACAAAATCATTATTGAAACTTGTTTTCAAATGATGCCCAACCCACCTCCCCAAAAAAGAAATATTTACCTTTCATGGCTTGACAGTTTTCATAGAGTCAAAGTCAGCAACAAGTCGAAATGTACATAACCAAAGTAGGACTCTATGACCTGTGAGACAAAAACAAAGAAATGATTACATGTATATGTAGAAAGTAAATGTCTGGGTCTCTGAAAAAACCTGAGAATGAAACGGACAGTAACTTACCAATGGTGGTATGAAAACACACACATAGGGCAGCATTTTTCAGTCAGCACAGAAGATTAATGGTCCTCCAGAACATAACATTATGGTTCACCCACTGGTCATCTGTGGCTATCATCATTTGGCAACACATTGCATCAGCTCAGTCAGTGGCAGCAGAAGAAAACAGAAGGACAACAGCATCAGCAGCAGGCATCAGAGTTGTGGTTGTGGGTGCACGCTTTAATCAGTGCATCCTGAAATAAGTGTGGCTTTTCAGCACATTTTCTCATGTGATTATTTCTTCATCTGGGGTCTGGCCTTTTCATGGCAGGTTAACAGCAGCCCGTGGCTGGCAGTGTAGCCTAGAGGTTAGAGTAACGAGCTGTGAACAAGGTTGGTACATCCAGCAGACTAGACCTGGGTTTGATTCTCACAACCTCCACTGGCATACTGTGTGACTCTGAGCAAGTCACTTAACTGTCCAGTGCTCCCAGGTAGCCCCTGAAAACAGGCACTTGTGCCTACTGGGCCTTACCCGGTTACCAAAGACTAAAATAAAAACATTTAGTGGGCACACTTATTCAGAGTTGTGGCTGTTGGTGCACACTTTAATCAGTGTGTCCTGATATAATTGTGACTTTTCAGCTCATTTTTTCATGTGATTATTCTTCATTGGCAGTCAGGACACTAAATACTGCATACTGAATGATGTAGCAAGATAGCAGTATTAGCATGGTACATTCACATATCATAATAATTTTTCTTGGGGGGTTGTACAGTAATTCTGTTGGGTGATGGTAGAGTATTTTGATTGTGGTTGTTGTGGGTAGGCTAAGAAAACAGAATACAGTCAACAGTACCGAAAACTTATATTGCATGACAACTACCGCAGCAGTGCAATAATGTATTGACAATTTTTACCTGTACTTTTATATGCAATTTTTGATTGGTAGTTATCTACTGACTTGTCTATATGATACCCTTATTTCCACAACTTACAACTGCTGGACTACATTTTTCCACATATTATATAATAAACAGCACTCCTTTTAATCTTGCTTGTGGCAGGTTTTCATCAGTATTCAAATCAGTTTTTGTACATCTATCATTTCAAATCCTTTTTATTGGGACTCAAACGAAGTACCATACAATCCAGCAGGACATGGTACACCACCATTACACTATGAAGCAGTAGGTGTTCAAAAACAGCTGGGTATACTGAATAAAACAATGGTTCAAAACAAGATTAAAATGATCACTACTGTTATTTCATATTGGAAAAAGGGAGTAAGCACACTACAAAGAACCCATGACAGAACATGGGTGTGTCAGGGCATTAATGCATGTTCTGGGTGCTATGCGAGGCATGAAGACTTGCCACACCGACTTACACCAGCTGGGAAGTGCATTAATGCCCTGATACACCCATGGGCTGGAGTGGGTTATGTGACTCTCTGTCCCTTGCTTATGATTATTGTATGATATTGGTATTAAAAAATATATGGTCTGTGTATGACATTTCAGCGAGTGAGGAATTTGGCCTGTAACTTGAAGGTGTCAGAGGCTGAGAACTACAGGATGTAATTAAACAGACCAGGAGGAAAACAGTTAATTGAGACATCCCTCCAGAGACAATTTATTGCCTGCTGCTGCTTTTGAAGTTAGAACTTAAATAAAAATTTTATGACATTTCAAGAAAAAGGTAATTGGGCTAGTTCCTTTCCATTTAGCAACTAGTTGAAGAGTCATAAAATACCTCAGATCTCACTGGCACAAGAAATCAGTTAAGGGACATGACAGATGCAGGAATGATAAGATCAAAGGGAAATGTTTAATTAAAGTATGCCATATTTAGGAAATGTTTTTTTCTTCTGATGTAGCATTCATTTTAAAACACCTCCTGGCATGAAATTATGTTGGTAAGAATTAATTCTAAAAGGAGGAGCTAGATGGCTCACCAAGGGGGTTGGGAGATGAAGTTGAAAATGTATTATTGTTTCTGAAATGTGTGATACAGCAGTCTTGGGACTCTGAGAGAAAGTTCTCTGATTTAATAAGCACTTAAAGGAAACACTCACAGAAGAATTAAGTGTCTGTGGTAGGAGTTTGTACTTTTGTAACTTTCCTTTTTTTATTTGTAGATGACTGTAAGATTTGTGATATTTGTTCTGTATGTTGTTTTACCTGTTTCTATCATATTCTAGTAAATCACATTTTAAGATACTGCCTTCGTGTCTTCTCAGTTTCTTTTTTTTCATGTGAAGTGCCTGTATTTTAAGTCTGACAACTGTTTAAAAGGCTTGATGGTATTGCTAAGTTTGAAAAAGGTAAGAATATACCTAAGGTCTCTTATAGAGTTGTAAGGGTTCATTTTGGAGACCTGGTTAGGTGTCCCTGGCAAAGGATTGTACCACAATCCCTGAAGAGGGTACATATCTGAGCCTGTACATTGGGTATGCTAGCATAAGGTTCACAGTTTGAATCCTGCCAGAACTCAAGGCTAAAGGTGACTCAGACCCAAAGCAGACAGGAGGATTACCCTGTCTGTTACCTGTTCACACTATTGCTCTCTGAAGTTGGCACTGTGGGAGCAGAGGGCCTGACCTGTAAAGTGCGTTTGTTACAGATTATATCGCACTTATAAAATGGTCTGGCTAACTGTAAAAAGCGAAAAATAAAAACCTTTTTACAACAAGCATGCCAACTGTTGGTTGAGTGGTGCATTAATGAATGACCAGGTGACATTTCTTGCCAAATGGCAAGTTGTCACATTTGATCTTTCATTAATGACCTTTTTATAATGCAGAAGAACATTAATTGTGGAAGGAATGGTATCATACAGTAGAAACAAGTCAGTAAATAAGGGACAATTGAAAACAGAATAAAACCGTATAGGTTAAAAATGTTCAAGAGCAGGTGCCCATTGTCAGGTGGTTATTATTACCCAGCACCCCTCAAACATATGTGATAGCTGATGTACTTCAGTGTTGAGGGGTACAAATAATACCATGTGGTCTGGTCCAGTAACAAAGTTAGAGCACCCTGAATGTGTTTCCACAGAAAACATAGCAGTGTCCAAAACCGGCTGACACAACTCCCAGGTAGGCAACTCCATGTTAATTTGGGGACATCAGTAAATTAATTGAGAGTATGCACTCTACTGACATGTATGGGCATGATTTTTATAAAGTGTCTTGTACTACTTAGTGTTGCAATTTACAGAAATCAAAGTGACCACAGGAGTGGAGTAACAGCCACTCTTAATACAGCAGTCGCTTTCAGTTTTCTAAATTGCAGCTATAAATAGCACTAACAGCTAAAGAAAGATCATGCCCGTACAGGTCAATGGAGTGCACACTCACCATTCATTTTCTAACATCACAAAATTAACATGGAGGTGCCTGCCTTCATGGTAGAATGTCAGCAGGTTCAAGAAATGTCTCTGTTTTTCTGGGGGTAGACATTTGAGATGCTGTAACTGTTTGACTGGAAGAGGAAGACCAGTCAGTACAGCTGTCAGTCACTGTCCACAGCATAATGATCCACAATCATTGCAGTAGGATAAATTCCACATAACATTATTTACCACCTCAGCCTTGACACAGCATGGGTACCACACAACAATAGTTGGATTGCTATGTAGGGAGGGGCACCTCTGTCTGTGTGCTGGTAAAATAAACGTTTGGGAAATTTATTCTACTCCAATTGCTGTGGATTATTAAGCTGTGAATAGGGTACTGAGAGCCATACTGACTGTTTCGCTTCAAGACGGGACTGCATGGTATATTATTAATACCATCAACACTGGATAAAGTCATCTACCATATATGTTTGCAGGGGGCTGGGTACCTGACAGTGCGCACCTGCTCTTTAACAGATTATTGCACTGCTGCTTTAACACAAACAACACGACAGAAAGAAAACACTAATGCAAAAAATATAAAATGTTCCTGTTTGTAAACAGAGATTATTAACTAAGCATATAATGAAGGGAAGGACAGCATTTTTTAGGTTATTTTCCTTAAACTGTATTTAGGGGGTGTTTTTAAAATTTGGGGGGGTGGGGAACAAGGTTACGACTGAGAAAGAGAACACAAAATGAAAATTATATACCAAACAAAAACTCTAATGTTCCAAGTTATGGTGAGACAGCAGCAATTGGAGCATGGACATAATTTGCAGTTGGTGACCTTCCAAATGCTCCAACCTATGTTGAGGGTTCTCCAACCTGTTGTTAAGGTGGTCTACCACACTCCACATAACTCCCAAATCATCTTGTGTGGCAGGCATTGTTGCAGGTTTTCCAGAGTCACAAGCAGGTTCTGGAGCAGCCTCTTGCTCCCTGGCCCTTCTATGCTTCACACCCAGTGCAGGTGGAGGCCATGTTGCCACCTGTTGCCCAGCAGGTGTGTTCCTTGCATGTTCTGCAGCCTTGGCCTCCCACTCTGCATGGTGGTGGTTTGTGAAGTGCGTGCACTGCTCACCTGTCCCCAGATGAGTACCCCTGGGCCCATGTCACACAAGCACACTGCAGATCTTGCACTTTACAGCACTGCAGTCACCAGACAGTGAAGTAAAGAATTCTCACACAACAGAGCTGTGGGGTGGACTGAGCACAGGCAGGGGGCCCCAAGTGTTATGGTCATGGGCTGCTGGTACACAACTCAGGGGACAACCTGCTGCTGCTGCTTAGACTGCTGGAGTGGCTCCTGGATGACTTCCTGCTGCTGTTGCTGCTGTTGATCCACTGGGGCCATGGCAGGCAGTGGGGGGCAGTGATATTTGCCACTGGTGAGGGTGCTTGCATGGCACCAGTGCATCCTCTTTCAGGGAGGAGAGCACTAGCACTAAACACGCTGCTGCGATTTATATGAGTGATGCCACCACACATACGTGGCCCAACACGCTGTCCTCTACATGCCTCAGGAGAAACAACTCCACCTCTCTCCATTTTACACCAAAAATACATAAACTATTAACAGCAACTACTGAAACAAAAATAAAAAGAGATAAACTAAGGAATCAGTTGTGGAACATGAACTCAAAATCAAAAGGGGCACAACTCCAAGCAAGAAATAGGCAACTAAACTACAAATGTATCTGCAAATTCAATTGAAAATTCTAAATCTAACTCTCTATCTCTCTCCCACAGAAAACAACTCCTTCTTTAAGACTAGGCAAGGTGAAAGTGAGACTATTTCACTGTCTTGCCTGATTAACTTCCTGTCTGCAGCATGTAACCTGCTGACTGTGAGTCTGTGAGTCAAGTGATCTGTGGGCTGTTTCAATTCTCACACACTTTGCCTTTCTGAAAATATGGTGAAGTCAGCATGCGAAGAAGCCCATTTCAGTGGAGACTTTGCGTAACCCCAAACAAATGTGAAGTGGGCTACTTCACCTGTACTTTGCTGAGGAAGTAAAACCTCACTGCATCTCTAATGCCATCTGGTCCTGGTGCCTTATCCACCATCAGTGCCCTGAAAATTCTAATACCCTGGCTGCTGTGATTTCCCCGTCCATCACTCCCCCTCCCCCATGACTACCCTCCCTATCCTCTGAGGCATTGATCCATTCTTTTCCTTAGTAAAAAAAAAAAGAACAGAAGTATTCATTTAGTGCTTCTGCCTGCTCTGCCCCTTTCTCTGTCCACCCCCCATCCTTTCTGATCCTTACTATTTAATTTTTGCAGATCCTTCTCTCTTATGTACCTGAAGAAGTCCTTTTCCCCATCCTTGATGCCCTGTGCCAGCCTAAGCTTTCTGGATGCCTTGGCTGCCCTGACTGCTCTGGTTACCTCTCTAGATTTCTTCAGGTACTCCTCTCTGTCCTCCCCCTGCCTGAATCTCTTGAATCTCCTGAAGGCTGCTCTTTTTACCCTCACCTTTTCCAACACCTCCCCTCTTAACCAACTAGATTTCTTGTCCCTAGCCTTCTTGATTTGTGTCTTGGTACAGGATCTAGTGGCCTCTGCAAGACCAGGCTTGATGATTTCCCATTTCTGGCCATCATCCATGTGAGGGTGGATTGTGGCTATGTGCCCAGCCACTATTTCCCCCATCCTCCCAAAGTCGGCTTGCCTGAAATTCAACACCCTGGTCCCGTGGCCTCTTGCCCTTGCTGAGTGAGAACCACACTGTGTGAGGGTCACTGCCTGCCAGCAGATCCTCCACCCCCAGCTCTCTGACAAACTCGCCATTAGACAGCATGAGGTCCAGAGTAATGCCTAACCTGGTTGGCTCATTTACCATCTGTGCCAAGAAACTGTCCTGAAATGCCTTAAGAAGGACTTGCTCCCCGGTGCTCAAGGTGGCTGGGGTTCTACAGTCCACCCCTGGCAGATTGAAGTCCCCAACAATCATGGTGTTACTCTTTCTGCTGACCATCTTGATCTGCTCTGCTAGTTCTCTGTCCAAGTCCTGTGCCCGTGACGGTGGCCTATACACCACCTCTATCCTAAGGGTCTTGTTTCTTGAATCCTGGAATTGTATCCATAGTGCCACTGTTCTACCCTCTTCCCCTTCCTCCCTGGCACACCTTATCCCCTCCCTCACATAGACCACCACCCCACCCCTTTCCATTTTTCCCTATCCCTACAGTATATTCTGTACTATGGGATCACCAGATCCCAGTCCTGGTATTGTGTGGCCCATGTTTCACTGATGGCAGCTATGTCCACCTCCCCCTCAGCCATGAGAGCCTGCAACTCGGCCATTTTGTTTCCCAGGCTCCTTACATTCAAGGAGACTACCCTCCAATATGTTCTCTTCCCTGCCTTCCCCTTTGAATGCTATTGTTATCAACTCTGCATGTACCCTCCCTTATTCCATCCCTACTTGTATGGGAGGTAAGCCCACTTAGATCCCCTACCTGGAGACCTTGTTTGAATTCCACCCAACTGTCTCCCCCACACCTAGTTTAAATCCACTCTGGTTGCTATATACTCCCCTAGTCTCCATTTTAATACCCCAAGCCCTCCTTGCTCAAGTGTAACCTGTCCCAGGCATACAGGGTGCTGGTATCCCAAGTTCTTCCTCATCCCCCCCCACCAGCCCATACCCTCTGGTCTGGAACCAGGCACCCAGCCAAGTGTTGAACTCCTCTATTCTCAGTTTCCTCACAGCACTTGCTCTGTGTATTGGGAGTACTTCCAAGAAAGCCACTGAGCTCCCTGCTTCCTTATACAACTTCCCCAGCTCCAAGAATCTCCCCTGTACCTCCTTGACTGTGTTCCCCCTCCAGATCATTCATGCCCAAGTGCACCATGATATGAGGTTTCTCCCTCCCCCTCTTTGCACACTTAAGAATAAACTGTTCCCCTACCTGCTGTCATTCCTGGTAAGCACTCCACCCATATGCGACTATGCCATTCTCCTTTACTCCCCCATCTCACCCCTTTTAGTACTGAGTCTTCCAGAACTAAGATCCCACCCTTTCCCCTGTCATAGCCCTTGCCTCATCCCATTTTCCTGAACCCTGTTCTGAATCTTTACCCTATCTTGCATATCCATGACTCCCCTGCCCCAACTGCCTCCCCCCAGCCCCTATCCTCATCCTGTACACCCCCATTGCTTCCCTTGGCTGAACCACCCTCCACTCCCCCTATGCACTCCCCACTTGAGCCCCCTCATTTCTACCACCACTTAACCTTTGCTTCCATTCCAACTCCGCTACTTTAGTTCCCCCACCTGCCCTCCTCCTCATTTTTCATCTTTCCATTACCTATCATACCCCTGTCCCCTCCATCTGCCATACTGCTGCCCTCTGGGATGACAGTACCCCCCATTCTTCCTGCCCCATCCACAAGTTCCTCCCCCTCCTTATTCTCCATTGTAGCCAGCACTGAGAACCTATTGTTTGACATTTGTACTCTGCCCTGAGCTACCCCAGGCAAACTGTTCTGAGACTTCCATATGCTGCCGGCTCTTGGAACATTATTACCCCATTCCCAATTCTCTTCCAGCCCCCTGGTTCAGTACCCCAAGGTTCCTGAGGAGGTGGCAATATTGGTAAATTCCTCCACTCCTTTCTCACCCCTTGTTCTAGGATATCTGCCAACTTCTAGGGCACTCTGATGTACCCCAGGTCCTGGATGATTCACCCACACTGCCCCAATCCCTTTCCTTATCTCTGTCCTTAACCAACTAATCTTTTCCCTAAGCTGCTCAAACTGCCTGCACACCAAGTACCTTTCCACTCTCCATGCCTTCTCTAAAAAGATAGCTATCTCGCAGCTGTTGCAGCATACCACCCTCCCGTTATCTCTATCAGCCATCCACCTCACCCCTGTGCCCCCAGCTGTAGGTTGTTTGTCCCATCCCATAGGCTATTTCCACCTTCTGGGTTTATTGAAGATATATGTGCAACCTCTCCCCTGCTGATCCGTATCTCTATCTAATGTAACAGATTTTGTTTTGTCCCCTCTGGATCTCAGGGATGATTAGGACACATTAGTGAATGCACCTGGTTGTGCTATCCACCAATCCCAATGCAGCACCACCCCAATAAATGTGGATGGGCTCAGGGTGAGAAGAATTGGGGAGGGTGGGAGTAGCCTTCACAGACTCCCATGAAAGTCAATCAGGCTCTTGCACAAAAGTGCACCTCAGCCTCTTCCCTCATGCAGGAACAAAAACTTCCCTGTAGTTCATCCTCCTTCATCTTCCATATCCAAACTGAATTAATTAGCTAAAATGGCTCCTGGCTAGTTCCTCCTCCTCCAGCCTTCCCCCCCCCAGTGCTAAATCTGTTTGCAGTTTCCTATGTAACTCCCACAGAACAGAACTGCATTCTTAGTAACAGCTCAAATCCCAGACAGCACTGATTAAACTCTCAAACACATACCACCCTCCCAGTACAAGCTATTACAACAAAAATCAAACAGCAGGAACAAAAACTTCCCTGTAGTTTTATCCTCCCTCAAATGGCAAGAAGAAACACTTCCCTGTAGTTCATCCTCCTTCAGCCTCCAGATCCTCCCAATTTTAACAAAATCTGCCTTCCTGAAATCTAAGACCTTTGCCTTTGTGTGACTAGACTGTGTCCCTGTCCCTATGTTAAACCACACTACAGTATGTGGTGGTCATTGAATCCCAGATGACGTTCCACCTGAACTTCTGTGATTCTGTCCCTATTGGTCAGTACTAGGTCCAGAGTCGCCCTATCTCTGGTGGGACCAATCACTAGCTGCTGATGTTTTTCAACCCAGTCAAAATTTTAAAATTATTTTTAACCTGTTTACTTACAGAATTGTTTACATAATCTGAATGTTTTATTATTTTGTCAGCTTTGATTGTACGATATTGGGTGCCAAACAAATAAAAATCTATCTAATCTATCTATCTATCTATCTATCTATCTTCTATCTATCTAAGGCCTGCCCCTGTAGAGAATCCAGGATGTCTCGGCTCCCTGTTGAAGCAGCTGCTGGGATGGTCCAGTCCACGTCTGGGATACTGAAATCGCCCATCAGTAATACCTCACCTTTTGTCACCATCTTATGGATTTGATCCACTAGATCCCTATCCACTTTCTCCTCCTGCACTGGAGATCTGTAGATTACCCCTGTGTGGATAGATGTGCCATTGCCTGGACCAAGGGTGACCCACTGTGCCTCTGCCTCCCCGTCTACCCTGCACCTCAGTTGCTT
Organism: Neoceratodus forsteri; assembly: GCA_016271365.2. Lineage (NCBI taxonomy): Eukaryota > Metazoa > Chordata > Ceratodontiformes > Ceratodontidae > Neoceratodus > Neoceratodus forsteri. The sequence continues at coordinate 707,761,347 of CM028135.1, read as the reverse complement.
TTATACCTTGTCTTGCATACAGGGCCACTCCCACCTCCCTTTTTTTCACTCCCCCATCTCTCCTGAATAGTGCATAACCCAGTGCAGTTGCATCCCAGTCATGATTTGCGGTGTACCAGGTTTCTCTTATTGCTGCTATGTCCAGATCTGCCTCTACTAGCAAGGCCTTCTGGGCTGGGATTTTATTTCCCAGGCTATAGGCATTTGTAACCATGGCCTTCCATGTTTTGCCTCCCATCCTCCATCTAATCCTGTGTCGCCCTCCTGCTTCTTCCCCCCAACCAAGTTTTCCTTTTTATGTTGCCTACCCTCCCTTGCCTTTCCCTTTGTATCTGATACAGGTGTCCCCATCTGCAACATACCTTCCTGTTTCTCATTTCTGCCTACTCTAACCTGTGAGGGTGGTCTGCTTGAGTCTCCCTGCTCCCATTGACCCCCCCGGCTGGTTTAAATATTTGTCAAGGAAACATTTAAACATTTAAGCCGCTCACTGAGGACTCTATCTACATCAAAGTTTTCCACTAAAAGATCCTGATGGAACTTCAATCCTATTGCATACCTCAATGATCTAAAAAACTCTTTGCTATGGCAGAGTTTCTACCTGGCTAACTCAGTGAGTGATGCCTATGACATTCTCCATGAAATCATATCCAGTGCCCTTAACAGCCATGCTCCCCTGTTTAAAGCATGAATAAAAGCCAGAACCTGTCATTGGTTCTCACCAGATCTGAAGGCTGCCTTACTCAAAAGAGATTACCTCTGGAAAAAGGCTCGTAAATCTCATGCTGATGCAGACTGGTGTCTCTTCAGGGCATCTAAAAACATCTGCACTAAGTTGGTCAGAGAGGCCAAAGCCAACTTTTATCAAACCTAGCTACTCTCTGCATCAAACTGCCCTACCAAGTTCTGGTCCACCATAAAAGAGCTATCTGGCCACTCTCCAGGAAGTGCGCTTCCTTCCAAAATTACCACTGATAATATTATCATTAACAATAAATTAGAGATACAGCAGACTTTCAACAATCACTTTGCCAATGCTGGCCTGGCGTTTGATAATGCACCTGTAAGTAGCCTTCATCCTCAGACCAACACCCAGCCTTCAGAACCAAGTAGCAATAATATGGGCTTCTCCTTTTCACCTGCCACCATAAAAGAAGTTGAAGATCTTCTTCTACGACTAGATACTAAAGAAAGTGCTGGGGCCGACTCCTTCGACCCATATTTCTTAAAAATAGCATACCATATACTTGCTACACCTATAAAACACCTATTCAATCGGTCCCTAGCTCAAGACTCCATCCCCAAGGCATGGAAAACTGCTCATGTCATTTCCCTGTTTAAAGCAGGGGACCCATGTGACCTAAATAACTATAGACCAATCTCCCTTCCTCCAATACTTTCAAAACTTCTGGAAAAAATTGTGGATACACAGCTGAGATCTTTCTTAGACAATGCTAGACTACTCAACCCAATGCAGTCTGGCTTTAGAGCTAAGCATAGTACAATTACAGCACTGGCAAAAGTTACTAATGATTGGCACCGGGACCTAGACAACAAAAAATTTGTTTGTACCGTGTTTCTGGACCTCAGTAAGGCTTTCAACACTGTCGACCACTGCCTGCTCCTCTCCACCTTAAAAACTATAGGCATTGGCTCAACCATACTGGGATGGTTCCAAGACTACATTTCCTGATAAACAGCAACAAATTAAAGCTGATGGAGAAATTTCTCCACTTAAACCGATAAAAAGAGGTGTCCCCCAGGGCTCCATACTGGGCCTATTACTATTTGCCATTTATATCGACGTAGGCATCAAAGATGCCAGTATTCACGTGTTTGCTGATGACATGGTGCTCTACTTAAGCTGGGAATCTCCTGAAGCTGCCTGTGCTGAGTTACAAGCTGACTTTAATACTCTGCAGTACCAGCTCCTTAGCAAAAAGTTACTACTAAATGCAAAAAAAATACAAGGCCATTCTTTTCTCACCATCAGGCCCAGGGGCTTACTCAGCTGTCACTAGTCCATTACCATCAATCTCTACCTTATTAGGAGAAAATCTTGAATTTGTAACTAAATTCAAATACCTTGGTATTTGGCTAGATAACAAACTCTCTTTTGTGGAACACACAGAAGAACTGCTGAAAAAACTGAGGCAGATACTTGGTCTTTTTTTCAGAATTAAATGCTCTTGACCACAGTCTCAAAAGGAACTAGAAGGGAAAGGATCAGATTTATTACGGTACAGTAGCTTCTTGTTGTTTTTACATTGTTTCTTGTGGATTTTACTTGGTAGAAGGTTATTTCTTTTCTTTCTTACTACTTCTAAGGGGCTAGTAGGGTATTGTTTTGGGGCTGTTGGAATTTTGAAAACTGTTTTGGTGGCTATAAGTGGGCTCATTTGTTTGATGTTTCACTGTGTAGCAGGCTGCATTTGTAGAGGCCTATTTCTTCTGATTTAAAACCTATTTGGTGTGATTTAACTGGGGCTGTTTCTTTGAATCAGAGACCTATATCTTCTAATTTCAAGCCTATTTTGATGTGTTGTTGGTGAAGCTGTTTGAATTGGAAATCTGCTTCTTTTGGTAGCAAACCTATTTTGGGGGCTTTGAGTAGAATTGTGATTCATTTTTGCTGGCTTCACTAACTGCAAAGGTTAGTGCATAGTGGGGGAAGGGTGCTAATGGTCTGACCAGGGGCCTCAGCTACCTGATTGTTTCTGGAAGACTTGGGTTGGTCCCACCCCCTCACCCCAGGTCCATTATTTCCTTTATACAGGGGGTTCTGACATCACTTCCTCAAATGGGCAAAGGATATGCACCTGTCATAGAAGAAGCAGACATCCAGGAAAGGAACAGCAGTGAGTGAAGAGGTGACTGCTATCTCAGTAGAATGGAAGTAACTGCAAATCTAGGAGCTTTCATTATTACTTCTTTGCATTGCTATTGCATTGTGGAAAGGAGGAGTAGGAGTTTGAAGAAGGTTGTGTAATAGCTACTTAAAGTCTCTTTTTGAGTTTGGATAGGAAGGTTAGGAATGTAAAAAGCAGTTGCTCAATCTGTCTAAACGTGTACAACAAAGGGTGTAAGGGAAATTAAGAAAAGAATGTTTTGTACTGATAGAGGGTGGAGAGGGGAGACTTGGGGGAGTGTTTGGTATCCTGCATCTGGAAGGTGGGGGTGCGCTAGTGGAACACGCGACAGCAATGGGTAGGGTGTAGGCTGCAACAACTCGTGCACCAATCTTTCTAAAAATTGTCTGGAGTGTGGGAGGATGTTTAGTGTGCAACCACATAGAGAAACTCAGAAAGGAGATTGAGCATCTGCAGGAGGAACTAAGACAGGCAAGGCAGACTGGGGGTAGGTTTAGGCCAATACTGGAGGGAGGAAGAATGGGAGATGAGGGAGGGTGATTTAAGCCAACAGTGGTGAGGTCAGGGTCAGAATAAGGGAAGCAGGGACAAGGGGGCCCAGGCCAGGAAGAACGATTGCCAGGGAAACCAGGTCAGGAGACAAAAGACAAATGGAAGGAGGAGATAGGGACTTGTGAGGGGAGGCAAAGAAGTGGCAAAAGTCATGGAGTGGAAAGGAGAGAACAGGTTGCTATGAAGAGAGAGGGAGTGGGCATTTGTGAAGGGTCTTCAGAAAATAGTTTTGCACTGCTAGAGAGGAAGAAAGTGGAGGAGGAAATGATGAAATTAGAGGAGTAATTGATAAATGCCTGGACCAAACTGGAGCGGGGGGAAGTTCTGCTAGGAGAATTGCAACAGGGGCAAAAGGGGGAAATAATGTGAAGGAGGAAGAAGAGGAGCCAGATATGAGAGAGGGAGATGAATGGAAGCAAGCAGGGAGTAAGAGTGGTGGAATCTTAGTGCTGGGGGACTCAATACTAAGAGGAGTCAGGTGGGGTAGTAAGGGGGAGAGGCACTGTCGCATTTGGGTGGAGGCCATGCCAGGAATGACAGCGGAAAGGGTGGGGCAATCTGTTCTGAAATATGCTAGAAGGGGTAGGGACAAACCTCATTTAATTATACATCTTGGGACGAATGACCTGGCTGATAAGACAGTAGCTATAGTCCAGAGGAGGTTTGGGAAACTAGGACAATTATGTGAGGGGGCAGGAAGATCAGTAACTTTTTCAGAGATACTTCCAGTGCCCAAGGTAAGCATAACAAGAAAGCTGAGAATAGAGGAATTTAACATATGGCTAAGAACCTGGTGTTGTGCTGAAGGGGTATGGGATGTTGGCGGGGTGGGAGGGACCTGGAAGGACAGTAGTCTCTATGACAAGGACAGACTACACTTGAGTGAGGAGGGAAAGAAAGTGTTGAAACAGAGGATGGAGGAGTACATAGAGGAAGTAGGGAATTTAAACTAGGAGTGGGGGGTGGTAATTGGGCAAGAGACATGCAGAGACCACAGGTTGGGAAACCATATCAGCTTACCCCCCATAACAGTGACAAAGGATAAATGGCAGGTACTATTGGTGATGCTAGTAAAGGAGGGCAGGATGGGCGGGGAAGGGTGGAAGGTGGTTACCCTTAATGCTAGAAGCCTTGGGAGGAAAACTGCAGAGTTACAGGTGCTCATGGCAGAGGGAGAGGTGGACATTGCAGCCATCACAGAAACATGGGCCACCCGATACAATGACTGGGATCTGTCTGTACCAGGGTACAGGTTATTTTTTAGGGACAGAGTGATTGGGAAAGGAGGGGGTGTGGCACTATATGTGAAGGAAGGACTGAAGTGTGTAAGGGAGTAAGGCGAGGAGGGTAGTACGAAGTCAATTTGGATGCAAATCCAGGATTCCAAGAATAGGATTCTTAGAATGGGAATGGTGTACAGGCCGCCCTCTCAGATAGAGGAGTTAGACAGGGAACTAGCGGGACAGATCAGGAGGACCGGCGAGAAGGGTAGTGTGGTGATTGTGGGGGACTTCAACATGCCAGGAGTGGACTGGAGTACCCCAACAACCAGGAATAGAAGGGAGCAGGTTCTGCTGGATGCCTTCCAGGACAGCTTCCTGCTGCAAATGGTCAGTGAACCAACCAGGTTAGGGAATACCCTTGACCTTGTGCTGGCAAATGGGGACTTTGTGAGAGAACTTACAGTGGAGGAACCGCTGTCAGGGAGTGACCACCACTCAGTATGGCTCACATTGGATATGGGCAAGGAAGGAGTAGAATCTGGCACAAGAGTCCCGGACTTCAGGAGGGCTGACTTTGGGAGGATGGGGAAGTGTTAAAAGGGTACCTGGCCAGAATTAAACCGTTATGGACACTAACCAGAGGTGGGAGCTCATAAAGCTGGGGATAGTGGAGGCAACCAAAACCTACTGCAAGGCCCAGAGCAAGAAGGCTAGGGCTAAGAAACTGAGCTGGTTGAGCAAGGAGGTCATGGAAAAGGTAAGGAGGAAAAGAGCTGCCTTTAGGAAGTGCAAGAAAACAGGGAGAGGGGAGAACAGGGAGGAGTACTTGATGGAATTGAAGGAGGTGACAAGAGCAGTAAGGGGAGCCAAGGCATGTACGGAACTCAGGCTGGCACAAGGCATTAAGAAGGGGGAGAGGACTTCTTTAGGTACATCAGGGAGAAAAGGAGCTGTAAGGACCACATAGTTAGGATTAGGAAGGAGGGGGTTGGGTGGAAGCAGGGTGCAATAAGACAGAAGCACTAAATGAGTACTTCTGCTCAGTATTTACTAAAAGAAGAGGGTGACACCCAAGGGAGAAATGGCAGAAACAGGGAGGGGGTGACAGATGGGAAATCATGGAGGCAGAGTTCGGGAGGTTTGCAGGCACTGAGGGTAGATAGGCGCTAGGCCAGATGGCATCCACCCCAGTGTACTGAAGGAGCTGGCAGAGGTCCTTGCAGGACCTTTGGCAGACCTATTTAATGCCTCACTACATTCGGGGTGTGTACCTCAGGACTGGAGGATGGCTCATGTGGTGCCCCTCCGCAAGAGTGGCCCCAAGGATGAACCGGGAAACTGCAGACCAGTGAGCCTCACATCCATCCTGGGTAAGCTAATGGAAACTATCCTGAAGGAAAGGCTGGTGGCCCTCCTAGAGGCCAAAGGGCTACAGGACAGCAGACAGCATGGCTTCATATGGAGCAGATCCTGACAATCCAACCTGGTGGAGTTCTATGACTGGGTAACTAGGCAACTGGACAGGGGCCATGCAGTGGATGTCCTGTATTTGGACTTCAGTAAGGCATTCGACTCGGTGCCGCATGGAAGGCTGGGAAGTTAGTAGGCACAGGGGCAGGTGCAAAACTGGTGAGATGGGTGGGGAACTGGCTTCAGAGAAGGCAACAGAGGGTGGTGGTGGGTTGGGAGCTCTCACACCCAATGGTTGTGATGAGCAGTGTTCCACAGGGCTCGGTGTTGGGACCAGTGTTGTTTGGGATATTCATTGCGGACATATCATTGGACGTCAAGAGCAAGATCAGTCTGTTTGCTCATGATACCAAGGTAGGAGCAGTGGTGGATGACCTAGGGGGATGGCAGGGGTTGCAGGATGATCTCACAAAGCTTGAAACCTGGTCAGACACCTGGCAACTGGGCTTTAATGCCAAAAAGTGCAAGGTGCTGCATTTTGGGATGAAAAACCCAAGGAGAGTTACCAGCTGGGGGGAGTGCAGCTAGCCCAGACAGAGGAGGAGAAGGATCTGGGGGTGCTCATTACAGGGTCAATGAACAACTCGGCACAATGTAGGAAGGCAGCTGCAAAGGCCAACAAAATGCTGGGTTGTATTGCAAGGAGTATATCCTCAAGGAGGGAGGAGGTGATTCTGCCACTGTATAGGTCATTAGTTAGACTGCACCTGGAGTACTGCATGCAGTGCTGGCCTGTGATCTGAAGAGGGACATTAAGTTACTGGAGGGGTGCAGCAGAGGCAAAAGATGATCAAGGGCAGGGGACTTCTACAAGAGGAGGCTGAGGAGTTGAACATGTACTCACTGGAGGAGAGGAGGGACGGGGGACATGATTGAAACCTTTAAGTACATGAAAGGAATAAACAAGACAGGTACAGAGGGGCTGTTCAAAGTAAGGGAAGGGAGGGACACCAGGGGCCATGATATGACACTAGAGGGAGAAAGGTTCAGGAGGGAGATGAGGAGACACTTTTTTAGAGAGAGAGTGGTGGCTGGGTGGAATGTGTTACCTGCAGAAGTGGTATCCAGTAGAACAGTGGACTGCTTCAAAAGGGGATGGGAAGGGACAAGGGGGAGGGTAAATGAAGGGGAAGAGTGGAAGGGAAGGGCAGCTGCAGAATAAGGGGTGCTAGCTGCACATTCGAGCAGATTTAATAGACCTCTAGGCCTTTATCTGGTGGCAAATTTCATTTGTTCGTATGTTCGAAAAAAGACAGCTTGTCCAATCTATATTCCTTTCATTAATTGACCGAGCTGACTTCATTTATGGCCATTGCCCTGCCTCACATTTTGCAAAACTGGATGTATTATATCATAGAGCACTGAGATTTATAACTAGCCTCCCATACTCCACACATCACTCCTCTTTATACGCAGCCATAGGGTGGCCTTCCCTTCAATACAGGCATTATAGAAATGCAGCCCTATGGACGCTCCAAGCCTTTACCAACAAACTCCCACAATACATTGTTGACAGTCTCCCCCTTAGTCCTATTAGGTACTATGCCTTAAGAAGTCAATCGCAGATTTCTTTGAATGTCCCAAGGGCCAACACTCGCTTTGGAAGGGCCGTCATAAGCTATGCCCTGCCTACTTTCTGGAATAGTATACAAAAATCGTTCAGACTTAGCTCACCTGTCAGTCCTGCCTTCTTTAAGACCCTCTATGACAAAACATTTGCTGAAATCTGTAATTGTTTCTGTCGCTCCTAGCAGCTTGACTATTGTTCCTCTCCTCTTCAACACAAGTCCCAGCTGCTTATCCAAATCAGCCCTTGTCACTATTACTCCCCCCCCCGCCCCACTTGCTCTTAGCACCCTTTGCATCCCTCTTTTTCACCACCCCTCTTCTGCTGCATTTACCTAAGGCTTACACACTGTTATGCGCACTTCCATAGCTTAGGAATTTCCATCCAGGCCTGTAACGTGTTTCTGCTGGACAGGAATATAAATAATCTTTCTTTTTCTTCTATGGTTTGCATATGACATCCATACATCCTGCTCCTGTGGGGACTGTATATATATATATATATATATATATATATATATATATATATATATATATTACATTTGGTGGTGTTATATATGTACATATTACATTCGGGTGGTGTTATGCATATCTTTCTTGTACATGTGACTTTAAATGCAAATACTCTGCTCCTATCAGTATCGTAAACATGTTGTTCCTTTTGTATTATGTATATTTATATGTAACTGTACAATTTTCCCTGTCAGAAGCAGGTCCACCTTGTAAATGAGCTTGCTCAATGGCGTCGCCTGGATAAATTAAGATTTGATTGATTGACTGCCCTCCCCCTCTTGTACGGATGCAGTCCATCACCCTTGAACAGGACTGCATCATTCCAGGTGGGTCCCCAGTCCCCAATGAAGCCATACCCCTTCTCACTGCACCAGCCCTTCAACCATTTGTTGAACCTGCAGATACAGAGATTCCTATCCTCCCCCATACTGTGGACTGGCAGCACCTCCAAAAAAGTCACAGGTCTTGCTACATTCTGTAGGCAACCTCCAAACTCTCTGAAGTCCTCCTGCACCTGCTTCATGCTTGCCCTGTCCTTGAATAGATCATTTGTCCCCAGATGACCCTGTTGTTTACTGTTCTTATATACTGTACATTCTTTCATGTTCTTTCACATTGGAATTTGTTGCTCCGTTTATCATTATTGAAATTAATTCTGATATCTTAACAACATGTACAAGTCTCAAATGTTCAGCTTCTGCTATATTACTTATGAACATTCTACATGGCTTGTCATTTGGATACTTTCCCCGATAATGACCGCTTTACATTTGTCAAGTTCACACATTCAGTTGAAGCCTGTATATGGCCTGCCATGTTTGGATAAGGCATGCACATTTCTAATTAAAAGCTGTACATGGTGTGCTGCACTAGAATTAAAGAGACTTACCAGTCTCAGCAGGTGCCCCCAATATATGGGTGCCTTACTGCAGGAAAATACTGTAACTGCATAGATGCCCCCCAAATAATCCACTAGGTAAAATGCTGTAATGCTCTTAAAAATAGTTTTATCAGGTGCCCAGGACTTCCCAGTCTTAAGAGCCACCCATGCTCTGCCCCTGTGCTCAGCCAAGTTATGACTTGATGCTAGGGAGAGCACGGAAATGCTCTCCATTATAGTCAATGAGTGGCAGCGTTCAGATCTTTTTACGTTCACTTGCGCACATGTGCAAGGAACGTTTTGGGAAAGTAGCACACTTTGGAGGTGTGCCTCTCCCTAGCAATCCAGTGCTCCGTTGAGCAGGCGTGGCAGTCCTGCACCAATGGGTGCGGGAGCTCTGTATGACAGCGGTGGTCTTTGCTTCAAAAACCACGCTGTCATCGAGCTACCGTGTCATGGCGCCCCCGCATCACGCCTCCCCGCATCACTCGCCTCCCCAAAGCTTTGGTGCCACGCTGGGAGCCCACCCCAGTGTGGCAAACATTGTTTGCTGATGGGGTGCCCAATCCCCCATCAGCTCAAACAGCCCCCAAGCCATCCTTCTGCCATGCTGGGAGCCCACCCAAGCGTGTGGTAATACGATTTTTGCCATTGAGGTGCCCAATCCCCGTCGGCTCCTCAAAGCCCCAGACATCTTCTGCCACGCTGGGGAGCCCACCCTGCATGGAAAACATCCCACGTAGTCCTTTTTTTTTAAAACCTGTAAAGAAAAACAGTCCACGTAGTCTCCAGTCCCCCTCCACAACCCGCACCCCACCACTGCGCACCCAGCCTCCCCACATCCCCCTCACCCTATGCCTCGGAGCTCATGCGGCGATCTTGATGGACCAGGAACACGTCTGCACTCTTCAAAGCCGACCACTAACTGAGGAAATGCCGTAAGCTGTATAATGGGCTAGATAGGGGTTTCAACTGTTGCATATCTCAGGCATTTTTGGAATTTTGCACCAAATTTTCAACATGGGGTTTTGGAACCCTTCTCATGAATGATTTCACTGTCATGGCATTATTCGGGCCCGAAGGGTGATTTCGCAGTCACTGCACAGTCACTGTGCGAAATCACCCTTCGGACTTGAATAACGCCATGACATTGACATCATTCATGAGAAGAGGTCCCAAAAACCTCATGTTGAAAATTTGGTGCAAAAATTCCAAAAAATGACTGTTTTACGAGCGTGCATTGCGCATTTCCTACGCAGGCTCATAAGTTCACAAATTTTCAATATTTTCACTCCAGATTTTCAACATTGCCATTTTACCACACTTCCTTGTGAGCAGTACAGCTGTCATTTTTCACATCCTGCCCAAAACGTGTTTCCGCCTATGTAGCGCACAATGGGGGTAACAAAAAGGTCATGCTGAAAATTTATTGTGCAAATGCCAGCAATCGCACTGGGCATTAGGGTAAAGCACCATACATGCCAAACACCACTGCAAATACCTGCAAGCGAACGTTCGGTATTGACAAATGCTTGTTTTAGATTGTAATGGTCACTTGGTGATAAAACGTGGGCACTGGTCGACTAACAAGGCCCTTGTTAGTCAACCAGTGCCCATGTTTCATCACCAAGAGACCATTACAATATAAAAAAAGATCAGAAAGCCGCCGCCCATTGACTACAATGGAGCATGTCCCCATGCTCTCCCTAGTATCATGGCATAACTCAGCTGAGAGTGGCGTCGGAGCATGGGCAGCTCTTAAGACTGGGAAGTCCTGGGAACCTGGTATAACTATTTTTATGAGCGTTACAGCATTTTATCTAGTGAATTATTTTGGGACATCAATGCAGTTACAGAATTTCTCTGAGGTAAGGCACCCATGTATTGGGTGCACATGTTTTTAAGTTAACTTGGTGGATCTATTTAAGAAACATAGAATATGTCAGCAGATAAGGACCAGTTGTCCCACCCAGTCTACCCATTTTTCCTACCTACAGTATCTGTGTAGACCCTATTTGATCTCTGTCTCTTTTTTCCCACCCCCAATTCTTTTCATTAAGATCCCCCTATGCATATCTTATGCATTCTTGAACCCCATCACTGTTTCTTTTTTTTTTTTCTATTTAGTATACTTTTTCCTGCTCCAGGGTCATCGAATTCAGCCCTCGGTCATGGCCCCCTACACCTCCACCTCCGGCAATCACCATGCGCTCCACAGTTGCCCCTAGCTTACCCCCCCAGAGGGGTGGGTTTCAGCACTGTTCCCCTACCAGTGCCGCACTACTGGTACTAGTCAGAAGAGCTGGTACTGGAGGCTGATCGAGGCCCAGGAGAAGGGCACCATAGAGATGACCCCAAACAGCTGTTTTTCCCCTGTAAGCAGGGGCAGGGACATGCAATGAGGCCAGCATCCCCCGCTCCTGAGGTCTTGACGGCGTCAGTGTGGTGCAGTAAACCCAGCTTCCACTGGGTGCTCCTATAGCACTGGACACACAACCCCCCCTCCCTCCCAGAGAAGTAGAGCAGTCCAAGGGACACTTGGTCCTTCTCCCCCTGGCTGGCACTCCAGTGACCCGGGTCTGTTCCTGAACCCGGTCACCTGCGTCGCAAGCAGAAATCCAACCATTGCGCCGATGGGCCGGCACCATCACTGTTTCTGACACTACCACCTCAGCTGGTTATCTATTCCATGAAGCCACTACCCTTTCTGTGAAGAAATACTTCCTCACCTCCCTCCTGAACCTCCCTGCATCTAGCTTCATAGCATGTCTCCTTGTTCTTATACATCTTTTATTCTGAAAAATACTTCCTTCCTGTACCTTATTCGCCCCTGTAAGGTATTTAAAGGCTTCCATCATGTCCCCCCTTTCCCTTCTCTCTTCCAGGGTGTAAATGTTGAGTTTTCTCAATCTCTCCTCATAGGGTTTGTGATGCACAATCTCACCATTTTAGTTACCCTTCTCTGGGCCACCTCCACTCTCTCTATATCCTTCAAAAGATGTGGCATCCAGAACTGTGCACAGTATTCTAAGTGATGTTTTATCAATGATCTATACAAAGGCAACCCTACCTCCCTCCTTTAGGAGGAAGTATAGCACAGTGGTCTAAGGCTCTGAGCTGCAAATCTGGTGATATCCAACAGACCAGACCTGGGTTTGAATCCCACAGCTTCCACTTGCATACTGTGTGATCCTGAGCAAGTCACTTAACTTTCTTGTGCTCCCAGGTCACACCTGGAAGCAAGTTCCAGCTTAGTGTGCTTTTCCTGGTTAAACAATTTCCCCTCCTTCTGCTGGAAATATCTCTCCCTATGTATCCAAGCATCCTACTAGCCTTCCCAACTGCCGTGTCACACCGCCTGGCCATCTTTAGCTCCTCAGAGATTATTACCCCCAGGTTTCTCTCCTGCTTGGTAGTCATCAGTAATGCACCATCCATTCTGTACTCTGCCTTTGGGGAACTATGCCACAAATGCATCTTACACTTTTTCACATTAAGAGTCAGCTGCCATACTCTTGACCACTCCTCAAGTTTTCTCAGGTCTCTGCTCATCCTTTCCACCCCCACCTGGAGTATCTACCTTACTTCTGATCTTGGAATCATCCACAAATAGGCACACCTTCCCCTTCAGATCCTCTGCAATGTCACTTCTAATGATATTAAAGAGGACCAGCTCTACCACTGATCCTTGAGGCATCCTGCTGGTCATCCTGCCCTCCTCTCAGTGTACTCCATGCACTACCACCCTGTACAACCCATCCCCCCAACCAATTTTGTACCCAGTTTATAACCTTTTTACCCACTGCTAGGCTACTCATCTTGTTTAGAAGTCTTCTGTGTGGAACTGAGTCAAATGCGTTACCAAAGTTTATGTAGGCCACATCCACTGCTCCACCATGAGCTAATTCCTTGGTCACCCATTCAAAGAAATCTGTCAGATTCATTAGACATGATTTCCCACCCATGGAGCCATACTGTCCTGGATCTTACAACGATTTAATTCAAGATATTCCACTGTCTTCTCTTTCAGCAGTGATTCCATTAACTTTCCTATCACTGATGTGAGGCTAACTGGTCTGTAATTGCCATCCTCCTCCCTGCTGCCACTTTATGGAGTGGGATTACATCTGCCCTCCACCAGTCCTCCAGAACCACACCTGTTTTGAGTGAGGAGTTGAAAAGTATTGTCAAAGGTCAGTACCTTCCTGAGCTCCCTCAATACCCTAGGATGTACCACATCTGGTATCATAGCTTTTTCTACCTTCAGATTAGCAAGTCCCTTTGAGACTCTTTCCTCTGAAAAAGGGCTAGAATCCTCTCTCCTCCTACAGAAATCTTATTACTTTTCTGTGGCCTATCCCCTTTTTCCTCCACTGTGAACACTGAACAAAAATAGTTAAGCATTCCAATTATTTTTTTTTCAGCAGCAGATGCCTGTTCGGATTTAGCTGTAAATCTGACATTAGTAAAGAGATGCTTCTTAGACTTAGTATGCTTTTGCAAAGTCTGGTCAGTGAAATTATTACAGCCCCCTTCATAATACACAGACACAGTATCTTCAGTTTCTGGAAAGCTTCTACAAGATTTGCAAAGCAGAAAATCAGCAGAGAAGAGTCGCTCACAGATTGTGGTTCTCAGTACCGAATAACAATACTTGAAACACTGTAAACCATGGCACAACTTTTCCAGGTCTTACTGATATAGTGGAACTACCTCCACATCTTTGATTTTATACATACTTGTCCTTGTATTTTTGTAACTGTATAAAGGAACAAATGAATTTAAATTGTAAGATGTACAGTACTAGGCTAAAGCCAGATAATTGATGTATATTGTAATCAGAATTGTCCATGTTTTTTTACGACTGATTTCACCTGCTTTTAATGTAGTGTGCACTATTTAAGTAATGTTTGTATGTGTATGATTTATCTCTTGACAAAGCACAGTGTGCCTGTGTGAAACATTGAGAAGTCTGCTGGAGTGGTGCGATGGAGACATTGGTGCTGCTGACTTCACAAAAAAAGGATTTAAGCACATTTATCTGTATTGGTACTATTTTCTCCTTGCATGAGTGTGTGCCATAGTTTTCAATGTTTCAAGATTTACAAAGCCTTGCATTTTCTCAGCATCAAGCTCAACCTAACTGCACTTTGCAAACCAATATTCGTGAAAAGAATGCAGGCTTTTATTATGGTTGCATAGCAGATCTATGCTGACATATTGCAATCATAAAATAGAAAGAGAGGACTGTGGAAGCACATGAGTGGATACCTAGACTGTGTTCTTCCACAGTGGAGTTGAAGCACATGCGGTTCTCTAAATTTATCACAGTGCTGCCCCTCACACCAGGTGCACTATTTTCCTGCTCTGCACTCACTTCCAGTTTACTTCTGGGTTTAGAGCTAGGTACCACCTCCACCCTCCGATTGCCATTCCCATTATATGAATTATGTTTCCCTGGTGTCTAGTGGTACCCTACATCCTCTGATCATCATCCCTGCATTTCTATATGTTTCCCTGGTGTCTAGTGGCACACCACCACCCTCCAATCACTGACCAATATTAATTTTAGAAATGTGAGCCATAATAAGGAGAACTTCCATCACTGTATTATTTCTTCCTTAAACCTGTGAAAAGAAACACTCCCTTGCTGATCTGACCCCTGCCACCCCAACCTCCCACCCTCCGATCACCATCCCTGTTATATATGTAATATTTTACTGGTGTCTAGTGGCACTCCTCACCCTCCAATTGCTGTCTCCTTACTTATATATTGTTTTCTTGGTATCTAGTGGCACCCCCAACCTTCCGATTGCCATCTCTGTATTTTTATAATGTTTTCCTGGTGTCTAGTGGCTCCTCCACCCTCTAACTGCCATCTCCATATTCTTATAGTGTTTCCCTGGTGTCTAGTGGCACCCACCACACTTCAATCCTACTCCCCCTATTTATGTCATTTTCTCTGGTGTCTAGCGGCACCCCAGCCCTTTGATCCCCATCCCCATATTTATGTAATTTTCCCTGGTGTCTAGTGGCACCCCCTCCCACCGATCCCCATCCCCCTATTTGTTTCCCTGGTGTCTAGTGGCACCCCCACCCTCTGACCCCCATCACCCCTGCATGCTTCACTGGTGTCTAGTAGCACCTACAACCTCCAATCACCATCCTGTAAGCTGTAATAAAGAAAACTATTTCTTGATTTTTTCCTGTCTTTAAATCTGTAAAAAGAAAATGGTCCCTTGCCAATCTGACCCCTACCACCCTGATCTCCCACCCAGCACTCAAGACCCCACATCCCCAGAATACCTCCATATACCCTCACTTACCTGAATAGGTCACAGAGATAAGAGCCACTCTCAGGGCGAAGACACATCTTGCTGCTGAAACCATTTACTACAATACATGAGAGACTAAGATAAGTGTGATTCAATGTATTTCAATTGGGTTTTCAACTTTCTGGCATATGTTTGTCAGTTTTTGCATTTTTTCACCCCAAATTTTCAACATGGCTCTTTTTTTTTTTTTTGGACCTCACCTCATGACCAATGGTAGTAGAATTATGCAAATCAGACCTGAAAGTTGATTTTGTGGTCACTTGGCAAAATCACCATTTGGGCAGGATTTGACAATTTTCATTATGAGTGTTCAAGAGGTGGGGGTCATAAAAAGGATATGTTGAAAATTTGGGGCAAAAACATGTAAAAATGACAAAATTATGAGTGTACATTGAAATTTTCTACGCTCGCTCATAACTTCGGTAATTTTAAATATTTTTTACCCTAAAATATTCAGCATAGCACTTTTTTTCACACCACCTCATAAATGTAACAGCTGTCATTTTTCAAATCCTGGCCAAAATTTGTTATCACACCTGTGGTGTGGAATGACATGTCAGTGGCACAGAATCATATTTCAGTGCGGATATGAAAACGTTCACCTCTAGGGTTCATGAGGTGGGGTAATAAGAAGGCTATGCTGATAATGCAGTGTACAAATATGGTAAAATGTCTAGGTTATGACTGAATGTTGCAGTATTTCAACTTTCACTCATAACTTTGCTAATCTTCAATATTTTGTTTCCAAACTTTCAACATACCCATTTTTCACACCACCTCATAACTGTGACAGGTGTCATGTTTTAAATCCTGGATGGGATGTCTTTTTGTACTTGTGGGTCAAAATGACATTTTGGCCAATATCCTATAAATGCTACATGTCATGTTTATAAGAGCTGTCATAAAATGACTACCTTGAAAATTTGGGGTCACAATTTAAAAAAAAGTGAATGTGTGAAGAGTGAATGTGTAAAGAGTGAATGTATGAAGGCTGAATGTGTGAAGAGTGAATCAATATGTACTGAATGTGTGAAGAGTGAATGTACACTGAATGTATGAAGAGTTTATTTTATTTATTTATTTATTTATTTCTTGAAGTTTTGGATTACACCAGTGAGTAGATGCTCATTAATAGGTTCCATGTCAGTTACATAGACAATACAGATGACAGGGTTACAGAAGGTACAGGTAAGTTACAGGGTACAACAGCATTAAACAGCTTAGGCTGTATAGCAGCTAGTCAGCATCAGAGGTTAACACCCTACTTGGAAGCTCTCCAAGGTGAGAAGAAGGAGGAGGGGTTGCAAATATGAGTGGAGGGAGTAAGGTAGTTGGAAGCATCTGAGGGGATAGGGAAGTGGGAGCGATGTCATGATTAGGGGGGTAGGTGTCATCTAAAGTGCTGGGGTCCCCCAATCCAATGAGTTGTCAGGAGGTAAGTGCAGGTGGTTGGTGGATAATCCAGGAGGGTGCCAATGGTAGCAGTCACATTTACTAGATTTTACTAAGTGCTGCCGGAGTCTGCAATTGAATGATCCAATAGATGTGGCATTGATAACATCAGGAGGTAAGGCATTAGTCCATAGTGGAGCATGATAGTAAAAATGAGTGAATGTGTAAAGAGCGAATGTGCCAGGCCCGGCATTTCTATAGGTAGACAGAGTCTTCTCATAGCACATGAACCAAAGGGCTCTTCTCATCTACTTCTGTTCACACATCAGTGAAATCTTAAACTTTTCTTGGGTCTGAAGCAGCCTCTCACTTTTTATGGATGCATCGATAGCATCATTTTGCAGCTGTATTGGCTCTGACCAGAGTTTGTTTTGCCTATGATCTGAGAAGTGTTATGCATAAATGCCTGTATGGCAAAAGGTGCATCAGGCAAACAAGTATCCATGAAATTAGCACTTTCTTGTAATAGGTTTCTAGGTAAACAAAGCCTACCCAATGCAAATCATTATAATGCAGCACTTCCAAGTTTTCCATTAAAAGTCAATTGCTGCTACAAACTAAGGAATAACATAATTCATGAAATGAGGCAAGTCTGATTGGTTGTTAGCCATGCATTAGAAGTGCCTAATGAATGGTTAAAAACTAGTCCTCAAAAGCTGGATATAGAACATCTTAGAAAACGTTTAGCCTTCTCAGAATTTTAAAAGGCAAAAGTGACCATTTTACCCCCACTTTAGTGAGACTGCACAATTTATTCCCTCACAAGTTCTCAACAACTGCTTGTTACACTGCCTGATACCATCTGCAAAAACACAGACAAACAGAAACAAAATGAAACTTTGTACTCTGCCTTTATATATGCAAGTGAAAGTTGCAATCACCATCCCCTGCTGCGATGGGACATCCATTCACTCCCTTCATGTGTACAACCCATGCCCCACCAGAAGTCCTCTTAAGCTCTTTTCAGTGTGAACCTGCTTAACAAAAAAAGCAGTAAATACACATAAAACAATGTTTCTTATTTTTTTTTAAATCACTCACATTTGAAAGAGTCTGGCCAAGCTCACATCTCCAGTTCAGTGTGAGCATGTTTTCTGTCACTCATCTGCTTGTTCCTGTCATAATCCAGCAGTGTATCTGTATGACACAGAAGTCCAGTTGTTCCACAGAAAAACATAAAAGAACTGAGCAAACATAGTGACTTACTCAAAAACTATGTTTATGAATATTTCTGATCTTAATGCAAAATACAAGGGGGGGCTGGGGGAATCGTGACAACCACGTAAAACTCTGCTTCACTCCAGCCAGCTTTGCCATTTCCAAGAAAGTATTAACAAAACAGTCTCCCTATCCAGGCGCCTTTCAACTACATGCTTGCCAATGCAATGACTTGCTCACTAACCCGATGACTTGCTTACTCATAAAACATAAACAGTTCTGTCATTTAAAAAAATGTATGTAGTGGGATGTCACCTGTCATGCATCATCAGAGCTGTTACCACAGTTCTCATCTGAGGAAGCATGTTCACACTTTGCCCTGTGCATGATCCAGTTACTGCTGTATTTAAAAAAGAAACAGGAAACATGATCAATGTCAAGGCAACAAACTGACCACTTTACACTTTCTCAGTTTATTTGTCTCTATGGGTGGAGCCTCTAATGCGGGGGCCACTGTACAACAGGATAAGCATGACTGTAGACTACAACTGTGGATCCCACAGTAGAACAGTTCTGTTAAAGCAAAAAACTGTCATAAAGGCTATTTTATCAAGAATTAAGATAAACGTTTGCAGGTTTCCATGGTTATATATTCTTTTTATATTCCTAATAACATGTTAAAATATAAACCCATTTTATAAGCACAATAAGACACTCTAGAGATGTGTGTTAGACAGTTCTAATGCACAGCCTCTCAGCCTGTGGCCTTGTGCCTCACTATGCATCTGGCAGTTCATTAGGACTGTTTAATACACACCCCACAGTACCTTATTGCTTACAGATCACGCTCTGTGAAAACACAATGATGCATCATGATACACTGATACAGTATGAACAAGAACATGCCTGCTGAATTAAAAGTGTTTTCAGTTCATAACTGTATTGTGTAATATCTGTTCTTCAGACAGAGAAAATGCATTAGCTTGTTTTAAGAACATTTTGGGATAATTAAGCAATGGTATTTTGGCAAACAAGTGTATCTCATTTTCTCTTTGAAGGTGACTAGCAGATGTTAGTCAAAATAGAATACATTCATGATGAGACATTTGTGTCATAAAGCTTTATGGTGTGTTGCATATGGAGGAATGACTGGTATAATAGTTTTCCAATGAGAACTAGTTTTCCTAGTGTATCCCCTATAAAAACAAAACATGATAGAACTAAGAAAAGAGGGAGCCATGACCTTCATCAGTGCATTGCGAGAGCTTATCCAGTCCCGTAAGAGGCATGCTAAGAGAAATATTAGCAGGAAACTGAGGTGGGGATTTTAAGTATTCTGGGGTAGAGAGAATTCTATTGTGAGACTAGGAGACTCTCAAGATTATATATATATCTAAATATATATATATCAGCAGACACCCTTAATCCATCCAGAACATTACTATATCAATTCAGTATTTTTTTTTCAAGAAAACAATTCTTAAAGGGAATGAACATTATTTTGGTACATAAATATAATCCTAGCTTATGCAATTCTTCTGTAACCTGGTGAGATGAGACATCATAAACTGGTCACAACTTGTAAAACTGTTTCAAGTAGGTTGTGTGATGTGGAAAAATAGTATCAACTGGTGAGTTTCTCCTCATATAGAAGAGTAAGATGTCAGACTCAGTGGCAGTTGTGAGAAATTCTATATACCATATGGGCACTAACAAATGTTTTAATACTCCTTATTCAATTATTGGGGTACTAACAGTATCATAGCACTGTGTATAAAATAAATTTTACACAGTTGAGTGGAATAATGTGAAAATGGACTTTATTAATGTTCTGAATGTGAGGCCAGTTTTAATTAATAAAAATAAAAATCTGTTTTTTGAATTACATGTGAGATGCTTGAATTTCCTATAAAGTACAATAGAGTACAAGAAAATAAAATAATGTATGATACTGTGATGGCATACCCTTTACCGTGTGTTCCAACCCTATACTGTATGTCTATCTTTGTGTTTAATAAAGATATGGAAATCAGTTATCACTCTCTGAAAGTGAAAGTCTTTGTTTCTCAGTACTGCGGTAAGAGACCATGCTAAAAAAGGTCTGTTTGCCTCACCATTTGTTGTTAGAAAAAGCTGCTCCTTAAATCTGACTCTAGGTAGTCCCCAGACCAGCCTTTTAGATGACCCTGGATACTTTGTTAGCTGTACTTGTGCTTCAAAACAGAGGCTGGCCTACCATAAATCCCTCTCATTCATTATGGTGTCATCAAAGGAAGATAAAAATCCAAATATTAATTTCAGAATACCCATTTCAGTACCATACTTTTGAAAGGGCTAAGCCAAAAAATACCAGTTACAGTAGGTGATTAAAAAGATTCTCTCTAACTAGGCTCTATGAATGTATTCATATTAACCATCATCATATTCCCAGAATCTTGACCTCAGGGTCTGTGGTCAAGATTTTGGGAATACGAAGATGACCTCTGGGTAGACCTACTCACTTACTCCTTGAAGTTCCCATCTTAAGGGTGAGTCTCTTGTCATGGGTGGGGGTCCATCTGTGTAGGTTACTTGTGTCTTGTGGCACCTCCCAGCTGTCCCACTGGATAGTAAGGTCCACAGCTCTGGGGGAAGCTTTAGCCCTGTAGATCTATGGTTAGCAGAACCTCATGGTGTCATATTCAAGAATTCAGCTGCTGGAAGGTGGAGCCAAAAGCCAAAATGGATTCCTCTAGCTGCGCTGGCCCAGTTAGCAGCAACTCTGAAAGCTATTCTCCCTGTGGCTGCCTATGGTCCATCTAGTCATATTCCATATCCTCTTACTTTAGTTTCCATTCAGTGTAGGCCTCCTCATGGTTTGACGCCAAGTGCCAATATTTCAGCAGTTACTACTCTCCTTGGGCCTCCATTGCAAAGGGAACTTTCTTTAGCTGCAGAGGTCAACCCATGTCAGACCCACAGCTTTGTTCCATTAGAGCGACACAGCAAGAGTTAACCTTTCAAAATTTCCACTGAATTGATTTCCAATTTAGCAAGCTGAGCTGTTATAATAATAGTTGCACAGTCCAGGAGGAATGACAGCTTAGGCCATGCATACACAGAGATTTTCTCCACAGGGATTTGTTTCTCCCCTGACTTTCAAAAGGCAATGTCGTTTTTATATTTATTTATATAATTTATCTTAGTACTAGTAATTCTGCAGTGAGTTGTGGTTAGATTGTGGCTCACTTTTATCATTCCATAATCCAGGGCTATTTAAACCAGCTTTCTCCAGCCTCATTCGAAAGCTCTGCTTCTTTGCTCCTGCCATCCTCGCCTCCTCCAGCTCCTTAAGCTCCTTCCTGAGGCACCTTTGGCCTAAATGAATTATGTTCCCATGGCACCTATAGTGATGGAACCCTCTTCAAGGGGGTTTCTTTGCATTCACAGAACCCCACTGGGGGTGTAGTCCCACAGGAGAAAGTGAGTGTAAATGGCCAAAGCAACTAGGTATAACAATAAAACAACTCTATCATACAGCTAGCCTACTGACTATCACTAAAGCGGCACAAGCATTACTCCACACTTCGGTTGCATATACCCATTACACCTGAAGTCATAAAGACAGAGAGAGAATCTGAGACAGAGAGATAGAGTAAGGGGTGGGAGGACTTAGGAGTGTGCTTTTAAAGAACAGAGCATAGCAGCAAAACAACTGAATTCCCAGAATAAGACTTGTAAGGCTGGATTTTTATTATTCACAGTACATTTGTATCATATTTTTGCTTTTGTTTTGTTTTTTGCTTTGTTTTACAGAACTGTCTTAAGTGATTTGTTACTTTAATCATTCCTTTACCAAAATCCTACCACTAACAAGGATAAGTTATTTATAAAATATAGTGAACATTTGTTTTTCTGTAAACAATGGTCCCATTTTCTGAGTAATATAACCAGCTCAGAAACCTATAACACAAGTTCATATCCTTTAGTGATTGCACCAACCTGGCCAGGTCATAATATGTATGTGTACTTGTCCTGAAGGGCTTATATTTGCCTGCAAATGTCACAGACAAACTGATGTCAGACACTAATTCCACTAATGTGCCTTGTCAGTGCAGCCTGCATTCATTCACACTGCCTAGTAACTGAGAGTGTTGCTAATTATAACTTCACTGGCAAATTGCTAGTGAAGTGCCAGACTTAGTACTTCGCATAGCTCTGGTTAGGTTAGCACTTTACCAGTAATTTGTAAAAGTAATTACATTTTTTAATTAGAAAAAGTCCCATCCTGTCCCTCTTGATGCACACTACCACTATCCCTGCCCACCTAGCCTTATCCTATTTACAACAACCCCACTTCACCCACACACTGCCGTGCACGCACACACACACACACACACACACACACACACACACACACACACACTCTCTCTCTCTCTCCTTCCCCCAACTCTGGCAGAAAGGAGAATCCTTCACCCATCCAATCCCCTTTTTTGTAAATATTGTAAATATATTTTTATTAAACAATTTTTGCACTATATCATATAATATTAAGCACTTTTTGTGCTATGTATTGTAATACAGATTCACAGAGGTGTAACACTGACTATAAATAAAAAGGGTTTGATACAGTACAGATTATTCTAAGAACTTCTAGCTATGTGGTTTCCCCTTCCTTGGTACAGTGTTGGGGGTGGAGCTCCCCCATGTGGTGCATCTTGTTCTTCTATATTAACCATCAGAATAAGTGTCAGAAGAGACAGGGTCCCAGGTGTTATGGAGTACAGAGGTTTTATGAGCCCCCCTTCAATTAAAAAACAGAGTCCATGGAATATCGCTCGAATAAAACACCTTGTTCCACATGATGGCCTTCCTGTGCTGGTCCACGCCTTTGTTTCCTCGCATCTTGATTACTGTAATGCTCTATATCTAGGGTTGCTGGGAGTGGATCTCCTTCTCCTGCAGCTGGTGCAGAATGCTGCAGCCAGGTTGTTGACTGGGTTATCAAGAACTTGTCACATCACACCTGTGCTGCACAAACTGCACTGGCTGCAGGTGCAGTGAAGAATCACTTTCAAGGTCACTTTGCTGACCTACAAGACCCTACACGGTCAGGGACTGGGCTACTTGCAAGGTCTTCCTCGGCCTTACCACCCTCTTTGCCCACTCCGCTCTGCTGATGAGGGATTGCTAGAGATTCCCAGGGTTCATCTTCAGTCACCTGGGGACAGAGCTTTTTCTTTTATGGCCCCAACCCTGTGGAATTCTCTACCTCATCAGGTTAGAGAGTGTCTGTCCATGGAGTCATTTAAGGCGTCTCTGAAAAGTTATCTGTTTGAATTAGCGTTTGAATAGGTCTACTGCTGCTTTTATTGTTTTTATGCTGTTATTTATTATGTTTGATGTTATTTTGATATGTAATTGAGCTTTGATATGTAGAAAAGTGCTTTATAAATAAATTTTGATTTAATTTGATTTCATTTGATGATCTCCATCCATTAAGACTCTAACTGTCCCTGTTGTCAGACATTCAGGCCATGGAGCTAGCAGCGTATTGCACCACATTACATCACCCATAAATTCCACCTAGAGGTGAATATTTCCAGTTTTTTATTCAGGCCAAAGGTAACTGTTTCCATTTTATAGACATCATAAACTGTGGTCCTCCATTGCCCTATTTCCACCTGCTGGAGTGTTAGCCATTTTCTGATGATGTACTTTTTTGACTGCTAGCAACAGAATCTCCAATATGCATTTCAGGTGTCTTTCCTCCATTCTCTTAAGGTACTTTTAATATAAGTACATTGTGGATGTCAAAGTACTCTGGATGTGAAGAACTTTGACATATCCTTCTCCATATCCCTAAGAAACTGATGAAGATGGTCACATTCCCACATAATGTGTGTATGTGTGGCATAACTCTCTCCACAGTTCCTCTAACATGAAGAACATCCTTCCCATATCTCATCATTCTTATTAAAGTGCAAAAGAAGTGAACCAGGTGTTCCCAAGCATACCCACACCAGACATGGGAGAAGGAGATCCTGGCCACCTCATAGTATCCCCTCTTTCAGTTCTCCTGTGCTATGGGGTGTCCCATTATCTCCCCACCATTTTTGGGCTATGTAGTCCATGTCTATGGTCTGTGTTGCATGTAATTAAGCAATAATGACTGAACTGCAAGTCTTTTCCTGGGGATTAATAACTGGGTGTGGGGCTGGCCTGAAGTGCAGCTGAAGGCTGACACCCACCACTTGGTCATTAATCCCCAGGAAACAACCACCATTGAGGTCATTATTGCTATTATAAGGCTAATTCAGTCTTCTAATGGCAGAATATTTATCAATTTATTCATGCGTTTTGTTGCTTTTCTTCATTCCTTTGTGAAGAACAACAAAGCATAAGCATCATTAGGTCAGGTCATGATGACTGCTGTGTATGTCGGCCAAGTTGCTGTCAAGTATAGTGCAGGGGCATGGAGTAGAAGCTCATCTGTCACACTTGGCGAATTACCAGCCCACGTTTACCTGTATAGTTGACAGCTCAGCACGCTTCTAAACAAACAGGAACTGAGGGTTATGAGTAACTGCATTTGACAGGATCTGGTCTTCCCTATCATTTCAATCATTTGTTTCACTTACAGACTCTATAAATGCCTCTGCTGTTTCATCACTAAGCAGGGCAAAACTTGTGTTGTTGGCTGAAGTAGTTTTTTAAACACAAAAGGAAGTTCAGTTTCACTTTCATTGATTTATGCTGTGGTTCTCACTACCCATGGTTCCTGTTTGTTTTGAAGCATGCCGAGCTGTCAACTCGCACATCAGCTGAGAGGGAATTGTGAGTGTGTGTGGTCCCAGTGGTGCACTTGAATATAGTGCAGTTATGTGAGGCAGCTGCTTCTGTTAGTTTCATAGCTGGATCAATCATTAACTGACCGTTAATCATCAATCTAGTAGTCAATCGCACAGTACCATCCCCTTACTAATATTTAATTAGCCTCATAATGCTCCATAAATTAAAGAAATGTAATGTCAGTATTCTGGAGCCTAATTTGTACTAATAAAGCTATCATAAGTGGGAAAATCTTTGTGTGGTCTCTTATTGTGGGGGGCAGAGAGAAGATGTAATGTTGATCCTGTAGGTATAGGAAGAAGTCCATTCTCTCCAAGCTGAATTATTGCTGTAGATCCTCAAAGGATTTATCCACACCTCCCAATCAGAACTGGCTTTGATACAGGAAGTTCTTCCTTCTAAGTCTCTGTGGGCAGAATCCAAGCAGACTGGAGGAAACCCCTCTAGAAGGACCAGCAGAAAAACCCAAATCATCTGCAAAGTCAGCCCCAACATGATGACTATTTCTCAGTGGACCTCTTGAACCTGTCAAATCGAATGATTGCCTTCAGGTAGGTTACAGTCCCAATAGGTCTTTCCAAAGAGGAACCACACCATTTCCTAAAAGGGAATTAGATCTTTTCCATATCCAGCTGATGCAGGTCCCTTGATGTGCCACTGGAAGAGAATTCTAAGCTGGGCAGCTGGTAAGTGAAGGCTGCCTTTAACTTTGGGAGCATGAGGGTCTTCAATTTAACTCTGGGCCCTTTCCCAGTTCGTATGAATCAGGAAATGCCTACTTTTCATGTATGCCAGTCTGTCTCTGGGACCAGCAGTAGGATATTCTGAAATATGTAAAGGAAATGGGGAACCACCATCCTAACTATGTCTGCCCAGCGGATCAGGGTTAGTAGCAGTGAGTGCCACTGCTATAGATCTGTCTGTAACTGAGTGAATAATGACTTATAGTTAAGCTCATAATGTCTGTCCAGAGTTTGGGACAGTTTAATGTCCAGATATTTGATTTCTTTAAGATCCCAGCTGAAAGTGAACCATCCTTTTAGGGTAGGAGTCAGATAATCCTGCATTGGGAGGGCCTCTGTTTTTGTGGTGTTCAGTTTATAGGTAGGAATGTGCGAGTAATGAATATTGAATTTCAAATACCATGAATAACAAGCTATTCGGTATTCGGGAACCGAATACTTAATAGCTGTACTATTCAGCGATTTTTGGCATTCTATGGGATTTTAATATCTGCAGGACTTGCTGGCCAATCGCTGAGCATTTTGCTGAGCCAGATCATGTGAAACTTTGATGCTGTGTAGTAGAGAGATTGTAGTGGAGATTGGAGAGAGCCCTGACTCAGGACAGATTAGCAGATGAAAAAAAGTAATATTTTCATCATGAAACCTTTGTTTTTATTGTTTTGGACCGTGTGTCTTAATGCTTAGTACTTGTGGGAGCACTGAGAGCATTTTTTTTTTATAGAGAAGTTGTCTGATCTAGTGATTTTTTTTGTCAGGAGCTGCAGAGAGAAACAACCTTCATTTCAGGGGCCTATGTGCTGTACTCTGGAAGTGAAGTAGTGTGATTCTTTTCTTAGTGCCTGCCTGTTAGTGGTATGAGGCTTTTTGCGCCCCACAAAGAGAAATAGTTTGATCTAATGATTTATTTTGCCAGGAGGAGCTATAGAGATACTTAAGTTGTAGTTTACCTTCTTACTTTGACAGGCCTCTGTGCTTGAAGGTGAAGGAGAAGAAGACAGTATTACTGACTGAAATTATTTAATATCTAGCATTAATTTAATTACATTAGTTCTAACTTCAACTTTGACTGCTGTACTGTACTGATTTAAAAAAAAGTCTTTAATTTGGTGGTGTAAATAATAAATATTTCTTGGATTTCTTGGGGGTTGGGGGCTCAGGTTTCGCAAAACCCAGCAGTAACCTAGCCAGACATCTCTGAGGGCAGTCGGCTGACTGTACTCCCACCACCCACAGTTTAGGGCCAGGTAGTGATGCTTGCAGTGTGTGCACTGTGCACACTCTTGCCTGCCCTGCATGCCTGCTGCTTGCAAGAATTTTTCTGTGCTAAAATAAAGCAGTACTGCTGCTTGCAAGAATTTGTTTGTACTAAAATACAGCAGAACTTTTGAGCATTTACAAAGAAAATTATTGCAGCAGTTCTGCTGTACAAGTCTCTCTGTAAAAAATATGTGTGGTGTGATCTGAGGTTGGGTTCAAGTTTCAGAAATGTCAGTAGCTGCCAGTAGTCTCGGAGGGGCAGTCGGCTAACTGTACCCCCCATGGTTTAGGGCTAGATAGTGACACTTGCAGTGTGCGCACATACTTGCCTGCCCTGCATGTGTGCTGCTTGCAAGAATGTTTCTGTGCTAAAATAAAGCAGTACTACTGCATGCAATAATTTTTTTGTTATAAAATACAGCAGAACATTTGTGCATTTAAAAAAATAATAATTGCAATAGTTCTGCTGTAGAACTCTTTGTGTAAAAAATATTTGTGGTGTAATCTGAAGCTGGGCTTGGGTTTCAGGAAATTCAATAGCTGCCAGCAGTCTCTGAGGACAGTCGTCTGACTGCACTCCCACCCCATGGTTGAGGGCAGTCGTCTGACTGCACTCCTGCCCCCCATGGTTTAGGGCTAGGTAGTGATGTTTACTGTGTGCGCACACCCTTGCCTGCCCTGAGTGCATGCTGCTTGCAAGAATTTTTCAGTGCTTAAATAAAGCAGTACTGCTGCTTGCAAGTATTTTATGTACTAAAATACAGCAGATCTTTTGTACATTTACAAAAAACATAATTGCAGTAGTTCTACTGTAGAAATTTCTGTATAAAAAATATTTGTGGTGTAAACTGAGGTTGGGCTCAGGTTTCAGGAAAGTCAATAGCCGCCAGCAGTCTTGGAGGGCTTGGAAGAATTTTTTGGTGCTAAAATAAAATAGCACTGCAGCAGGTGCTGCTTGCAAGAAATTTTCTTTGCTTAAATAAAGCAGTTCTGCAGCAGGTGCTGCTTGCAATAATTTTTCTGTGCTAAAATAAAGCAGAACTTTTGTACATTTACAAAGTAGTAAGTACTTGACAGTGTTTAGAACTTGTTGGCATAGACAAAGACAATGGCAGGTAGAGGTGGAGAAAAAGGTACCTCGTCCAGCTCATGTAAATCTACAATGGAGGAAAAGGTTGGTGATGCTCACGTGACTGGATGGTCACTAATTGCCCACTGAGGATCAGAGCTGCTGGAAGTGCTCTCTGACTGCATAAGCGATCATTCACCCACTTTTTGTGTGTGGAGAAACAACTGTCCTAACAAATCTCCAAGAATATCCCTAGTCTGTGACTTGTCTAGGTTCGATGTAGACAGCTTTACCACCTCCATCAACAATACTGACTGGCAACCCATTAACACAATCCCAGATATTAACCATGCCCTAGACTTCTTTATCACATCCTTCACTCAAATAATTAACCAACATGCCCCTCTGAAAAAGTGAAGGTCCAAGGGCATCAAGGCTCCGTGGCTCTCCAAAGAGATTCGGATGCTCATGTCACACCGTAATAATGCGTGGAGGGCCTACAAAAAAAGTGAACTCCCCTCAGACTGGCAAGCATATAGACACCTCAGGAACAAATGCAAACATTCCCTGAAGAAAGCCAAGTGCTTCCACTTTAAACCCCTTCAAATGGAACACCTCCGCAACCCAAAGAAATTCTGGCAACAAGTAAACTCCTTATTAAAAGGGAACGCTGTTAATACCCCTAGCTCAGTCCATGCCACCGGCTCAGACCTTACTGACTCTACTTCTAGTGCCTCCAGCTTCAATGAATTTTTTACAGATCTGCACAAATTTACCTCACTCCTCCATAACACCCCCTCTCCTAACACTGTCCTACTGTCCTCAACTACCCTTGCGAACTGCCCTGTGTTTCACCTAAAACTTGCCACTCTTAAAGAGGTCCAGAAGCTTCTCTTTCAATTTAATCCTGAGAGCTCATCCGGACATGATTCTCTTGAGGCAACATTTCATAAATTAGGTACCCCTGCCCTTGTTTGCCCGGTTAGGGACCTACTCAACTGGTCTTTCTTCTCTAACTTGGTACCTGATAAATGGAAGGTAGCAGTGGCAATTCCAGTGCACAAGAGGGGGTCCAATACTGTTGTAGACAACTATAGACCCATATCCCTCCTCTGCCATCTTACAAAAATACAGGAGCACATTCTTTATGACCATCTACAGGACTACCTAGAATCTCACAACCTGCTATCCCCTCATCAGCATGGTATCAGAAGGAATCACAGCACTCTAACGGCTCTGATAAAAGTGACATCAGATATATTTCATGCTATGGACAAGGGTTGTGCCACTGGTGCCATCTTTGTCGACTTCACTAAAGCATTTGACCTGGTTAACCATGATCTCCTGCTCCACCAACTACATGTCTTAGGTTTGGATAAAAGTGCCCTAAATTGGTCAAGAAGCAACCTGTCTGGCCACTCCCAAAGAGGTAAATGAGACAGATCCCTTTCAGAACTTAGGCCGATAACCCACGGTGTGCCACAGGGATCCATTCTGAGATGATTATTATTCTCACTCTTCATAAACGACCTCCCACGATTTTGTGGTGATGACATGGTACATCTCTATGCAGATGATGCAATTATCTATCGGTCATCACCAGACTATAACCAAATCAATCAAGAACTTGCCACTGACTTCGTCTCACTTGAGGACTGGTTCAACTGCAAGCAGTTCATTCTCAATACCAGGAAAATGAAATGCATGCTCTTCTCCCCCCGTTCTACCTCCAAGTCTGCTCCTCTCACTCTTAGTATAACATCGGTCATGGGAGAAACCATGGAGAAAGTCCCATCCTTCAAATACTTGGGATTCACCCTGGACCCATCGCTCTCATTTAACATTCACATCTTTAATATAGTTAAATATATGCAGCAGAAGCTTGGTCTGCTCTACCGCATACACCCAAATCTCATCTCTGCCTCCTGCCTGAAAATTGCCTCCTCATCTCTTACTCCCCTCCTAACACACGGTGCCCCCATGCTACTCTCTGCTAATACCTCATCTCTCTCCCTCTTCTCCCAGGCTTACCATAGGATTGGTAGGTTCACCTTGGGGACTAACTCATGATCACACCACTGTGACGTCCTCTCCTCTCTAGGCTGGTTGCCTTACGAAGCTAAATTGAAACTTTTCTCCATGTGTATAGTGTCTAAGCTTGTCCACCTCTATACTCCACCCTGCCTTAGAAATTTAATACACCTCCAGCAGGCACCTCGCACCCTACACTCCTCCTCCTCCCCCCTTCCCCTGCTAGTCCCTCCCAATCTATGTTTATCCCTCTCCAGGAGGTCATTCTCATTTGCTGCTGTCTCTGATTGGAACGCCCTCCCTTCCCACATCCTGACCTGTCCTTCTCTTCCTCCATTCAAGTTCAATCTGCATGCCTTTCTCACAGCCTCCCACTCCTGCTCCTGCTTCCGCTGAAGCTTTAAACCTTCCCTCCCTAGCCTGATCTCTGACCTCTACCACCTCTCCCATTCCCTCCCCAACCCCCTTCGTCAGCCCTACTCTTCCTTTCTTTTTTGTGTTCAAAATGTGACATTTATTGCATGTGTATAGGTAAAATCTTAATGTACATAGAACGTATAGATATGTAGATATGGTGCACATAACTAGCTCTACATTATTGTATCCACTGCACAATGTATGTCAAATTTGATACTGTAATATACTGACTCCCTGTACAATTGCTCTGCTCTACTGTACCATGTATGTCCCCGAGTTGACCCTGAAATATGGACTGTAATTGTCTCAGTGGTCCTACCCGGTCACCAAAACTCAAATAAATAAATAAATGCTGAATCTGAATGTGAGCGATGGTCAGCCGGTATTCACCCACAAAATTATTCTTTACCCCTTCCAAGCCTATGTCTTCCAGCAACAGTAGTACTGTGACTGGCATAGGACAAAGTGATTCAAGAAGCACAAGCAGAAGGACACTGCGCTTGACTCCCACCACAATCACCAATGTGTCCCCATCTCTCACCAGTACCATCACATCTGTCGTTACCACCACCACCACTATAGAGACCCTGTCTTCCTCTTCCAGAACAACTGGCAGCATGACTACTACAGCCAGTCCTGCAACTGTGACTGTCACTCCAGCCACTACTGACACTAAGAACCCTGCCACTACTGTAACACTATCACCACAGTCTGGTATTCCTGCCATGGTGCATAATACCAGTATGACCACTACAGTTGATACAGTCATGCCTTCTGCTTTTCAGTACTCCTGAAAAAGTTGTAGAGGATGACCAGTCATCTGGTTCTGAGTATTTCCCTCCACATGATGAATTGCCCAGTGACACGTCATCTTCTTCACTAGAGGCACATGTGAGTGACTTTGAAGATGCAGCAGAGTATGCTATGTACCTTGCAGGCAGAAAAAAAAAGTGGCTGTCAAAACAGCCTCTACATGTAATACTAGTAGCAAGGGTAGTAGAAGTAGCAGTAAGGGTAAGGGTCCCTGTCCCCTAAGAAGACCAAACAAGCAACACTAATGTTTCTTCAGCAGGCTGCATCACAGCCTGAAGGACAGCCAAGTGATGGCAGCACTGGCATGGCACCATCAGGGACAGTGGTCACAGGGCAAGAACATCAGGACAAGACAGGCACATCTGTTGAAAAAAGAACTGGGGGATGTGGTGCTAGCAGAATCACTGGTAATTGCAATGTTAAAAGTGCTGTGTGGCTGCATTTCACTGTGTTGAAGGATGACACAAGAAAGGCAGTCTGTTCTTTTTGCAACACCACTATAAGCTGAGGGAAATCACTCCCTAACTTAACCACGACATCATTATAGAACCACTTGTAGCTTAAGCACTCTCAAGTGTATCAAAGCCCATCTGGGTTTGGATCAGGACCCTTGGTTTCACCAAGACCAAACCCCTCCAGTGAACAGGCACGAACTGTTGGCAGTAGTGGTGGTACCAAAAGATCTGATTTCTAGCAACCCAGTCATTACGGCACTCCCCACCCCCCCCAACAACACCAAGTCCAGTCTCTACTCTGGTGGTTACTTCTGACTCCAGTGATACTAAAAAGGCAGAGATAGTTATCAGCACTTCACACACCACTGTTGCTGAAGTGGTCCACATTGATGTCTCCCATTGCAGTTTCAATAATTGATGCTGTGCTTGCATGAACAAAGTATCATGCCTCATATCCAACAGCACAGCAAATCACACAGCTGATTGCTGAGATGATGGTATTGGATCTCCAGCCTATGTCAGTTGTGGGAGATACTGGTTTCCGATGACTTCTCAAATATTTGCACCCACATTATCAGACCCCATCTCATACTACATTTTCTCGAAGTGTGTTGCCATGACTGTGTGATGGCGTGTGATCTGCTGTTGCTGCTCTGCTTGCAGAGGCTGCTGGTGGTGTTTTTCAGTGCACATCCAATATCTGGACTAGCGATAGCTCCCTGCATGCCTACCTCTCCTTAACTGCACACTGGTATGTGCAACACCATGCTGCTGCTGTTTCCGATGCATCACCTTGTGGCTCACCCTTGGTTCCTCCACTATCTAGTAGTCTCATTAAGTCAGCTTTGCTTAACATTGGACTGATGGAGGAAGACCACAGAGCACATAATATTCTCACATTCCTGCAAGACATGTTGCGGTCTTGGACCGGTGTTAATACCAATTTAAAAATTGAGTTTTTCGTTACCGACAATGGCACAAATATGGTGAAAGCCATCAATAATGGCCATTTTGTGAGTATTTATTGCTTTGCACACACACTAAATTTAGTGGTGACTCATGCACTGTGTAACAGTACTAGGACCAACAGCATATTATCCGTAGCCTGTTCATCTGCAGCCATTTCCATTGCTCTTTAAAAGCCAATTACAAATTACAAGAAGTTCAGGAATGTCTTGATCTGCCCCAACATTATGTAATACAAGATGTTAGCACTTGGTGGAATTCTTCATACCTGATGCTTTCACAACTCTTGGAGCAAAAGTAGGCACTACACGAAATGTCTATCAAGGCAGACATTGGAGGGGTCCTAGGACATCATGTTTGGTTAGCTCTTGAGGCATGGTGAAGGTCCTAGCACCATTTTAGAGGAGTACACATGATCTAAGTGCTGCTATAGCCTTACTTAGTCAGTTTATCCCAGCTGTGCATATTCTCACAAGATCATTCCAACTGTTTTTGACTGACAATGCACTCAGTATGCAAGAGGTCACTGAGCTTGTTATTCATGTCGATGCAAGGTTCACCACAGTCATAGATACCTGCCATCAAGTGTTTACTACCATGTTGGATACTAAGTTCAAAAGTTAGATCCTTCACATAGCCATGGACAGCCACAGGGTGACTCATTTTAGGCAACAGCTGAGTGAAGAGTTAAATAGTGCTATGCAAGCAGTCAGACACTTGGAAAGGAAAGAACATGATCCAGTTCTGGTTCCTGAGGGAGAGAGACAGGCATGTGGTGGTTTGGAATCGGATGATACTGGTGGAGAATGGAAAACACTGTATAATGGCAGTGTAGAGGAGAGTGACTGGGAATTACTCAGCACATCATTGCATCAACAGCAACACAAAAGCTTACAGTCTCAGCCTCTCTCTGCAGAAAATTTACTTAATGGCTACTTTGCAGGATTAATTGAGCCATTTGATGTTGATCCACCGGGGTACTTGGTTCAGAAAATGAACTCTCCTCACCTGGAACAACTTGCCTTAAAATATCTAAGCTGCCCTTCTATAAATGTGCCATCCAAAAGGATGTTTAGCACTGCTGGTGATGTTATTAAGTCATACAGTTCCAAACTGGACCCTCAACACATTGAACAGCTAGAGTTCCTTAACTCATTGTCTCCTAGCAGATGCCTGTAGTAGTCAGTAAAATACACTGATGTGTCCTGAGGACTCCTACAGAAGTCAGCTACTGACTTCCTGTGTACCCTTGCAATGTCTGGAGATGTCACTTATATATTTTAATATATAATATAACAGAATATAATATATATTGATTGCATAGCATTGTTGGAAATGTAATTTTGTGCTGAACAACTTTGTCACTGATATTTTGTGTATGTCATGTATACTTTAGGAGTTATTCGCATTTGTTTATGGTATGGTTTGTATGGCTTATGTTGCCTATTTTAGTGAAAAAAATATTTTTTTTGCTGTTTCAACTAACATAGAAAAAAAATTACATAACATTATTTGCATACCACCATTGGAAATGTAATTTTGTGCTGAATAACTTTGCCACTCAAACTTTGTGTCTAGCACTTACAGTTCTTGAGCTATTAGGATTTGTTTGTGGAATGCTGAATATAGCTTGATTTTGCTTAGAAAGGCCCAGGATTCACTGTTAACAGTATACAGGAGACAAGTGGTGCAACTTCAAAGAGCTCCTGTGGAGGCAATGAGTTAAGCTAAACTTGCCAGTAACTGGCTACAAATATGATCTGCCCACATAAAACTAGTGGCACAGTACAGCTCTCAATCTGCCTAATGTTATGAAAGTGTAATTTTATGTTTTTTTGGCTCACTCTTTCTTTTTTTTGGCACATTAAATATTTAATTAAAAGGTAACTGAGTCTCTACTCCCTGGCATAATACTGCAGGACCCCCATGAGTTCACTGTTAAACTAGAAACATTTAAATAATGTATCATGTTTTAGTGCTCTTACTATTGAGTACTATTGGTTACTAATTATCTGTTGGAAAAGGACCGCTTGGCCCACACAGTCAGCTCAGATTGTCCATCCCTGCCTTATCGGTTTCATCTGCAGACCCTAAAGCAACCCTGCTGACTCTCTGCCTGTTTTCAAATACACCCCAACCCTATACCTATCTCATGCATGCTTGAAGCCCCACACTGTTTTTGGCACCATCACTTATGCCTGCAGTCTCTGTCAGTCATCTACCATGCCTTCCGTGAATATTTTTTCACATCTGTCTTAAACTCCCCCTTCAGCTTCATTGCATGCCCCATTGCCCCTGGTACTTGTGCTCTTTCTCATTTGAAAGAGACTCCCCTTAAGTGCCCTATCTTCACTCAAATACTAAATTGGGCTAGTAAATCAAATGCCAGTGGGAGCATGATCTCCAAGTCAGATAAATATAAGCACATCATCAGCTTATAAAGCTACACAAGAATTCCTTTTGGGGTGGGATGCTCCCTTATTGCCTGTGACAAAGGTTCAGTGTAGACTGCAAACAAAAGTGTTGACAAGGGGCAGCCCAGCCGAGTATCTCTGCCTAGAGGGAAGGAGTAGAAGACATGGCTGTTCACTTTGATAAAGGCCTGTAGAGAATGATACACCCTATGCATTAGGGAAACAAAATCAACCAGGAATATGAGCTTCCCCATTGTGGAAAAGAGGTGCTTTTTCAGCATCTAAACTAATTACTAGGGAGGGGATATGCTCAGAATGCACTCTATGTCTGATAAGGATGTTTGAATCATAATTGCTTCATCTGCTCTTTAACCCAATTGTTGTTTGCTACATGTGTTTGTTGTCACAGAATTTGGTACTGCTTATGAATGCTTGCCTATCTTGTTATATGCTCATGTATTGAGTAATCTTGCTTCTCTCTGTATTTTGTTTTTCCCTATACACAAAAATGTATTCCCTGTTTATCCCTCCTCAGTGTAATCTCCTGGGTGGTTCCTGAAAATAGTCATGTCTTGGCCATGGTACTTACCCGTTAAACAAAAACTAAATAAATAATTGCCTGTTTGCCTCGTCCAGACAAAGCCAGACAGGTCTTAATGCATTAAAGAGGGTGAGACAGGGTTAAGCGTTTGTGCCAAAATGGCCATGAAGAGCTTGTAATCTGCATTTAGGACTGAGATTGCATCACAGAGATGGTAACATATTTCCAAGAGCTGGGTGTCTCCCCCCCCCTTCCAGAACTGGTTCACCCATAAAACAGCTAAAGATTTCTCAGCACGGTCAATAACTGCACATGGAAAATGCCACTCCACAAACTCACATTATGTAAAATGCCGCAAGGCACACATAGCACAAAAGAAACTGCATCAGTGATGGCCCCACACTTACCTTGATGTAAGTGCAGATGAATGATTCTCACTTCACAGCCACCATGGATCAACTTCCAGGCGAAAATTGAAGGGGTACAGGAGACAACTTGAGGGGTGAATCACAGGGAGGGGGCCGATTTACTATTCCAACTCCGGGTGGGGATGCAACTCAAGGGAATGCAATTGCCCCCCTCCAAAAAAAATGCAGTCAAAATCGAACCCAGGTATTCTGGATGCAACAAGCCTATTCACAACTTGTGACTCTAATCTCTACACTACAATGCCTGCACAATTAGGCAGCACACACTAATGGACCTAAAATACTCACAATCAGTGAAAACAGCTACATGTACATTGCTAAAATACCCCACACTATGTTATGTACATTTAGCTGTTCTCACGGATGCTATATTCTCAGTGTGCACTTCACTGTGTTTCTTTCCCAACTCGATCTTGACGGTGTACCTCCAGAACCTCATTCCAGACCTTGAGAAAAGGAAACACTGGTTGCTCCTTTTGTCTCTTGTAAAATTCAATTATATAACTGTCCAGCACAGGGGTCTTTTGTCTCTTTGCACTATGAAATGCCCCCTCCAGTTCCGCCATCTGGATGGTACTCATAAGGGAAGCCACCCATTCTGGTGCAAGTTGGGGAAGTATAAGGGATGTCAGGAATGCCCCCCCAGCCCCCTCATTATGTGGCACCTCTGGAGAGTGAAGGGCAGTGTAGCAGGCACAAAAGGCATTCATCATTTGTGTCATGTTCTTCAGGATTTGTTCTGTGACTGAGTGCCTAATACTAGCCACTGTGGCTCAAGTCTTCTGTCTCCTCACCTGGTGTGCTAGTACCCAGCTGTCCCATGGCCTACCTCATCATTTTTATTCCTCAAGTACATCAGGGGTAATTCTGTTTTTTGAAGGTAGAGCTTGGCCAGCTCCTGCTTCACCTTATCCATCAAATTATATGGTCTGTTATGTAATGCTGATAATTTTATTGTTTTATTGGATAGTTATATTGTTGTGTATGGTGCCCAGAGCCTCCATGATTGGGCACGTAGAAAAATAAAATTTGCCTTGCCTTGCCATCTGTGCCTTCACCATCCTGTCCCCCTGCTTTTATCCCTCTAGCAGGAAGTGGTACCTGTCCTGTAGTGCAACATACTTTGCTGCCACTCTTTCTGCTTCCTGGCAGAGTACTCAATGATACATCCCCTCAAAACAGTTTTGACGGGGACCCAGAGGATAGCTTCAGTATGTTTGCCCCTCTCAATTAAATTCCAGAATTTTTTTGATTTTTCAGCCAAGAAGGCTCTGAACTCTTCTGAACACAAATGGTATGCATTGGACACTGTTCCACAAAGGAGACTCATAAACAAGCTGGACAGCCTAGGAGTTGGACTAAAAGTGGTAAACTGGGTAAGAAATTGGTTGGAGGATGGGCAACAGAGGGTAGTGGTAAACTGAGTTCACTCCAAGGAAGGGAGGGCAATGAGCGGGGTGCTGCAAGGATCAGTACTGGGACCAGTCCTCTTTAATATCTTTATATGCAACATTGCAGAGGGACTAGAATGGAAAGTATGTCTTTTTGCAGAAGACACAAAAATCTACAATAGAGTGAACACTCCAAGGGAGGAGGAAAAATGAATAGAGATCTAGGTAAGCTTGAGGGATGGTCTAGAAAGTGGTAACTAAGTTTCAATGCAAAAAAATGCAAACTCACACACTTGTGGCTTAGAAACCCTGGGTCAGAGTACAAAATGGGGGGAGTGGTACTGGCGACCTCCAAACAGGAAAGAGACCTGGGTGTTATCATATCTCATGACCTGAAGATAGTCAAACAGTGTAACAAGGCAGTGGGGAGAGTCAGTGGGATGCTAAGGTGCATAGAAAGGGGTATCACCAGAAGAAAGAGGGAGGTGGTGATATCTCTGTATCAGTCTCTGGTAAGACCCCACCTAGAGTACTGTGTCTTGTTCTGGAGTCCTCATCTTTGAAAGGACATATAATTGAGGTAGTCCAGAGGAGGGCAGCTAAAATGGTGCAGGATCTGCATCAAAAGCCCTAGGAGGAGAGACTGAAGGACTTCAGTATGTATAGACTGGAAGACAAGAAGGAAGAGGGGGGATATGAGAGAGACTGTCAAATACCTTGAGGGTATAAATAAGGTTCAAGAGTGAAGCCTTTTTCGGAGAAAAGGATACACAAGAACAAGAGGTCATGTGATGAAGCTAGAGAGGGGTAGAATCAGGAGAAATGTAAGGAAACACTTCTTCACAGAAAGGATGGTGGATGCATGGAACAGCCTCCCTGAGCAGGTGGTGGGAAAAAAACTGTAATGGGATTTAAGAAGGCATGGGATAGGTATAAGGGAACCTTAGAAGCAAGGAAAGGTTGGTAAAGCTGGAGATCAAGTAGGGTCTATGGTGTGACAGTAGGTAGGGAACATGGACACACTAGGCTGGCCAAGTGATCCTTATCTGCCATCAAATTCTGTCTCTATGTTTCTATAAAGCACCATTCCAAAGTTAGTTTTTCCTTTCCCATAGTCAAGCAGGTCATGATCTGGTCGCAGAATGTCCCCCCCCCCCCCCATCTACAGTTTTGCCATATATTTCATGTACTCCTGTTGGGTATAACTGTAATCAATTTGTGTGTAAATCCCATGCCCTACAGAATAATGTGTATAGTTCTTGGTCTTGGGGTGTAAGCCACACCAAATATCTATCCATTTTAAGTCCTGCAGGAGTTGGGAGCATGCCTTATGGGCACCTGGCTGCCTAGGGGGTCATGTATTTGTTGTGTCCCAGATAATCAAGCAGAGTATATTAAAGTCCCCTGTCAGCAATAGCATGCCCATGTCATTAAGTAGGATAGGATCTAGGAGCTGCCACATCTCATGGGTCTGAGACTTGGTGGTATGTAGAGATAGGCTAGGGTGCCCTCCACTTGGTATAAGGTGCCTTGTACAAGTACCAGCCTTCTTTCTTTATCTCAGAGTACCTTGAATTCTTGGAAGGGAGTGCCACAAGGGACCATTATGGCTACACCCCAGTACTTACCTCTGGTAACTATGAGCTACATGTATGACTAAACACAGACCTCTTCAATTTCCCATGTTCTTGTGCATCCAGGTGTATTTCCTATAGAAAAATCAAGTAAGGATGCTCTTTTAATGTGGGAAAGCACCTGAGCCCTCTTCACAGGGTTATTTAACTCATTAACATTCAGTGAATACCATACAACTTCAGAACCCATGACGCTAATTATATTTAACTACCTGCCCCTTTCTCCAGCCCCTTCCCTCAACACACAAAGAAACAACCTCTGATATAAACACTGCTCCATGTAAATGCTTAACAGTAAACATTCAACTGCAATAGCTATAAATTCTCAACAGTAAAACACAACAGGGTGTCAACCAGGCAGCCCTGTAACAAAAATTGGCAGAATGTGGCCTCCAATGTGGGGCTCTGTGTTGAACCCTATGCATCCAGGAATGTCCTGGAGCAGGGGATACCACTCCAGTTCGCAGAGAGGCCCCTATGGCATATCCACTATTTGGAAAGGAATGTAAGGTGTAGGCTTCACAGGTAGGCAGAGGCCCACTGCCACTTTCAATTTGTGCACATTCTAAATGGTAGGGTCTGGCTGTCCAATATGGTGCTTAGCCTTCAGACTGCTCCCACCCACCGGGAGGGCTAAGGGGGGCACCAATACCAGCCACTCCACCATCTCTTCAATTCCTGCACCAGACCCCTGTTCAAAAAGAAACATTAGTATGGAAAATAATCAAACTGCCCACAGCTTCCCCCTCTACCCTGCAGAACACCTGCCCTCCCTCATTTAACTCAAAATAACACATGCACTGAGAGATAGTAATTTCAGGTATGCAGATTAGATAAAGTCCATTATAATGTCCAAACATGTCCATCAGAACCATAGACATAATGACACTGGGCAGGATTCATGAAACTCGAGAAATATCCGCAGTTGCGGGTAAACCTCAGTGCAAGTCGTTTGCGAATTGCAGATCCGCAGATTACCCACAGCGGTGGGTATTCACAAAGGTGGAGCTGGATTACGACTGGCTCCACGATCTATGGCTGCTTGCGGATGGTGTCACCAGGGAGATGGCCACAGCAGCAGGAATGGGCTACGGCTGATGGAAGCAGCCGTAACACCCTCCACAACAGCTGCGGCTGTGAATCTCTACCACCACAGCTGTGGGAAATTCCAGTCTGCAACAGCAGTTGCGGAGTGGAACTTAGAAAGAAACATGTTGTGAATCCTGCCCCCTGTGTCTAAAATGCCCCCTGAAAAGCAAAATAGAGTCACATGCAGTATTTGTCCCTGAGGGCTTTAACCCCCTCAGCACTTGCAGATCATTCTGACGATAGTGCTCAAGTAAGTAGTCCATGATGGGCAGGTGAAAGAAGGGGTAGCACCCATGTCCAGGTGGCATTGCAAGTTGGGAAGCAGTGCCCAACAGTTCTGAATAGCCCTGTCAACCAACACCTCAAGCTCCTTCCACA
Source organism: Neoceratodus forsteri (assembly GCA_016271365.2). Lineage (NCBI taxonomy): Eukaryota > Metazoa > Chordata > Ceratodontiformes > Ceratodontidae > Neoceratodus > Neoceratodus forsteri. Next base: position 707,720,868 of record CM028135.1, on the reverse strand, counting down.
CCCACAAGGTTGTAGTTTCCCCCAACCACTCAGGCCACAGCCCCCACAGTCCCCAACCGAGCCTCCCTGGACCACCTTACATATCCAAATTACAGTTTTTGCTGAACCAATCATGTCTATGCCCCATGCAATCACTAAAAAGTCCTGCTCCATGTTACTGTAACTGGTAGATAGAGAGATAGAGAGAGAACAATAGAGAGAGAGAGATAGCTAGACAGACAGACATCTGGATATATAGATATACAGACAGACAGACAGAGATAGAATTAAATACAAATTAATAGATACACCAATCATAAAACAATAGTACTAGGTGATCTGGAGAAGGTAAAATCCCCCAATTAAATGCTGGTTGAAGGAGTGACTGTCTTGGCCGGAGCAAAATCCCACCTCTGGGGCAGGCCTTGAGTAGTATTGCTTGTCTGATTGGAGCAGGGCAGGAAAGCAAGGCCTGGCATACCTAGGGGTCCATGAGAACTGAGACTACTGTGTAGTAGTTATTAAGTATAGTGAGGGGTGTTGAGAGTAAGACCTGAGGCAGAGGACAAGAGAGCAGGGAACCCTGGCCATCAGCAGGGGGAGCCACAAGCCAGTCAAGCAAGTGTCATAGCAGGGAAGGGCGGGGGAAACCCAGGTCCCACTCACATAGCTTAACTGTGGCCAGGGGACCTGCCAGTCAATCAGAGTTTGCAAAGGAATCTGCAAGCTGCTTTCTGTTAGTAGTCTTCACTGACTTATAAATGTCATGGTTGCCTCAAATATGTTGTTTTATTTGTTGTGTGGTCACAGCTGTCTGTTGTTTTTTGGCTCCCACAGACTTCTGCACTGGTCAAGCTACTCTAATGGCAAAAGTAGAGGGAGGTTTTGGATCCATAGTCTGGGCTAAGGGGATTCCACTCTGCAGGAGTTCTTCTCTATGCTGCTCAGCCATATTGAAGGTCTTCTGCCCCTCTGGAAAATACACAATCATCTTAGCAGGGAATGGGGTGTAAAATTTTAGTCGCTGTTTTTGAGGTGTCTTCATTATTAGGATGTATACACATCTCATTGTTCATAATGTGGACAGGTAGTCATAAAAATAAATTCTACTGTTCTTTTTTTTTTTTTGGTATGGTATTTCTTCTGTGGTGCTGGCCTGCTCTCTACCCCTATTCACTGTCGCCCCAGCACTGTCCACTGAGGATCAGACCCCCTCCCTTGAGTCCCCAAGACTTACCCTTTGTGGCAGGGTGGTGGAGAGTGACTCATCCCACTGGCATAGATCTGACATGGGAGATGTCTTCCCAAGGGCGGCGCCCAGGAGGGACAGTATAATTTGTCATGGCCATCACCTTTTTCCATTTTCCTTCTCCTTTAGAGGTGGTGTGTACAATGATGCCAGCAGAGAGAGTGCGCATGCATCCGCATACGCACCTCCTGGTGTCTGCCCCAACTCCAACCCTTCTGAGCTTCAGTGCACTGCCCCCCAGCCACTGTCAGGAGCCTGTGGAGCACCGACAGTTGGTGAACCCCCCCTCCCAGAGAAGGAGGGCGGTCCATTGGACACTCAATCTTTCTCCTCCTCCCATGCCAACCCATGGCGGCCCCTGCTCACTCCCGAACATGGGTCACCAGTGTGGTGCAAGGTAAGGCAACCAGCGTCTCAGCCCTCAGTACCACTGGGCCAACAGTTCTACTGTTCTAATAAATTACAATCTTATTTTTCCAAACTTTTGAGAGGATCTGTTGGTTTTCATTTTAATGCAGAAACTGAACTATAATCAATCGTGGTCTGGCACCCACATCAGAAGGTTCTGGACCTAAAGCCCAGTGTGCATATTCCATTTCTAGCATGTAAGTCTGTGTCAGATCAAGTGTCACCCAAAAAATTGCAGCACAAAGGGCACTAATGCTGATCCCTCTTCCCCTTCTGGCATGCCGTACAGGTGGAGATTGTTCCATTTGTTAAGACTTTCAGCATTCTCCAATTTCTCATATTTTCAGGATGGCAGAGTAAACCTGCAGGAGTGATCAGTCGAAGTGAGTTGGGCCGCATGCTCATCTTCCCTTGTCTCCAGTTTGGTGATGTCCATCCTCATAGATGGGTTGTATTCCAAACCTCTCTTTATAAAGTCTCTAAGTTCAGAGATTAGCAGGTCTAGTTTGTGGCGTACCTGCTCCTTTGGGAGTTTTGATTTTGTGCTTAGCTGCACTTTTCCAATGGCCCAATCTCAGCATGGTGACTGAGACCTGAGATATTCACTCTCCAAACCACCTACCTCAAATCGTTCTCCATCATCAGCCTCAGAGCCTGATCTTTCTCTGCTGGCCATTGCACTATGGTTTGTAGAACAGAACAAAAAAAGCAGCACCAGGAAATGGGGGCTCACTGTTAAACTGAGAACACTGAACAAAACAAAAATGAACACTCACCACCTGAATGAAAGACACAAAACACAGTATTTTACTGTGTAAAGTAGAAACACAGAAACATAGACAATGATGGCAGAAAAAGACCAAAGGTCCATCCGGTCTGCCCAAGGTCCCTATAATCCCTGGAACCTACTTTTTTCCCAGGGTACTAACCCTCCACATCCTCCCTCTATTCTTCTCCTTGATCCTGTCACCCCCCAGTAACCACTGTTCCCTTCATTATGTCCCAGCCCTACTTGAATCCCCTGACAGTTTCTGCACCCACCTCTTCAGCTGGCAGAATGGTCCAAGGTCCCACCACCCTTTTCATAAAGTAGTATTTCCTCACATCTCTCCTGAACCTACCTCCTGTTAATTTCCACTTGTGTCCACGTGACTGCGAATTGGTATTCAGGCTAAATAGTTCCCTGCAGTTCACTTTGTTAATTCCTTTGAGGAACTTGAAGATCTCTACCATATCTGCTCTCTGTCTTCTGGTCTCCAGTCAATACATATTTAACACCTTGAGGTGCTCCACATTGGATCTGCCCTACTGGCCCTGAATCATTTTTGTTACTGTGTGCTGCACTGTCTCCAACCTATCCTTATCCTTTCTGAGGTGAGGACTCCTGAACTGGGCACAGTACTATAGGTGAGACCTCACCAGGGATCTGTAGAGGGGAAGTATTATCTCTTTTCTTCTGCTTTCAATACCCCTCCCGATGCATCCCAGCATCCTGTTAGCCTTGCTGTAGGCCTTGTTGCACTGACTCGATCGCATAAGTGAGTTCCCAGTGATAACTCCCAGATCCCGTTCCTCAGCTGTAGTGCTAAGCCTTTCTCCTCCCATCCAGTACTCTGTCTTGGGGTTCTTTTTCCCTAGGTGCATTACCTTGTACTTTCTAGCATTGAGTTTTAACTGCAGACCTTTGACCACTCCTCTAGCTTTTGTAGGTCTCTCTGCATTTCCCTTATTTCCTCATCACTATCCACCCTCCTGCATAGTTTTGTCTCATCTGTGAAGAGACACAATCTGTCCTGGATTCCTCCTCTAATGGACATGTCTTTATACAAGTGCCAGACTGTGAAAAAATTACAACAGGCCACTCAAACAGGAACTGCCTGATGTGTTTCACTTACCAGCTTCTTCAAAGGCAAATGGTGCTTGGTAATGATGTCATTAAATAGAGACCATTTAAAATCACACTCTCATATTGACACAAACGTATTACATTACCAGCTTCCTAAAAGTGAATAAAAGTGCTAAGTAAATAAATGTACAATAAATACATATACAAATGTTAAAAACAAAAACTTTACTCCAAACAATGCATATATCTTTTTAGGGTTCTGCACACTGCCTAAGCCTCTGGATGCTTTCCACCTGCACTCTCCTTCCAGTGTTTATACTTGTTTTTTTAATTTTCCAAAAAATCATGCTTTGGGTATTTTTATATATACACCTTATTTTATTTTTTCACAATCCAACCTCAAAATCTAGACATATTCACTTTAAAAATAAATTATACTCATTGATTTTCTTAAGCTCATTCAATGCCTACCTGTTGGGCAGGACCCAATCAGATAAAATTGCCAATGTCACCTCTCCCCCTTTGCCCCTGACCACTGGTGTTCTCCAGGGGTCAGTTCTTGCCCCCATTCTGTTTTCCATTTTCCTAAATGACCTTCCCCTAACCTGCACCACCTCCAGCATCCACATGTATGTTGATGACATGGTTCTATATGCTCCTGGTTCATCGGTTGTGGAGGTCACCACCACGCTTCAGTAGGACTTCACTAGAGTCCAATACTGGTTTAACTCACATCAACTCTTTTTAAACGCCAAGAAAACTGTCTCTATGACATTTGGAACTAGGCAGAGGCTTGCTAGGCTAACAACCTTACCTATATTCCACACCCTGGATGGGACGGTACTGGAGGACTCACCCTCTTTCAGGTATCTTGGGGTCTGGCTTGACAGACACCTGAATTTCTCAACACACATTGAGGCCATCCAGAAAAAAACTTACACCTAAGCGTGGTGCCCTCTACAGGAATAGCAGCTGTATACCACTTGTGGCCAGGTGTGAGCTAGTAATGAAGATGATCTTGCCAATATTTGACTACTGTGATATAGTCTATGGTGCTGCCTCACAATCCTCCTTAGCAAAACTCAGTTCTCTCTATAATTCCTTCTGCTGCTTTGCCCTGGATGCCCCCTACCTCACCCACCACTGTGACCTCTACTGGTCTCTAAATTTCCTCACGCTTCATAATCAATGTATGCTTCATGGGGCAAAATTCATCTTGAAATACTGGCTTGGTTCTCTCCCCTCCTACCTCTCCTCCTCACTTAGTACCCCCCTCCTAACCGCTACTCTCTGTGATCTGACAACCTACACACCTTTGTTATTCCCTCCAGATCCACAACCTCTGGCCAAAATGCTTTTTCACACCATCTTCCAAAACTATGAAATTCTCTCCCCCCACAAATCTGCCTCTCCTCATCCCCATTCTCCCTCAATACAACTCTACTCAATTATCTGTTCCCCAACTGTTCTTGCTCCTGACCCCCTCCTGTAATACTCTTCTCTCTCTCCCACCCCTCCCCCTCTTCACCTAATTTCCCCACTAAACTAACTAGCACTTACTTCAGTGTCTCATACTCATCCCTCCCTCCCTGTGTATTGTTTCATCATGCATCCCCCATTCGATTGCACTGCTTTCCTGTATGTATTGATTACATGTATTATATGCACCTGACTTTGTACTGTATTATGCTTTAATTTTTTGTATCAGTTAAACATGCTGTAACTTCCCACTCACCTCTCCCCTAGGACGTACCGTGAGACAAGCATTTAGTTGCTAAGTGTGCCCTTCCTGGTGAAACATTTCAATAAATAAATAATAATAAAAAAATATTATTTTTCCTTTTTCAGTTCATTCACTTCTTAGTTCAAAAACTATTTAATTTCAGTCACTCTCAATTCAAAGAATTCCTTATTTGTGTACTTTACCATACTTCTTTATCATGCTTGTTCTTATGTATGGCATGCTGTTGTACTCAATTTCATAGCTCTATTGCCTATTCCACTCGTTTTTCTGTTTCCACAAGAAACACCTTTTCCCAGCGTGGCATCACCTTTTAACTTTTCTTTTTTTGACCAAAATATTAGAACTGATGTCTGTCTACTTTGAGGTAGCACTTCAAACTACTGTTGTATGTTTGTTTAGTGCTACAAAGTGCTTACGCACACCATTCCTCCTTCTTCCTGCTTAAACAGTCCGGCCTCCTCAGTGCTTGCACAAGTCATGTGATGTTCACACGTTCAAACATGCTGACATTTCAGAGAGCAAGTCCCCATCATCAGAGCTATCAAAGTGGAAGTGTTCTGCCTTGTTATACTCTTTTTATATGGTCTCATCTTTTTTACTGAAGTATTACAATCACAATGATTTCACATTCTGCTGTCTCATAATTTATTTTACTATTCCTTGTATTCTTACCATAGTTCAATCTTAGCTATCTTATGCACACATTTCCATATTATCTACAAAGGTCTATAATAAGAAGTATAAAACCTGTATAAGTAATATATTGGTTATAAGTAAAGAAATGGATAGAGATGTAAAAATAAGATGTAACTGTAATATATATTTCTAACAGTAGAATTTGATATTCAGAGACTTTTTATGTCATTATGAAAATAAGGAACTGAGGTTATTAGAGGGATTTAGGTAACATATTTCTAGGTAGTGATACTAGTAAAGAAAGGGAGAACAGAATAAGATAAAACATGTTTACAAATAATGTAGTATTGATTTTTGACCTTTAGCACCACCATTTGACCTCCTGACTTGTTAGAGGGTTTATATAGTTATTCTAGACAGGGGAATTTCCATAGCAACATATTTATTGATAATAAAAGATATAAGTGAACATAAATAAAGAAGAAAAGAAGTAGATGGCAAATGTTCAAAATTTATGTGACCTCTAGCAATATCAGGTAACCTTCGGGGAAATAATAATTGTATGCCTTGAAGCCAGGGTTACTAGGATCAAATAATGGTTAAAAAATAAGGATAGAAAGGGATCTAATATGACTCTGTGTATTATTTGGATATGTAAAATAAAATTAAAATGATATGACCTCGAGCAGGATGGATGACCTTTGTAGATATTATAGAAATGTGTGCATAAGATAGCTAAGATTGAAATATGGTAAGGATATAAGGAATAGTAAAATAAATTATGAGACAGCAGAATGTGAAATAACTGTGATTGTAATACTTTAGTAAAAAGATGAGACCATATAAAAAGAGTATAAAAAGGCAGAACATTTCCACTTTGATAGCTCTGATGATGGAGACTTGCTCTCCGAAATGTCAACTCGTTTGAGTGTGTGAACATCACCTGACTTGTGCAAGCACCGAGGAGGCCGGACTGTCTAAACAGGAAGAAGGAGGAATGGCATGGGTAAGTGCTTTGGAGCGCTAAACAAACATACAACAGTAGTTTGGAGCATTACCTCAAAGCAGACAGATGTCAACTCTAATATTTCGAGTGAAAAAAGAAAAGTTAAAAAGTGATGTCACGCTGGGAAAAGGTGTTTCTCGTGCAAACAAAAAAACAAGTGGAATAGGCAATAGAGCCATGAAATTGAGTACAACAGCATGCCATACATAAGAACAAGCATGATAAAGAAGTATGGTAAAGTACACAAATAAGGAATTCTTTGAATTGAGAGTGACTGAAATTAAAGTTTCTGAACAAAGAAGTGACTGAACTGAAAAAGGAAAAATAAGCTTTTAAGAAAATCAATGAGTATAATTTATTTTTGAAGTGAATATGTCTAGATTTTGATGTTGGATTGCAAAAAAATTAAATAAGGAGTATATATAAAAATACCTAATGCATGATTTTTTTGAAAAATAAAAAAAAACACGTATAAACATTGGAAGGAGAGTGCAGGTGGAAAGCACCCGGAGGCTTAGGTGGTGTGCAGAACCCCAAATTGAATTATCCTGCCACAGATGCACCCCAGAACCCTTAAAGCCTGAAAATTTAAAAGGGAAAAGAGCAACACTAAACCGGTGTGTGTAATGCATATGTTTTGTATTCAAATGGTCAATGCTATATTTAACTGCAACTGTCCACAACATCGCCACTTTTTTAGTTGCTTTTGAGATTTTTCAGCTCTGTGTCCTATTTGCCTTCTATTTTTGTAGTTGAACACCTTAATGTCTGTGCTAACAGACATCTGCAGGGACAAGGAAACATATATTAAACATTCTTTTCATGTTAGGAAAGGTCCTAGGTCAAAGACATAGTTCAAGCATGGTCAATTTTTGGCTCCCAACATGAATATCCAGAAAGCTTCACTCTCCAGTATACAGTTATTAAAATGACTCTTGTTGGATTGTGCCTGACTTTTTCATGCCTCGTAATAAAAACTGATGTTGTTCCAGATTTCTAGTACTATACACATGATTACCAGTAGCATGTTCAAAATGTTTGTTCTTAATCGCTCTGCAGTGTTCACCAGCCCTGGTGTGAATTTGTCTTATTGTTTTCCCTAAACACAGTAGTAGGCTACGCATGAACACATGGCTAAATATACTACCCCCATTACGTCACATGTGATCAAGTCACAGATATGGTATATTCAGTCAGTGTGTGGGTTTACAAAAGTATTTCCTGGCATGACCACATTGCAGGTATTGCACATTTTACATTGGTGGCAACCTTGGCTAGCACCACATAGCCAATTCCTAGGCCTATCAACTATTTGCCTACTGTGTAATACATCTTGAATAGTTGTTGCCCTTCTACATGTCATTCTCAGTTGTACCTTACTTATCTATTCTATAGCTTTTTGCCCTTTCAGCACATGCCAGTGTTTTGTTCAGCATTCTCAGTTTAACTGTGATCATATGTTTCCTGGTGCTGCTTTTTTATTGTTTTGTTCAGTTTGCATGTTTAAACCTAGCACAGGGTGCATTGGTGCATAAAATCTGCCACATTTTTGCCAGACTGGTGCGTTTTCTTTTAGTTGAACTTTTATACTGGAGTATGTCCTTAGAAAGAATGCCAGATCTTACCTTTTGTCACAAACACCCTCCACAGGTCAGGCCCTCTGCTCCCACAGTGCCAAACCTCAAAGTGCAATATGTGAACAGGAGACAAACAGGGTAACCCTCCTGTCTGTTTTGGGTCTGAAACACCTACTAGTCTCGAGTCTTGATGTAAAATATGAACCCTTTTTCGCTAACACGCCCATTTAACAGAATCAAATATCACACCCTTTTTTCCGGGGAAATGCAGTGCAATACTTAACCCAGTGGGCACCCAGTCTGGTTCACAGTTCTTCCCTTTTTGACTCAATTGAGACCCAGGTATTTTCTTACCTTAGCAAGACAGTAACACACATTAAGCCCTTAACAGTTCTGGCAGCTTTATCAACACTGTATCAGTATTCAAATGCACGAATGAGAAAAAAAAACACAGGCAGAATTAAGGAAATCAAAATGTTTACTAAAATTAAAAAAATTGTAAATAATTACAACACTCAAAACATATAAACATAAGTATTTATAGTCCAAAAGAAAAGGAAATTTCAGAAACAAAAACACCTTATACTTGAATTTCTAGTTCTGCCTCAGTTTCATTTTGGTGTTATCTATTTTGACAGAAGTGTCTTTAGTCCAGCACACTGTGTGTGTGTGTTCCCTTAGGAGTCCAGAGATAGAAGAATACAACTCTTTCCAGCCAGACTGATAATAAGCCAAAATGTCCCTCCTATCCTGTGAGGTCACAGCTCATGAGGTCACTGTTAGTCCTGTAATTAATTTGTAACCTGACCAAGAATATTCAAAAGGGTGTCATTTTGCTGCTTGCTAGAAATCTGCAAAGATAGCAATATTAATTTATATAGTCTCTTTCCTCCTCAGAGCATTCACTTTGATGTTCAGAAACACATCCTGACAATCATTTCTCTTACAGGTGTGAATTGTCACTGGCATTCAACAAACCTGGCTTAATTCCTGATGCTGTAAAATTCATCCTGGTTCCTGGTCCTCAAAGTAAGGGAATGGTTTACAAGTAAGCATTAAGCCCCAAGAAAAGAGGCTTCTATGATGGAATTAATGCACGGTTGGGGGGAGTTGTGGCACAAGGCCAAAGGCTGTGTGCCTACAGCTACCCAATCATGCATTAATTCCACAGTAGAAGGCTCCTTTTGAGGGGCTTAATGCTCTTGTAACATGTACAAACATGGTTGAAAAATTGTGTGTTCTTCCTTAACACAGACACTTATTTGTACTTTTACATACACAAACACATAATTTGTGTTTTTAAACCAGTATTTATTTATATGGTGGTTTCCTATTTTAATGCTGTGCTGTCATGCAGTAACACAAGTAACATATTGAAAACATTCCTATACTTTCAACTTTTCTACTCAATGCATGTGTATAATGCTTACTTATAACATTTAATACCTGAACAGTAAGGTTTTAGCCCACTTTTCTAAACACAACTGTCACTAATTTGAATAATTTGCTTATTTTCATAACACAACGCTTTCAGGAACAGAACATCTACTTATATTGTGAGCACTGCTCATAACATTCTCTGATAATAATTGACAGTATCTAGAAATGATAATTATGCAATGTTTTGCTTCATCAATGTTTCTTGATACATATTTCTAATCACTTCTGAAACATTACTTAATCGGATTCTGCAGAAAAGGACTATGGAATTTCACAACTCATCAACAAATCACTGACACTTTCAGCATGGACGAACATGATCCAGGGCTGGATATTCAAAAGGGTTACTCATGGCGCAACAAGGTTGTGCTATGTGCAACCCACTGGTGTGCCCAGGCTTGATATTCAATCAATCAATCAAAGTCTTTATTTAACCAGGCGATCACCGTCGAGCAAGCTCATTTTTGAGGTGGACCTGGGTTTGTTAACAAGGAACAAGGGACAATATACATGGGATGCAACACACAAGAAAATAGTAATAACACAAATAAAGTGAGAAACAATAATACAGTATATACAAAGTATCAGCAGATAGCATTGACAGTAGTATATGTTTGGAACAGCAGATACAGCTAGTTTTGGATAGGACACAATTTTTCATAAAAGTAAAGAAATATACGTATCAGGTGCACCGAACACAAATAAAGCCTAATATAAAAAGATATATAGTGATACGGTATGGAGAATTTAGAGCTGGAACCAGGGTCAAAGAAATGTGGAAGGGACAGATATGGGGGTAAAAAAGGGAGGGAAGAGTCGATTATAGATGTGATCATTCTTTTAACAGTAGTAAATTGAGTGTGCTTAGACTCATAGTAGTCGCTATTTAGGGTAGACAGGCATAGAACTCCTTATTATGATGTAGATATAGAGATTTAAAAGCTGCTAGGCTGATGGGGAGAGTTAATATCAAAGTTTTTTGCAGCTTGTTCCATAGTTGAGGGAGCACAACGCTGATGGCTGCTCTGCCAATGTGAAATTTTGCTTTGTAAACATAAAGGTAGATATATGAGGTGCTTCTCAGGGCATACTTCCCCAGAGTGCACAAAGGTAAACAGACAGAGATATACTGGGGCAGTTTATTTGAGATAGCTTTGTATGTCCAAACCGCAGCATTTTTTTGCCATCTGTAAGCAAGGAATGACCATCCCACTGCCGTGTACAATGCACAGTAGTGGGCTGAGTATGGAAGACCCGTGATAAATCTTATGGCTCTGTGATAAAGTGTATTGAGTTTGGCTACAGTACCTGCAGGTCCCAGACTATATAGAAAGTCTGCGTAATCCAATAGGGAAAGAAAGATAGTTTGAACCAGTTTCAGTTTAGCTTCTCTTGTGAGGAGATTATTAATCCTAAAGAACAGACCAAGTCTTTGTCTAAGTTTCTTTGTCAGTTCTGCTAAGTGATCTGTGAAAGTAAGTCTATGGTCTAAGCAGATCCCCAGGTACTTGAACTTTGGTACGTAGTCCAACTGCTCACCTAGAATGGTAGTGATCTGTGGGAGTGTCCCAGCAATTGCAGGATTTACTGCATTTTGAAGGGGCGAGAGGAACATTGCTTTGGTTTGTTTTACATTTAAGAGCAGTTTCTGGTTTATAAGCTGATGTTGCAGCAGATTAAATTCATTTTGAAGGGCTTTACAGGCCACTTCATGTGTGAGGTTACTAGCATAGAGTACCGTATCATCCGCGAATAGGTGTATTTGTGCTTCTTTGATGGGGGCATCTACGTTGTTAATATAAATGGTGAAGGGCAAGGGACCAAGAATGGAACCTTGCGGTACACCCCTCAATAGGGGATTTTGGTGAAGAAACTTCCCCTTCTGCCTTTACTTGTTGAAGTCATCCTGAGAGGTAGTTGGAGAACCATTTAAGGGATAGGGAATCCAAACCAATGTTCTGGAGGGACAACAGAAGCAGTCTGTGATCAACAGTATCGAACGCCTTGCTTAGGTCCAAGAAAATTGAGCAGACAAAGTTTTTTTTGTCTAATTCAAGCTGCCAGTCATTTGTCAACTTGGCTAGAGCAGAGACTGTACTGTGCTGTGCTCTAAAACCAGATTGTAATGGGTTGAGCAATTTTTCTGATTCCAGGTACTTCTGAAGCTGGGATTTCACTATTTTCTCCAGCATCTTTGACAGGATTAGAAGTAGGGAGATTGGCCTGTTGTTATTGAGGTCACTAGGATCTCCTGACTTAAACAACGGGACCACAAGTGCATTTTTCCAAATGGGCGGTAGGTCACCCTGGGACAAGGATAAGTTGAAGAGATGAGTAATTCGGACTGTGAGGACACAGTAACCGACCCTTTAAGAAGTACGGGTCAATGAGGTCAGTCCCAGCACTTTTCCTAGTGTCCAGCTGAAGGAGAAGATCTTCGACTTCTTTCAGGGAGGTAGGCTGCAGAGAGAAGGATGGACTGGGGATGGGTTTTTCTTGTGTATCCAATCTAAGTTGTTGGCGGAGGATATTCACGGGAGATGAGTCAAAGGCTAGCCCTGCAGTGGCAAAATGGTTATTGACAGCATCGAGGATAGACAGTCTGTCAGTGATGACAGTATTGTCAATCAATAATGTAGTAGGTAGGGAATTTACAGTGGTGTGACCTTCAATGTCTTTGATAGTCTTCCAGAATTTGAAGGCATTTCTTGAGGAGTTCTCCAGCTGAGAGCGGTAGAAATTAGCTTTGGCTTCTCTGACCATTTTGGTGCAGAGGTTCCTCACCATCTGGAAAGAATTCCAGTCGTTTATTAAATTAGTTTTCCTAGCAGTTCTCCAGAGTACATCCCTACACCACAAAGCATCTTTCAGGTCTTCTGTAAACCACCAACAGGATTTGTTTCAGGCATGAACTTTTACTATGGGAGCATACTTATAGAGAGCCCCTAGCACAATTTCTGTAGTCAGGGACTTGGCTAGATAGAAGTGCTACAATCGCATGGAGTCTCTGAGGTCTGATATATACACATGGAGATCAGAGTTGCGTATGCACCTTTTAAAGGAGAATTTTGGTACAGTTGTGGAGTTAAGATTGGCTGTTACACACACAATGAAGCAATGGTCGCTAATATCAGAGAAACAGACCCTAGTATGGGAGAATAAATGGGGTTTGTTAACTGACATGATATCCAAGAAAGTACTGTTATTAGGGTTGAGCTTGTTAGGATGAGTAGATTCATTTATTAGCTGTGAGAACCCAAGTGAATCACAGAATATTTTAAGTGGGGTGGATGCACTGGAGAGCCAGTCTAATTTGAAGTCCCCTAGTATGATAAATTCTGAAGATGCCGAACCCAGGATGTTTTCAAGATGTTTTAACAACTGTAGTCCAGCTGATGGGGGTCTGTATCATCCTATTATACATAATGAGACACCGGTGGCAATTTCAAACTTTAATGACAAGCTTTCGAATTCTTTTGGGACAGAGGTTGAGTCAATTATGGAGGGAAGGAATTTATCCTTGATATAAATAGCTACCCCACCACCTCTGGTTTGCCTGTCAGCTCTGAACAAAGAGTAGGAGAGGATGTTAACTTTGTTGTTACTGGTAGCCGGTTGGAGCCAGGACTCCATAATCACCAGAATATCTGGAGCAGTATGACATACCCAAGCTTGAACAGAAGTGATTTTTTTTAATAGGCTACATACATTAACATGCAAGAATGTACGCCCCTTGAGGCTTTGTAGCTCTGCTGGGGATTCCATGGGTGCCAGAGGGCCTGGACTAAGCTCAACATTTCCTGAGCAAAGTAAAAGCAGGAACAAGAGCTTCTTGCAGAGTGCTAGGAGAAGTGTGGGTGGCTAGGTCTTCTTTTGGTTACGTGATTTGTCTGCGGCAGTATAGGGAGTTCTGAGGCTAGTTCACAGTTTTCCTGATACTGCATACAATAATACCCTGACCGAGAGAGTCAATGCGAGTGGGGGGAGTATGCAGAAGCTGATGTAGCCCTGTGGGCAGGCTCTAGGAGAGTTTCTGTATGCCGGTGCAGGTGAAGGACCAGCAGCGGGCTAGGGGAAGTTAGAGCACATACAAGTTCTTCTACTTGATAGGAAAAGTCCCAGTTGAACAATGTAAAAAGAGAACCTTTCTCCACTCTAGAAGTTATTTTTTGATTCACGTTCAGGTCCAGTACATGTAAGATGAGCAAAGACAAGCATAGAAGCAGGTAATATCCCCTCATTATGAGGCTATCACCCAAAGGGCACTACAAGTGCAGGCAAGAGAAGGAATTCTCAATGGAGGAGAATTTCTTAATCCCTACAGAATACTGCTGTAGGCAGTGGAGCCTAAAGCAGTAATCCTTAAGTACAGCTGCTAGTCAAGCTAATAAGAAAAGAGTTCACCTGACTATAGAGTAGTACTAGGGGCAGAGAGACTTTGAAGCAAATTTCTTAGCTACTTCTCTGGAGCAGACTAAGTACTAGAGAGATCACCTGACCTAAATCAACTGCCTTAGCAAGACAGGATATGCTAGTCAGCAATAAGCAAACCTAAAGTACCAAAATGGTATGCCTCAGCAAGGCAGAATGAGATGAAGCTGCTAGAAGGCTTAGTTGCAAAAAGTGGATGGGAGGAATTGCAGTTGTTGACAGTAAGTAACCAATAAATTGAAACATCAGATAGGAGTGGGCAGAGAGTGTGTGCATTTAAAGTAGGCCTGGGAGGGGGAGGGGGTGGAACAAAAAATCAAGGGGAAGTTTGCAGAGCTAGGACTGAATCAGTGCACATACAGCTGGGGCAGGTTGCACTGCACAACTCCCGATGCGCCAGGGTGCAACAGTAATGTATGCGGTGGAAGTGCAGGGGGCGTGCCCATGCATATGTGGCACATCCTGATATTCAGTCTGGCATGTGCGGTACATATCCTGGTACAAACCCACCTTGCACCACTCAGGGGGGTGCAAAGATGTGCCTGGTAAAACCAGGAACAAGTCCAAGCCACCCACCAGTGACCACCCAGACCACTGTCCACAAGCTCCCTGCCCCGGGAGCAATGTTCTCCCCCATCACCCAATCACAGGCATACATGGTACATATCCCTGGTGGTCCAGTGGACCACTATCCAATGCCCGATTGTGGGCAGATATAGCGAATGTACTCCTGGTGGTCTAGGGGACCCCTTCCCCACCGGTCATTGCAGTTCCCCACCACCCAGCATCCCCCCAGTAAGCAGCAGGTGGCTGCACCTCACCCACATGCCATCTGGCCACCAGACAACTGTCAGCTTACTGTGCTGTCTGTACACCTATTGGTCCACATTGTGGGTCAATGGGCGCATAGACCATACTGTACTACACAGGCCTGATATGTGAATGAGCAACAAGTACTAAACAAAGGTCTTCCTTTCCCCCCACCACACCTACTGACCACTTTAAACCATTATAGACTTATATAAGCTGCATCATAACTTAAGTCTGAAATCTCACTATAACAAATAGAAAATGGGATACACAGAGGCAAATCTAATAATAACTGAGACATCTACTATGGAAACTCCAATTATAGAAGACTTGAACAGAAAGACCACATTTCTTTTTTTTTTAATAATGTAAAGTTTATTGCATTTTTGTGACTCCATCAACTACAGCATGTACACAAACAGGGATAAAGAATACATCAAAACAAAATAAGAAACAGTAGGGCCTGTCTGTGGCTCACCCCATGGAAGTACAACACTAATGTATAATAATATACAGTATATCTACCATATCATTATATATATGTAGCAGTCAAAAGGATATAAGTAGTGAGATTCAACAGAATAAAAAGGTCATACGCTTGACTCGTGGTATAATGATTAGTTTCCGCTTGCGGCCTTCGGCGACCAGGTTCGAGGAGCGGACCCGTCGTCGGAGGGAGCGGCGGGGGAAAGGATTGAGCATCTGTTGGACTGCTCTCGCTTCTCCGGGGGAGGATGGGGTAGCATCCGGGTGGGGACTCTAGCAGGGCTAGGAGCACCCACGCTGCCGTGCTCAAAGATTGTAGGAGGCGGGGCGGACGCTGGACGTCATTG
Organism: Neoceratodus forsteri; assembly: GCA_016271365.2. Taxonomy (NCBI): domain Eukaryota; kingdom Metazoa; phylum Chordata; order Ceratodontiformes; family Ceratodontidae; genus Neoceratodus; species Neoceratodus forsteri. The sequence continues at coordinate 707,704,909 of CM028135.1, read as the reverse complement.
CACGACCCCGCCTCCCCGGAAAAAGAGGAAAATGGATGGCTGCCGGCCACCATCCATGAAGCCCGCCGCGGCTTTGATTAGCCCCCACCAGGCCAGTCCTCCGACCAATTACGGTCTCTGCGGGATGCCTCGCTCTCCCCATCCCACAGCCCCGCCGTGGGGGGCAAGCCACGGGGTATCGGAGGACCAGAGGCCGATGTGGGGGGGTGGAAGCCGTTGGCCCGTGACCGGGCTGAACATTGGGTGGCCGGCAGCTAGGAGGAGGTGCAAAAAATGCCAAAAAAAAAAGAATAAAAAGGTCACAGTCTGCATGTAGATGTTACTCATGAAATTAGAACCTAGAGCAAACATCATTTAGTCCACTGTAACAGTGAGAATGGGAAAAGATGGGGTGGAGGTTGTCTCTATATAAAGGTAGGCAGTAATCATGACTGTGCCTAATGTTCTGTGAAGGAGGGGGTGGAAAATAGAGTTATGTAGTGTGATGTGTGTGGGTGTAGTTAGGCATATAATACCCCTTGGGGATTTGACAGTATTGTGAGTTAAGGTATAGCCCCCACAAGTCCATGAAGTCTGAATGTTTCTCTGTCACTATATAATGTACATGTTCAAAGCTGGCTATCTTCCCTAGTTCTTGCAGCCACTTCAGTATGATCCTTGCAATGTCCGACAAAGACACATTTGGCCATAATGAGGCCCCAAGTAACTACTTTCTGAAGGGGTTGGTGGGGTCTGTGATTCAGACATCCCTGAGTCTTTGATGCCCAGGATCACCAGACATGGCGAGAGATCGTGGTTTGCAAGAGGTGGGAGCATGTGTGCTGAAATGTGTCCCAGAGAGGTTTGGGTACAGGGCATTCCCAGAGGATATGCGTGATAGTGCCTGGAGCAGCAAGGCAACTCCAGCATTAGTCAGTGGTGGATAAGCCCCATTTATATAGTTTTTGAGGGGTTCTATGCCAGTGAGGAAGTATTTAATATTGTGTGAAGCAGTTCCTGGGGATCCGCTGGTCTGTGCAGTTACTGGCCACTCAACCAGCTTGAAGTTGTCAGGATTGAGCCCTGAAAGAGAAACTCCCTTGTGAGGAGACTGGGGCTGCATAGAGCCAGAAGGACAGACACAACCCCACCCAGTAAGGCCTCCCTTGAAGGAGATGAGGGAGAGAACAAAGGCTCAGCACTGTGACACATTCCTAAACCCCCAAAGGTCCCTGGGAAAGGTCCCATGTCCTGCCCAACTCCATCAATTCCAAGGTCGGCCTCATCCTCACTCTCAAAGCTAGGGACTGCTCCAACCTCCAATCCCACAGGCATCCTGAGGGAGGCCACAGAAAAGTGAGTCCCTGTTCTGGCCCGGGGGAACAGCACTGGGACCGACAACTCTCTGGGCCCCCGAAACCCAAACCACCATCTACTCAGATGGAGGGTCACTATTGGCAGGCATGCACTTGATGTCACCACTAGTGTGGGAGCCAGCACCAATCATAATTGCCAGTTCCAAGAGAAGGGATGCCTGGGATGGCACAGAGTTACTGGGCAATGAAGAATCTGTGGCTCTGATGAGTTGTGCAGCCAGTCCAGATCAGTCTCCCAAGTGTCTGGCTCTGGAGAGAAGGAGATCCAGAAGACCTCCAGATAAGCAGCCCCTGAGTTTTTCCCCTCCCACAGTGCCACTTCCGGTGCAGCAGAGGGCCCAGCATTGCTCATGGTGCTGATCACCAGAGCCACAAATGGCCCTGAGTTACAGAACGACAGTGGTGGGTGGCACTGAGGAGCCACCCATGCTGGGTCCAGCAGGCGAGGGCCATGACACCGGGGGAGTCTGCACCTCTGAGGAGTTGACTGCCTATGTGTTGCTCCCAGCCTGGCTTCCAAGATGCCTGGACTAATTCTCCAGCACTGCGGAAGGGACCTCCTCCCTGGCAAGACTAGAAGAAGAGGAGGCTCCCTTCTCATAGGTCTGTATAGAATTGGGAGGGGATCCAAAGGAAGGGTGGAGAGACCTGTGCTTGGAGTCCCTCATACAACACTGCCCTCTGAAAGTCAATGGATTGCAGCTGACTTTCCATGTGCAGTGCTCCAGTGCTCTGTGGTCTATGAAAAAGCAAGTGTTGCAACTATCTGTATCATGAGATGGACCCAGGCAGGTGAGGTATTGATCATGCTGATCCATGATGGACATCTGCCAGTGCAGGGACACCGGTGCATAGGAGGCCAGCCTGCCTTGGAAGAGCGCTTTTTGTCTTCTGACAAACCCAACATGACTCGAGGTAACTAAAATAATAATAAGAAACAAACTCTGTGCTGCTTCAAGAAAGAAAAAGGAAAGGTCTTACTGAATTCCCGCAGAAAATAGCACCAAGTTAATAGCAGATGGTGAAACTGGAACAGAGCAAAAATGGTGTCAACAACAACAGCAAAACAACTATCTAGGCCACAATGTCGCAGATGAAATTTCTTCAGCAGGTGCGAAATGCTGCACTTTCGATGGTAGGAGGAGCAGAACTGGGGTAGAGGAGGAGTTGATGACCATTACTGGCTGACCATGTAATGCATCCACCTCAAGGGCGGCACCACGTCTGGTGCTGACTCCTCCCCCTACAAAAAAAAACTTACCCTGGGTGCGGTGCCTTCAACTGTCACTCAGACAGTGAAAATGGTGAAGACTGACACAGGGAAAATCAGTAGTACTGTGCTGTAGTTACACAATTTGCATGAAGTGGTAGTTACTGCAATTACTGTTGCCTCCCTTCAGCCTCAAATCAATTTTTTCTTGCAAATTTAACTATGAATGTCACACATTGCATCAGATGTTACAGGCGTAGTTACACTTCCAGAATAAATCAATTTGTGCCAAGAGACAAATGGTTGTGGTTGCATATGTAACTACCATTTCATGCAAATTGTATAACTACACACCAGTCAAATTTGCAAGTAATTAACAACTACATAGTATTTACAGTGCAATAACAGTGTAGTTACATCATAGAAATGAGTGTCTAACTACATAATATGCAAATCTAAAACTAATTACCAACTACATTGTAGTTACATGTAACTACACAGTACTTACTAGCAGTTACATTGTAGGTATTACAGTAATTACAGTACAGTTAAGGACACTTTAAATAAAGTGTTACCAGTAATATTTCTTTGTTGATGAACTCTTTGGGGAATTTTTTAACTACATATAACTGGTCAATTTTAATGCCCACTTGGCCTGGTAGTACAGGCAAAAAAATTAGCATGATGTTTTCCCCTCTGTACCTTCATAAACTTATCAACGACTGTACACATTATGATCCAGCCTGTTTGGTCTCTACTGCTTTTATTTTAGTTTTTGTTTCCCCTTATCTTCTGATGACTGATTCTGGCTGCCTTGGTAACCTATATAGTGGCCATGCAGTTATGTTTTGCATTCTGGATTTTGCTCTTCCCAAACATGCACTTAAATTTGTTATGTTTTGTTGTTTAAGAAATTTTCATTTGGATGCTTCCCATTAAGATTAGCTCACAGCTCTTTGGGGAAAATTGCTATCTTGTTTTAATGTAGACAATACTTGGGATTTCTGTTTTCAACAATTCTCCAGCATCTGTGACTTGCACACTCCATTAGTTGAAAAAGGGTGAAATCCAGACACGTTGCCAGGTTTACATCTTCTACTGTCTTTCAACTTAAGTCCCAGGAAAAATTGTACTAAAGGGCTAAAAAGCTGAATGCCCCAGATTATTGGCAACTATTTTTCAAATGTCTCACAATTATTGATTTTTTTTTTGATAAGGCAGTCAGAAGCCTCTTTTCAAAACAAATTTAGCAAATGCAAGAAATAATCCTAAGAAATGCCAGTGCCTAGAGGATTCACTGTGGAACGTGCCTTCTGATTCTCTTCCCGCAGACTTATCCTATGCTAGAACTACCTCCTTCTCAAATGAGGGTGTTTGTACTCTTCTAAATGTTTTTTTTTTAACCAAGGCTCCTATGGCCTTGCTAAAAAAAAAGCTGGTTTAATTCATGTCTCCTTTACCAATTAGTCCCTTGTTCTGTTCCCTTTCAAGAGACCCAAGTTCTGTTTCAAACACACTGAGAATGATGAAGTGGCCAAGTTACTCTATTCCATAAAGAAAGACGTGGCTAGGGGAACTGATAAGTTTTGAAAAATAATTATCTAAGTTATTGTTGATATTGTTCCCCTGCCTTGCTCACTTATTTATCCCTAGTTACAAACATCTTTCTTCAGTTTGGAAACACTGTAAGGCAGGGGTGTGCAACCTTTTGGAGGGGTGGACCAGAACGAAATCTCTTTTTTAATTTTTTTTTAATACTTGTAAGCAGGATGAGCAGAACTGCCCAGTTTCACCAGCGACAAGTTACAAAACACACTAAACATACAAAATATCACACACATACAAAACATTAAAGAATAATACAAAATACATAAAACAGACAAACTATGACTATCAAATATTTAACCTGAGCATGTGCAAATATCATTATCCATCATCCAATATTTTAGTCTAGTTTTAAATGACCACACTGTCATACTTTCTATAATATCAACAGGTAATAAATTAAAAAACAAAGGAGCCCTGTATAAAATAGATCTCTGGCCAAATGCAGTACAAAACAAGGGAGTTTTATAAGTAAATTTTGCCTGGGATCGACTGTCACTGGAACTAAGGGATCTGGGAAATAACAGTGGAACTACGGGGGATGTAAGGTCATTCTTTACCTTGAACATAATGATACCCAGTTTATGCAAAATTATGTTTTTAAGAGATATACTATTAGAACATTTAAGCAGTAAATGATGAGTTTGAAAGGGAACATCATGCGTAAAGTGTAGAATGGAATTATACCTTACCTAAGGTTTACTAAATAAACTACAAGAAAATGAAAAATAAATAATAATACCATAATCCAGGACACTCAACAAAAAACTATGAGCAAGTGAAATCTTGAGGCAGTTATCAGCCGGTGGCCTAAGGACAACTTTCATCTGCATAGTTCATAGTCATTCAAAGGCATGGTTTAAACATCACATTATGTCACATGTTAATAGTAAATAAAATAAATCAAACATGCATGTGTCTTTGTATGATTTATTTTATATTGATTTAAGTAGCAATCCAAAGTATGAAAAAATAAAAAGTCCACTTCCTTTTCTCAGTAGAATTGCTGAGAGTTTCATTCAGCTATTTATACCTGCTTGTCTCAATCAGTAATTGATTGCCGCTAGCTGATCACTAGCGTTTCACAACACACACGTACACGTACACATACTCAGATGCTGCCATGTCTGTGAAATTACAACTCCAGTCAGCAGAACTCCCCCCATACATCCATAGAAATATTAAAATCACATTTACATATTTCGTCAGCTCACTGAAATTACAGCATGCCTGCTGCGCTAGTCCGCCCCCCATCCCCCGTGGAAACAGTGAAACCAGTGAAACGTCACTTACTTTATTTTACTTTAATTCTGCTCTGTTACATCTCAGGACATCTGCAGTCAATTAATCGCAACAACCCACACCTCCTAAGTTTGAACTTCAGCTACTTTTTTGAAAATGTTGCTCCGACCCAGGAATACTAAATCTCAGCAGAGGACTATGATGTCTTGTGAGACTATGATACTTCTGGAGCTCACAACCACCCTCACAATGTTCACAACACTTGGTAAAAGCTCAATAAAGAAAATTAAAGGAGCCACTTTTTTTTAACAGTAATTATTTTTTAATCGGTTGAACCATCACAGAGAAAGTCGAGAGCAGTGTCACACTCATGAACTGATGTGGGCGGGACAGCAAGAGACCATGCCGCAATGATTAGCAGCTGATTACTGGAACATTAAATGTAAAAATAGCACTACCTGAGATGAAAAAAGGTTTTAACTGCCATATCATGCCACGGGCTACAAAAAACATCCTCGGGGGACGGTTGTGGCCCACAAGCCATATGTTGTGCACCTCTGCTCTAAGGTAATACCTTTGCATAAAAATGGAGACAAGACTGCTGCTGACAACTGTTGTCTGATTTCCTTTTTACCAATTGCTTCAAAATTCTTGGAGACAATTGTGCTTTATCTGATTAATACTTATTTGGCAAACCATCAGCTTTTATCAAATCGCCAATCAGTTCTCAGACCAAAATTTTCAAGCCAAACAGCATTAGTCGATTTTCATGATTCTGTTTTTGGCATTAAACTCTGGGGGCTGGATATTCAAATTGCGCTATTTTGTGGCGCAAGCCCTTGCGCTGCACAAAATAGCTGTGCAGGGGTGTGTCCAGAGCGATATTCAAAGGAGTTGCACCCTTGAGTAACTCCTTTGAATATCACCTCTGCCATAGCTACTGTGCATGGCGGCGGGAACTTGCGCCATTTTAAGTGGTCAGAGTAGAAAGCATTCGAATCCTTGCGGTGGCGCAAGTACCATTGCGCCATGCACAAAATCCCCATATTCAAATGGTGAGATGCAAATGGGGCCATAATTCATGCAAGGCGCGTGGGGGCCATTTGCATCTGATTATGGCTCCATTTGCATGCCATTAGCATGCAGGTGCACTGATCCCCGAGGACTTGCGTCTGGCACCCTGCCAGGCAGCAGCCGTTGGGGACCGACGCCCCCTGCAGCCTGATCACGGGCGAAACAGTGTACAATCCCCACCACCACCCCCCCCACTGGCCCGATCATGGGCAAAGTTTAATCCTCCTCCCACCAACCCGATCGCGGGCAGCAATGTGGCTCCCCCCCGAACATATCCCTGGTGGTCCAGTGGACCAAAAAGCCCGATTGCAGGTGGTAGTCATTTAGAAACCCCCGAACATAGCCCTGGTGGCTAGTGTTCCCCACCCCATCCACCCACGAAGCCCCACCACCCCTCCCCGGCGGCCGGCGGGCGGCAACATCCCACCTGCCTGCCACCCCGCCACCCGCCGACTGATTCCAGTAGGGCTGCATGCCCATTGGTGCAGAGCAAGCGCCAACGGGCGTGCAGCCCATACCGTACAAGACAGTCCCATTTTGTGAATGAATGAATGAACGTATTCATTCACAAATGATGATGCCCCTTTTTCTTGGAATAGCCTAAACCCTCAGTTCACAAACTGTACCAGTCTAGCATGCTTCAAAAACCTTGTGAAGAAATATTTTTTAATGGAAGGATTAGATTTCACCTGCTTTGCTAGTTAAATTTTGAACAATGTATTATCTTTATTGTGTGTTATTATTGCTTCTCAACGAACTTATACTGTAATTCCTGAACTTTTATTCAAAATAAAAATAAATAAAAGTAAATGTATTCTGCATTTTCAGAGTTCATTTAATATTCAGGGGGGCACAGTGTCATAGCCGTGCATACAATAATAGCGCAGCAACAAATGCCGCAAGCAAAATGGCATACGCTATAATAAGGTTGGGAAATACACCGACCTACATAAAGAGTGCACACCATTGAAATAAATGGGCTACTCTTTTTTTTGTGCCCCCCACACCCCAGAATTATAAGAACAAACTCCTGGGGTGGGTGGACTCTGGAAATGGGGAGAAAGTCGATAGGGAGGAACTTTTTTTTTTTTTAAAAAGACAGCAAAAGTACAGTACACAAGGACCTGTGGGGAATTGATCTACGCCCCAGGTCTCCCATGTATACCATGTGCTGCTGCCTTAACTGCTTTGTCATGGGGGCCCTTGGACCAGGCACCCAGAATATGGTAACTTGATGCCTTCCTAGTAATTCATACAGTGATGGGGTAGTGGTAATTCCCTATTGCTGTTGTACTCCTGTTGCTGTAATTTGTAGCACACTCTTCACAGCACAGTTAATATGTAAACATTAAGCCATGACGGAGGTGGCATCTAATGCTGGATTGATGCATGGAAGTGGCGACCCAAGGCGGCCTAGTGTCACCACCCGTCCCCCATGCATCAATCGCATTAGAGGCCACCGACGGAGTGGCTTAATGCGCTTGTAACATGGGCCACTGGTTGGTGGAGGCAGCTGGCAGGGGCCCACTGTGCGACATCAACAATGAGAGGCACTGGCGGTGTGAGGTTTGTACAGCTTTACTTCAGGATCAGAGCACAGTGTAGAACATTACTTACATAGATATGTGGTGATCAGCTTCTGTCCCTGGCTGTGTCCGGAGGCGTGTGGCCAACATCACTGTTCCACTTGTGTGGAGTTCGGTGTGGGTATTCTCCTGATACCCACCATGGGAGGTCTCCGGTGCACGGTTCGGCTGCTCCGGGGAGGATCACACTGGCGCTATGCATGCCGGGGGCTTTCACTTCCTCCTGTCTCCGACACACTGCTCTGTGCTGCCGTGCTCCAGCTGGGCTGTCCGTCCTGCTCCTTGGTGTGCCCTGTGCTCTCTTCCTCTGCCTGGCTGCTTCCGCGTCCCATCACTGGTGGGCCTGTTCCATGGAACACATTCTCCGTGCCGTGGATGGTGAAGGAGTGGCAGTGGAAGCCTGGTGGCTTGGTCTGCCACAGGATCAGGTCCCCCCCTTCCCGTTTCTGCACTCGAACGGGTAGTGAGGCTGCCTGCCCGGCGCTCCTGTCGCTCCTCATATTGCTCGGCCACAGGACCCAGTGCTGCTAGGCTGGGGGTCTGGCTGCTTGCAGTACTGCCTGAGCGGGCACGGCATATAAACTGGGTTAATGCCCGCTCCGGCTAGGGTCCCGTGATGCAGTTGAGCCTATCCTGGCTCCCGATTCTGTCTGAACCATTAATGCCGTGTTACAACACACTATATTCCATACATGGTATTGACCCGGTAGGTGGGCTGATACCTTATTTTGAACATTCAGCCAAATATTCATATTCAGAGCTCCAAATATACAGAAATTCAGTATTCAGATTTGTTTTTTGTGGATGGTGGGGAGTTACAAAAGCAGCCCTCCATCCTCCTCCCCTGCCCAATCACATTAAAATGAACCCCTCATCCCCCCACACTCTGCAAGGGGCCCACTCCCCCTAGCACCCACTATTTTCAATATTAACGGGAAAAACTCTAACGATGGGCAACCTGCACAACCCATCTGCCTCCACAGCCAGCTGTCATCTCATTTTGCAATTAATTAGACAAATCATCCCCCCAACCCAGCAGCAGCACCCGAGTTCCACCCTCCACCCTCCTCCCCCCAGCCCCCACTTTTCTTACATTTAGTAAGCAAATCCCTCCAGGTGTGATTAACTGTTTTACTATGTGAGCAAGCATGGGAGCACCATTAACAAGAAGATGACAGTGGAAGAGGGCAGGTTGTGCCAGTCACCTTCTCGCACTTCTTCCTGGGTTTTAGTGCACATTTTGCTGGAAGTTTTGCCATTCATTACCCCCCTCAATAAAAGAAACATGCTATGTAATGTTCTGGGTCCTGAACACATCAGTATGAAACCCTGAGACACTCCCTCCTCAGGAAGGGCTTAATCAGGGTGTCCAAGACTCTGGAGGATCCTCGTGCCATCAGACATAGCTCTTAGTTAATCAATCCTCCCTTTGTTCGGGATGCCCCTCCAATGCTTCCAACCATGCCATATAACTAATTGGGCCAGATCCTAGCTCTAAACCTAGCATCCTGTAAATCAGGTGTCCTCCTGCTGGGGACTCCCCTTTGATGCCATTAAATGTGGCTGTTACTAAATCGGGCCTCCTACTGCTAAAGTGGCTCACCAATGCCACACAATGGGGGTTTTAATAAAATGAGCCTCCTGCTGATGGCTGAGGATCAGGCAAATTTGAGGGAGAAGGGGTCCACCAAGGGGCATAGTCTGAAATTATTGGGAGGAAGATCCAAAAAAGAAATGAAGAAGCACTTTTTCACAGAAAGAGCTGTGTCTACATGGAACAAATTGCTGGAGGAGGTGGTTTAATTGAAAACAGTGGGCAGCATTAAATGAGGATAGGACAGGGTGAAAGGTGTAGTCAAAACAGGTGGGATGATGGGTAGGGGGGAAGACAGTGTGAAGGATGAAAACTCAATGGGGAAAGGTGGGGGGAGCAGCTCCAGTAACATAGACTGAGAGCTGCACACTTGAGCGGACTCAATAGACCAAAATGGCCTGTTTCTGCTGGCATTTTCATATGGTTGCATGTTCGTATGTTTCTCTAGTGCCCCTGTAGAATCACAACCCCCCAAAAATGGCTTGATTACCAGACCTGAATCTTAACATTGCAAGTTCTCAGCAGATATCCTAATCTGTTCCCTGCATCCTTGCTCTGACTTTCTACACAGAAAAAACTGGAGTACTGTGTCCAGTTCTGGATACCACACCTCAGGAAGGACAGAGACAGTGAAGAGGCTATCCAGAGAAGGGCAACTAAAATGGTGTAGGGGTACATCAAAAGCCCTGTGAGATGAGACAGGAATCTCAATATGTACAACCTGGAAGAGAGTAGAGACAGGAGAGAGTTGATAGAGACTTATAAATACCTCAAGGAGTGAACAAGTTACAGGACTGGAGGATTTTTGAGAGGAGAAGGTGAATGAAAACAAGGAGGTATGCAGTGAAGCTAGAAGAGGGGAAATTTAGGAGGGATGTGAGGAAGTACTTTTTCACTGAAAGAGTGATGGATGCCTTGAACAATCTTACAGTGGAGGTGATGTGCTTCATGCATTCATTGGATAGGAACAAAAAAATCTTGTTAGGAAAGCAGGGGGAGTCAGCTAGAGATCATGTAGGGTCTGCGGTGACAGTATAGGAAGGGCAAAAATGGGCAAGCAAATTGGGCCAAGCAGCCCTTATCTGCCCACAAATTATTTTTTTTTTATTTACTATACTTTGTGCATCCCAGCCTGGGGGTCACCAGCCTGTCTCTTCCTCCTAGCCCCATTACCCACCATCCCTGGGGCTTATATTCGGACACATCAGTGCCCCATGGATTACCCCCATGATGGAGCCTTCTGGGGTCCCCAAGCCAGGTCAGAGTTATAAGTGGGTTGTGGTTGAGAGCCCGGTGGGTGATGTGGGGCCTGCAGACGGAGATGGCTTCACTCTGCTGCAGGTCCAGGTTGTATTTGTGGCTTTGGTCCTCTTTCTGTGGGCACTTCATAGGCTAAGACCCAGTGGAAGGTGGCATGCAAGCGTGCACACTTCTGGACCAGGAAGTGCCCCCCCTCCCTATACAGCTCCATTGCACGGCCTCCTGTGGTCTCCCAGGTGGCAGTAGCGAAGTAGAGCAGGCATACCATCCTCCCTGGAGGAGGAGAGCATCCTATGAGATGCTTGAACCTCCCCCCCAACCGGCCACATATGACAACCCGGGCTCGTTCCTGAACCTGGGTCATTGGCGTCATGAGTGGTAGCTGTACCACTGCACTGATGTGCTTGCCATCCGCTTGCAAATTCTTTGTTTTTATGTTTCTTTGTAACAGCTTCTAGTACATTTCTAATGGGTTTATTATGCACTTGTGCTCTCTACTGGCTACTCCTATATTACAGTCCCATTATGACAGCCCCAAAATACTGCTTACTGTAAAATGAGCCTTCTGCTGCTGTGGGGGGCTTCTCCAATGCTGCCACGTGTGGCTGTTACTAAATCTGATCTGCTGCTGAGCCCCTCTGAGGCCACCTAATGCAGTTGTTAGTAAAACAGCTTCTTGCTGCTGGGGAGGTCCTTCCACAGCTACTTAACATGGCTGTTAGTAAATTAGGAATCTCACAGCTAGGGCTCTGTCAATGCCAACAACTGTAGTTAAAATCCCGAAGTTCACCAATCCCTCTCCTATTCCAGTATCCCACTGAAGTCCCTTCTCCACCACCATTTAAGGCAAAGTGTGTTTTTTTTATTTGATATTATGATAAGAATGTTACTTTCATTTATATTCTATTAATTTACTCACTGTGATTACATGTTGATTTTTATTTATTATTTATAAGTCTGTATTTTTTATTATGTGGAAGGACATAATAAAATGTTATAGTTTTCTTTTTTTTTGTTAAAGTATAATTAAGTAATTTTCCTCCTATTGTTGCTTTATAGGCACAATAACACATCCCAAGATGTTAGCTTATATTGTATTACATGGATCTCTTGGGCTATTGAGAGCACTAGACTTCACCTTGAGCCTCACAGCACTTCTGAGTTGTCTGTATATTACAGTACAAACATACACACTGTCTAGTGTTATTGACTTCTTAGGAGCAGTTCCAGCTAGTATAAAAGGCTGATTGATGATAGTGGAGAGTTAAAACCTCCCAACTACAAGCAATTCTCTTGAGCAGAAAGGTTAAAACTACTGTCTGCAGAACTCAGCATCCTATAACAGTTTTTATTTAACTGATTGCTGTTCTCAAACAAAAACAACCAAATACATATCTCTGTTTAAATCATGGTATATTGTATATATTTGTTCCCTGCAGTAAGCAGTTTCATCTTTGGAAATGGATTGATCACAGAACCTCTAAAAATAGAAATCTCAGAATTTTACATTGAACTATTTAAATTCAAAGTGTTTTTATTTGCTAATGAGTACAACATATAGAATAACAGATGGGAAATCATGCACAGCAAGGCTATGTTTCCATCAAGGGGTTCTGATATTATCACAAAACAGAGATGGAAACACATGCGTAGTTTGTGTATGTTTTTTCTTCCTTCATTTTCTATAGTATGTGGTTTCTAAAAATGAATAGAAACATTTCCACAGGTGACTCCTAAACCTAACCCTAACCCCAACACAAATATTTTTTTTCTGTAATTTGTTTACATCTGTCTAAGTCAAAGCAGAGATGGAAACATTTACAGTGAGAAGTCAGCACCTGGCAGTGGATGTTTTAACAACTGAACAATACTAAAAATTATCTTATTTTACCAAGTATGGCTTGGACAGTATTTTTTTTTAAATAAATGAAAGAAAATTGAAAGGTTTTGTGTTTTGGGGGGAGGATGTCAGTAGCAAAGCATCTGTGGAATTTAAAATGGCATAATGTTTAAATATTGATGACACTGCCACTAGGTGCACTAAGCAAGATGGCAGCCTAGACCTTCAGCTCCACAACCATAGAGGAACAAATCTTACAGAATTCTGCTAAATATATGATCTATAGACTATTTTAAGCAATCAGTGATGAGCATAACTTTACCAGCTTTCCAAAGGTACCAAGATTGTGTAGGAGTTCCTCTGATACCCCGAGCTAGCAGGAAGGAGGAATTCTTGAGGAAAACACTGACCTACTGGCTGCAGCATGGCTCAGACTTTTCAGCCAGAGATAAGGGAGCTTGCCTCAGTGAAAGCTATGTTTGGGCAGCTGCTGGCCCAGATGGAACGAGTGACCCTTGCGACAAATCACAACATGCAAGTGGTCCAATCCCTGGGATCCCGGCTGTTTCAAACAGAGAGGAATGTGTCAGCCCTGGAAAATAACTCAAGGGAGGTCTCTGAGGCCCTCAGAGACCAGGAGCTCATGATTCAACAATTTCAGGGAAAACTGGATGACCTAGAAAACCAGGGGCAGAGAGATAACGTCTGGTTTCTAGGGTTCCCCGAATGGGTCTAACGGAACAACACTGAAGCCTTCCTCTCAAAAGTCATTGCCAAGATGTTGCACATGGATCTAGCCCATCCACTCCAGCTGGAACATGCACACCACTCCCTTACCCCATGCCTCAGGGCCAGGAGAGGCCCTGACCCATCATTGACTGGTTCCTGGATTAGAGGGAGAAAGAAGCGATTATGGCAAAAGCTAGGGACTTAAAGCAGCCTACCTGGCAGAATCATCAGATCAACATCTTCCAAGACCACTCCAAAGATTTGCCGGACAGGTTCTGGGCATACACGGAGGCCTGACACATTATGTACTGGGTGGGCCTGACTTTCTCCCTACAATATTCTGCCACCATGTGCTTGGACTATAACTGGACACAGCTTAACTTTGCCATGACAGAGGCCCTCATGGTCTTTCTCTGCAGAAACTGGCCCAAAGAATACAGTCCCCAAGATCTTCGAGGAGTGGCCAATCCCGAAAGTGCTGAGGGGATGGGCAGCAGATCCCCCATTGAAAGAAGAAGGCCAGAGGACTGGCAAGGGGCTCTGGAGAGCCCATGGGAGCTCTCATCCCATTGCAATAGAAAGTGGAATTCCTCCAGGAGGTATGGCAAGCGGAAGCATCCAGCTGGCAGAGCCCACAGAGGAAGCCACTTTGACCCTCAAATGGAGACTGAGGCCACAAAATTACTCCCTGAGTTCCTGACAGAGAACCTCTATGCAGCTCTGTGATCTGCATCCCCAGAGCTGCACCCGAAGACCTCTGACGACCTTCCAAATTACCCACTGTTCCCCCCCCTCCATGTCCCGACTCCTTCATCCAGCTTGAGGTAGCACCTGCAATGACTCCACCAGCGACCCTCAGATCTTCCTCATCCTGCTTCAGATCATCAAAGTCTTCCCCGCCGAGGTGCAGAAGTGCAAAACTAGGCCCTATCCTGCCCACACTGGAGCACTCCTGCCCATTATCCATCCAGGACCCAGGATCGGAGGTTTCAGATAAGTAAACATTTCAGTGCTTCTCTTGGGTCTATCTCCAGGGCTTGCAGTCCATGGCAGCTTGGTGGGGATTTAGGGCAGTGTGGAAAGAGTCTGCATTTGGTGTAGGCCATTGTGACATTTCAGCTGGAGACCCGGGCCCTGAACTCCAGGACTTCAGTATGAAAGGAGGTCCCCCCCCCAACCCCAGCATACTTTTTAAGGCCAGACAACTGAACTTGACTGCCCGATAGCCCCACTCCTATACCAGGAGGGCTGTCAAGGGGCCAAAGAACATCTACAAAAGGCACAGTATCACAGAGAGATGGGGGGGTCCTGGGATCCGTGAGCTGAGGCTCCGCATGGATCCTTCTGACTTCCTTCCTCCCATTTCTTTTATGTCTATTCTGGCTCCAGAGTCCAGGACATTTGGCCAAGCTCAGTGCATGTTTAAACAGTACATTGTTCGGTATTTGTAATGAGTTTGTTACCCATGAAGTACACCCCATAGATACCAAGATGCACATGGCTCAGGAGAGGTTCGGCTTGCCCAATGTTCCGGGAAGTGAGCTTAGGTAACACTGGGATGCTGTAAGCCATACATGTTTCTAGCAGAGAAGAGGCAGCTTTCACCAGCATGACTTACCCCTCAGTAGCTGAGGCCCCCGGTAACTCCTAAATCCTAAAAAGGTATCCCCAACTAGATGCTATGGCATGTACAAGTGGGCTGACGCCCCAGGTCTCGCACACCCGGACAAAGCACACACCTCCTCAGATGGATGGCCAGGCAAGTCCCCTCTGGGTCCCTCAGATCTGATATGCCAGCTTTAATCTGTCGCACATGCTAGGATGCTCTTCATTCCTCTTTAACTCAGTTGGGGACTGTATAGGTATGTGGGGGAGAATGTCATACAGGGGAATTTTAGTTCCCTTCCGTCTGCCCAGATGTCTTGCAGTGCCCCAGTATGGGCCCTTAGGTCCTTGCTGACACTGATGTAGATATGCCCAGCCTCACAAAACTCAACATCCCTCGAAGGTTAAGGCTGGGTGACTCACTTACTAAGGTCTTTTTTTCCCTAACTCTGCTAGAGCAGAGGATCCTGTGAGGATATCCCCTTGTGCCCCCAGATTGGGCGATACAGGGGATAAAACTATGCTAAGTGCCCAGAATAATGAGGTAGGCCTTCAGCCATATGCAGTGGCCAGAAGAATACCTCCCTGCCCCTTTCTTGAATATGACTGTTTATATGTATATAGGTTATGTGTTGTTATAGAGTGTATAGGTTGTTTTTTAAGTACATAGCTACTGAAGTGTTATGGTTGCAATGTCAGGCTTGATGTGTCTGTTATGCCAATAACTGTCTGCCAGTGCCACTCTTGTCTTGCCGACTCCCAGTCTCTGGTGCACTTAGTCGAAGGCACCTCTTGGTCTGCAGTCTCAGCTCCGATCTCTGCACCCAGCTACAAAATATGCCCCTTAATCACCCCAGTGGGTGATTTTACCTGTCATATGTGGAATATGCAGAGACTGAACTTCTCTGTCAAAAGGAAACTGGTGTTAACTGACCTAAAGAGACTGTGAACCAAGCTGGCATTCCTACAAGAGACCAAATTAACTGCAGGAGATCATGATAGACTAAGGAGGGACTGGGTAGGTTTGGTGGTATACACGTCATCTCCCTCTAGGAAAAGTGGGATGGTGATTCTAGTAAACAAGCATCTCCACTGGTCTGCCCAGAAAACTGCCAGTGACCCCAATGGGAGGTGGGTACTAGCCCTGATGGCCACCCTAGAAGGCCCCTTACTACTAGAAAACATTTATGGCCCTAATGAAGACTTTCTATCCTTTTCCCATGAGTTCACACAGGTCTTAGGGGACATGGCATGTCAGAACACCCCTATGCTAATAGGAGGGGACTTTAATCTTACAATTGACCCCTTTATCGACAGGTCCCTCTCCAATGTAAAACCCCACACCAGGGGAGCTAAGGCAATAGCCCAACACCAACGGGACCTGGCCCTCTCCAATATGTAGAGAAACCACAATTACTCATTTCACTCCCTGGTCCATAGCTCTCACAGTTGAATCGATTTTTGGCTTACATCCCCAGACATCATTAAGGCTGCCCTCGAGGCCACTGTACTCTCCATAGTAATCTCTGACCATGGTGCAGTGCAATATACCTTCACCTGGGGCTCTCCTCCTTCTCCTCCCCATCATGAAGACTGGACCCACCCTTCTGCTCAGAGACCCCAACTTCACCACATGGGTACAGTGGGAGGCAAGCCTGTTCTTCCAGGAGAATCCCATAGCAGATGCTTCCTCAGGGAACACCTGGTAGGTTTTCAAGACCACCCTGAGGGAAACCATTATAGGTTTTGCAGGTAGGAGGAGGAGGAAGCAAAGAGAGCAATGCCTCCTGGAGTTGGTGAAACAGCTGACAGAGGCCCATTGCAAAGCCCTTCATAAACCCTTTCTCCAGTCTCAATTAGGCTGCCAGGTGGCCGCTCTTAGAATGAAAGTTAATGAGTTGCTCTCCAGGAAGGTGGAGATCTCAATCCTGTGCCTCAAATATAAATATTGGGATGGTGGAGAAAAAGCAGGGAAGTACTAGTGTATCACCTTAAAAAACAACAGGCAGAAAGGCATATTGCCTGGCTGGTGGATAATCGGGGTGAGACCCAAACCAAGACAGAGGACATTAACCAAATAATGGCCGAGTTTTATTCCTCACTGCACTCATCCTCCAGGAATCCCAGCCCAGTAGGGGTAGCCCCCTTCCTACAGGCCCTCAATCTCCCCTCACTGTCCAGCGCCCAAGGCCAGGCATTGGACGCATCCCTCACAACTGAGGAGGTGGTAGCAACCCTAAGGTCCCTAAAAACAGGGAAAGCCACCAGAGGGGATGGCTTCCCAATCAAAATCTGGCAACTCCTACAGGAAATTGTCACCCCAATTCTGCAGAAGGTCTACTCTGAGGCTGTGGAGTCAGATGCCCTCCCCCCCTCCTTTCATGAGGCAGTGATAACTGGGGCCCCTACTCTTCTGCGGCACAGTGGGACCAAGTTCTGCGGCAAGACTACCATTTGCCACAGAACTTCTGCGGTGGTGGTTTGTAATTTCTGCGGAAGTTCTGCGGCACTAACAAACTACCACATCACAGTGTCAGCTTGTCAACTTCACTTTCATGGCAGTGGTTATAGCAATCAGGATGGCGGAGAGCACAGTAACACTAGTTCAAAAAATAACAGACTTATAGAAATAATTTTATGCCTAAAAAAGCAAAACAAATGTCTCTCCCTTAAGGTCTTAGCCTGTTGCATAAATGACATACTGTATGTACATGGGATCTTATGTGATAAATAAGGTATTTCTATATGCATGCTATCTATCCCACTAATGAGGTTTCCACTGTCTATCACTTATATATTTGTATGTGCTTTCTATACCACTCATGAGGTTCCCGCTGTGTATCACTTATATATTTATATGCAATCTGTAACATACATACAAATATGTGTGTGTGTGTGTGGTGAGAGAGACAGAGATACTGTGTGTGTGTGTGTGTGTGTGTGTGTGTGTATATATATATATATATATATATATATTTTTTTTTTCCATGAACTTACATCTTCATTCATACAGGTCCCATTGGAAATGGAATAGAGGAGTTATTGCAAAACTCATTTTTCATGTCAACCTGCTTTCCCAGACACACTGCGTAACACCATCAGACCATGACATGCATGTGAACCAATTGTGAGATACAGCTCTCCGGCCCATCACAATGTGTCCACCATGTGACAGAACACTGCACCATACCTTCCCAGGCTCCGAGCAGTGATGTGTTTCACCAATCCTTGTGCTGCCCAACCAGCTCGCAGAGCTAATCTCTGAACCTGAGTTGCCGGCACGGAAACACAGCATGCTACCCTCTGGCCCAACAGCTGTCCCTGCACAAAACATTTCTCAATAACTTTTAGGTGATTCTATCAACCAATGACAATATGTAATCAATAACCCTGGCAAAAATGCGTACAGTGCAATTATTTATTTAACAGGTCTATCCTTTCAACAGGTCTACACATTATTATATTTCACTTTTCTGGGCATAATTACTTTATTTTTCTTAAAAATTTAGACAGTCAAATTCATTTTACCAGTTATTCATTTCAGATAGCGTCTCTATACCTTAATCGCACTAACAGGTTTGTACAAAGTGAGGTATGGACTTAACAGGTCTATGCTATTGACAAGGTTTTGTTTAAGTTGGCCCTGCAACAATATAAGACTGAAAATTGTATTAGCCTATAGTGCAGGTTGAGCAAATATCACCATGCATGATGTGCTGTGCCACCGTCTCTGGCAGTGGGAGCTGTGGTAGATAAGTGACTGTTCATTTCTGTTGCAGAATGCAGCCATTTCATTAGCTAATGTATGATGTTATAGCAATGATAAAATCACATTCTCAGCATATAGGGGGTTTTGAATATAAAAAGAGGCGAAGGGAACCAGATTCTATGTATAAACAGAAATATTTTAAAAAAATCACCAAGAAGAGTGAATTCTGCGGCACCGCAAAAGTTCTGCGGTAGATTGCAAGTTGTGCGCAAAATTCTGCGGCCGCAGAAATCTAGGGGCCTTGGTGATAACCATCCTTCTGAAGAAGGGGAAGGACCCTCAGAAGGCCTTTAGTTAAAGACCCATCTTCTCCTCAATGCCGACAGCAAGATACTTGCTAAACTCCTGGCCTCCAGGCTTAACCCTTTCATCTCCGGCCTCATTCATCCATCTCAGGTGGACTTTGTGAAGGGTCGATACAGCTCAGACCATATCAGATCCCTGGTTATTCTGATGCACAAGGCCAAGTAATTCACAACCCTTGTGGCTGCAGTGGTGATTGGTTTTGAGAAAGCTTTCGACTCCCTGGAATGGGATTTTGTCCAACAGGTCCAGAATACAATGGGGTTCGGTGACAAGTTCATGGCTTGGGTTTGAGTGATTTATTACCTCCCCACAGCCAAGGTCCTCAAGAACTCTTCACCATTCCCTCTGGGTGGAGGCACATGTCAAGGCTGCCCCCTCTCGCTGCTACTCTTCATGCTTGCCATAGAACCCCTGTCAGAAGCCATTAGGCAAAGTCCCCTTATCAAGTGGGTAGAAATCGGAGAGAAAGAGTTCACTACTGTCATGTACGCAGATGACCTTCTGCTCCCCTCTAGTAGACCTCAAACTATCCATCCCACTCCTGCTTAATATCCTATCCAACCTCACCAGATGCTCAGGTTTACGTTTGAATCAAATCAAAACTGAGGTCCTCCCCCTGAATGGCAAGTGCATTCCCAGCATGGCCGAGGCTCATAACCTTCAATGGGAGCCAGATAACATCACATACCTGGGAATAAGCATCGCTCCAAATCTTGACAGGATTTGGGATGTTAACCTGAAACCCCTGCTAGCTTCCACCCTCACTGAGCTAGATAGATGAAGGGCCCTAAACCTCACCCTAGCTGGGAAGATATCAGCCTTAAAAATGGTTACATCACCCAAGATTTTGTATCTGATCCTCCATATCCTGTTGAAGCTCTCCCTCCCCGCTGGTTTCAAAGAATGGACCCTCTGATGGGGCTGATATAGTCATAGCAAGTTGCAAGCTCATTGGTTGAGGGGTGTCTCCCTTAGTATGAAGGGTACAAGTGGGCTTTTCAATCATCCCAAACACTAAAATGGTTTGTGAGAGCAGCCCCTGAAGCCCCTCAATGGCAAGACATGGAGCTGACACACAGCAAGGTGATGTATTTACCCCTACTGTTGGTTAACACCCCACTGCGAATCACAAACCCACCCTATGATTGAAACATTGCTGGAGTATTAGAAGAAGCTACATAGGAGGCTGGATATAGACCCTCTCCCCCTTGACCTTATCCCACTGTGTAGCAATGATAAGATCACAGTGGGCAGAAAATCTATACACAGGGCCAAGTGAGCTGAGGCAGGTCTCTGTTGTCTACAGGACTTTTATGTACCAAGTTTCACTATGATAGACACAGTCCAAGGCCTGTGCAGTAGACTGGATATTCCCCCAGGAGACTTCTGGAGATATCTCCAATTGAGAAGTGCCATGGTTGAATATATCTGCAACCCCCCCCCCCGGCTCAACTCACCCATCCTGTGCTGGTAACCCTTCAGAGAGGGCAGGCCAGTGCTATATACTCTGCACTGAGGGCTAGGCTGTCCTCCCAATCTCAGGCAGCCAGAGCGAAATGGGATGCAGCCCTGAAAACTTCTCTATCCGAACAGGAGTGGAAAGCCTGTTAGGAGCTTGCCCATAAGGCCTGCAGAGACACCAGGAGTGTCCTAATACAAAACAAGATCCTTCAGTCCTGGTACAGAAGCCCTGCAGTTTTCCATAAAGCCAAACTCATCCAGGATGACCTATGTTGGAGATGCCAGTTCAAAAGGCCATGTTGGGATTGTAGGGAAATCTGACCATTGTGGCAGCAAGCCTGTGCCCTGGGTTCCACAATACTGTAGAAGCCACTGCCTCAGCTGCCAGAGGTAATGCTACTTGTAATCTACTCTGCCACCCTCCAATGCACACCCCAAGACCGGAAGTGCCTCACTACTATAAGGATGCAGGTAAAGAGACTCCTCGTATGTAGATGGAGGACACAAGAGGTCCCTTCACCCATGGAGGTGCTTAACTTATTAACTCAGGTAGCTAATATGTCACGTATAACACACATGGTGGCAAACACCCTTGCTCTGTATAGCTTGTTATGGTGCCCATTTACTTAGTTCCTAAAGCCTAGGGTAGGGGTTGGGTGAGAGAGTGACGCGAATGGCATCCTACATTGTCTTTTCAGTGGTTAAGGGTTTTACCCCACAGATGGCAATGTAGAATTTTCTTAGGTTTCTATCATAACAGTAAGGTACAACTCAGTAAACCAGCAACTGGATTTTCCTGAATCCCCTAGATACTCTGTATGTGCTCTGTTTGTTTGTTTGCAGGTCTGGTCCGAAGGTACCCCTCCCCAGTTCTGTACCAGATAACATAAGAGGATCATCTCTTAAAGCTGATACTTCAGGCCATACTAAGTAGGCCATATATTTTTCATAGTCTGGTAAAATTATTGTACGTTATAAGATGCCCACAGCCATCCTCACAAGGTAAATGTTGTAAGCCTGAAGTAATAGGATATTACTGTACACCTATGGATCAGATTTTCCTGCAGGTTGTAGTATGTGAGATATACTGCTCAGAAATACAAAAAGGTTTATGCAAAGCCAGCCCGGTGGTGCTGAGAGCTGAGGTGCTGGTGACTTACCTCACACTACGCCGGCAACCCATGTTCAAGAACAAGCATGGCCCACCGGAGGTTGGCAGGGAAGGAGATGGGTCGAGCATCCGATGGACTGCTCTCTATCTCCAAGGAGGGGGGGAATTTGGTGGCCGTGCATGCCTGACCCCTGGCAGAGGCTGGGTCTCAGTGCCACGGAGCCACTATAGCATGGGGTGTGGTGCATGGCAGACACTTGACAAGGATGTGCGCAGAAGCATGTGCGACCCCATCACAGGCATCATTGCATGCCGCGTGACCAAGAGGGCACAAGAAAACTAAGGAAATAGCTCCCAGATGACAGGGGAGCTCACAGGACCCACACCTGGCTAGCCAAGGCGCAAACACTGATCCAGTTTTGGTTGGGGAGTGCCTCTTCTGCCGACTCTGCTGGGGGGGTAAGCCCTGGGAGCAAGCACCGAATTGTGGATGCCAGGGTGATGGAACTGTAGATCCCCTAGAATGCAAGGGCTATTGAAGCAGAGGAGCATAAATAACTAAAAAAAAAAAAAAAAAAGGAAAAAGATTGATGCAACATGTATGCATTTGTATGTCACTTTCTATTGGAAAGCAATAAAAACCTTAACTACAAAAATACTGATGTACCATATTATTGTAGTAACATCACTACTGCGGTACAACACCTATTGTGACCTATAAAGTCTAATACAACTTTTTTAAGTGCATGGATTTCCATACATAACACGTAGTCAGATAGACAGATTGTTATATATAGAGAGAGAGATACAGATATAGATACAGATATAGATATACAGTAGATATAGATATATCTTAGTGATATTAAATTAACTGTGAGTTTTCCTGATAGTATATGATTATGCATAAACATTTTAATTGTGGTTTGTGATTACAGTGTTTGGAAACATT
The DNA here is from genome assembly GCA_016271365.2 of Neoceratodus forsteri. NCBI lineage: Eukaryota > Metazoa > Chordata > Ceratodontiformes > Ceratodontidae > Neoceratodus > Neoceratodus forsteri. Next base: position 707,682,213 of record CM028135.1, on the reverse strand, counting down.
GGTTAACAAAAGGCACACTACAAAATACAGTTATTATTTTTAAAGTTTAAAATCATCTCATTAACAAGTCTTCTAAATTGAAACCACAAGTTAACTATCTGTTGGAGAAATAAAGCATTTCCTAATTTGAAAATACATCTATCTTTGTACAGAAAGCACAGAACACAGTTATGGGGCTGATGCTTGCAAAATGATGTGAACATATATGTTGTCTTGTACCAGAAATGTTGATATCCCTCAGGTGACATGTACATATATGGAGGTGAACCACACTGCTCTACTACCACGTCACTTACTATACTTAACATGGAAGCAGCTAATTTTCTTTCTAGACAAATCACATTAGCTAAGCCATATTTTGCAAGTCCACTTACTGGATTCTGACAGTCTGAAAAAAATTCTCTGAGGCACATTACTGCATTTCTGGAAATATATCATGGGTTGTAATGCTGCTGAAGCACAATCTGCCAATTCAACAGGAATAATTAGAGTGCTTACTACCCCTTGAATGGTCTGCTCTCTGCAACTCAAAAGTGATTGAATTTCCTCATCTATTTGCAGTACCTACACTAACAACCAGTAGCAACATGTTTTCACTAGCCTGTAAGGAAAAGGTAGACAATTGCAACAATTTTGCATTACAAGAAGTACAAGCCAGCCAGATTAGTAGCACTGAGGGTTGAGGAGCTGGAAACCACACCTCGTGCTACGCCGGCAACCCGGGTTCAGTAACATGCCTGGGCCATCAGTGGTCAGCTAGGGGAAGAGAATTGAGCATCCCAATGGATGCTCTCCTCCTCCAGGGTGGTGTGGGTTACCAGGCAGCAGACACACCAGTAGCACTACTGCCAGTTGGAGCACAGGCGGTAGGGTGCACTGCTCTTTGGAGTCGGGGTGGGAAGAGCACTGCTGGGCACTTGGCTATAGTGTGTGTCAGCATGCCATCAGTCTGGATGTAAGTCCTTCATGCTGGTGCCCTCGGGGGATGGGACCTACAGGGGAAAAATACAAACAGCCCTGGAGCATCATGCCATATGATGCCAGGATCCTGGTATGATGGGACCTGGCTGAGGAGTCAGAGGGGGTATGAAGCCCCCTCAAAGAGGCCGAGGCCCTGGACAAGTATAAAAAAAAATGTATAAGCCAATTCAGATTACTGCATGTAGCTATCTGATGAGTTACTAACAGCTCAAGGAGCATTTCAATTGTAATGATTAAGGACAGCATAAAATTACGCAGATCTAGGACTATAAGACATTTAGGCCCAAACAAACTGGGGACATTGTCCGGCTGACCTCCTGTACTGATCTGAGACTCCTGTGTTGTAAAAACACAACAACTATATCAGACTGAGTCTTACGCAGAAAAAGAGTGCATCTATAGCTTGCTGTTTGCATATTTGTGGATTATTAGTAAGTCTTTCCGGCACCTTACTTTAGCTAGACTCCTTATGCAAATCCTTATATCAAAGGCTGCTGGCTCTGAAGAAATAGAGCCTAAAATACTGATGACTGCTGCCGCAGAACTTGCCTTACTGTCAAGAGACTCTTTAACGTATCTCTTACAACAGACACGGTCCCTGATGTCTGTAAAATCTCACGTTATTCTAGTTTACAAGAAAGGTGACTGTACTGTACAAACACTGGCAATTATAGACCAATTGCAATACTACTGATACTCAATGAATTGCTTAAAATATGTGTTGCCTCCAAACTGATTGAATACCTCACCACTCGTAACTTCCTGCCTCCTGCACAGCACAGCTTTAGGAAAGTCCACAGCACTACTACTGTTCTCCTATCTCCTCCATGGATGGGGGGAGCTCACTGGTGTGGCCTTTATTGACCTTACTAAGGCTTTTGATTTGGCCAACCACACCATACTAAATGGGACACTGAGTTCTTTGGGAATGTCCTACACTGTCTTGTCATGGTTCAAAAGGTACCTGGGTAATAGGAATCAGCAAGTTAAATTTAGTCACGGCCTGTCTGATCCAGCTTACCACATTCTGGGTCCAACAAGACTCCATACTGGGGCCCCTCCTTTTCTCTTTACACGCAAACTCAAGTCAATCTAGTCTTAGGCACTGTACTCCAATCCTATACACTGATGACCTAGTCCTCTTCAGAAGCTCTCACAACATCCTGGATTTAAATTGCCATCTATCTTCTGACCTTTCGATCGGAACAAACATTGCTCTACTCATACAGGCTACTTATGAGTACTGCTAAGACCCAAGCCATACTTTTGGCTCAACCCAAGGAGAAAAATGTGTCATACCCCCCTAGCAATAGTATGTTTGGATGAATTTTGTCTTATAATGGTCTCCTCCTTTTACTATCTGGGAGCTACACTTGATACTTCTTTGAACCTCTCAGTGAGTATCTCCACTACTTGTAAGGCTGTGAACATCAGACTCTGGCTTCCCTATAAGATTAGAGGCAACATTAAACCCAAAGCCCATATTGCCATTGCCCAGGGCATCCTACTCCCCAAACTGTCCTACAGGATGGCAGTCTACTACTCAGCCTCCAAAACAGTTCTACAAAAAGGAGATTTGGCCTATAACACAATTTGCAGGTTTACCTTGGCCATGAACAGATATACACACACCACTGCAACCTCTACACCAAACTAAAATGGTTTCCTCTGCCAGCTTTGGGCAAATTTTGCCACAGGAGGTATGATGCATACTGTTATGACTAAGCGATCCCCCCTTGCCCCTTTCAGTCCTAATCATGCCTAAGGTCTAATGTCCCTGGTTCCTTAAACATACCCAAAACCAAGATGAAACTAAGAGAAATGCCCTTCTCCTATTCTGTTCACACACTTTGGAACTCCATCCCAATCAAGGTCTATCAGTGTTCCTCCAGCCAATCCTTCAAAAGAGACTATCTCACACTTCTTAGCCAGGCATCTGTATCAACCTGCCCATAGGCTGCTAGGAATTGTTTCATCTTGCCTATTTTGGCTGAACACCACACCACTGAATATAACCTATCCTTGTATCTTGATTGTATGTATACTATTGTGTGTAGTACTGTATCTTGCACAATTCCCTTCACACACTGTATCTTGTGTATTATTTCTCTTGCTCTATGTATTTCACTGTACTACTGCTTGTCTATATGTATTGCACCCTCCTTTCTTGTTATTTGTATACTGTTGTAATGACCTCCTATTTTGTAGTCTCCTGGGTCGTGCCTGAAAATAAGTAAATGTTTTGTCTAGTGCACCTACTGTACATGGTAAATAAAAATTAAATATAACTATATTCTTTGTAAAAAAAAAAAAAAACTGTGTTAATGTATTAGTTAGGGTTCAGATTAAACTGACAAAAGTAGGAAAATGTGGTGTTAGGGTTTTCAACCCTAACTCCCCACCACTCCCAAGCAGGAAAAGAAACAATAATATAGTTTTTGCAGTCCTGGCTCTCAATGAATTAGGGATGTGGTCTTCCTTGGGGTTCTCAACCCTAATGCTTACTCAACTGTGATATGGCCTTCCAATGTACAGAAGAAGAAGAAGAATCAGCATTTATATAGCACTTTTCATATGCAGTATCCCAAAGCACTTTACAAGCAATGCTAGACTGGTAGTGAAGTGACTGAATGTGTGGTGGAGGCCATATCACACATCATTACTCACACACAGCCTGAATAATTGCATGAACCATTTATATGGGAAAGGGAATGTTGGTCAGGTCATCAGGAATGCTCCCTACTCTTTGCGAAGAGTGCGCTGGGTTCTTTTACTTCCACCTGGACACCCACCAGGACAACACCAGGTTGGGCAGAAGGGACCTCAGTTTAACATCTCATCTGAAGGATGGCACACCCCAGCAATATAGCACCCCCAATACTGTACTCAGATGCCAGAGATTTTTAGGTGCTAGTCCAATCCTGGTGTGGGACGAGAACCCACGACCTTCTGGTCCAGAGGCGGATGTGCTACCAACTAAGCCACACTGACACCTGTGGTCCCTGCCTGAAGAAACATATCACGTCACCATATTTGGTCATGGAATGGGTGAGCATTAAGGTTGAGAACCCCAAGGAGAACCCCACCCCTGATTCCCCAAGAGTCAGGACACCAAAAACCATATTGTTTTTTCCTTTACCTACTTGGGAGGTGGGGGTAGGGAGTTAGGGTTTGCAACCCTAAAACCACATTTCTCTATTTTTGTCAGTTTAACCTGAACCCTAACTGATACATTAATGCTATTTTTTTGCAAATCCATCTGACAAGGGAAGCACAGAGCTCGGAGAGCTCTGCACTTCCATCCATCCACAGATGCACACATCCATCTGGCTGTGGAAGCACAGGGCCCAGAAAAGCAAAGTATGTGCTTGGTTGTAATTGTTTTTTTTTTTTTTTTTGTGGGGCTTACTTTAAAGAAAAAAATATAGTAAGTGTAATTCTTAATTTCCAGAGGTTCATTGTATATGGGTAAAAATGTGGTTTCTACTTTGTTACCCATAAATCATTAAATATTTGTCGGTTTTCTATAATATGTGCAATGGTTGTAGTGGAAGATCAGATAACCCTTTGATGCATTTTTGATGCTAATCACACTTTCATTGTAGATTTGGCACCATAGTGAAGATTTGGGGTGATATGGGGATGTAATGTATACCTCATGAATGTTTCATGGGGGATATGTATTAGTGTTGTAGTAGACATTGGTGCCATTTTTACTGTTGCGTGGGCAGAGTCATGCTGATATGTTGCTATGATGTAGGAGACAGAAGGGATTACTGGATATGCAGAATGTCTTCTTCCACCATAGTGCTTTGACTGGAACTGAATCACATATCTCAGCCTCCTGCACATTGATTACAGTGGTGTTTGTTTGTCTGCCCCCCCACCTACCTCTGACCAGACTACACCACACTATTACCTTACTTCCTAGCAGTGGCTCTTAGGTGATGACTGTGCCAAGTGCATTTTAAAGGAATTCCAATGGTATAACATAGTACCAGGAGGAGCCTTTGAAGTCTGAGTCACAGACAGTTCATCTTCATTATTTTCTTCCTGTCTTCCAGCCAACTTTCCTCGCTGTCTCTCTGTCTCTCACTCTCTCTCAAAATAAAGACAGCTTGTGTGTGTGTGTGTGTGTGTGTGTGTGTGTTTGAGCAAAACAGTCTTTTCCTTGCAGTCAGGCACAGTAGTTCAGAGGCAAAAGCTATTGGTTTACTTTAACAGAAAGCAAATGCAGACCAGCATAGTAACATTCCAGATAAAATTCCACACTGTGCAAACAGCAAACACATGCTGTGTCTCTCTCTTTGTCTGAGTGGGGATTAAAATCACTCTACACTATCTCACTTACAAGGGAATACAGCAGTCCATTGAATTCAGTACAACATGGCATATTGTGAAGGATCTTTTTAATATAAGAGCATCTTGCTGCTTTTAAGACTGAATGCACTAAGCATACAAACATCCCTAAGAAAAGTGTTACTGTGCATTATTTAAGTGCTTTCAGAGCCACACTTATAAGAGAATAGTGCAATCCCATGAATTCAATTCAACATGGCATATTATGAGGGCTCTTTTTATGACTGTGGGCAGAGCCTACAGGAGTATCACATGTACAAAAGGAGTGATGTCATGTTTCCTGTCCGTGGAACTGACTGAAGGTGTAAACAGTCTCCTCAGCCTTACCCTCCTCCAAGAAATGTTTTCCGCCCTCAAACAAATATGCTTTCATGTTAGTCAATGGTTGCAGGGTACTATTTTCTTTCTTAAATGGGTGGTACAAGAACTGGAACTTGAGTAGTGGGAGGCAGCATTGTTTTTGGGGGGGAAGTAAGGTACACCCCATCTCCACCCAAGAAGCTCCAAAAGGTCTATCCCACCTTTTTTTTATTCATGTGGGAGAGGCATGAGGTGGCTCTGTTATCCTGAAAGAAGACTCACATGTTTGGGATGTGGACCAAGGAACAGAACAATTCTGTGGAGTTCTCTGCATTTTGTTAAGGACTAAAATAGAAGATTCTTAAAATGCCTTCAAACTGACTTAAAAACCCTTGGAACAAATGATTATCAGAGTCACCTGGTGTCTCAAAAGGAAAGACTAAGAATTGTCTAAAAACTAAGGAAAATAGACAGCTTTCAGGTATTTCTTAACATTTATATACTAAAAACTAAGTTCAGCTTTTGGGATTAACGATATGTGTTTACCATATTCTATCTATCTATATACAGTATATATACAGTAGTGTGTCTTGTTAATAGTTTCAAAATCTTGCATTGGTGTTACTAATGCATTTAGAAATACATTTTTTTAATTGTCTTTATAGATAAATCATGCATGTTCATGTAAGGACACATTTGTGGTGGATGGGGTTCCAATTATTTTAATCATGGGCACAGTACTTTGTGAACACAGTCTGTGATTAAGTATATTTTTCTTTTCAAGTTTGAGAAAGCTATTAGAAGTAGAATGGGTTGAACACTTCCTGGAACTTCCTGCATAACAAGTTACCCATGGCACCTCACAGCATTTGACATCAACATCCTAACAGCAGTTTGTGTGATACTTTACAGGACATTGCACAACAAGAGACCTAGCCTTCTCTTTTTCCAAATAATATACCAACTTCATTCTCAGGCAGAAAGTTCTAGGCTACTGTTTATATTCTACTGAATCTTCTTAAAGGAAAGCTGCATGTTAAAATCAGGAATATATATATTACTTCCAGTTTTGAGTTCTCACTACTATTCCATGTTTTGTTTCTGCCTAGGCTGTTAGAGGAGGTTTTTCTAATGTTCCCTGGGTGTTTTTTGATGTCTTGGGGCTGTCATTCAAGTTTGTTTTATTGCATCTTCTCCAGGTTAGTCTTCACAGCACACCCTTTGGTTTGATGTCTAAAAGTCCCTACAGCAGGCCAGTGTCTTGTTACAGTGTTTTGCTTAGCCACAGCAGAGAAAAAAAACCACTGCAGCCAGGATTCATAGTGCTTTACAATATACTATAGAAAGTTGCATGCTTAAACACATACACACACACACACACACACACACACACACACACACATATGCACACACACACTCCAAGCAGAACACAGCTGGATAAGGTACTAGTATTTAGGAAACTTGTCATACTTACCCAGAGTCTAGCAATGTGAATCCTGGCTATGACTATAGGTGTTTACAACTGAATGATAATAACCACATTTGCTTGACTTGCAGATAGGTAGGCATTTGTGTCTAATTTCTGTTTGACTTACTGTAGGTTACACATAGAATCTGATCCAGAAGCAAATGATCTGATACCTTTTAATGGACCAACATAGATGTAAAAACAAGAACAAAGTGCTCTAGCTTTTAGATCAACCAGTCCTTCTTCAGAAGCCTAATGGCTGTTGTTTAGAAATAAAACATATTTTAACAGTGAAAGGACTTTATAAATGACAATTTAAATATAAATTGAAGGTATTAGTGTCAAACAAAAAACTCTAGTCGAGGACCACCAAGTAATTAAGACCATGTAGCCTGATATGTACTGATGTCAATATACACTGAGAATTTAACAACTTGGTGTACCAGAGGTGTCTAAGGAATCTGAAAAAGTGATACAAATGTAATTTCTTTCCTCCTCTTCACACAAACAATACACTCTACCCCACCCCACATCCCCATAATGCGGGGGGGGGTGGATTACTAGCTTTAAGGAGATACTAAGATATTCTCTTGATCACACACACACACACACACACACACACACATGCACACTCACTCTCCTAATGAACCTTTATTCACATCAGTCACTGCAATTGTTCCCCAAAGGAATTCAGCTTGTCATGAAATCCTAAGTAAAAGGGCTCATGTATCCTAATACCTACAGAGCAAAAATGTGACACTATTTAACTGTACTCCTATCTGCGTAGTAACACTTCCAAGGATTCTGGATAGAACTACAATAAAATGAAACTGCCACCCTCCCCAGGATAAGGTAACTAGAAGTAAATATAAAGCATGTGTGTAAGACCAGAGGTCTAACATACCGACCTTTCCACAAATCACTACAATATTACCCTAATGTAAAAAGATCTGTCCAGGACCCCCATGCAAATGAGATATCACACTACAATATGTACAGAGTTAATAAAATATGTGACAGTCTATGATAACACTCCTGTGTGTACAGTAACAGGCTAGGTAATCTGAATATGGTGCAATGGAATCAACCCCACTCCAGGGCAAAGATAAAAAGTAAGGAGGAATTAATATCCATTATGTGTGTGAAGTAAGAGTAGCAACACACGGTAACTTCATGTATCTAACTAGAGGCCTACCTGAATGTGACAGCAAACCCCACACTGGTAATATCACGTACCTCACAACACATACCCACACACACATACATACTAACATGCACCCACATCCCACACATGCTGAAGTCCTATAACATGCCAGTCTGAAGAAGAAGTCTGTGGATGTCAGTTTCTGTAATGTCCCATGAAACCCAGATCAACATTCATCCCATCTGCTACCATATTAAGATGTAAAATAAGTTTAATCTCAAAAGCTCGTCTCTGTTGTGTGTTTTCGAGATTTCCTTTTAAGACCATTACTGACATATCCAAAATTGAGTGGTCAGGCTGGGAGAAATGGTGCCCCACCGTTTTTTCAGTCTTCTTTGTTCTAATAGGATGTCTGTGCGAGTTCATCCTAGTGCGGAGCTGTTGACTTGTCTCTCCAACATAACCTGTTTGTGGACATCTTTTGCACTGAACGAAATAAACAACATGTCATGATGTGCATATATAACTCCCATGCACCTTGAATTGTCTGTTTTGTGATGTAACCACACAGTCCGAGGTGGAAATGAGCTCACAAGTCTTACAGGTGCATTGACTGCAGGGTCATGTGCCATTGTGTGACATGGTATTCTGTTCTGGTGAAAGCTTGCTCCTAATAATATTATGCTGATAGAAGTACAGTTAGATAGTGTCACATTTTTACTCTGTAGGTATTAGGATACATGAGCTCTGTTACTTAGGATTTCATGACAAGTTGAATTCCTTTGGGGAACAATTGCAGTGACTGATGTGAATAAAGGTTCAATAGGAGTGAGTGTGTGTGTGTGTGTGTGTGTGTATGTGTGTGTGAAAGAGAGAGAGAGAGTGTCTCCTTAAAGCTAGTTATCCTCCCTTCCCCCGCATTATGGGGATGTGGGGTGGGGTAGAGTGTATTGTTTGTGTGAAGAGGAGGAGAGTAAATTTGCATCACTTTTTCAGATTCCTTAGACACTTCTGGTACATCAAGTTGTTAAATTCTCAGTGTATATTGACATCAGTACATATCAGGCTACATGGTCTTAATTCCTTGGTGGTCCTCGACTAGAGTTTTTTGTTTGCAACTAATACTGTCAATTTATATTTAAATTATCATTTATAAAGTCCTGTCACTATACTAGAGGTTTTTGAAATTATGGGGCATGATATCTAGCTGGAGAGTACAGCTGGGAGATAGGTCCAGCTATGTTTTACACATCATACAGTGTGCATTGATGTTTCTAAGACAACTTTCCTGGTAATTTCTCATCTATAATGCATGCATTGAAACTTCATGGAGTCCTAAGACATTCTTAGTATGTCTTTATTCTGGGTGGGGTTTGCTTTTCAGTAATCACATCCTTATACACACAGTGACACTCATAGCTTGATTTAAGAATCATCTGCTCCAGCAGTGTTATCTTGTGTCAATTAAATTTATATACAGTAGGATTCTTTGTATGTGTTTTGCACCAAGCACCTTTTTGACCCTGGGAACCTCCTGGCTTAAGGTAATATGGTATTGTTAAACTTTTCTGACATCATCATCTGTATTTTTTAAATGAGTATTTTAAACCAATGGGGATTTTTTTTCTGTTTTTTCTGTTTGATCTAGCTGTCAAAAGTATTGTTTTTTTCTAAACAACTGCCATTAGCTTCTGAAAAAGGACTGGTTGGTCCGAAAGTTAGAGCACTTTGTTCTTGTTGTTACATCTATGTTGGTCCATTAAAAGGCATCAAATCATTTGCTTCTGGATCTGTTCTTGCAAGGACCAATACAGCAAATACTAAATCTAGATTTCAACATAGAATCTGAAAAATTCATAACATGCTGTATTGTGATTCAATGAACTGATTAATAGGGATTTTGGTTTCTTTTACAAATTCATTTTTCCTGACCATGGATATACTAAAACAAAAATTTCTCAACAAAATGTTTTTAAATAAAGAGTTTAACTCACAGCAGTAGAAGAAGCATGTTGGCATTAAAAGCTTAGTGGCATGGATGTAGAGGCACCCATATTTAAGCATGACTTTGGTAGAGGAATAATTGTGATTGGCGGTGAGAGAGGGAAGGAGTGAGTCTTGATATTTGTTGAATAATGGTTTTCTGAAACTTCAGCCTTCAATGGGTTAGACTCTGCAGCCATCTGTAGAGTATATCACTAAGCCATATGCAGTATGGTATGGGTAAAACCCAAATCACCAGACAAGGACCAGTGCTGTAAAATCTGCACTAGGCACAGCTTGTGCAAATATTGCTGATCCAGTGGATCAAATAAATATGTGCAAATAAATACTCGGCTTCACCTTGTGCTTCAACCCACCCCAGGAGTGATGTTATTACATGATAATACACACCCTGTCCTGCCTTATTGCTTAAATATGCCCTTTCTCAATGTACTATACTTTGATTCAGTTAATGTATGCAACAGCCTTCATGTGAACACTCTGGGCTTCTCTTTGACTCCTGATGTCTATTTACTTTAGCTATTGTATATTGTTTGAACTGCTTTGGTCTTCTTGATGTGGTACCTGTGTGCCTAAACTATGTCATCTGTTTATCTACTGCTACCCATGTATCTCTAGTGAATGATTGTTGTAACTGTCTGCTCTCTGAGCCATTGTTTTTGGACTTGTTAACTGTGCTGTCTTTGTATTAGTTTCAACGAGGTGCCTTTGTAAATGAGTCTCTGACTCAAAGGTTTGTAAATCTGATATTTTTTTAAATAAATAAATGTTGATGTTTAAGCCCATAAAACACCCTTATCTACTTAATGCATTCACAGTTGTAGTGGCTCTGCCAGAACTTGTTAACATGGAAGCATCTTGCTGGTTTAAAGACTGAGTCCACAAAGCATGCAAACAACCCTGAAAAATTGTTAATGTGCATTATTTAAGTGCTTTCAAATGTCTGCAATTGTGTTGTAAACTCATTACTTTCTCAATACAAGTTATTAAACAGCTCATTGTACATGTTTTATTTATGGTGCTTTCCAGAAATGAAGTGAACATTTTATGTCAGTTGAGTCACACCAGGGAGCTAACATCTTGGTCTCCAGCTGCATTTTCAAGTCTGATGTTTTCAAAGCTAAAGCCACAAGCAAAACAAACTTGGCATTTAGATACATATAGATTATAGCCATGCAGTAATATGACTCATTGTAGTTTGAATTTAAGTGTTAACAACCATACAGTGTTTTGGTGGTATCCCATCCAGAAGCTTCATTTTTGTGGATTTTTTTCTGAGTTCTCTAGTCCCATTTGGGAGACAGAACGCAGAACATTATATATATGGGGGCTAGAACTCATGCTCTGCTGTAAGATGTAAAGGACTGAGAAAGCAGCTGGCTATAATGTACACTCACACTTAATGGAGGGGCAGCAGAAAACATTAACCAGCAGGGAGGAGCAGAGAGGAATATAGGTGAATTCAAACATACAATAGATTTCTAAGCTATATGTCAGGTAGCGGAGGAAACCCTGGACAATAGCAGACAACTGGACCTGGCAGTAGTGCTAACTGGAAGGATTATCTGAGCTACTATTTTTTTTAAATTTATGCTTTATTCATCCTCTGGCTAGTTGGGAACACCCACAGCTCCCTGCAGCTTCAGACATGCCTTCCTATGTGACTTTCAACCCCTGAGAATTACCTCTCATGGTGGGGCCATCCTGAGGGTGGAGACCATCTGGGACCCCCCAAGGAAACACCCATGGAACTTTCAACCCTGTGAATTACCGCTCGTGGTGGGGCCACCCCCGAGGCAGAGACCATCTGGGTACCACCGCAGGGCCGAGTCTGGGCTGGTGGCTGAAACAGAAGACCATGAGACACAGGGTTTTTTTCTTGCTCACCCCAATTGCCTCCCCCAAGGATGTCAACATGCTATAGGGTCTGAGGAGGTGGGGCACGCAGAGACGTGCCACTGCTCCAGACTTCTGCCAACCCCCCTTCCACCCATGTAGTGCCCCAGCTGCACTGCCACCCAGGTGCTCCAGATGGCAGTAAGGCAGTGGATGCAGCATCACTCCCTCACTTCAGGTGGAGGAGAACATCACCCGGACACTCAGTCCTCCTCCCCTCAGCTGGCCCTCTGATGTCCGATATCCTCTCCCAAACCCAGGTCACTGGTGTCATAAGCAGTAGGGCTACCATTGTGCTGGCAGACCAGCAGCTTCTGATTTAATATACCATCTAGATCTTGTTTTTAGCCAAATTGGGGGATGTTTATTATATCAGCACTGCTATATTATTATTGATCAGCCTCCTATTGTATTGACGATCTCATCCCATTAGGAGGGTCTGTAATGAATATACTGTAGCAGAGGTATTTTTTATGATTCATCATACTATGAACTTTAGATATGCTCTTGCTTTTGGGGGGACAAGGGAGCTGTATACTGTTATTGTCTAGCTGCTAGGATATTTATCAGCAGGCTGTTAGAGACACTACATTTTAATTTATAATAAGTGTCTGTAAGTGCATTATGGGGGTATAATATTTTATGATAAATAGAATCAGTGTGGTGCCAGTTATGCCACCACTACTGGGGAGTTGAATGTGAGATGTGTCATATTATTAGTAGTGTACCAGTTATAGAGCATACCATTGGGGGAATATATTGGCATTTGTACTGTACCAGTTATAGAGCTTATTGTTGGAAGCATGTATTATATCATCAGTGTGTGCTGTACAATGTCATCAGTGCTGTACCAGTCACAGAGTTTAATGCTCGGGGTATTCAGAAAATAATAAAAAAGGATCAGGTTTTATGCAGCACCTTTGATGCAATTCATATCCAGCAGTGCTCTATAATCTCAAAGAGGGAGTTGAGAGAATGTAGCTGTCAGAAGGTACACAAGGAGATGTAAACAAAGCAGAACTAGAGTGTATTGAAGTTAGCACAAAGAGATGAAATTACTTGCTCAGGGTAACACAGGGGACAAGTGATGGTTGTCAGATTCAAACCTGGGTCTCCTTGTTCACAAGTCTGTGCTCCTGCCACTGTACCAGTTACAAACATGAGCTAGCCCCTCCCTCACAAGCAGCAGCACACTCCAATTGTTTGGCCTCTGCACCAACCACTAGTAGACCTCCCTGGCAGCCTGGCAACAGTCCTTGCCAAGGAGGCAAGTTCATTACTGCTGTTGTCCCTCCTTGTTCTTCTAACCCAACTACACCTTAGGAAAATCCAGCTCTGGGCCTGGCTATCCTGCTTGTGCTGCATCATCATCTGAGAGACAGCAATCCATGTAGCTGCATGGGAGAGACACTGAACTAACCAGGTCTTTCAGCCACCATCTGTAGGTCAATAAAAAATGTATTCATTTATTGTATTTATTGAAATGTGTTGACTGTTTAGGCCCACTGAGACTAGAAGTCCCTTTTTCAGGGGTGATTCCGTTGGGGAGGAGATACAGATGGTAACTGAAATTGAAACAGATTAAGCTGTTGGTGGTATTTTTTAGTTAAAGGGGGGAAATTTGGCCAGAACACCAGGGAAATTCCCTGACTCTTTTTGAGAAGTGCCATAGGATCTTTAACATTCACCTGAACAGGCAGACGGGACCTTGGTTTCATGTCTCATCCAAAAGATAGCACCTCAGGAGTGCAGCATCCTCCTCATGATGCACTACAGTGTTGGCAATGGGATTTCCCTCATGTGCCTGGTATGGGGCTAAAACCCACAACCTTTCAATCTTCCAGCCTCAGAGGTGAGTGTGCAATCTGCTCATCCACTGACATTGCAACATTCAGATTCTGGTTTGTGCCTTCCCCCCACGGAAGGGATTTCTTCTTAATCTTGTGGGTGGGGGGGGGATGTATGGTGGACAAGTAAGCTTGTCTTGGATCAAGTAGGGAGAGGGTCAGTACTCATTTATTGGGATCACTGCTGCTGGGTACCTGGATGGGGAAGGGGGAGAGGTTCTTTTGCCCAGATGTAGTCCATGAGGATCTCTGGGGGAGGGTTGAATGCGGTGTATATGGCCTTGGTTGTGCAGTTCTTATGGATTCAGGACCTAGGCAACTCGTACTTGTGGACTGTGAGGGTGTAGTGGAAACATGTGGTCATCCTGGAGGTGGCAGGCCCCAGGCAGTGTTCACCTTATTATTTGAGCTGCAATGTGGACTGGTCACTTTTCTAGTAGGGTTACCTAAACCTAGTAGACAAGTGAGTCCACATTAATATAGTGCAGATAAAAACAATAAGATAAACATTGGCATTATTTTTAAATATAGTATTGGAAAAGCAAGATATATGAAGCTAAATCCTGGAGAAACTGAAACCTTATGTTCTAGGGGTAGGAAAAGAGAACTGTATTTGATTTGATGTTATGCTTGTGAGAGTCTATGAAATATAAGCAGTTTTGATCACTGAGCTATTTATTCAGCGAAAACTGTTGCATTGTCCCAGATAAAACCACACGGTTTCTAGTATCGAGGAAAAGTTTTGAAAGGATCTGAAAGACTGAAAACACTATAAGAAGTTGTGAGGTAAAGCAGTATACTTCTAATATACTTTGTTTCAGTATTTAAATATATTTCATTTACTTTATTGGATGCTGCTACAAATTTGCTTTTGCACAGAAAAATATTCTGAACTTAAGATAGGAGGCTTATATATCTGAAGTGGTTTGAGTTATCTGACCTAATTCACATAGAGAACTGCTGTTTTCCGGTGACTCAATTGAGTGCTATTTGACCTCCCACTTCCCATCCCCCAAAGCTTCTCTCTTTGAAGTCCAGCAAGCAGTGAAAGTTCAGAGCCATCAGGACACGAAACAAACTGTTCTTTTTTGCACTCTGCTTATTTTTGCACTATCTGCACTATGTACTGCACTTTATGATTTACCTCATTCCCATTAATTTACAATTCAATTCACAGTTAAGTGGTGGTATTTTAATCACCCTACCTATTAACTTAATTTGTAGTACCAGGATGGAGAACTGAAGAAACAGTGTCAAACTGCTTTTATATTCTGTTTGCAATTCCTGTTTGCTAGAAGATTTTTTTCTCACTTTATAGTTTTCATCCACATTACTGAAGCTGATGGAAATAATTTATATAGAGCCCCCAATTGAACATCAGAGCACCACTGGCAAGGGTCACGGAGTCCCAGAAAGGACAATCCTGGAGATTTTAACTCTGATGTGACCCGAATACTGGAATACTAAGATCCATAGTGAAACAGCCTCACAGGGAAATGTGTGTGTGTGTGTGTGGGGGGATCTGTCTAGTACACTGTGGATTCAAAGCCCCACCATGATCCCTGCTATTTCCAACCACATTAAGTCATTGGTAGTGAATGCGGGTTATGATGAGCTGCAGCAGTGTAAACAATTTATGAATGTCAACCAGCCTAAGATGCGGTGGGGGGTTGCTTTAGTATTAAGTAAGCGGGTACTATTTGATCCAGGGCACACCATGACCACTGTTATCGTGAATAATTTTGGAACTGAATTGGGGCAGGGCCACCATGAGCTACAGTGGTTCAATATATAAATTGAATATAAACATTAAAAATGCCACTTAAAGTGTGTAAAAATATATATATATATATATATATATATATATATATATATGGGACCTGTTGATCAGACATTGAATTTACAAACTACGTGGGGGTTTTATAATCACAGTGGTAGCGTAGCAAAGCATACATTGAATATGTGCAGGGTTGCCACCTTTGGATGAGGTGAAGACTGGATACTAAACCACACCCCCAAACTCTGCCCTGGCTCCACTCCCTTTTTATGATTGATAAGTATGCTTCTTATCCAAAGCCATTTGTAATGTCAGAGAATACTTTAAAAGTAATAGGAAATCATTTTTATACTTTCATGCATTTATTTATGGCTGCTGGCAACCGGAGGAGGCACTCAATACTTAAACATAATGAGTTAGGAAAATATTGTTGTGAAAAGATGTGAGATTTCTCCTCAACTTGTTTCTGGTTACTGAATTTTAATTAGGCAGAGGGGATTACTCTTTGACTTTTCAGTATCCGCAGTACAACATGTAATATTTTATGTACCAGATCCACAGTAAAAGGAAATAACTGTGAGACACATGCCAACCATAATGAGAGAAATCATCAGCAGCCTTATAGTATGGTGACTCTGGAGTGTTTGAATGCAGGAACCAACCAACATCAAATGAATATTTGACTGGAGTAGGAGTGATTGCTTACATTGTAAACCATGGAGTGCCATTACTGATTTTGTCCACCAAATGAAAACATTACTTCTTACATGCTTTAGGTATAATCATCTCTCAAGCACTGCTGCCTCACAGTGCATTATCATGGACATTTGCATGATTTTAGGATCCTGCTTTGAAATCTGGACATTTATATTTGCAGGACATTTCCATGTATTTAGAATCCTATTATAAGGGTCTCTACAAGATGCAGGATACACAGATAAATATCAGGGCAGATTAATGAGCAGGACAGTAAAATTACATAAGTAGTAGCAAGGAATACAATAAGAAACCATAGTAAAATATTGATAAATTAGTGGCCCAAAAATTCATATTTGATCAGAAAGACCATAAATATTCCCATGTTCAAAACAGAACTGTAAAGATATGCAAATGTATCACGATTAAAATTGTCCAGATTTCAAAGCAGGATCCTAAATTAATAGAAATATCCATAATAATAGCTTATATGTCCTAAATGCAAGCAAATATCCAGAATAATAGCTTATATGTCCTAAATGCATGCAGATATCCAGCAACTATAATGAAAATGCAATATGTACAGCAGGATGCAAAATACATGCAAATATTCATGATAAGAGGTAAATAATGTTAATATGTATTACTCACAGTATTATTATGTCCATTTCACTCTCCCCTGCACCTACCGTCTTTGTTTTCTCCCCTCTATCACTGCACTGCTTTTAATTGAAATTACTGTTTAAAATAATTATGTATTAATAATAGTAGTGCTTACATCGTAAATCATGTGGTGCCATTACTGATGTTCTCCACCAGATGGAAACATTACTTCTTACATGCTTTAGCTATAGTGATCTCTCAGTCATTGCTGCAGCACAGTGCATTATTATGAACATTTGCATGACTTTATAATCCTGCTTTGAAATCTGGACATTTATAATTGTAGGACATATCCCTGTACTAAGAATCTTATTATACTGATCTGCACAAGATGCAATATCATTTCACTAAACCACAACAACCCTTAACTGATTCATCCATCATTCCTCTACTGCATCTTCTCTGCACACCTCTCACCACCATCATTTTGCAGTTGTATTGGCTCTGACCAGAGTTTGTTTATTATAGTGGCACAGTAATTCCACTATAGTTAGGACTGAGATGGTGTTTCTATGCTAAACCTCAAATTTTGCACTTTAATATAATTGTAACCATTCAAAGGATTTGCTCAAACTTCTGCATGTGCAGTCTCGTGGGGTATATCTATTGATGTGCAAAGTTTCATTTCAGTCAGATGTGTGGATTCCAAGATCTGGATAGTGGAAACATTTAGAAAATTGCTGATAATCGCTGTTATTTACTTTTTCTTTTTTCATCACCTTGCACCCAGACGGTTTGGAATTTTGGTCTGAAAATTTTAGGGTGGCAAGGGTTTGGCCTACAGAGGTGCATTTGGCTGGTTTGTTGAAAAATATTAATCCATTCCAAAGTTATTTAATTTTAAAATTTCATTTCTCAGCATGCTCAGTAAGCACTTCAAAATAGATGCATGAAATGATCATATGAGGAAAATCCTTTTTGGTGAGGGAAAAAAATCCTTTTTTGTTTGCCGCCATCTTGTTTCCATTTTTTTCACAAAAACGTTGTTCAAACCCCACAAAAGTTATATTCTGCATAGTGCCCAAGACATGTATCTTGCTCTTTGGGGCCCACTTAGGTGGAATATTCGCTAAACTGTTGGAGAAATGCCCCTGAAATTTTTTTTGTACATCTTAAATCCTTTTTAGTAAATCGCTTCTACGTAAAATATAACTTCTAGAAACCTTAAAAACCTCAAGCCCAATTGCATAGATACTTATTATTCTGTACACAACATTATTTGTTTCTCAGTTTAAAACTTATAAAGGGATTACAAACAACAATTCTGGAGAATCTTCATACAGCACTAAATCCCCATGTATAGAAACAAGACACAATCCAGATGCCAGGAACAGCAAACTGAATTTTGCAAGCCAAAGAAAAACAACACAGCACCCTGCACAAACTAGCTGAAAAACAAAAATAAAGCACTCAAACTTGGTAGAGATCCATTTTGAATTCATTTTAATGTGATCCTGTATACAGACAAAATGACATGTAGCTCACACTGTATAAGCTCCCACCATACTGTATCAAATTATAAAAAAGTGTATATAAATTAAGTAGCAGTTTTCACTAGCAGAAGCTGGAGAGATTAACTCCTTCAAAATTAGTTATACCAAAAAAAAAAACAACCACTGTGTGAACAAAAAGCAAGCACTGGGAATTAATGCATTTTGCAAGCAGCTGCCACAGCTCCCTGTTCTATGGAAACCAGGGATATTTTTTAATTCTTATTTCCAAGGTTGCTGAGTAGTGTAGAAGAGGGCTGAAATCACCATTTCCATTTTCATATGCTCATCAGGAAGTCTGTGGTGGTGACAATCCCAAAAACCTACAAAAACTTTTTAATATTTATAGTAGGCGTATTGTATTATATTTTCAGTGCTTAACCCTGGGAACAGAATGTGACAAGACTGGGCATGTCAAACAGCAAAGGCATGAGACAGACCTTTCCTGGTCTGATCCTACACTACTAGTTTGCCTGTTCGCAGAGCTTTTTCATTTCACCTTTTCTCTCTGTGTTTATCTCTTCTGTGGTCCCTAGTGCTACCATTTTAACAGTATTGCTGGGAAGTCTAGTGTTGACATTCTGGGGGAATGGCATGTTAGTGTTTAGTGGGGGTGACTGCACCACATGGTTGTGTATCCTAACAATCTAACAGGATCCATATTCTGAAGTTCTGCTGGCGAATTCTTTATACAATCTGGAACTGGGACCGAGCTTGCACCTTCACTGAGACCTCCATATGATAACAAGTCATCTCCCTCCAGCTTACCATAATTAAAAGAAGTGCACAGAGTCTGGATTATACATTTGTATGCTCCTGACCAACAATTAGTGTTTTATTTAACACACAAAAAAAGAGGATGTGTTAGCAAATTTTCAGTAATTAAAATCATTCAGCTCCATGTCTATTTTTTTCTTTACTTTTTTCATTAGAAAAAATGTGAAATATTTTATGTGCTGTTCATGGGAATTAGCAGTATGTATTCCTCATTAGTTAGTATTTGATCGTAAAAATGCTACACAATGTTAATTATTAAATAGTCTCCAGTTCAAAATTATTCAATTTATATGCGAAACAAGCACACACACACACACACACACACACACACACACACACACACGTGTGTGTGTGTCTAGAGAAGTGCTAGTGCACAACCATTGCATAATTTATACCGCAGTTGGCAAAACTAACCTTGACTTGACTTGCAAACTAGAGCAGTGTTACTAGGTCATCCTAATTCAGTTATATTATGAATGTGCTCTACCAAGAAGGCAAGAAAGAAAGCAACATATCCACATTATGGCTGCTTAATGAGACCTGCTATCAAATACTTTGTGCCCCAACTAATAAAGGAAATGGGGAGGGATATGGACAGAATACCCCTTTATTCCCTGTGTTGGGAAGTAGTGGCAATAATTTACTAATTGTAGTAACTAGAAGGTCATCTTTAGATCAAACAAGAACCAGCACTTCCTAAGTTCGCTGGGATCATTTACTGTAGATCAAACACATGGGCAGAACATTGGAATAAACTTTTAAAGCCCCAAACCGAGAAGCACACCTTTCCAAGTTTAGTGGTATAAAGAGCAAATACTGGAGTTCAGTAACCTCAGAAATGATAGCTATGAAGTGTGGCAATTATAAATGTTTTGTGTATTAGATGACTGAGATGAGTTTTTTCCACAAATATATCTGCTGGAGCACAGTGGTTTTGTTTCATTAAAATTCATGCACTTTTATATCTACACTCAAAACATTTTTATTGGTCCAGAAATAAAATAAAAGTTCTTTTACAAAGGTGATTCTTACTTCTATTATAGCCATAGCCAAAGTTATACAGAGTTTGGGGATGCAGAAAGTGCCATACAAAAACAAGCATTTGTCAATGCCAAATGTTGTCTCGCTGGCATTGGCATTGGTAGTGCCAGAGTTAGAGACACATAATAGGAATAGCAGTGAAATATTGAAGTGACGCCAACCCCACCCTCAGCCTGTAGAGACCGACAGGCATTGGGGTGTGCCTTTGGGTCATCAGCTATAATGCTCATGCCATTGTACCTCACCCTACCCTGTATATACTAACAAGTGTTGTGCTGTGCTTTGGGATCTTTGGGTGTTATGCTTATCTCATTCCATAAGGAAATATGCTGAGGTGGGTACAGTATAGGAGAATGGGGTGAACTGTGTGGCTGAACAGTGCAAGGTACACCATGATGCCTGTCACTGGCTGCAGGGTAGGGGTGGGGTAGGAATGGCATAAGCATTACAGCCAATGATCCCAAGTCACGCCCCTGACTCCTGTCAGTCTCTACAGGATGGGGTGCTACAGTTGGGAACCCTAACACCATAGGCGTGTGTTGGTATTTTCACTCCAAATTTCCAACATGGGCTTTTTGTGAGCCCACCTCATGAAAAACAGCACAATCAGTTTGTTAGCTGAAAGGTGGTTTTGCACAGCGGCTATGCCATTTGGTGACACAGGGACGAAAACACATTTTGGGCAGGATGTGGAAAATGACAACTGTATTGTTCATGAGGAGGCATAAAAAATGGCAATGTTGAAAACTTGGAGTGAAAATATGAAAAATTGGTGAAGTCATGAGCATGCATGGAAACTGTGCAACACATGTCCATAACCCAATTATTTTGGGGAGTTTTTTAGGCACATTTTTAACATAGGCATTTTGGGACCTCCCCTCATGAACAGTGGCACTGTGATTTTGTTAATCTGTCTCAAAAGTTGATTTCCCACAGCGACCATGCCATTGTGTGCCACAGGTGCAGAAACACATTTTGGGCAGGATGTCAAAGATGACAGCCGTATTGTTCATAAGGAGGTGTGAAAAAATGCCAGTGTTGAAAATCTGGCATGGAAATATTGCAAATTTGCGAAGTTACAAGGGTGCGTGGAAACTGCACAATGCACGCTTGTAACACAGTCATTTTATGGACTTTCGACATCAGATTTTCAACATAGGCATTTTTGGACCTCTGCTCATGAACAGTGTCACTGTCATTTCCTCAAACTGTCCTGAAAACTGATTTCAAACAGCGACAGTGCTATTCTGAGCCAGACATGTGAAAACACATTTCGGCCAGGATATGTAAAATGACAGCTGTACTGTTCATCAGGAGGTGTGGAAAAATGTCAGTTATGAAAATCTGGAGTGAAAATATTACTAATGCACGAAGTTACAAGCATGCATGGAAATAGTGCAACACACACTCGTAAAACAGCCATTTTTGGGATTTTTTCCACCAAATTTGCAACATAGGCTTTTTGAGAGACAACTTCATGAACTGTGGCACTGTTGTTTTGTTATACAGTCCCGAAAGGTGATTCCTTGCAGTGACCGTGTAATCACCTTTCAGGATGGAATGACACCATGACAGTGACTGAATTCATGAGGAGGGGTCCCAAAAACCCCATTTTGAAAATTTGGTGCAAAAATTCCAAAAAATGCCTGAGATATGCACCAAAGTTGAAAAAAAACTATTCATGTGATTATACAGCTTACCGGCATTTCTTCAGTTCATGGTTGGCTTTGAAGAGTGCAGACATGTTCCTGGTCCACCGAAGATCGTCGCGCTAGACTCCAGAGGTAAGTATGGGGTGGGAAGTCAATGTGCACAGAGGGTGGGCGAGGTTGGGGAGGGGCAGGGAGATGGCGAGGGACTGTTTTCTTTTTCACAGGTTAAAAAAAAACATTGCGGAATGTTTTATTTCTCAGGGATTTAGCACACTGGGGTGGGCTCCCATCATCCCATAAGTGTTTTTTTTTGAGAGTGCTTTAGCCAATGGGGATTAGGCACCCACATGGCCTACAAGGAAGGCGGGGGCAAGAGCTGAGGGGATTGGGCACCCTCAGCATATAACAAATGAAGTGCTTTATGCCAATGGGGAGTGGGCTCCCTGTGAGCACATACATTGGGGGCAGGGCATGCTGCTAAGGGGACTGGGCACCCCCGAAGTCAGCTTTATGGCTGGCAGTATGCCGCCATGTTTTTTTTCCATCTCAGCAGAGTAAGGATGTCAGGAGGTCTGCTGCATGTGACGAGCTTTGCTTGCATTGCAGCGGACCTTTTCTTAGATGTGCTCACCTGCATGGTGTGGTGCTGGCATGCAGGCTGATAGGACAATGAGGGACACACCTACTGATGCGTGCCCTGCATTTGCCCAACAGTGACTGCACCTCCAAATGTGCTACTACCCCAATATGTTGGCTGTGCATGCACGAGCCAACATAAAAACATGAAGTTTTCTTGTGGGGGGGTGGATTTCATGGACATAACACCAGAGTTCAAAAGCATGCTTATAACTCTGAACTACTTCAGGTGAGGAGATCTATTGGATCAAGCATTCTCTTTTCAATTATGCTGGTTAACAAGGTTTACAATTTGAAGGAATTTGGGGTTGTTACAATTTGCTTAAGTAAACCAAAGAAACTACTCTGCCACTCCTCCCTTAATTATGTGGTAAGTGTGCAAGAACAAGGGGGCACAATTTGAAGATGGGGGGTGGCTTAGAGGTAATTTAAGGAAGTATTTTTTCACAGAGACAGTTGTGGATGCATGGAACAGCCTTCTGGAGGAGGTTGTGGAGTCAAAAACAGTGGTAGGATTCAAGCATGCATGGGACAGTCATAAGGCAATTCTAGGAGGTGGGAGTAGGAAGAAGTAGGCTGCTGGTTAACTAGGATCTGCAGCTTATCCATTAGGTAGGGAAATGGGCAGACTGGGTGGGCCAAGCGGTCCTTATCTGCCATCAAATTCTATGTTTCTATGTTCCTACCCACACACTGGTTGGATCTTCCTTCGGGCCCCCACATGGACTTATTCCTGCCCTGGTAGTCCCCCGACCCCCACCGCACCACATCGCAGTCAGCCCCAGGGTACCCTGATGTATCCCTTCATCAGGTGGGTCCCCTACCTGTGCAGGGAATGAGCCTTACAGGGCTTCCTTATGATCCTGGGTGCTGCTGAGGTGGCTGATGACGGCTTGGGTACTCTGGTGACAAGGATCCAGGGGGGCCATCACCCGACCAATTAGTGCACCATTTTTCCTCATTTCTCCCGCAGAAGCATGATGTCCAGGACACAAGGCTGATGCCAGCATCGGTCACGCTCCTTAGCTAGTGGGACCAGGCAAACTGCTGTACTGCTGGCCTTTACTAGGGGTCAGTAGGCACTAGTTCTCTACCCCACCCTCCCCCCCCAAGAGAAGGCGAGCAGTCAGCAGATGCTCCAGCCTTCTTTCCCCAGCCAGCTCTCCGAAGCCTGAGTCTGTTCCTGATCCCAGATCACAGGCATCACCATTGTAAATCTTTCCACTGTACTGGCAGGCCAGCTGTGCCTTTTTTTAATCAAAAATGAATGTAAAGCACACAGTGATGTATGGCACCTACTGACTGCAGATGCTGGTGTGGCATGGTTAATTGGGATATTGATGCTTACTGATTTTATATTTTCACAAAAAAATATAACATTTTCACCTGTGATGCCACATTAACTGTGAGTGCATGTTTCCATGGTACAGTACAATAGGCAAGGTATATTGTAAATCATATAAGGGTGTGTGTGTACGTGTGTGTATGTGTGTGTGATTTACAACATTTTAAACAAGGAGGGACATAATCTTGCACATCTGGTATCTAGATATTATGGTCTCCTTTTTCATTCTTTCTCTACGTCACTCGCTATATTAATTTTCTTTATGAAGAATAGAATGGGTCAAACAAAATATGGCAAAGTGGTAGAGTCTAACTAACTGCCAAAGCTCTAACATATCTATGTGTGAATGATCAAGACCTGCTACTTTCTCTTTTCTTAAAATGGCAACCTCTGTTACAGGATAGGGCAGAGACAGATGCAGTCTGTTACTGGTGACTCATGGTTCAGAGGCAGGGAAAATAAGGTGGCAAAAGATAATTATTTTTCAAGTCAGATTTTGAAGGATTACTACTTGTAATAAAGAGTATTAGACCCATTCTGAGGCTTCTCCCTAGACAACCTATGCAATTTTTCCTGAGCCACACATACATGGAGACTTGTAGACTAGAATCTGGAGTCTGCAAAGGGTTATTTACTTTAAGACCAAATAGCCCCTTTTACACTGGCCATTACTACACTGAAGCAGATGATTTGGAGAGCCACCCAGTATACATTTGAACATATAAACTGTGCAGGCATCAAACCTGTGTGGCTTTTCTGCTTCTCATAGAAACATAGACTTTGACGGCAGAAAAGGACCACTTGGCCCACCCAGTCTGCCCATTTCCCTACCTAATGGATAAGCTGCAGATTCTAGTTAACCAACAGCCTGCTTCCTGCAACCCCGCACTATAATTGCTTTGTGTCTGTCCCAAGCATGCTTGAATTCCCCCCACTGTTTTAGACCCAACGACCTCCTCAGGAAGGCTGTTCCATGTATCCACCACTCTCTCCATGAAAAAGAATTTCCTCACATTACCTCTGAGCCGTTCCCCCTCTATCTTTAAACTGTGCCCCCTTGTTCTTACACACATCTCTTTTTCTGAAAGATGCTACCCTCCTGGACTTTGTTGATTCCCTTGAGGTACTTGAACATTTCTATCATGTTCCCCCGTCCCTCCTTTCATCAAGGGTATACATATTAAGCTCTCTCAGTCTCTCTTCATATGGTTTCTGATGTAGACCCTGCACCATTTTAGTTGCCCTCCTCTGGACTGCTTCCATCCTGTCTATGTCCTTGCGTAGATGAGGTCTCCAAAACTGCACACAGTACTCCAGATGGGGTCTCACCAACCGTCTGTATAGAGGGATAATCACTTCCCTTTTTCTACTTGTGATGCCCCTTCCTATGCATCCCAGTATCCCCTTGGCTCTCCTTACTGACTTCTCACATTGCTTACCCACCTTTAGGTCATCTGATATGACTACTCCCAGGTCCCTTTCCATTTTGTTGTTGTTAGTACCTGCCTGCTATTGTGTACTCTTCTCCTGGGTTTTGTTTCCCAGGTGCATTACTTTGCACTTCTTTGCATTGAATCTAAGTTGCCATATGTCTGACCATTCCTCCAACCTTGCCTAGTCCTTCTCATCTTTTCTACCTCCTCTTGTGTATCAACTCTGTTACAGATCTTTGTGTCATCTGCAAAGAGGCATACCTTTCCTCCAGACCCTCTGCAATGTCACTTATAAAGATGTTAAAGAGGATTGGACCCAGTACTGAGCCCTGAGGTACTCCACTAGTAACCCCCCTTTCTTTGGAATGTGTTCCATTCACTATTACCTTCTGTGTCCTGTTGTGCAGCCAGTTCGCTACCCAGGCTACCACCCTGGGACCCACTCCCAGGCTGGCTAACTTGATTATTAATCTTTTGTGCGGGACTGTGTCAAATGCCTTGCTAAAGTCTAGGTAGGCCATATCCACAGCCCCTCTCTGGTCTATTACTTTGGTCACCCAGTCAAAGAAATCAATTAGATTAGTCTGACATGAACTTCCTGCTGTAAATCCATGTTGCTTTGGGTCCTGTGCCCGCTGGCCTCTAGGTGCTCAACAATTCTTTCTTTCAGAGTGATTCCATCATTTCCCTACCACTGAGGTCAAACTTACAGGTCTGTAGTTTCCTGCTTCTGCCTTGCTCCCACTTTTGTAAAGGGGAATCACATCTGCCCTCCTCCAGTCCTCAGATACCACCCCATCCTGCCATGATTTGTTAAAAAGTGTGGTCAGTGGTGTCACTAGATCCCCCCTTAGTTCTTTTAGGATTCTGGGGTGAATCCCGTCAGGCCCCATTGCTTTGTCCACCTTGAGTTTTAGGAGTTCTTTCAGGACTCTTTCTTCTGTGAATGGACTGGTGTCAACCCCCCTACCCAGAGTGCTTCTATTGTCTGGTTTAGGTAACTGCTCCTCATCTTCTTTCTTGAATACTGAGCAAAAGTATTCATTCAGTATCTCAGCCTTTTCACTGTCTCCCTCTGCACACCTCCCCTCTCCTTTATTAATCTTCACTATCCCTCCCTTAACCTTTCTATGCTCCCTAATGTACCTATAAAAGGTTTTATCCCCCTTTTTGACCGAGTTGGCTATTTTTTCCTCGGTTTGTGCCTTTGCCATTCTGACTGCCTTTCCTACTTCTTTCTGCTTTAATTGATACAGTTCCCTGTCCTCTCCTAGATAGTGGAGCTGAACTGGTGTAGATGGTTTCAAGTGCTATGTAAATGGTGGTCACTTTTCACCTCACTGCCTAAGGGTTATTTAGTGTCCCAACATACAGTAAACGTCTTGCAGGATGGCTCCCACTGTGCAGTTCCCAAGACACTGGCATGACACTGGTGTGGAATATGATTATAGTATCTCAAAAAGTGTGGAAATTCATTGCAAAAACCTGTGTTAATGTACCAGTTATGGCTAAAGCAACAAACTTTTGTCAGAGCCGACAGGACTGCAGGAGAAGAATGTGGGTCATCCTTATGATACGAGGAGGCTCATAGAAACATAGAAATATAGAATTTGATGGCAGATATGGACCACTTGGCCCACCCAGTCTGCCCATTTCCCTACCTAATGGATAAGCTGCAGATCCTAGTTAACCAGCAGCCTACTTCTTTCTAACCCCCACCCCCTAGAATTGCCTTATGGCTGTCCCACGCATGCTTGAATTCAACCACTGTTTTTATCTCCACAACCTCCTCCGGAAGGCCGTTCCATGCATCCACAGCCCTCTCTGTGAAAAAATACTTCCTTACATTACCTCTGAGCTGGCCCCCCTCTATCTTCAAATTGTGCCCCCTTGTTCTTGCACACCTCTTTTGAAAGATGCTAGCCTCTTGACTTTGTTGATTTCCTTGAGGTACTTGAACGCTTCTATAATGTCCCCCTCTCCCTCCTTTCCTCGAGGCTATACATATTAAGCTCCTTTAGTCTCTTTTCATATGTCTTCGGTGCAGACCCTGCACCATTTTAGTTGCCCTCCTCTGGACAGCTTCCATCTTGTCTATGTCCTTGCAGAGATTGGGTCTCCAGAACTGCGCACAGTACTCCAGATGGGGTCTCACCAGCTGTCTGTACAGAGGGATAACAACTTCCTGTTTTCTACTGGTGATGCCTCTCCCTATGCATCCCAGTATGCCTCCAACCATCCTTACTGCCCTCTCACATTGCTTGCCCACCTTTAAGTCATCTGATATGACTACCCCCAGGTCCCTTTCCATTTTTGTTGTTGCTAGTATCTCACCCCCCATTGTGTACTCGTCCCCTGGGTTTTTGTTTCCCAGGTGCATTACCTTGCACTTCTTTGCATTAAATCTAAGCTGCCATACATTTGACCATTCCTGTGACCTTGCCAAGTCCCTTCTCATCATTTCCACCCCACCTTGTGCATCAACTCTGTTGCAGATCTTTGTGTCATCTGCAAAGAGGCATACTTTTCCTTCCAGTCCCTCTGCAATGTCACTTATAAAGACATTGAAGAGGACCAGTTACAACTGGCAATAAATGTAATGAAAAGTATAACATCAGACCTGGTATTAACTACCCACTAGGCATATGTTCAACAGTTGGTTTGTAGATGAAAAGTATTAAAAAAAACTTTACATATAAACCACAGTAACAGTAAATAAAAATTTATATTGAAGTACATTTTGCACATGTTGGGGTGAAGCACTGAGGATATAAAATGTTTTGGTGTTCATCCATATATATTTCTTCTCTTGAGAGACATTTTCTCTTGCACTGTGGATCCAACGAACTCTGCGATACACAATACAAATGTCAGGCATGTATTCTAAACAACAATAAAAAGGAGGACATTATTAAATCAGATGCTCATTTAGTCATAATCATACAGTGGCAGCCGTAGAAAAGTGTCTCAGTACCTAGGTATACCTAGAAGTTTCTCAGTACTGAGGTATACCTAGGTATGCTGAGGCAGAATGAGGCAAAATCACATTACAGTCAATGCAAATTGCAACTTGAGTGCCTCAGTGGTACGTCAGTGGTACCTCAAGGTAGGCAACTTTTAGATAACTGCCACTATAATACAATAAAAAAAAAACTTATGTTGCAAAGTATGCCTGCCATCTTTATATACAGGAAATAAAGATTGTCTATAGAAATCATTCACACCTGGGCTATGGTGAGCCCCCAAAGTATAGATCCATTATGGCTGAGCATGATATTACAATGCCCTACTATTTATCTAATGTTTTAGAATAGATTCCTGATATTTGGAATCATTGTACTGAAGAGTTCATTGGTTCCATAGTTCTAAAGAAAATGTCTCTCAAGAGAAGTGATATATAAATGAATACCTGTCAATTTTATATCCTCATTGCTTCACTTCAGCATCCACAAAATGGATTTCTATATGGGTTTATATTTTCTGATATTGTAGTTTATATGTAAAGCTTTTTTTTTATAACCACATGCACTAACCAACTGTGAGAATATGCCTTTTGGGTGTCATAAACCAGGTTTGATATACTTTTCATTACCTTTATTGCTGGTTGTAATTTTATAAGCGCCTCCTGGTATCCTAAGGATGCATCATATTCATTGTTTCAAATTTTTTATTTGTACACATCACAGGTGGTGGATATTGTTATAACCAGTTACAATAGTGCTTCAAATATAGCATGAGGAAAAAATAACAATGTCCGAATGGTGTACCATAGACAGAGACAGGGATTAAGCAGTGCTGTGCAGTAAGCACTACCCAGGTCGCTGTCCATAGTACTAGGAAGAAGACAAGGGCTGGGAAATTGAAAATGGTGTATGACCTGCTCCCATGGCAGAGAGGACTAAGATATGCAGCTGCTTGGCCACAATGGTGGTGGAGATCAGAGATCTAATCCTGGCATTCAAAATTTTAATTTTCTCCCGTAATCCAACTCCAACTCAGAGTTGATTATTTTAGTTAAGGGGGGGGGGTTGGGGGCAGAGTCCTCACTAAAATAAGTGTTTGGACTGGTAGCAGTTATCAGTGTGCTTTGTGACTGCTACCAGTGGCATTGCCTTTACTTGCCGCATTTGTTCCTGCCACTGTTCTGCATACAGATGTATGGAAGGTGCTGCTATTGACAGCACTGTTCATACATGTGCTATTCAGACCTAGTGCCAGATAATATAAGGGCATTTCTGCATTAAGTTACTAACTCTGATAAAACTCTGCTTCTGGAGTGAAAAGTTAGTTGTTTTGCCCCAATATAGCACAGCATTGCTCCCTGATATTCACTGCACTTTTGTTGTTTTTAGTATTCATCCTATGAATTCCCATATGCTTTTCTATTAAGCGGGTTAAAATTTTACTGCTGACTATGGAATAACATTGCATTTTATTTGATGTACAAGTGGCAAGTACACAAATCTGCAATAGTACAATTAATAACAGGGAGCAATGCTACAATAGATTAATGCAGAAAACAACTAACATTTCTTTCTAAAATGTCACTATAAATGGGCTCCCATTGTCTGCTTACTTTTTTTCACTGGCTGTTGGACAGGGGGACTGGGCACCTAGTGTTAGAATAGAGGGCTGGCAGCACT
Source organism: Neoceratodus forsteri (assembly GCA_016271365.2). Taxonomy (NCBI): domain Eukaryota; kingdom Metazoa; phylum Chordata; order Ceratodontiformes; family Ceratodontidae; genus Neoceratodus; species Neoceratodus forsteri. Next base: position 707,652,061 of record CM028135.1, on the reverse strand, counting down.
TGGGTTTGGCTGTCATTGTTTGCTTACTTTTTTTCATTTACTGTCTGACTCTAGGTTTAGGGACTTGGTGTTAGAATTGGGGAAGTCTGGTGGCAACAGGATTTTGCAGCAAGTGGCTACTTGCTTTCATCTTAGTTTACCACCCTACCCCATAACTGGGCACCAGTGTTGGGGGCAGTGAGTGGCACTGTGGCTTGGCTCCTGGTGACTGCCTAGTTGCCTGAATCAGGAGTCACCCAGCCTACCATGCCCACCAAACCAGAACTACATTGCCGTTGCTTGCAAGCTGCAGCACAGAAGCCCCCCAACCCAGCAGTATAGCTAGCCTTAAAAGAGCTGTACTATGCTGTGCTTTTTTCTCATAAAATACTAGAGCACAGTCTGGTCAGTAATGAGAGAGTGCAGCACCAGCTAGCCACCCTGCCCAGCCAGTAGCTGCAGCACAGAGTCAGACCCTCAAGAAAAAGTTCTGCCAGCAGCAAAAACAGCCAAGAAAGAAACTGCCTATAGAACCAGAGTGACAGGGGTTTGACTGCTTGTGCCTTTTCTTTAAGATGAGTGGATGGGTTTATTTGAAAATGTTTCAGTACTATGGGGAGAGACTCAAAAAAGTGAATGCATGGCCCTCAATCTCCTGGCTTGCCACTGCAGGTGGCCAGTCCATTAAGGACCATTTTGGTAGGTGGATACCTGCTGTAAAGGGTTGGGATGGCCATTTATTCTTGTTTGGGTAATAGAGAAGGCTTTACTTCTCCTGCCCTGGGGGAATAGCTTTGCTTTTCCTAATGGAGGGTCCTGATTCTCCTGGCTTGGGAGGATGAGGATGGCCCTGCTTCTTTTGGCTTGAGGAAGGGTATCTCCCTATTTTTCCTGGCTTTGGGGTGGTCCTGCTTTTCTTGGCTTGGGGAGTGTCCCGATCTTCTGAGTCATGTGACCCAGCTTCTCCTACCAGAGAAAGCAAGGGGCAGGGCCATTCCCCACCTCCCCAAGCCAGGAGATGCAAAGCCATCCATCCCAAGCCAAGAGAAGCTGGGCAATCCGTACCCCTACCCCCAAGACAGGAGAAGCAGGGCCATCCCCTGTAAAAAAAAATTAATTTGCATTTTTATTTTTAGAACCCTAACATGCATCATTAGTTCAAATACTCCAAGAAGCAAGCATGAATATGCACATATGCTTTCCATTCCAGTTTCAATAGGTGTCCTGGCTTCCAACCGTAGTGCCTAGCCAGTGCCCTGGTAACCAACGGAAGCAGGAGCTGCCACTGTTGCTAGATTTACATGCTGTGAAACTTGATCAAATAGAAATAAAAAATGTAAATTTGAAGCTGGGCATTGGACAGAAAAATTAAATGAAAGAGGTGAGGAATTTGCAAAAAACTTTGCAAAAACACAATGGGCAGGATTTACAAAGCCTGTGAATTTCCCGCAGCTGCAGGTAAACTGCTGCACAAGTGGGTTGTGACTTGCAGAGCCGCAGGTCACCCGCAGCAGCGGGTCTTCACAAAGCTAGAGCCAGATTACGACGGGCTCCATGGGTTATGGCCACTTGCAGGTGGTGTTGCCTAGGAGATGGCCACAGCTGTGGGAATGTGCTATGGCTGGTGGAAGCAGCCATAACACCCTCAGCAACTGCTGTGGCTGTGAATCACACCCACCACAGCTTTGGGCGATTACAGTCCACAACAGCAGTTGCAGAGTAGGACTTAGGATTCGGCAGCTTTGCGAATCCTGCCCAATGTCTTTATGGTACTGAAGAAGACAATAAAATGTCAATGTTTATGTATAAAAAGCACACAAGAAGGCTGAAGCTTAATGACCAGCATAATCAAAGGTTAAGACTCAAATGCATTGCAAGGAAATCTGAGAACAAGGGGAGCTGAAACCATTAAAGTACCAGCAAAGGCACACAACTGCATTAACTATCTAATTATTATAAATAACTCAGTTTTAAAGACACATTTTGCAGGAAATCAACACATATACTACAGAATCAGGTAAATATGCTAGAGTACAGTAAAAGAAGTGCCACTGAAAATAAATAATCTTTTCATTGTTTATGGAAGTTAGCTGTTCCATAGCTATTTATCTTACATGCTCTTGAAATAATGAATGTGTTTCAACAGAAATTACAGCCATTACTGCCTTAAGCTCTTTTAAGAGGCACAATTATTTAAGGGGCTCTAGAAACAGTGCTACTTACTGCAGGCAGGGTAGAAGGATACAGCTGTTTACCAAGTTGGATTCTAATGACAACATGTTTCCTGTACTGACAGAAGCACTACAAGATTGGGGAGGAGAGGTGATTCTCCAGAGCATTTGTTTTTTAATCCCTAGGCTGCTGAAAGAACTAGAATGGATCTATTGGATTGAGCTCTGAATAGATGGTTAGTCTGCAGCACTGCAAGGGTTAAATTGAAGGGCTACAAAGAGGTGGGAAGATCATTAGAAAACTCCAAAGGAAATGTTCTACTGTCTGAATCCTGTAGCTCATTTTTAGAGCTGATGCAATAGGGCTGCAGGCTCTGCCTATGAGTAGCCCTAACAAAAGTAGGGAAATCTGGTGTTGGGGTTCCCAGCCCAGACACCCATCCACACCCTGCAGGCAGCAACAGGAAAACCATTACTGTTTCTCCTCTCCTGTGTCTTCACAAATCAGTTATGGGGTGTACCTTGGGGTTGTTAACCCTAACACTCATCCCATTCTCATATACTTTACAAATCTCAGCTCATTTACTAATGGAATGGGGTAAGCATTAGGGTTAACAACCCCAAGGTACACACCAAGCCTGATCTGTGAAGACACAGGATAGGTGAAACCACAATGGCTTTTCCTGTTGCTGCCTGAAGGGTGGGGGTGGGGTTTTAGGGTTGGAAACTCTAACACCACATTTCCCTACTTTTGTCGCTTTAATCCTAACTGGTGCATTAATAAAGATTTTTTGCAATTAATACTGTATATACTGGTATATACAGTACATAATCCCTTAACTCAAGTTATTGATGGACTTATTGTTTGTTAAAGTTGCAATGCTATCCTATGGAATTTTCATTCTTTCATTTTATAGATTTTTATATGGCCCCTACATTTTTGAAGGTACTACATGTTAGTGTTGTAATACTCATTGAGACCTTTTTTCAATACATAGATTCTCCCTAACTCCATAGAGTGAAGTCGTTATGGCTTGTTAAACTTAAAAAGTAATGCTATGGGACTTTTCATTTTTAATCTTTTTTTTTAAATGGCACCAACATTGTTGGGGGTTATTATGTGTTAGTGTTGTAGTACCCATTGAGACCCACTTTTTTTCATAAAAATATTGTCCCTTGACTCCAAAGATTGGCAGACTTATAGCTTATTAAAGTTGCAATGTTATCCTATGGAACTGTAAGTTTTACATTTCTATGTTTTTATATGGCCCCGAATTGTTTTGTAGGGTATTATGTGTAACTGTTGTAGTACACATTAATATCTTTTGTTTTGATATATAGATTGTCCCTTAATTGCAAATAATGATGGATTTATGGTTTCTTAAATTTGAAATGTGGAAAAAAACCTAAGCCTAAATTCTTTTTTCGTCTGAAGGAAATTTTTTATGTGCGATTGTGCCGTTTTCATGAAAAGAGATTCTTTCATTTGAAAAATAATGTGAAAAAAATGAACTCCAAGTTCTATTTTCGCATGAAGGAATCTTTATTCATGAGATTATGTCATTCTCACAAAAAAGATTACTTCATAAAAAAAAGAATGTAAAAAAAAAAAAACAAAGTCTAACCTTTTCTTGCATACAAAGGTAATCTTGTTTCATATGGCCCTATTATTGTTTCATATAGCCATACAAAAAAAGAAAATTGTCTCACAAGAAGATATTTTAAAAATGTATTAAAAACACATTGCTGGGTCATTTTTCTAAAGCTAACTGTAGAATCCAGTGAAAGCAATCCTGATTAGTAAGATACATGTATTGTGTGTTTCCATGAAATTATTTGTATGGGTTTTCAGAAAAGTGTTTTTTTTAATACAGAAACAAGATGGTGGCCATATGAAGAAAATAATTTGTTCTCGTGAAACAAGATTACCCTCCATATGAAACAGAATCTTATTTTGCATAGCCAAATTCATTTTTTTTTCTATGAAACAGCTATCCAAAAGAACATACTGAGCATGCTTGGAACTAACATTTCAAATCCTTATAACTCTGGAATGGATTAATATTTGTTCACCAAATCAATAAAAGACATCACTCTGGGCCATGCCCTTTCTACCCTCAAAATTGCTTTACAAAATTCCGAACCATCTGGGTGCTAGGTGATGACAAAAAAAAAAAGGAACAAATTAACAGATTTGTCACTGTTTTCGCTATCCAGATCTCGGAATCTGCACATCTGACTGGAACAAAATGTGGCACATCTAGAGACCCTACTGCAGAGGCCATAGGGTAAACTAAATAAGGTGCAGTTGGAGTTCAGGCAGTATCACAGTACCACAGCTGCTCTAGTTAAGGTGGTGAGTGATGTGCAGGTGACCCTGGACAGGAGGACATCAGTAGGTGCAATATATATACATCTATCCAATATGTTTTATTTCTTGGACCATGATGTCCACCTGACCAGGGTGGCCTCACTGGGAATGGCAGGTAATAGATTGAAATGGCTTAGTTCCTACCTAAAGGGACGTTCACAGTTGGTGCATATTGGGAATTTTGTTTCAGGATTGGTACCTTTTGTATTGGTGTCCACTATTGTTTCATATTAGGCCCTCTCTTGTTTAATATTTATGTAAACAATCTATGTTTCTCAGATCCATCCATTATGTTTCATCTGTATGCAGATGATAAAATCAATTCTACATCTGATGTTATCGACAAAAAATTCAAGATAAAATGCAGAAGGCATTTAATGGTTTACAAGTTTTTTTGAGCACTGTAAATTAGTGTTTAATTCTAAAAAAACACAAACTGTGTTGTTTTTGTGTTCTAACAACAGGCCCGAGAAATCATTATTAAATGTGGTTACCCTTGGGGGATCCCCAAAACAACAGGTTCAGTCATATAAGTATTTGGGTCTATGGTTTAACAGCTCCCTTAAGTGGGATGTACATATAGATAAAATGATGACAAATGTGGGAAGAAGATTAGGAGCCTTATGTAGGGAAAAATCATGTTTGTCATTAGAAAAAAAAGTGCGTGGTCAGCTCCATGATAATACCAGTTTTTGACTACGGGAACATCTTGTATGCAGGAGGGATCAAGGGGGACTTGGCAAAACTGGACATCTGTTACGGCAGGCTCACCAGGTTTATCCTTGGTGCCCCATATTTAACCCATAAATGTGAGCTATATGATAGTTTGGGATGGCAAAAACTGAGTGACAGAAACCATGAATGTCTAATTGCTTTCATACATTAGGGGCTGGGAGGTAAACGTCCATCATATATATCTACTCACCTAGTATATAGAGAAAAGAACATTTTTTTTTATGTTCAGCAGCGGGTGCTGTATAGACTTGGAAATCCCTAGATATAACTTGAAGATAGGGGACCCAATTTTCAAAGGGCTTAGATGGACACTGGGGGTTGTGTCCAAAGAGTTTGATGCAAGAGGTGACTTGTATCACAACTTGTGTCAAACACAGTTTTCAAAGACAGCCTGCATCCACTTTAGATGTAGCTGCACCAAAGCCCCCTTGTCCCACAAGTTGCTCAATCAACAGGTATGCCAGGATGCAAGGGGCCTTGCGCCATGGTGAGGCTGAAATATCCCCTTATCTGGGATTTTCAAAGCCTCAACATGCACACAGCAGGGGCGGCATTTAGACCAGCCATGAAGTAGTCTAACTGTGTTGCATCAGTGAAGTGCAGTAGTGCAGGGAGTGGGAGGTGCTCACTAGGGTCATCAGAGGTGGCAGGTGGGGTGTTGGGGCAAATTTGGCTATCCCCAGTATTGATATGGCATCTGATTGGGTGCCATGACATGTGTGGCAATAATATTACAAGGGGTAACAGCAGCCACCCTTGATATATTCTCATCCCTAGGACTGTACTGCCCCCCCAACATGCATGATCCCCTTGTGTCATATGTGGAATGGACCCCCCATGCTCCCCGATCACCCAGAATGTGATAGAAAATGCCCTGGTCCAATCACACCCACCCCCAATGACCCCGGCAACTGGCATCATAGTCTCTGGTGATCTAGTGGAGCTCTTACCCTCCCTATCCCATCTGGCATTGCTCAACCACCTCACTCTCCCATACACACACTCTCCCCATCATGCTTCTGCAACTGGCACAGCCCTCCATGCACCCCCATGGCCAGCCGTAGAATGCGATCTATGCATACTGTGCAATTTACAGTAGAAAGTGTTCAGCACATGATCCCTGTGATTGTATTCTGCCGCTGGCCCTGGGGGTGTGTGGAGGGCTGTGCCAGTCACAGGATCCAGGAGCCAGACAATATAGCAGTTAATCAGTTGTCCAATGCCTGCAGCACTTTTCATTACCTATCGTTATTATGGTGCAATGGAACCCAAAACAGGACATATTTGTGGTGTGGTATTTCACAGCATTTTCAACACTTCCCTATTTGTACTGCAGACACATTATTGCAATTGCAAATGGAAGGCATCTGAATAGTTAACTAAACCCTGTTATGCAACCACTCCTGTTTGGCTTTGTCTTTGCCCCTTGTGCTGCCATACCCATTGACCAGTATCCTGTGCTATGTTCTTCCCTAGAGATCCATGCCCTTCCGTCTTAATCTGAGGCTCTACCATGTCACCAAGTGGATTGGTAAGGAGATCTACAGTATATCTGGCAGAGCCATTTCATTGTAGGGGCATGTGCTGGACCTTTGCCATCCTCAATACTGTGATGGTTGTACATTGCACCAGATGAGGGGATGGGGCGGCACAGCATGCCTGTGGTGAATCCTGCAGATGTGGCCAACTCTGTGGTGCATCTTGCAGTCTGCAGCAAACCCTGGTCTTAGGCATGGGGACCCTGCATATTGCAAAATCTGGCACAAGGTTTCTAGTGCAATTGGGGTTTGCTGCAACCCTTAAAGGAACATAAGTTGTGTCTCTCTAAGGGGTCTTTGAAAATTGGGCCCAGGGCATGATTCTGTCTATTATGTAGGCATCTTGGGATGGAACAGTATTCCATGTAAATTAAGGACATCAATTGGGAAGAATACTTGGAAGGGGATAAAAACTTGGTTAGATAATACATCACTTAAATCCAGACTATGTTGTATAACATAGCATTAGGACTGTATGTAATTGAGGAGAGCATGCTGTTGGATATTTTACTGTATAACATTTGTGTATTGTCTGATAAACTTTGATTTTGCTCCTAAATGGGTGTCTTATATGTATTGATTGTGCCTTTGTATTAATATATTTGAAATATTGTCTTTCAAATGCACCATGGACCTCATTGTAAATGAGTTGCTGGCTCAATCGAGTAAATCCTGATTCATAAGATTTTATGAATAAAATATTTTACTAACTACTACTGCTACTACTCTTGCAAAATTTCATGCAAATCCTTTAAATAGGGGCGAAGCTATTATATGGGGTTTAACGTTAAACAACCTACATAACCCCAACTATAGTGGCCCTACCGTGCCACTATAATGTAAAACGTAACTCAGCCTAATGTGTGGGCATGGTGATTTGCATATATTGACCATGATACATTTGATTGTATTGGGGAGCTGTGTAATCTTGTGCTACTGTGAAACTTGGCATTGCTGTCTGTGCACATTTTATGTAAACTTTGCCCCTGTGATTTTGTATTTAGATTTTTCCTTGTAAAATAATTAACTGCTTTGGGGACGTGGCTTAATGCTGAACTAACATGGATGCTTAGTTCAGAATCTCTGTGACCCACCTGTTTAAATATCCTTAAAAACCCATTACAGGCAGCGTTAATGTTTAACACAAATACCTGGTCTAGCAGAAGAAGCTCTGGTGCACATCATACGCTACCCAGTTTTCGGATTGAAGCAAGTACAGCCGAGCAGAAAGCTCAGTTGTGACTCAGGCCCAGCAACATGCTAGCAGCATGGAAACAATAATTCAAGGCAACATGGATCCCTTGAACATTCAGGCTATGTTCTCGCAGCCCGTGGCAAAAATGGACCAGGTCACCATGGCATCAAACTTAACTACAACCCCCATCAAGAATATTGAAACACAGGTGTTTCAAACTGAAAGGAGAATCAGGGCAAACAAGGTGGCAATTAATGAGATCAATGCCATCAGGAGGGAGAAATAAGCTACAATCCAGTACCTCCTCAATAAAGTAGAGGACCTAGAGAACTGGAGTCATCAGAACAATCTCCGGTTCCTAGGCTTTTCTGAAGAAGCAGAGAAAAATGATGTGTCCACCTTCCTACAGGCATCTCGATTGGACAGTTCCATGTCATAATAGCGGTCGCAAAACAGTGATCGCTATTATGGCAAGTGTATATCGCTGAAAAGCAAATCAGCGATATACACTTGCCGGCAACCCAACATCCAGAAAAACAAAAAGTGTTTTTTCGGGGGGGGGCCCCTGATTTTGGATTCTCAACTCCAGGGGGTGCATGTCAGGGAGGGGGCACAGTCTGGATTTAAAAAAAAATTAAGCCCTGCAACTGTAGGCAGTGGCAAAATGTCCATGCTCTCGGTCCCCAGCCCGAACCCAGTACCTGCTGAGCCACAGCTAGCCACCCACACCACCACACCACATGGCTAGCTTGGCAGCAGCAGGCACACCAGTCCCCTAAGACCCCTTCCCTGTCACTCCCCTTCCCCTCGCTATTCCCCCTTTTGGTCACCCTCCCCTACACTCGCTTTGGCGTAGGGTCACTACCCTTGCAGGGTAGCCCAAAATGATAGCTCCGAAACTGAGTCTCTATTTTTGTAGTCGCTCATTTTCAGTCACTGTCACCACTGGATACCCTACCGGTCTTACTGCAAATGCACAGCCGGGCCCCCTTGCAAATAGAGCGGGCTCACCATATGTTGGCACTGAGGCCCAGGGCCGGGGAAAGACCCAGAATCCTGTTGCCCAGATTTTTAGACTACAGGCAGAAGGACTTGATTTTAAATGCAGCCCACAATAAAGGTCAACTGTTCTGGCAGAACTGGAAAATCTTTATTTTCCAGGATTACTCCAAGGAGTTGGCGAACAGATGCAAGGCTTACTCTGAGGCCTGAAGGCACAAGTATTGACTTGGAGTTTCCATCTCCCTGAGGTACCTGTCTGTCATAAGAATTATACAGAATGGATTCCCTGTGAATTTTTAAACTCTGGAACACTTTATGGACTTTCTCTAAAATACATGACCACAGGAGATAAGGTGCCCGGGGACTCTGGTCGGCAAGCAGCTTGAGTATGAAGTGATGCCCCCAAACCCCAGAACTGCAACATAGCACCAGGAGAGAGGAAAATTCCAGGCCAATGTCAAGGCGAGATGGTCGCTCCCCAACAGAATTGGAAGAGACATGCCCCTAAGCAACATGAGAGGAGAGAGCACCCGAACACAAGAACTGGACCCCGGATCCCCAGAGGGAGAGAACCGCAGCACAAGAGCAGCTTTGGAGAGGACCAGAGATCATCCTACAACAGATTTGTGGTCCTTTGCTCACCCACTCCGGACCATCTGTTTTCAGTCCCAGACTTTGTGGATACAGCAGTGGCCCACCCTGACCCCACAGAACAGCAACCCGGTACTTGGGCAGAGAGGGTAACAGCATCATTACCCACCACAGCAGCAGAAGTGGAGACCTATGGCCCAGACAGGGCCCCCTTGGACATCCCGCCAACACAAACAGACGTCCTGGCAGATTGAAATGCTGAATCCACTGCAGAACTGGACAGCACAGTCAGATAAGTGTCTTATCTTCTCAGTGGGTTTTTGGGCATGGGGGAAGGGAGGTTATTAGGGTGTAGAAGAAGTGACAGAGCTACTGTGTAGCATTGAGGATCCTGCTTGACGGTGGCCTGGGGCAGTGATAGGACATGTTTCCCCTCCCTGGTCCCCCCCCCCATTTCTCTTGCATGCCTAGTCACCACCCCAGAAGTCTCCCACAGAAGCGTAATGGTGTATGGCCTGGACTGTAGAACCATGCTGAGTGACATGGACATCTATAATGAATGTTAAATGGTTACGTAGCATTAGTTAGTTGAAGAGACTACATAGGTCGAGTTTAAGTAGCCATCTGCGCACTCATGCATGGTACCTGTTGTGTAGTATGGAAATCTGTTCATAAATGAGGGGATAGTACCCCTAGTTTAGGAAAGGAGCAAGTCCTGGTTTTGTTTTAAGGTCTCCCACATGATCCCCCATAAAATCCAATCCCCCCTCTTCTCTTCCTTCATCCAGCTGTCCCTACATGGAGTTGAAATGCAGAGAGGCACCAAAGAAGAACTCTGCTTGTAGGGATAGGAGTGCATCTGAATAGTAAGGTGGGGTGGGGACCAGTGCATACCCACAAGCTCGGACTCATACTGAGCGACCACCTGAGCTGCAAGAGGCTAAACCCATATAATAGTTGAGAAATTGGGTATGGCACTGCTTGGGGCAACCCCCTTCAGTGGTAGCAACCCCCTGACAAGTATACATCAGCTTGAGGAGATACAGCTAACCTTGCAGCCTCTGTTCCCTTCTCCTCCCACCCCAGCATGTCCTCTAAAAATGTTAGTAAAAAGATAGTGAGCACCAGACTGATCTCCCTCCTCCTTCTCCCCCCTCAGTACAGGGGAAGGAGGGTCCCCTTATATTTTATCCACAAGACAGCTGGAGAGACAGCAGGAGGAGATTCCATGCTAATCAGAAGCATTCCTCCACCTAAGAACTTAACCCACTCCTTGTACCTACCCCCTCAAGGGCTGACCCCTATGTGGAGAGTGCATAACAGGGAACAGAATACAAGGTTTCAAGCCACTTTACATGTAACTGCCATTAAGGTGGATGAGTTGTACACAGCAGACCCTCCCCATTAACACCTTCAGCTCCACAAACTTTCTGGCAAGAAAGGATTGGTTCTTAAGTTGGAGTGAAGGAATAACAAAGGACATTCCCCCCCCCCCACGTAAAGAGAGAGGGCATGCTCTGGGCAACTTTGGTTGCCGGGGAATGTTCTCCTCTACACCTTGATGGCGACACAGCCCCAACCTCGAAAAAAGTAGTAGCCATCCTGGTGCATAAGAGACTAGGGTGGTTCCCCATTAGTAAAGAGCGGGATGGGCAGGATAGGTGGGTCCTAGTACTGATGGATATACCCCAAGGACCGATGCTACTGGGGAATGTGTATGGGCCTAACATAGAAGATCCATCACTCTTTCATGAAATCACCCAGAAAATAAGTACCCTTGCCCCCACACCTACTCCAATCCTTTTGGGTGGAGACTTTATCCTCACCTTGGACTCCAGGATGGACAGGCGTTCTGGCTGGGCAGAACCTCATAGCAGAGGAACCACAGCCCTAGTCCAGCTAATGAAGGACATGGGCCTGGTGGACACCTGGAGGATCTTTCACCCACAGGATAGGGATCATTCTTTCTACTCCCCAGTGCATGGGTCCCACAGTCATTGGGACTTCTGGCTGACATCCCCTCAGGTGACCCAAGCATCTTTGGGCTCCACGATAGTCGGTATGATAATATCCGATCATGCCCCTGTACAACTGCATCTTCTCCAGGGTCCCCCACCACAGGTTTCACCACCCTTGAGGCTGGACCCACTTCTCCATAGGGTCCTGGAATTTGTAGAGCGGGCTCAAAAAACAGCCACCCTGTTTTTCCAAGAGAACCCCACTGGAGATACAACACCAGGGAACACCTGGGAGGCATTCAAGGCCACCCTGAGAGGAGGGATAATGGGATACACAGAGGCAAAGAGGCAGGTGAGAGAGAAACAGCAGATCATGAAAAGGAGCTTGCTTCCAATGAACTAGCTTTCAAGTCCACCCTGCAGGCAGACCATCATTCCTCCCTGGGGTAGAAACATCTGGGGATACAGATGGACATTAACGACATTCCTGCAAGGAAAGTGGAGAGTTCCAGTTTTAGTCTGAAACATAAGTATCGGTAGACAGGGGATAAGGGGGGAAAAGTCCTGGTCTATAGGTTTAGAAAGCAGCAGGCTGAAAGGTTTATATCCAGCCTACAGAATGACAGTGGACATATCCAAACCCGAGCACAAGAGGTAAGTAGAATAATGAAGAATTTCTATCGTACCCTGTATTCCTAATTGCAAGTTCCTAATCCTAAAGAGGAAGGGTAATTTTTATTCCCACTAGACATACTCCACCTCAGTTCCCATCAGGTTGCCCAGTTGGACAACCCCATAACAGAAGAAGAGGTCAGGGAAGCGATAAGTACACGTAAGTCAGGTAAGGCCCTGGGGGGGGGGCAAGTTAACAGTGGATCTTTGGCAACATTTGTCTCAGATGATCACCTCCCCACTGAGCTTAGTATACTCTGAAGCATTAGAAGTAGGTCACTTCCTACCCACCCTTAGAGACATGGTGATAAAAATCCTTCCAAAGAAAGGGAAAGACCCCAATCTCCTGGCCGGTTACAGGCCCATATCCTTAATTAACGTGGACAGCCAAATTTTTGCAAAAATAATAGCCCTTCAGCTGATCCCATGCTACCCCAACTGATACACCCCTCACAGGTGGGATTTGTACCCAGATGCTACAGTGCAGACCACATCAGATCCTTAAGTAATATCTCCGCAGTAGCCAAATCCCTGTCTACCCCCTCTGCCATGTTGGCTTTAGATTTTGAGAAGGCATTCAATTCCATAGAATGGAATTGTCTGTAATCAGTGCTGACCCATATGGGTTTTGGGGAAAGGTTCCTGGCCTGGATCAGCACCTTGTACTTTGCCCCAAGAGCTAGGATTAGTACTAACTCCCTTCTATCAGACCCATTCCCACTGGGCAGAGGTACCCAACAAGGGTGCCCACTGTCCCCACTCCTCTTTGTGCTCATGGTACAGCCACTAGCTGTGGCTATTAGACAACACCCAGAGATACAAGAAATCTCCATATGACAAAAAGAATATACTACACTCATGTATGCAGATGACCTCCTGGTCCACTTGGCAGATGTCAACGTTTCAATATGAATGCTATTAGATTTGCTAGGCCGCTTCATGCACATATCCGGACTTAAAGTCAGCCAGAGTAAAACAGAGATAATGCCACTGAACACGACATGCAAGGAGATGTTTGTCTGAGTTGGGTGAAGGGAACTGTTATCTGTGCAGTTAGCTAGGTGAAGAAGGGAACCGTGAATTAGGGGGAGTGGCTTAGGCAGCAGGAAGCCAGGTGTTTGGATTCAAAACTGACCTAGATAGCTTTTGGCAGAAAACAGTAAGAGGAAGGAGGTGCTGTTAGAACTTTACTACTGTACTGGGACTATATAGCCCTCCCTCCCTTCCACCCCCCATCCTTTGCCAGTTCCACTTTTATAGGCACAGGATTTGACTGATAATAGGAACTTCCTGTTTGGGAGCAGGAAGGGAATGATCACAGTGGCACAAAAGACTCACCGTCCTAGAAGGAAAAGAGTAGCTCTCCATCCTCCACAGCTGCTGGAGGTCTGATTCTGAGCAAGTAAGAAGGAGGCTACTGAGGAATAAAGGAACTTCCTGTCCCAGAACAGGAAGAGCAGGAGCTTTAAGGGCATGGAGGTAGTAGGAAAGTAGGGAATAAATAAATAAATAAAAATAAACAGAGAGAGGAAAGTGTAAGCATACAAAACAAAAGTTGAGAGGCCACAAATAAGACATGAATGGAGTGGTGCAGTGCAGTGGCTGTGGAGCAGCAGTCTTCCAGGAGACCTTCTGAAGGATGCGGTGTTGTCCCATCTGCAGACACATCTCTGGGCTGTGGCAGGAGGTTGCTTGTCTCTAGACTGAGTTGGCCAGGATTCTGGGGACCTCCTCTCCCACCCAGGGACCACCAGGGCCACCACCGCTGCCTCAGAGGTTGCCAAAAAAGAGGAGCGTTTGGACCATAGTGGGCTCAGGGAGGTTGAGGGTGGTGGAACAGAGATGCATCCCTCCAGTTGTACCTCTCCAAAATTCATATGCTGTTCTGCTAGAGTGTGGTTCCTGTATGGCAGCACCCACAGTGGAGACCAAGGAGGATACTGGGAACCTCCACAAAGGAGATCCACAGGAGGGTGGCATGGGACCCCACAGGGGAAGGAAACAACTCCTGGTGGGGGACTCCATTGTTAGGAAGGTAGAACTGGGGGAGGGGGGTGGAAGGCAAGATGCCTGCCTGGCACCATGGCTTGGAGGGAAAGGGAGAAAATCCTCAGGATCGTGGGAGCAGCTGCAAGGAGGAGGGAGCTGGATGTCATTGTCCACCTAGGGACAAATGACCTGGCTGGAAAAGGGACCAGAGCAGTGCAGAAGGAGTTTGTGAAGCTGGGAAGGGGCCTTAGACAAATATCACGCATGGTAACCTTCTCGGAGGTGCTGCCTGTCTATGGCATGGGTGAGGCTAGGGTGCTCTGCACCATGGGATTCAATCAATAGTTGAAAAACTGGTGCAGAGCTCAGGGTTTTGGCCTCACTGGGGACTGGGGGTCCACCTGGAGGGATGCAGGCCTATACTAGTATGATGGTCTGCATCTGTCCAGGAGGGGAACCAGGATCCTAGGTGATAGGTTTAAATGCTTCATTGGCAAGCATTGAAACTAGCCAAGGGGGAGGCACTGAAAAGGAGCAGAGAAATTCTAGCTCCCACCCCCAAAAAAATCAGGGTAGTTAGTGAGGCAAACACCGAGAAAGAGAAGTCAAAGGGAAGAAAGGGCAGGGGTAAAAGGAGACAAAGGCAGTAATGACAGGGATAGGGCAAAAAGGGGTAAAGCCATCAAAAAATGGAGGGTAATGAGTACCAATGCCCATAGTCTAGGTAAGAAGCTCCCTGAACTGGTGGTCTTGATGGAAGAGGGATGCCTGGATATCATGGCGGTCACAGAAACATGGTACACAGAGAACCATGGCTGGGATGTCAACATTCCAGGGTACACAATCTACAGGAGGGACAGGGAGGGTAGAAAAGGAGGAGGAGTAGCTCTCTGTGTAAGGGAAGGGATCAAAGCAACATAATTAAAGAGTAAACAAGGGGGCGAGGAGGCACTGTGGTTTACCCTGGAGACCGGAAATGGCACCACAATCTGCACGGGGGTTGTATACAGACCCCCATCTCAGGAGAGGAAATGGAAAAGGAAATGATAGAAGGTATCTTTAGGATGGCAGAAAAAGGGGAGATATTGTTGATGGGGGACCAGAATATGCCAGATGTTAACTGGAGCACCTTTGCTGCAGTCACATCCAAGACCAGTTTCATTCTCAAAGCCCTACAGAGGTCATGCCACAGACAGCAAGTGTTGGAACCCATTCGGGAGGGAGCAATCTTAGATCCAGTACTCTCAAATGGAGACAGAGAGATTATCTCAAATCTAGAAGTGGGTAGCGATCTGGGAACAAGGGACCACCAATCAGTGTGGTTCACGATAAACGCAGCCACAGAGTCAAGCCATACAAAAGTGAAGGTACTGGACTTTAGGTGGGCTGACTTAGTTAAAATGGGAGAGTGCCTCAAAAAATAACTAGCAAACAGGCAAGAATGACAGGTAGAGGAACAATGGGGAAACATCAAAACTGCCATCACAGAGGCAACAAGCCTATGTGTAAAACAAATAAACAAATCAAAATGAAAGAAAAAACACTATGGTTCTCAAAAGAGGTGGCGGGGAAGATTAGGGAGAAAAAGACAGCATTCAGAATGTATAAGGAAACACAGAAGGAGCAGAACAGAGAACTGTACCAGTTAAAGCAGAAGGAAGTAGGGAAGGCAGTCAGAATGGCAAAGGCCCAAACCGAGGAAAAGATAGCCAACTCAGTTAAGAAGGGGGATAAAACCTTTTATAGGTACATTCGGGAGTGAAGAAAGACCAAGGGAGGAATAGTGAGGCTTAATAAAGGGGAGGGTGAGTGGGCAGACAGGGACAGTGAAAAGGCAGGGATACTGAACAAATACTTCTGCTCAGTATTAACCAAAGGAGAGGACAGGAAGGTTCCTAATCCAATTAATAGAAGTACTCTGGATAGGGGGGTCGATACCAGTCCTTTCACAGAAGAAAGGGTTCTGAAAAAACTCCTAAAACTGAAGGTAGACAAAGCAATGGGGCCTGATGGGATTCACCCCAGAATTCTAAAAGAACTAAGAGGAGAACTAGTGACACCACTGATTCCCCTTTTTAACAAATCATGGGAGGATCGTGTGGTACCTAACGACTGGAGGACGGTGGATTTTATTCCCCTTCACAAAAGTGGTATCAAAGCAGAGGCAGGAAACTACAGACTTGTTAGCTTGATCTCAGTGGTAGGGGAAATAGTAAACGGAGTACACTCCAAAGAAAGGGGAATTATTAGAGGGGTACTGCAGGGTTCAGTACAGGGTCCAGTCCTTTTTAATGTCTTTATAAGTGACATTGCAGAGGGACTGGAAGGAAAAGTATGCCTCTTTGCAGATCTGTAACAGGCTTGATACACAAAGGGGGTGAAAAGGATGAGAAGGGACTTGGCAAGGTTGGAGGAATGGCCAGAATCATGGCAGCTTTGATTCAATGCAAAGAAGTGCAAAGTAATGTGCCTGGGAGTCAAAACCCAGCAGAAGAGCATGCAATGGGGGGTGAGGTATTAACAACAACAAAAATGGAAAGGAACCTCGGATAGTCATATCAGATGATCTAAAGATAAGCAAGCAATGTGAAAAGGCAGGAAGGATGGCTGGGGGGATACTGGGGTGTATAGAAAGAGGCATCACCAGTAGAAAACAGGAAATTGTTATCCCTCTGTACAGACAGTTGGTGAGATCCCATCTGGAGTACTGCATGCAGTTTTGGAGAAACCATCTCCGCAAGGACATAGACAGAATGTAGGCAGTCCAGAGGAGGGCAATGAAAATGGTGCTGGATCTGCAACAGAAGCCATACAAAAAGAGACTAAAGGAGCTTAATATGTATACCCTTGAGGAAAGGAGGGAGAGGGGGGACGTGATAGAAACTTTCAAGTATCTCAAGGGACTCAACAAAGTCCAAGAGGTAGTATCTTTCAGAAAAAAGATGTGTAGGAACAAGGGGACACAAAACTGAAGATGGGGGGACGGCTCAGTGGTAATGTGAGGAAGTATTTTTTTCCCAGAGAGTGTGATGGACGCATGGAATAGCTTTCCTGAGAAGGCCATGGGGTCAAAAACAGTGGAGGAATTGAAGAATGCATGGGACAGACATATAGCAATTCTGGTGGGGGTAGGAGGAAGTAGGCTGTTGGTTAACTAGGATCTGCAGCTTATCCAATAGGTAGGGAAATGGGCAGACTAGGTGGGCCAAGCGGTCCTTTTCTGCTGTCAAAGTCTATGTTTCTATGTCATGCTTGCCCCTCATAGACTAAGGTGGACCCCAAGGGGCATAACGTACTTGGACATTTGTTTAGTTAAGGATCCCTCCTGGCTATGGAATCTAAACCCTAAACCTCTCCTCTCAGAGATCAGCACAGAATTGGTCAGATGGAAGCTACTACACCTCACCATAGCAGGGAAAGTAGCCGCCATTAAGATGGTGATCTCACACAAACTGCTATATGTTATTTGCCACCTGGTGTTATACCCCCTCACCCTCAATGGTATGCCCAGATTGATAAGATCATAGACAACTTTATCTGGGAGCGGAAGAAACCCAGTTATAGTCATAACAAACTAACTGTTCACTGGGAGTGGAACTTACCCTGGTTTGAGGGATACACTTTGGCTTACCACATGGCACAAACTGTGCAGTGGTTCTCCCCCATTCCAACACCTCCCCACAATGGCTTCAGATGGAAGAGGCCCAGACAGGACTATTTGGCCTGACTCCATTGCTTTATTAACCCCTCTGCCAGCCTCAAGGAACATCCTACCATTGGACCTTCCCTGATGTACTGGGCCAAAATGCACATCCTTAAAGCTAACCCTGGCCCGTTGAAGTATATCCCTCTATGGGGCAACCGCCTCATTCAGATTGAGAACTAACCCCTCTCTTAGCGCCAATGGACAGGCAAGGGCATAGCACACATTAACCATGCATTAGACTCAATCACCAGTCAGGTGGCCTCCTTTCAGTCCCTTAAGACTCAATTTAACATACCCCAGTCAGACTTCTGGAGATATTTCCAGATGAGGAGCACAGTCCAAACATACCTTGGAAACAACCCAGCACACAGATGCAGTAGCTTGCAAGGATGGCTAGCTCTAAAAGAGGGTGACTATCCAGATATACCCAGATATTAGGTGCAAAATCCTAGCCAATCTCAGGTGTCTAAGGGCAAGTGTGAAGACCTTACAAATCTTGATCAAAGACCAGCAATGGCAAGGGTGCTGGACAACTGCACACAAGTTATACTCAGACCCTAGGAGTCAGCTCATTTAAGATAAAATCCTCCACTCATGGTACAAGATTCCAGAAATACTGTATAAGGCCATTATACTCCCCAATAGCTGTTGCTGGAGATGTGAGTCAAATGTGGGCAACCTCCTTCATATTCTCTAGGCATGCTGTAAACTTAAAACTTTTTGGTCGCAAGTATGGGACCTAGCTACTGATATCACTCACAAACCCATCCCATGCACACCTGATTTTTGGATACTGGGAATCCATCCACTGACACTTGAAGTTTCTGCCTCAGAGAGATGATGGCTCACTCTGCTTGGCATGCAAGCTAAAAGGCTCCTTCTTTGCAAATGGAGGACTGCTAGTGTCCCCAACTTGGCAGAATTACTTAGCTCTCTCACAGCCTTGGCCACCCTGGACAGGATGTCCCAGATGGTGAGCAACAGTATGGCTACCTACTACAAGAGTTGGACCCCTTATATATGGACCCCAAGAAAGGATAGGCTCATCTTACAATAACCTCACTTGCTAAGACCCCTAGAATGGCCCAACCCTCTAGGCAGCACACCGAGAGGCAATCTATGGGACTGATTAACCACACCAGAGTAAAAGCATGCATCACTGTGCTGGTGCCAAGATGCTTTGTGGTTCATATTCTTTTCAGAACAGGACAATAGAGAATTTCTGAGCAAAGAATGGTCACCCAGAACCGGGAAGTTATCTCTTGAGGTTGGCACAAGTGGAAGACCCTGGGTAGGTCCCCTGCTCATTATTATTTGTTAGGCTGTTTGTTTTTTGGCATCCATAAGATCATTGCAAGTGCTGAGTAACATATAGCCAGGAAACCTTTCTCCTGGATAAAGTGTACCGAAGCAATGACCTACAGTTAAGATGTATTTTACCAAGATATTTGTTTCATGGCCTATTCTTCTGTGCTGATGTAAAAAAAAGGAAAACTAATACAAAGTTAAAAAAAAAAAAAAATTAACTGCTTTGGGCTTGTCACGACCACCCAAAACATTGTAGGCACTAACTATGTGCCCTCCTGTGCTCGGATGGGACAATGGCTACACCACAATGATGTATTTTAAACATAAAGAATAAATGACAGGACACTGTGAGTTACAAGGTGATAATTCAATCAAGGGGCTAATGGAACATAGTAATCCATGAGGTGGGTTGTAGCCAGCATTTCAGAATGGATCCATACAGGGTTTCCTAAATACAGTCAAATAACTGTTCTTTTCTTATTGTTTTACATACCTCTCTTTAGGTCAGTTTTTGGATTAGGAGTGGTTTTAAGAGGGTAACGACCTCTGGTCTGCCAAATTCTCTGGAGAGTGCCATAGTAATATAGCAAAACAAATTGGGACTTAGTCTAACAATATAAAATTTGGGGCACAGTTCCCAAATATTGGGTTCCATTGTTTTAAAAATGGAGGTCAGACATGTTGAGTCTCATTTAATCTGGAGAAATATTCTCACTCATAATCAGAGCAAACACTTATGTTGTAGCTATCACTCGGTTCTTTGTAAAGTGTGAGTAAATTAACTTTCTAAACAGTCATACTGGGACTTAGTAGACTGACGCACCAGATGTTTTTGTCCCTTAACTTTACATTACTAACTGGAGAACAACAGAGCCAAGATATTTGTTGTTGTTGTGTTTGGGGTTATCACGAATACTATGTATTGTTATAATGTGTGCTCACAAAAATAGTTTAGAATCCCCTTTATTTTTGAATGTTGAAATCGGATCAAAATGAATTATTAATTTATTCAAACTGTAATGATTGTGATGGGATAGTATTACATGTTTGAATGAGAGGTCCTTACAAGATCACCGCCCCCTGATGAAGCCTTACTGGTGAAGCATTAAGGGTGTTCTGGCCATGGATGTAACTCAAGTTATTACCCTGGATGTTTTGACCTGAGCACTTGAAGTAAAAAATCTGGAAAGCATTATCTTCAGAGTCAAGTGGATATCTTTGATAAGCGTGCTGTGTGGGAGTTCGAAGCTTGGTAGTGCATACCGTGTGTTTGTTGGGTTAGGCAACTCTCTGCTTTGCACCTAGATGAGGTCACTGCTTTGCATGCACATACTACCTGATTCCTCAATGTGTCATTTTGTGCTTCTGTGAAAACTAGCTTTACTGTAAATTTCTTTTTTTTGCATAACTTTTGTTCTGATGTTTTTACATTTATCATATGTGCTCAAAAAAATATTACTAAGGACATTTGTATGGAAATAGGATCCTTTCCCACTATAGATCATGTGCTCTGCTGCATGTGTAGGTCACAAAAGGGATCTACACAGTGCCACCCACCTGGATCAGGGGTCCTTGTCACGGTTTCTGTGGTGATATGTTGTAGGTTTCTGTAGGAACTCAATGTAATCCAGTGTCAATTACTTCAATTTGCTATACAGTAAACTGTGAAATTACACACAGAGTGCTTGATCTTGGTGGCTGGTACTGTAAGCATCAAATGCATTAAGAAGCACTGAGACAGCTAGCCTAGACAAGCCCATATGCCTGTATGGGTATGAGAGAAAGAATATTATAAAAAGTTGTAGCTGTTGCATTCAGTTGCTTACATGTAGGATGTACTGTGCAGTTCTCCTTGAGACAATTAACATGGCAAATACTAGTTTATTCATTAAGTCAGATAAAAGTAAGACAAATATGTGGATTCTATGCTGTGGTACACAGCATCAGGTTCCATACTGACTAAAGATACCAGGACACTGCTATCAGTATCATAATATCTTCATTCACAGCTAGATGCGATGCTTGGAGTATCCTGGTGTCACTGTTTTTAAATACTTAAAATATGCATAACCATCTGTAGGATTGCTAATGAGTCAGCAGATGGCATTGATCACAAATGGTGTTGCGGCTCCACAAGGCCTTTAGCCTGCAGGCTATAGTAAACTGGCATATTGCAATAAAAACATCAAAGTAGCCTTGACTATTTTCGAGTATTCCTCACTGAAGATACTGGTTAACATAAGCTAATCGGACACTAGGCAACAATGTAGATTCATTTTCCTTTTAAAATGTTGAATCTCAAATAGTAACTAAAATACTTGAAACCAGTTTGAAAAATGTATCTGGTTTGATAAAAGTGATTAATCTGGAACATTAGACCTTCATACATAGCATATGTTGAGACCAACCCTGGTCCTTCCTTCCTCCTCCATCCCCTTCCTTAACTCCCAAAGGACCTGAGCATTTTCATCTTAACACTGTGGGCTTTCTCCCTAATGTTGATCTCAACATCTGAGTCTCCCAGCACTCTCCTGTCCTTCTCTGCATTTCTGAGTCTTGGCTCTCCTCCAGAACTCTTGACTCTAGTTTGGCTCTACCAGACTACCACTTTTTCACGCAGGACTGAAACAAATGGGTGGGTGTGCTGCCCTCTATGTCCACCAGAGCCTCTCCTGCACCATTGCTCTAAGGGAGCCAGTACCCTCCTCCCATGAGTTTCTCCTTGCTATATTCTCCTTACCTCCTCCTTACCCATTTTTGTTTGTGTTTTCTATTCCTCCCTAAATCTCCCCTCTTCACTGGTTGATTTTCTCTCTGCTTTACCATCTCCACTCCTCCACCAGTGAATTCATCCTCCTTCTTCTGTAATGCTTTTGTCACCTTGCTACTAACTCTCTTCTTCAAATTCACCACCACTTCTACTCTTTCTTATCCATCGCCCCACCTTCATGTCACTAGTACCACTGTGCCTCCATCTCCAAATACTAGTTTGAATCCCTTCATACCTCTCTTCACTCCTGGCTCCCATCCCTCTGCTTTATACTCACACCACACCAGGGACCCTCATACCTTCTCCCTTCTCCACTCCCACTCTTTGGCTGGACAGTCTGCTGTATCCTATCACCTTCTCTCCCTCCGGAACCTGCACTTTTTCTCTCTCCATCTCTTCCCTTCTTCCCTCTCCTTTAGACACCAGCTAAATCTTCTCCCTGCCCCCCACTCCTGCCAGCCCTCTATCTTACCCTTACCTGTGAGTTCCTACTATCCCTGTGTTTGGCTCTGACCTCTGCCTATACTTAACTCGCGATATGTGAAAACAGCTAAGTAAAACAGCGACCACCAAAGTGGCTAATACAAAACAGCTCGGTCAAATACAGCAAGTTTTGTTTTTGCAGGGGCTTTGCCTCCACAACCCTTCTTATATATATCACCTCAGAGGACACACCTCAGGGAGGATGGCAATTTTCAGTTGCTGTATTTCCTTAGCTGTTTGACTTAGCTTTTTCATAGTAGCTGTTTTTCACTGTCCACCTTATGTGCCATGTGAAACAGCTACAAAAACAGTAAGTCTCCTCCCAGCAGCTACAGTATGAGTATTTTCTACCTACACTGGCACGTTATTGCAATCATTGTTGCTCATTTTCTTTATCTATTTTATTTATTGTTTAAGCGTTTCACCAGGAGAGACATACTGAGCTCAAACAGCTCGTTTAAAAAATGTGTCCTGAGGGGAGGGGGAGATCAGCATATGCTAAGAGAACATAATATAGAATATATACTGTACATTCATATAAGAAAAGTGTTATAGGGGCCGGCCTGGTGGTGCTGAGGGTTGAGGCGCTGGACGCTACACCTCGCGCCACACCGGCGACACAAGTTCAAGAATGGACTTAGGTCGCTGGGGGCTGGCGGGGGAAGGAAGGATTGAGCATCCCATGACAGCTCTCCTTCCTTCGGGGTGGGTTAGGGATATGCGCTGCACTGTAGTGACACCCAGTGGAGGCTGGGTGTTTGGCAGGTACGGGCATTAACATGGGGAAGGAGAGCCAGCAGACGTCTGCACGTTAGTGCATTGACGTCATTGCACGTCAGGCTCTCTAGAGAGGAAAGGAGGAAAAACATCTCCCAAACCTCCTAGATGATGGTCACCATTGCCTGCTTCACCACCTGCTGACTAATAAGGGCAGACTCCACTGTGCAGCTCAATCATTGGGGATAGAGGAGAGGTTGGGAGGATTCCCTCCTTGCCCGCCGAGGAGTAATCCAGGCCGTCAAGGGACCCGAGTTCACGAGTGTGTGGCACTCTAGGAGCAGACTCCAGGGTAGTCGGTAGGGTCGGGAAGCAGAGCACATTGGTGGCTTGAAGGAGTGGAGGTTAGGAGGCAGTAGAGGCATAGAAATAGAAAGTAAAAAAAAAAAAAAGAAAAGAATTATATGGTTACAATGACTGACAGAGGAAGA
This sequence comes from Neoceratodus forsteri, assembly GCA_016271365.2. Classification (NCBI taxonomy): domain Eukaryota; kingdom Metazoa; phylum Chordata; order Ceratodontiformes; family Ceratodontidae; genus Neoceratodus; species Neoceratodus forsteri. The sequence continues at coordinate 707,628,385 of CM028135.1, read as the reverse complement.
ATACAATACATATGTACAGAAAAGATAAGCTAAGTAGTGTAGATATAAATAATATTACAATATTTGCAATAACAGTAATAGGTCAGGTAACAGTGCAGATAAAATAGAAGATGAGGTACTGTAGATACATCCTGACTATAATGCTGTCGGGTTAAATAGCAGAAGAACAAACATGAACAGAACTTGTGTAAACCAAATGGAGTATTAAGAGCAGGAAAACTTCAGATGATGCACATGGGGATTTGGAAAGGGGGGGAGTAGAAGAGTACTAAGGGCCAGGTGCAGTAAGGGTAATGACAGGCTGTTTTTGCTCCTTCCATTGCTATTGTACTTTATCATGTTATCTTGTTGACTTGTTGCACTTTACTTTGTACTGTTTCACTGATGCTGTGTACACTGTATTATTGTACTCCCATTCCATTTTCTCCCAGATAACACCTGGAAATAAGTCTTGGCTCAGTGTGTCTCCCGGTTACCAATTTTCAAACAAACAAGCAAACAATCAAATATGTAGACTTCTAAATATTACACTGGCCAGTACTGATCGGTTTTACTGTATGTATTGCAGAAATGCAGTAACCGCAGTTAATGGACTTCTGAGGTTAGCACCATACAATGTCTGAGTGAGCAAATATAATATGCTTACCAGCATAACGTGCATAAGATTTCTTTTATTACATACCAGTCCAGAATGTGTTTATGCATACGTGTACAATCCTCTCAGGCTTTCTTTCACATCCACAGGCTGACTACTTTCATTTTTAGAAGCTTTTTAAACTTTAGATAACGTGAACAAACATATTTTCTGGATAAAATGTGTAAGGTTCAATGGCATAATGGTGACACATTTATGGTGCGGAGTCAAAACAGTGCCAGATTATGGTGACTGACACAATCAGCAAACTCTCTATTTGTGGGGGCTGTGCCCCCCTGTGCCCCCACACACCCCTTACTAAATATACCAACTCTGGGGAGACCTTGGAGAGGGGGAGAACAGAGAGTTTGCCAATTGTGTCAGTTGCCATAATCTGGTGCTGTTTTGACTCATCGCCATAAAGATGTCACCGTTTCAATGGTATACACTTTGTAAATAGTTCTAGTACCCTGCTGGACACTCTTGCAGACACTCCGCCAGAAACCATAGGTCTTGTTTGCCATTCCTTTTGCTGAAATTATTTAGACATTAGGTAATGGCTTCAGTCATATTGGCTTCATGGCAGATAGACCAGTTTGTTGTTTTTTGCTGGTGATGTAAATTTAAAGGCATAGTGTCACTTAAAGGCTTTTTTGCAAAGCTCACAGCATTTAAATAACCTCTGCGAAATGAATGGTAGATGAGACCGGTGATTAGCGATGGAGTATCTGCAACAGTGCCAAGCAGGGTACTAGTTTAGAAAGCTTCTAAAATTGAAAGTATTGAGCCTGTGAATATGAAAGAAAGCCTGAGAGGATTGCACATGTATGTGGCAGGATTTAAGAGTGAACACATTCTAGTTATGAAATAAAAAAATGTAAACATGCCATGTTGGTAAGTGTATTTTATTTACTCTCAGACATTATATGGTGCTGCTCCACAAGCCTGTAGCTGTGGTTACTGACTTTTTGCAATACAATTTGAATTCCCTGCTCTGGGTAAGTACACAACCTGTTCAGCCCCTTGGATGAAGGTTTTACAGTATGTAATAATTTTATCTATAGACACTGAAGAGGCTTTTGATCATCTTATCTGATACACTAACATGAAACAATGGAGAAGATAGGAGTGTAGTAGGAGGGTTATAATATGGGCAAACACAATATGCAGTATTACAATCTAGTGGCCTCAGTAATCATTCATGAGGAAATGTTTGATGTTGTTCAACGCTGTGAAAAACCAGGCAAGAATACAATATTCTTTAGCACCTCTTTTTTGCTCTGAATGAGTCCCAGGAAGGTGATGGAGCTTCCAACTTGTTGCAGTCAGTGCAGAAAGTGCTCTTTAAAGATAGAAGATACAAATAGCACAGGTTTAATTGACATTAGTTAAAACACTTCTGCTAGTAAAACTTATTTATTTTCTTGCATAAGACCTTCAGCACCAGTTGAGACCCACAGACAGCCCACAGTGAAGAAGGTCCTTAAAAAAAGGGCAGAAAATAGAATGGCCAGATTAAAGGAAAATCTGCCATGGCTGGCCTGTACAGAAAGGAAGGAGGTCAAAAGAAAGACACATATGAAGGCTGCAGTACCATAGCCATCTACCACCCTTGCACCACCAGAAGCAGCAGGACTAGCAGTGCCAGAAACATAGAAACATAGAATTTGACGGCAGATAAGGACCTCTTGGCCCACCCAGTCTGCCCATTTCCCTACCTAATGGATAAGCTGCAGATCCTAGTTAACCAGCAGCCTACTTCTTTCTACCCCCAACCCCTAGAATTGCCTTATGGCTGTCCCATGCATGCTTGAATTCAACCACTGTTTTGACTCACAACCTCCTCTGGAAGGCTGTTCCATGCATCCACAACCCTCTCTGTGAAAAAATACTTCCATTACATTACCTCTGAGCCGCCACCTCTCTGTCTTCAAATTGTGCCCCCTTGTTCTTGTACACCTCTTTTTTTGAAAGATGCTACCCTCTTGGACTTTGTTTATACCCTTGAGGTACTTGAAAGTTTCTATCGTGTCCCCCCTCTCCCTCCTTTCCTTGAGCCTATACATACAGTATTAAGCTCCTTTAGTCTCTCTTCATATGTCTTCTGGTGCAGATCCTGCACCATTTTAGTTGCCCTCCTCTGGACAGCTTCCATCTTGTCTATGTCCTTGCGGAGATTGGGTCTCCAGAACTGCACACAGTACTCCAGATGGGGTCTCACCAGCTGTCTGTACAGAGGATAACAACTTCCTGTTTTCTACTGGTGATGCCTCTCTTGTGCATCCAGTATCCCCCAACCCTCCTTACTGCCCTCTCCATTGCTTGCCCACCTTTAAGTCATCTGATATGACTACCCCAAGGTCCATTTCTATTTTGTTATTAGTATCTCACCCCCACTGTACTCTTCCCCTGGGTTTTTGTTTCCCAGGTGCATTACCTTGCACTTCTTAGCATTAAATCTAAGCTGCCATACATTTGACCATTCCTCTAACCTTGTCAAGTCCCTTCTCATCTTTTCCACCCTACCTTGCGCATCAACTCTGTTGCAGATCTTTGTGTCATCTGCAAAGAGACATACTTTTCCTTCCAGTCCCTCTGCAATGTTGCTTATAAAGACATTGAAGAGGACTGGTCCTAATACTGAACCCTGCAGCACCCCACTAGTAACCCCCCTTTCTTCAGAGTGGACTCCATTTACTATTACCCTCTGTGTCTTATTCTCCAGCCAATTCTTTTCCCAGGCTATCATCTTGGGACCCACTCCCAGGCTGGCTAACTTGTATATTAATCTTTTGTGTGGGACTGACTCAAATGCCTTGCTAAAGTCTAGGTAGGCCATGTCCACAGCCCCTCCCTGATCTACTACTTTGGTCACCCAGTCAAAGAAATCTATTAGATTCATCTGGCATGACCTTCCTGCTGTGAATCCATGCTGGCTTGGGTCCTGTGCCCCTCTGGCCTCTAGGTACTCGACAATTATTTCCTTCAGAAGTGATTCCATCATTTTCCCTATCACTGAGGTTAAACTAACAGGTCTGTAGTTTCCTGCTTCTGCCCTGCTCCCACTTTTGTGAAGGGGAATCACATCTGCCCTCCTCCAGTCCTCAGGTACCACCCCATCCTCCCCTGATTTGTTACAGAGGGTAGTCAGTGGTGTCACTAGTTCTACCCTTAGTTCTTTTAGAATTCTGGGATGAATCCCATCAGGTCCCATTGCTTTGTCCACCTTCAGTTTTAAGAGTTCTTTCAGAACCCTTTCTTCTGTAAATGGGCTGGTATCAACTTCTGTATCCAGAGTGTTCCTATTGTTTGGTTTAGGTACCTCCCCTCTTCATTTGTAAATACTATAGCTATAGCATTGAAGGAGATCAAGAGAACTACAGGATCTTATGGAAGGCTAAGCCCATATGGAGAGGAAACATAGAAGCATAGAAATTGTCAGCAAATAAAGACCGCTAGGCCCATCCAGTCAGCCTGTAGGCCCTATACATTGTAAGTGGCCACTGACCCTATGTGATCAATGGCTTTTCATCACTCCATCCCCTCTCAAGCCTCCCTTGTGCATGTCCCAGGCATGCTTAAACCCCTCCACTGTGCATTCTCCCACTACCTCCTGTGGCAGACTATTCCAGGTTTCGACTACCCTTTCTGTGTAGAAAAATGTCCTCACATTACCTCTTAATCTACCCCCTTCCAAGTTCATATTGTGCCCCCTTGTTCTAGTACTTTTTCTACATTGGAAAAGGTCTCCCACCTTCACCTTGTTTATGCCCTTAAGGTACTTGAAAGTTCAATCATGTCCCCCCGCTGTCTCCTGTCCTTCAGTGAGTACATATTGAGGTCCCTTAGTCGCTCCTCATATGTTTTGTGGTACAAGCCCTCCACTATCTTTGTTGCACTTCTCTGGATAGTAGAAACATAGAAACATAGAAGCTGACAGCAGATAAGGACCACAAGGCCCATCCAGTCTGCCCATTTCTTTTTCTACCATATGAATGTGCCATTGGCCTTTGCTCTGTCAATGGCCTATCAATTCATACTCATATGTATTGCTCCCTTATGCCTGTCCCATGCCTGTTTGAAGCCCTGCACTGTATTCATATCTACCACTTCCTGAGGTAGGCCATTCCATGCATCCACCACCCTTTATGTGAAAAAGAACTTCCTCACATTACCCCTTAATCAGCCTCCCTCTAATCTCATGCTGTGTCCTCTTGTCCTGCTATTTTTCTTATATTGAAACATGTTAGACTCTATCACCTTGTTAATGCCCTTAAGGTGCTTGAATGTTTCAATCATATCACCTCTTTCCCTCCTTTGCTCTAGGGTATACATATTGAGTTCAGTTAATCTGTCCTCATATGTTTTCTGATGCAGTCCCTGCTCCATTTTGGTTGTTCTTCTCTGGACTGCCTCAATTTGGTTAATGTCCTTGTGAAGGTGTGGCCTCCAGTACTGCATGCAGTACTCCAGATGGGGCTTAACCAGTGTCTTGTAAAGAGGGATTATTACCTCCCTCTTCTGACTTGTGATACCCCTACTAATACACCCCAACATCCCTCTAGCCTTACCTATTGCTTTAGTGGTCTGCTTGGATGATTTCAGGTCATCGGTGATGATAACTCCCAAGTCTCTTTCTTCTCTTGTGACTGTCAGCAAATCCCCTCCCAGCCTATAGGTGGCTTCAGGGTTTCTCTTCCTTATGTGCATGATCTTGCACTTCTTTGCACTAAACCCCAGTTGCCACTCTTCCTACCATTTTGCTCATTTATCCAGATCTCTTTTCATTCTGACCACCCCATCTGAATCATCTACTCTGTTGCAGATCTTGGTGTTATCTGCAAACAGACAAACCTTACCCTCCAGTCCATCTGCAATGTCACTGATGAAGATATTGAAGAGGACTGGCCCCAGAACTGATCCCTGAGGTACCCCACTTGTGACTTGCATCTCTTCGGACTGTATACCATTTACCACCACTCTCTGTTTTCTGCCCGCCAACCAGTTTGCCACCCAGTTGACCAATGTCTGACCCACCTCGAGCCTACCCAGCTTATTAATCAATCTTCTATGTGGAACAGTATCGGAAGCTTTTCTGAAGTCAACGTAGGCCACATCAGCTGCTCCCCCTTGGTCCACCACTCTGGTTACCCAGTCAAAGAAATCTATGAGATTAGTTTGACAGGAGCTTCCTTTTGTAAACCCATGCTGTCTTGGATCCTGTGCTCCTATGGATTCCAGGTGTTGCACTGTCCTTTCCTTAAGGAGTGTCTCCATAATCTTGCCCACTACTGAGGTAAGACTGACTGGTCTGTAGTTCACTGCCTCCTCCCTGTTACCACTCTTTTGGAGCAGGATAACATGAGCCCTTCTCCGGTCTTCTGGGACCTCTCCTGTGTTCAGAGACTCACTCAACAGTTCTGATAATGGCTCTGCTAGTTTCACCCTAAGCTCCTATAGAACCCTGTGATGTATGCCATCAGGTCCCATTCCCTTGTCCACCCTGAGATTATCGAGTTCTTGTAGGACCCTTTCTTTTGTGAAGGGACTAGTGCACACCTCCCTTCACCCTGTATCCATGGTGCTGAGCTGTGGGCCCTGCCCTACATTCTCTTCAGTAAATACTGAGCAGAAGTATCTATTTAGGATAGATGCTTTTACATGGTCCTCCTCCTCACACGCCCCTTTATCCCTTTTGATCTTATCCACCGTATCTATGTCCTTACACAGGTGTGGCCTCTAGAACTGCATGCAGTACTCCAGGTGAATCCTTACCAAGGTTTTATACAATGGCATCACCACCTCCCACCTCCTGCTAGTAATACCTCTGCCTGTGCACCTCAGCATGCCACTGGCCCTCCCTGCTGCCTTTGTGCAGCGCTTTGATACCTTAAGGTCATCAGAGATGATATCCCCTAGGTCCCTTTCCTCTTTGGTGACTGTCAGCTCCCCCCCCCCAACCTGTAGCTCTCCCCAGGGTTCCTCTACCCAGGTGCATTATTTTGCACTTCTTTGCATTGAACCTCAGTTGCCACATCTCCAACCATCTTTCAAGCTTCTCCAGGTCCCTCTTCATTTTTGCACTCCTTCTGAGTATCCACCCTGTTGCAGATCTTGGTGTCATCTGCAAACTGGCAGACCTTTCCTTCTAACTCCTCTGCAATGTTACTAATGAAGACATTGAAAGGACTGGTCCTAGTACTGATCCCTGTGGTACCCTAGTGGTCATCCTCCTCTCCAGATTGTACCCAGTTTACCACCACCCTCTGTCTCCTGTCTGTTAACCAGTTCCTAACCCAGTTCACCACCTTGTCTCCCATGCCCAGACTACCCATCTTGTTACTCAGCCTTCTATGTGGGAGAGTGTAGAAGGCTTTGCTGAAATCTAGGTAGGTGACATCTACCACCCATCTCTGATTTATTTCCCTAGTCACCCAATCAAAAAAATCTATTCGATTTGTTTGACATGACATTCCTGCTGTGAATCCATGTTGCCTCAGATCCTGAGCACTGCTGGATTCCACATGTGCCACTATCCTTTCTTTCAGTAGTGTCTCCATGATCTTTCCCACCACTGAGTTGAGGCTGACTGGCCTGTAGTTCCCCGACACCTCCCTACTAACGTTTTTGTGCAGTGGGACTACATGTGTCCTCCTCCCATCCTCTGAAATGACGCCCATGTTGAGTGACTCTATGAACAGGGCTGCCAGAGGCGCTGCTAGTTCCTTTCCCAGCTCCTTTAATATCCTAAGCTGAATGCAGTCTGGCGCCATGGCCTTATCCACCATCAGCTTTGTGAGTTCTTCCAGAACTCTCTCCACTATGAAAGGACCAGTGTCCACTTTTCCTCTCCTATTATCTCTGCAACCCAACTGTGATCCTTTCGCTCCCCAGAGAATACTGAGCAAGTATTTGTTCAGTATTTCTGCCTGTCCAGATCCTCCTTACACTCTCCCTTTTCCTCTTTGAGCCTTACAATCCCCCTGATTTTTCTTCTTTCCTTAATGTACCAATAAAATGCCTTATCCCATTAAACTATGGAGCATCTCCTACAAGTGGAACAGGCTGGAGACAGAACAGAGTGCCCCAAGAAATGCTACCAAGCTAGTTCAGTCAGCACCAAGACAGGAGGTGTGAGTGCCTGGTTAGTAGGACATTTATCGAAATGTGTGAGACTTGTTTTGATGTAAATAGCTATATAGTTTGTTTTTTGTAAATATATTGTTTGGTTTGCACTTTTGCCATTTTTAGTTTTCCTCTTGTTGTTTCCATATTTGTAATGTTCATCTAATACAAACTTTAACTGTTAAACCTTTTATCTTCTGAGTATTTTATTGTGTTTCTGAGGTTTGGAAAAAGGTCAACATACTTAGTGTCCTACTGGCCAGCGAGGTGGCATCAATTTCCTTCTCGAGTCCATCCCATATCAGTCACATAATGGCACTCACTGATAACCAGGGTCATCTGATATGGGTGTTGGTAAGAAAACAAAATGCAACAGGGAGGCTAGAATGCTGCTGCCTACTACCAACTGCAGTGATTGATTGGTGCTGTGGTGAGTTAGACTGAGGACTGAGGTCTGAGGGACCCGGTTACAGGGTGAGGGTGCTTGGACTACGGATGGGGGATTGTTGGTGGGTGAGGAGGGAGTTGCATTTTTCCTGAGTGGTTGCAACTTATGGGATATATTCTGAAAGGACATTGGAGTCACTGCTGCAGATAGTCAAACACTAACTAGCCTGAATTAGCTACACAGCAGATAGGAAGGGACCACAGCAGCAGGCACTGTAGTGTCAAGAGTGTAGGTGAGGTGGTGGCAGAATTACTTTAAGATATGCAGTCTGAGTCAGATGCAGAATTGGAACTTCAGATTCCACCTCTGATAGGTTAGCTGGCATCAAAGTAGAATCAGAGTCAGAACTGGAAGTTTTGACATCTAATATATGCACAAGAGAACTGAATCAGCTGATTTTTGTGGGATGGTGGAAACAGTGGCCCACAGAGGATATATGCAGTATCTGGCATTGCAAGTTAACCAGCAAACACCTAACTGTTTTAAACAGTAATACAATTAGAGGCAGCAGGGGATATGATGGAGACCTATAAATACCTCACGGGCTAAACAAGGTACAAGAGGGTATATGCTCAGAGGAGACAGTGCTTGAGGACAAGGGACATGCAATAAAGCTGGAAGGGTGAAATTTAGGAGGGATTTAAGAGAGTAATTTTACCAAGAGAGTGATGACTACCTGAACTGGTCTTCCAGTGGGGTAGTGGGGGTGAAAAAATGAGATATCATCCTCCAGATTTTTGGCATAGTATGTATGCTAGCATTCATGCTAGGCTGTTGCTGTTAGTTTAATTTCTTTTGTGCCAGGGGCAATTCAAGTTTTTTCAGCTTGACCTCTGTGCAGTGTTATTGTTTAACATACACTCCTCTCGAGTGCAGCTGGCTCTGGACCTTTTGTTTGGGGCAAAAGCGGTGATTGGCTTCAAGCATGCATGGGATAGGCATAAGGGAATCTTAGTTAGGAAACTTGGGGAGGTAGCTGGAGATCAGGTAGGGTTAGGGCTGGGCAAATATTGTGGATTCTGCTTCCATGAAAAATTCACGGAATTCCATGATTTCTGTGGAATTTCACCAGAGATTCGCCTTTAATGAAATATGAACTTTCGGCAGAATTTTCACCTGATTTGCGGAATAATTAAGAGTACTGCAGAAAATATATAATGAACTGTAGAAAATATTTATTACAGAAAAAAATGCTGTTCAGAGGTGTAGTTCATGGAAAATATATTCATAAGGCATGTAGTCATGTGACTTCATTAATTTAGGTGGGAATTGAATTTGCAAAGCACTGTTTCTTATCGTTTCTGTCTCTTCCTTTAGTGATACTGTCCCACTTGTCCAAAGTTAAATTTTATATGGTATAATTCAAAACTGTAATTTATTGTCATTTCATCAAAAATTCTGTGGTACATCCCAAAAGTCCACCGTTCGCTAACATTTTCCATAGAACACACAAAAAAATTCCACAAGCAATGCTGTCACCTGATCTTTTTTTGATTTGGTGGGAGTCTATGGGTCAAAGTCGCTATAGCAACTCTAACTCTCTCTCTCTCTCTCTCTATCTCGCTGTCTCTCTTTCTCTCCCCCCTCCCCCCCCAAGTGACTGCTCCTCCTACTCTGCTGGGCAGTTTAACAACAGGTGTTGAAGAAAGATCTGCAGCTCTTTGCAACTTACTTTTGTAAATCAAAAGTTATATTTCAAAGCACTTTGTGGCATTTCTTATTGCCAAAGTTTTTTGTGAAATCTCTGATGATGTTTGCAGTGTTTTCCTGCAATATAATTATTCGTTATTGATTTTAGATGTTCTGAGGTTTGCACACTGGTGGGCAATGAGACAAAATGGATCTTGTGGTGGCAGCAATGTGGGGACAAAGATGTGTTCATCCTCAAGCAGTGGTGGTGATGGCATGGATGTTATGCTGGCATCTTCTGCTTAGTGTCAAATGTTCCCACAACTGGGGTCAATCAGCTGGGCCAGCATCAGTATTGCTAGTTTTTGTGGGACAGGATGTAACTATAAACCAAAGGCAGTAATATCTATGTCAAGCCAAAAATAATTTAGGTAAACCTGTGACAACACTAATGCTGAACACAGGAGATGTGGGTACTTATGGAGGTGAATGCAGTTGAAGCAGCAGTAGTGACTAAAATATGAGTTATTACCTGAAACATCAAAGAGGAATCCACAGTTTGCAGGATATTCTGAGGTTTATATAGGCCACTGCTTTTTAACTTTCTCTTTACAATTCCTTCCTGTATCTCACACTTGCCTCCTTCAGGAACTCACAGGGCCCACATAATCCCCTGTATTTCTACTCAATGGCCACCCTCCATGGAGAGCAGGTAGTCATGTAAAGTGGCATTTTTATCCTGTCAGCATGCCCCAACTGTCATTAAAAGCACTTATTTATCTTCAAGCTTTTAAAAAGGATTTTTTTATTTTAAATTTATTTATTTACTTAATTTATTTATTTCATTGTTAACTGGGTTGGTGCACTGATCCAAGGCCCTTTTTCAGGCATGACCCAGGCCAGAGACTGGCACATACAGAAAGGTCACAGTAAGGACAGGTACATACACAGTGTTCTATAGTAACAAATAGCAGGCAGCCTAGATCTAGTAGCTACACAATGTTTGGCAGCAATAGCTGCAGCTCAGAGATAACATCGATGGGTAAAGAGTAGTATTGAACAAAAAAATGCACATGCTACTTACAAATTATAATTTATGGGTACATTTACAATTTGGAGGTAGCACACAGCTGACTCCTGTGCAGGTTGCTGGCCAGCAAGCCAGTCCCTAGGTAGGAGAAGAAGGAGATGGCAGGGGGCAATGGAGGCCTAAACAGATTGCACAGCAGTGCCAGTAGTCTGGTAACAGAAACAGGTCATGGAGAACAGGAAGTGGGGTTTTAGTGAGGTATGTAAATTTAGCATGGGGTCAATGGAACGCAGTGGGGGGGGGGTCATTCCAGAGGGAGGGCCCAGCAATAGGAAAGACCCTTTTACCCATCCTGGTGGCAATATGTGGATGAACAAGTTGGAGGTGGGATGAGTGACAGAGATTGCAGCTATGAGTTTTGGAGCAGACTAGACGAGATAGAGAGGAGTACGAGGGGCAGTGGATAGTCTCCCCAATAGTCTGGGCCAGTAAATAGAAGCATCAGGCATGTGGGGGAACTCCAAGAAGGAACTGGTAGAGAGAGAGCAGTGGTGCATGGAGAGAGGGGCACAAAGAATGAAGTGGCAAATCTGGTCAATCTCTGTGCCCTTAGACCTTAAAAGGAGTTGATAGCCACTAGGCCCTGATGAGGACTTTAATGCCAGCCTGCATTTCTTAATAAGACCTTAGCTCCCAAGCCTGGAAACATTTTTTTTTTTAATTTTTCATAATAATTTTTCTCCTTCTTGCCTGCATTCACTTAGTTCTTTAAAGGACTCACTAGCCTGCAAGCCCTGAAAATGGATGTAATAGCAGCCTACATTCCTTAATCCCTGAAATGTTTTTTTTGTTTGTTAGCTCCCAAGCCGGAAAAGAGCTTTTAAAATTAATTTGATGCTTGCTTACCCTGATACACAAGGTCCTTGTAATTATTTATCTCCAAGTCCTTAAAAGAGCTTTTAACTATATATTATTAATTAACCAACTGGTGGTAACACCATGGAATAGCCTTCCATCTGATATAGTCAATAGCAACTCAGTTTCTATATTTAAGAATAAATTAAACTCCTTCTATGCAGCTAGGAAATATTCATTTAAGACAGATCGGTCTTAAGTGACAAGTCTGTCTTGTCAGAAGCCATTGTCTTGTATACAAACTTATGAAACTTATTATGCTGCAGTGTTGAGGGTCCTAAAACTCCATATCAGTAGCCCTTAAAAGAATGGTTTGTGAATACTAATTTAAAGCCCTTAAAGAGATGTTTTTCTGTGTGCTGACTGCTGCTCTGACAACCAATTCAACTCCCCACCACAACATGTTCTGATGGGCTGAACAGCGCTCACCAAAAACACTTATTGGGGGAAGGATCAGTTGCCAGCAGCAGCCAATTAATGCCTCCACTCCAGGCTGTGATCTGATGCCTAGTGAAGCACCTGTCATCAGACACCAGCTGCGTGATTGAGTCAGCACAATTCTAAGTGCACAGACTTTGTGGTCACATGACAAGTTCTCCACTGCACTGCTCCTTCCTGGTCCTGGTTTCTCCACTACACCTAAGGGTAACTGTTCTGATGAACTTAGTCATGCAATGCTAATGCTGCACCATTGCAGATGGCACAGGCACATGTAGGGGGTGGGCTGGGAGATAAAAAAAAAGATAGGAGTACAGGAGAAAAAAATGAAGATACAGTAGCACTAATGCCTCAGTTGCCCCAGTGGGTAGGCACTGAGGGGCTGTAGATATCTTTAAATAAAAGTGCTTGCCATGGGGCATCAAAAGTATAGGAATTTTGCACCCTGGCATTATCTTCTCCCAGATGAAATTGTTTCTCCTCACAGTTCTGTTAGTGTATCCCACAGTATTCAAAATGACACATATTTCACAATCGCTTATTATATTTGTGTCTCATCCCAGTTACACCAATTTCTACTCCCAGTTCCACCAGTATCAGTTGCAGCAGTGTCACCTCCCAGTTACTCAGTTTCCCCTCCCAGTTACATCAACATCTCCACTTCCCAGTTTTGGTCCCAGGGTCCCAGTTACACCAGTTTTTTTACCTACTAAATAAATAAAGGCAATCAGTTTGCAGAAATATTTTCTGCAGTTCACCACATTATTCAGCAATATGTGCCAAAATTCCTCAGTTTAAAGCAAATTTACAAAATTTCCTCCGTTTTAGTGGAATTTCACAGAAATAATTCCGCATTTGCAAAATTCCACTGGTAGAATTTAAATTTTGCACAACCCCAGGTAGGGTCTCGGTGACAGTATAAACAAGGGAAAAGGGGCAGACTGGTTGAGCCAAGTGGTTTTATCTGCCAACAAATTCTATGTTTCTCTGTTTCTATGTGGGAAACTGTTATTCAGTATCTGGTTTGGTTATTTGGGGCAGACACACTAAAAGGAAAAGAAGCCACAGGAGTATGGGACAGCAGCAGCAGAATGGCTAGTAGTTTGTTATGGTTTGGATCTTTGGGGCAGCACCACCCCATGGAGGAGGTATAGCAGGACATCCAACAGCAGCAGCAGCAGAGTGGCTAGCTGTGCATTCTGATGTTGTTCTTTGGAGCAGCAACACCCAATGGAGGAGGAGACACAGGAGAATGGATCAACAGCAGCATCCAAAAACACAGACCTGCAAAGAGGAGCATAACATATAATTGTTTACAAACAAAAACATAAAAATGCACAAAATAACTCTCACCCTCACTCATCCAGAGTGGATACTACAGTCCAGTTCCAGTAGGTGGACTACAGACTTCACCTATTGAAAAACAGAAATAAATTGTATAAAACCTACCGTATTACTTACATTCATACTTATAATTGCCATGCTGTACACAAGGCACACAGAAGGAAAACATCAAGGCAGCATCAATATTGTCAGATATGGAAAGAGAATCATAAAAAGAGTTGTTTTGCAAGCACACACACATACAAAAATGTGTCCGCCCTTCCTCCCCCCTTCCACAACCAGATTGTGATAGCACAGACCCAGACCAAAGGTTGGACTAATGACCTCACCTGTGGAAAAAAGAGTAAAAACTGAATTGTATACAGCCTGTTACCTTCATGGTTGTGACAGCTATGCCATAAACAATGCACACAGGAGAACAGCACAATGGCAGAAGCATCATCATCAATAAAGACAGACCTGCAAATAGAAGCTTTACAAAGAATTGTTTTACAAACACTTGCATAAGTTCTCACATGCTGGCACACTGGTAGCACTGCCACACAGATTACACAAGGTGGCAGCAAACAGCTGAAACAATACCTACACCCATACCTCATCCCACCACCAAAGGAAGGAGATCTGTCCAAGGAACACTCACTATACTATTCCCCGCACAGCATTCGAGCAGCCCTAATGGTTTCCTGAACCTGAGTCACTGGTGTAGTGACAAGTAGTGGTATGTAGTACCAATGGGCTGAAATCAGTGGGCATAATTACACCTCACCTGGACCAGCACGTAGCACCCATCTAGTAACCATCATATTATACCATTAAAAACAAAATAAATACATAAATAAATCAATAAATAAACATAAAAAATACAAAATTACATTTGTACTTACATTCTGTTTGAGACGGAAAGTGCTGAAGAGGTGATCATCAACAGTAGCAAGATGGCAGCATTTACTGACTTCAGTTGTATTGCAGTTATAAAGAAGCCAAACACAAGGGAACAGAGGAAGTGGAGGAAATGTACAAACAGAAGGGAACAGAGAAAGTGGAGTAAATGAACAAACACAAGGGAACAGAGGAAATGGAGGAAATGTACAAAAACAAAGGAACAGAGGAAGTGGAGGAAATGTACAAACACAAGGGAACAGAGCTAGTGGAGGAAATGCACAAACACAAAGGAACAGAGGAAGTGGAGGAAATGCTACAAGGGAACAGAGGAAGTGGAGGAAATGTACAAACACAAAGGAACAGAGGAAGTGGAGGAAATGTACAAACACAAGGGAACAGAGGAAGTGGACAAAATGTACAAACACAAGGGAACAGAGAAAGTGGACGAAATGTACAAACACAGGGGAGCAGAGCTAGTAGAGGAAATGTACGAACACAAAGGAACAGAGGAAGTGGAGGAAATGTACAAATACAAGGGAACAGAGGAAGTGGAGGAAATGTACAACCACAAAGGAACAGAGGAAGTGGAGGAAATGTACAAACACAAGGGAACAGAGGAAGTGGATGAAATGTACAAACACAAGGGAACAGAGAAAGTGGACGAAATGTACAAACACAGGGGAACAGAGGAAGTGGAGGAAATGTACAAACACAAGGATCATAACTTGAGTCAGCAATGTTCACCTAGTGTTGTCATCCAGACTGTTTTGAAGTGTATGACACATTTTATGTCTCTTTCAGTTGCTGCCTGCTGCTGTTGCATAACTTTCCACCTCTACACAATGATGCACAGCATATCTGTCTTTAAAATTAATTTCCTGAGCTGACTTGGTGGTGTGGAGGGCTGAGACAATGGGTGCTTCACTTCCTGCAATGCTGGTGGCCTGGGTTTAAAAATGGACATGGGTCACTCAGGGACCAGCTGGGGAGGGAGGATTGAGCATCCCAATGATAGCTTATCTCCTTTGGGGTGGTGGGACAGGATTCCCATTTGGCAGATGCCACCTAGTGAATCTAGGCAGCAGTGCAACAGGACATTGGGGGAGGTATCCATCCCATTGAATGCATAGTGCGGATGATGCATCATTGCACTTGCATGGGCTCAGGGATGTAAGCCCACCCTCTCTCCGATGTCTAGGGGTATGATGTCAGTTGTCCATGGAGCGGCATGGTAGCCACAGCAGCAGAACACCTTCAAAGATGGCTTATGTTTACTCGAATCCAAAACAGAAGAGAGGGTGCATGCTGACCCCACTGGTGCTGGGCCAGAAGGCAAAACAGAGGTTAACATCATCAACAGTCATTAAAGAATGAGACAACTCTCTTCTGCTGAAAGGAATGACAGGATCCCAATTTAATAAACTTGATTCAGTGAAAGTATAGCCACTCCATGGATATTACAACCAAGGGAAGTAGCACATTATTCTGGACCATGGAGGTCCAATAATTACTTGAGTCCCTTCACATAAAGTCTATTCACGGGGCGTAATCTGGGTGACCTCAAATCTCAGGCAGCTTACTTTATCCTGTAATAAGGAAAATACACAGTGCTGCAAGATTGCTTCCTTCACAATCCCAAAAACATACTTGCTCCCATCCTCTCAGTTCAGCCAGTCCTCTCACCTCAGGGCCATTGCTCTACTGTCCCACAAGTCCAAATCGGGCATTAGTGCAGTTCGGCTAGCCTCTCACCTTAGGGTTACTGCTTCTTCCTCCCAAAAGTCTATATTTCAGCTTGGGGCACTCTGCCTCTCCCTTCGGGGCTACTACCTCCTCCATTACCAGACTCACCACTCATCATGGGTGAAGGCCCCACAAAGATTCTGAGGTGACCTGTCCCCATTTTGGCTGCCACTTTGCTCTCCCTTGGACCTCATCTCTACTTGACCTCGTTCCTCAAGTGAAGAATGCTCTCAAACTTGTCACCTCCAGTGGGAGGGTTCCATTGAAGTAGCCACAGCCACATCCCAATGGTGCCCATTAATATGCACAGTAGTGATGCCCCTAATACAATGATGGGGGTTACAACTCTCCCCTAGCTGAATGTTCACCATCCTCAACAAGCTTGGAGGTGCCAACAGCCACCCTCCCCAAAGCCCAAGTAAGTGGGGTATGCCCACTCCCTCCCCCCAGGCCTCAGGAGAGCTCGGGCTGCTCACCACAGAGGTGTAAATAACAGAAACCAGTGAGCACTACTGCTAAACTAGCTCAACTCCCCCATACACCCAAGCCTATTCCCTGGTCACCCACTCACCAGACCATTCAGATGGATTACCTACAGCCTAGGGTGGTGTCCCAAGCCAAATACTAATCCATACCAACATCCCATAACTCAAAATGCTGCATACTGCCTGCTATGGACTCCATCTTCTGTGCTACCCTTTAAAATGGTGGCTTACCCAAACTGCTGCTGTCCCAATGTAAGAACGGGAACACAGGATACCAAATTCTAAACAGCTGATCATACAGCAACAATTATGGATGCACAATAATAATAACATTCTGCTCTCATTTACTTAAACATGATTGATATGAACGTACATTAGTCCCAAAGCCAACAGTTAGAATACTGATAATTTTTTTTTTTAACTCTGTTTATGCCCCCTCGTACTCTGGCCTCTTAGACCTCTCTCCGGAGTGGAAGCCAGGCTCTGGCTTTCTCCCGCTCTTCCGAGGTCCTCCAACCACACCTCCATCCCGGGAGTGCTCTCTACCCCTTGCTCTGATCTGACCAATCCCCTGGATCTGAGTCCTCTGAGGTCATAGAAACATAGAAACATAGAATTTGATGGCAGATAAGGACCGCTTGGCCCACCCAGTCTGCCCATTTCCCTACCTAATGGATAAGCTGCAGATCCTAGTTAACCAGCACCCAACTTCTTTCTACCCCCACCCCCTAGAATTGCCTTATGGCTGTCCCATGCATGCTTGAATTCAACCACTGTTTTTGACTCCACAACCTCCTCCGGAAGGCTGTTCCATGCATCCACAACCCTCTCTGTGAAAAAATACTTCCTTACATTACCTCTGAGCTGCCCATCCTCTATCTTCAAATTGTGCCCCCTTGTTCTTGCACACCTCTTTTTGAAGGATACTACCCTCTTGGACTTTGTTGATTCCCTTGAGGTATTTGAAAGTTTCTATCATGTCCTCCCCTCTCTCCGTTCCTCAAGGCTATACATATTAAGCTCCTTTAGTCTCTCTTCATATGCCTTTCGGTGCAGACCCTGCACCATTTTAGTTGCCCTCCTCTGGGCAGCTTCCATCTTGTCTATGTCCTTGCAGAGATTGAATCTCCAGAACTGCACACAGTACTCCAGATGGGGTCTCACCAGCTGTCTGTGCAGAGGGATAACTTCCTGTTTTCTACTGGTGATGCCTCTCCCTATGCATCCCAGTATCTCCCCAGCCCTCCTTACTGCCCTCTCACATTGCTTGCCCACCTTTAAGTCATCTGATATGACTACCCCAGTCCCTTTCCATTTTTGTTGTTGTTAGTATCTCACCCCCCATTGTGTACTCTTCCCCTGGGTTTTTGTTTCCCAGATGCATTACCTTGCACTTCTTAGCATTAAATCTAAGCTGCCAACACATTTGACCATTCCTCTAACCTTGCCAAGTCCCTTCTCATCCTTTCCACCCCACCTTGTGCATCAACTCTGTTGCAGATCTTTGTGTCATCTGCAAAGAGACATACTTTTCCTTCCAGTCCCTCTGCAATGTTGTTTACAAAGACATTGAAGAGGACCGGTCCTAATACTGAACCCTGCAGCACCCCACTAGTAACCCCCCTTTCTTCAGAGTGGACTCCATTTACTATTACTCTCTGTGTCCTATTCTCCAGCCAATTCTTTACCAGGCTATCATCTTGGGACCCACTCCCAGGCTGGCTAACTTGTATATTAATCTTTGTGTGGGACTGAGTCAAATGCCTTGCTAAAGTCTAGGTAGGCCATGCCCACAGCCCTCCTGATCTACTTCTTTGGTCACCCAGTCAAAGAAATCTATTAGATTTGTCTGGCATGACCTTCCACTGTGAATCCATGCTGCCTTGGGTCCTGTGCCCTCTGACCTCTAGGTACTCGACTATTCTTTCCTTCAGAAGTGATTCCATCATTTTCCCTATCACTGAGGTTAAACTAACAGGTCTGTAGTTTCCTGCTTCTGCCCTGCTCCCACTTTTGTGAAGGGGAATCACATCTGCCCTCCTCCAGTCCTCAGGTACCACCCCATCCTCCCATGATTTGTTAAAGAGGGTAGTCAGTGGTGTCACTAGTTCTACCCTTAGTTCTTTTAGAATTCTGGGATGAATCCCATCAGGCCCCATTGCTTTGTCCACCTTCAGTTTTAAGAGTTCTTTCAGAACCCTGTCTTCTGTAAATGGGCTGGTATCAACTTCTGTATCCAGAGTGTTTCTATTGTTTGTTTTAGAAACATAGAAACATAGAATTTGATGGCAGATAAGGACCGCTTGGCCCACCCACTCTGCCCATTTCCCTATCTACTGGATAAGCTGCAGATCCTGGTGAACCAGCAGACTACTTCTTCTTACCCCCACCCCCCCAAAATTGCCTTATGACTGTCCCATGCATGCTTGAATTCCACCACTGATTTTGACTCCACAACCTCCTCCGGAAGGCTGTTCCATGCATCCACAACCCTCTCTGTGAAAAAATACTTCCTTAAATTACCTCTGAGCCGCCCCTCTATCTTCAAATTGTGCCCTCTTGTTCTTGCACACCTCTTTTTTTGAAAGATGCTACCCTCTTGGACTTTGTTGATTCCCTTGAGGTACTTGAAAGTTTCTATCATGTCCCCCTCTCCCTCCTTTCCTCGAGGCTATACATATTAAGCTCCTTAAGTCTCTCTTCATATGTCTTCCGGTGCAGACCCTGCACCATTTTAGTTGCCCTCCTCTGGACAGCTTCCATCCTGTCTATGTCTTTGCGGAGATTGGGTCTCCAGAACTGCACACAGTACTCCAGATGGGGTCTCACCAGCTGTCTGTACAGAGGGATAATAACTTCCTGTTTTCAACTGGTGATGCCTCTCCCTATGCATCCCAGTATCCCCCCAGCCCTTCTTGCTGCCCTCTCACATTGCTTGCCCACCTTTAGGTCATCTGATATGACTACCCCCAGGTCCCTTTCCATTTTTGTTGTTGTTAGTATCTCACCCCCCATTATGTACTCTTCCTCTGGGTTTTTGTTTCCCAGATGCATTACCTTGCACTTCTTAGCATTGAATCTAAGCTGCCATACATTTGACCATTCCTCTAACCTTGCCAAGTCCCTTCTCATCCTTTCCACCCCACCCTGTGCATCAACTCTGTTGCAGATCTTAGTGTCATCTGCAAAGAGACATACTTTTCCTTCCAGTCCTTCCGCAATGTCGCTTATAAAGACATTGAAGAGGACCGGTCCTAATACTGAACCCTGCGGTACCCCACTAGTAACCCTCTTTTCTTCTGAGTGGACTCCATTTACTATTACTCTCTGTGTCCTATTCTCCAGCCAATTCTTTACCCAGGCTGTCATCTTGGGACCCACTCCCAGGCTGGCTAACTTGTATATTAATCTTTTGTGTCTAGGTAGGCCATGTCCACAGCCCCTTCCTGATCTACTACTTTGGTCACCCAGTCAAAGAAATCTATCAGATTTGTCTGGCATGACCTTCCCGCTGTGAATCCATGCTGCCTAGGGTCCTGTGCCCCTCTGGCCTCTAGATACTCGACAATTCTTTCCTTCAGAAGTGATTCCATCATTTTCCCTATCACTGAGGTTAAACTAACAGGTCTGTAGTTTCTGCTTCTGCCTTGCTCCCACTTTTGTGAAGGGTATCACATCTGCCCTCCTCCAGTCCTCGGGTACCACCCCATCCTCCCATGATTTGTTAAAAAGGGTAGTCAGTGGTGTCACTAGTTCTACCCTTAGCTCTTTTAGAATTCTGGGATGAATCCCATCAGGCCCCATTGCTTTGTCCACCTTCAGTTTTAAGAGTTCTTTCAGAACCCTTTCTTCTGTAAATGGGCTGGTATCAACTTCTGTATCCAGAGTGTTACTACTGTTTGTTTTATGTTCCTCCCCCTCTTCATTTGTAAATACTGAGCAAAAATATTTGTTTAGTATCTCTGCCTTTTCACAGTCACCCTCTGTCCACCCCCCTTCCCTTTATTAAGCCTCACTATCCCTCCCTTAGTCTTCCTTCGCTCCCTCATGTACCTAAAAAAGGTTTTATCCCCCTTCTTAACTGAGTTGACTATCTTTTCCTCAGTTCGGGCCTTTGCTGTTCTGACTGCCTTCCTAGCTTCCTTTTGCTTTAACTGATACAATTCTTTGTCCTGCTCCTTCTGTGATTCCTTGTACTTTCTGAATGCTTTCTTTTTCTCTTGAACCTTCACTGACACCTCCTTTGAGAACCATAGTGGTTTCTTACATCATTTTGTTTTGTTTATTTGCTTCACACAAAGGCTTGTTACCTCTGTGTTGGCAGTTTTTATTATTCCCCATTGTTCTTCCACCCCTCCTTCCTGCCCATTTGCTAGTGCATTCCTTAGGCACTCACCCATTTTGGCAAAGTCAGCCCTCCTGAAGTCCAGTACTTTTGTCTTTGTGTGGCTTGACTCTATTGCTGTGTTTATTGTGAACCATACTGTTCGATGGTTGCTAGTTCCCAGATGGCTACCCACTTCTACATCTGTGATCCTCTCTCCATTTGAGAGGACCAGGTCTAAGATTGCTCCCTTTCGAGTGGGTTCCAATTCTAGTTGTCTAAGGCATGTCCCCTGTAGGGCATCTAGAATAACCCCACTCTTAGAAGTGGCTGCTGCAACTGCACTCCTGTTAACATCTGTCATATTCAGATCACCCATCAGCAATATCTCCCCTTTTTCTGCCATTCTAAGTATACTTTCTATCATTTCCTTATCCATTTCCTCCACCTGAGAGGGGGTCTGTATACAACCCCTCTGCAGATTGTGGTGCCATTGCCTGCCTCCAAATTGACCCACAGTGCTTCTTCTCCTCCTGTTTACCCTTTTGTTCTGTTGCTTTGATTCCTTCTCTTATGTAGAGAGCTACTCCTCG
The DNA here is from genome assembly GCA_016271365.2 of Neoceratodus forsteri. Taxonomy (NCBI): domain Eukaryota; kingdom Metazoa; phylum Chordata; order Ceratodontiformes; family Ceratodontidae; genus Neoceratodus; species Neoceratodus forsteri. The sequence goes on along the minus strand of CM028135.1, from coordinate 707,606,795 downwards.
TCCTCCTCTTTTACCCTCCCTGTCCCTCCTGTAGATAGTGTATCCTGGTATGTTTACGTCCCAGTCATGGTTCTGTGTGTACCATGTTTCTGTGACTGCCACGATATCCAGATGTTCCTCCTCCATCAAGGCCACTAATTCAGGAAGCTTGTTACCCAGACTACGGGCATTGGTACTCATTGCTCTCCATTTTTTGAGGGCTTTACCTTCTGTAGCAGCATCCCCCACTGACCTTTCTACCATGGTCTTTTCTAATACAGTACCCTGTTTTGTTGGGGGAGGCTGGGATTTTCCTGCTGCTTATCAGCGCCTCCCCCTTGACTAGTTTAAAAGCTTGCTAATGAAGCATTTAAACCGATTGACCAAAAGACTTGTTCCCTTCCTGGACAGATGCAGACCATCCTGCCAGTATAGGCTGGTATTCCTCCAGGTGGAACCCCAGTCCCCAATGAAGCCAAACCTCTGTGCTCCACACCATTTTTTCAACCATTCATTAAACTGCATGGTGCAAAGTACTCTCGCCTCAAACATGCCACTGACAGGCAGCACCTCTGAGAAGGATACTGTGTGTGCTACTTGTCTTAAGCCCCTTCCCAACTCTATAAAGTCCTTCTGCACTGCTCTAATCTCATGATAAGCCAAGTCATTTGTCCCTAGGTGGACAATGATGTCCAGCTCAGACTCCCGTGCAACTGTTCTCGTGATCCTAAGGATGCGCTTCCTGTCCCTCCAAGCCATGGCACCAGGCAGGCACCTTACTTCAGTTTTCCCTGCTCCCCCAGTTCTATCCCCCTAATAATTAAGTCCCCCACCAGGAGCTGCTTTCTTTCCCTGTGGTGCCCTCTGTCTCCTTCCTGAGGGCCTCCCTTGTGACATTTGTCTGCACCCTCCTTAGTCTCCTCTGTGGGTGCATCCATAGGGGAACTATGCTCCCCCAGAATGGTGTGTGGATTGTGGAGTGGAACAACTGACTGGGTGTGCCTCTGTTCCACCACCCTTACCCTCTCTGAGCCCACTGTGGTCCAACTGCTGTGCTTTCTTCGCAACCTCTGAGGTAGTGGTGGTGGCTCTGGTGCTCCCTGGATGGGGAGGTTCCCTTGCTACTGTCCTGTGCGGCCTGAAGATGGGCAACTTCCTGCCTCAGGGCAGATAGTTGTCTGCAAGCAGGGCAGCATCTCAGCCTCCAGAAAGACTCCCAGAAGACTGCTGCCCCACAGCCATTACATTGCACTACTCCCCACATAACTGTCTACATTGTTTAGTTTTTTTGTGTGTGTGTGTGTGTGTGTGATTGGTGTGTTATATAGAAATATATGTATTTATATAATGTGTATGCTTATATTGTCAGTGCAGTGTGCTAGAGAGGATATGACAGTGCTATGCACCTTGGCCTCTTGAGGAAATGATTTCAGAACCCCAGGTATAAAGGAACTATTTCCAGGGGTGGGTGGGGTGAGGGATGAGAAGGATTTGGGCCTAAACTGTGCCCTCATGAAACAATCAGCTAAAAGCTCTGACCTACCGCTGCGATGAGTGCCTTCCTGTCAGCAAGATGCCCTACACAACAATTTGACAGAGAAAATACCCTGCTAATCAAACAGAGAAAAATCCAAACATCCAAGTCAGACACAGGTAAACCTCCCCAGCTCCAAAGCAGCCTGGTGACTTGTGCTCTGAAAGCAGTCAGCCCCAAAACATGTCAGCTGTGCAGAAGGGCAGACACAGAAAACAGTATTAAGCCCCTGTGGGTTGAAACTCTTCCTGCACTGAAAATCTTAACAATTGTAACAAAAGTAAAGCAAGCTCCACCTCCCTCTGTTGATTGAAAGACTGCCTTTTCTGATAATTCTAAGTTCCTTATTTCACCCTTCAGTTAGAAGTATCCTCCACCTGAAGAAAATTAACTTTCCTAAGGAATCTGCTTCAAACCAAAGACAATTGTAAATTATAAGGTTCACCTCCCTCTGTTGTGAGCACAACTCGCTTTCTTGCAAATCTTAAGTCCAGCGTTGAAGCTTCCAGCCAGAGGTAGCTTCACCTGAAGACTGTTAGGTTAGGTCGGACTGCCAATCCTCCGATGCTCTATCTATAATCTAGTAGGTGGTTGGAGATAGGTCAGAGACAGAGGCTGGTCAGAAGGGCCCAGTGTTGAGCATGTGTGTGTGTGGGTCCTGCCTTCACCTGTCCAGGCGCCAGAGTTTTCCATTTTTTCTCCCCCTGAGATGCAGATGTGCAAGGGAGCCCAATGTGTGTCGGGCATGGTCCTTCACCTGCACGCTGAGCATCCTGCCACTCCTCTCCCCACCTACATGTCTCCTTAGCTGCGGCTGGGAGACATTAAACCCTCAGAACCCACAACCCACCCTCCTCAGGAGAAGACAGCAGTCCCCCAGATGCTCAATCCTCTTCTATCCCAACCGATCCCCGATGATTCATGTCCGTTCCCAAACATGGGTCGCCGGCATGGTGAGAGGTAAGGCAGATGCCTCAGCCCTCAGCATCACTAGGCCAGCTACCCACAGTAATACTAATAATTTTGAAACTATTAAGGGCAATACCCTCCAAAGTCTCAAATGTAATGATGGAACTGAAAAAAGTCACAGAAAAAGGTTGATCTCACCCATTAAGTGAAGTCCACAGGGTGAGTGGTATCACCACTCTCCGGGGGCATTATCATAGCAATGTTCTCCCCTGCTGAAATTGTAATCAGGGTGGGGCTTCAGTGGCCCCCTGACAGTACTTGATATGGCCACCATTAATGTCCTGCAGCAGGGCATAGTTCTTGGACAACGCAAGTCCTTCAAAAGCACTCCAGGCATAGATGCCTTTGGCAATACGCTGAGTCTCCTGCAGAGAAGATGTGGGGCTGCTCGCATGTAGATTGTGCTTGTGGTACCGTTTTGCTAGAAGGCCAAGAAACACCCAGTCAGACCTCTTCTTTTTCATTGATACACCAGATGCATTCAGGTAGGTAGGGATAATCATATTAGAGAAACTCCTGCCGCACATGGACCCTAACATGTCTTTCTGCCTGCAACCACTCAGGCAAGCTGTGAATAATCATCCTTGAGGCCTGCCCTTAGTCTATATCCATATTAATATTTAAGGTGCCATATTTTTATTAAGATGCAAAGGTACACAGATGCCCACTTTCACCTAACTTATTTTGGATTTAAAAAATGCTTTGTCAAAGGTCACCTTAAATATTATTAACATTCTTCTACAGCCTCTTAACCTTAGGATTGCTACAAAACAAGTAGAACCACATTTTGAACTGGAATTCTAAAGCAGAATTCCAAAACTAACTACCTGTCTGCCATTAAAATGGTGGGACAATGGTCTTACTGTCTTTGTTAAAGAGCTGGATTAGCTGTTTGCAATCAAAGTTAAAACCACAGCAAACAAAATCAGGAAAAAAAAGGATTTATGTTTAAGTGAAAATGTTACTAAAAAATAGAGCTGTTGTTTACAGTGCAGCCACTCGGTATTGATACTTTTGTTGAAAGTATCAGCTGACTTTGACAGTTGGTCCCCTGATGTCACTGCTTCAGTGATGGAGCAAGTGAATGTTCTATCTCAATTACCAGTAAATGCTGAAGAACAGATAAAAGCTGTTCCTAATAAAACTGCCGCCACTCAAGCAACTGTGACCACTTTTCCTAACTCAGATGAAAATCCTGAGCTAAGCATTGTGATGGCCAGTATGTCTCCAGAGCTTGCATTCCACAAAATGGAGATCAGAATGGAGTCAAGAGTGACCACCCACAAAGAAATACAACACTTTCAGCCCACAGAAACAGCTACAATACCCAACACAAATGATTTGAGTGAAGAGCAAACAATCATGCCAGACGCCTTAGTGTTGCCAGAACAGGTATGTGGAAAGTATTGCACACCAGATAAAAATAAAAAAGTATAAAAAAAGTAAAAAGCATTTCATAAATCAGTCAAAATGTTGCTTACATCTGTACTTTACCTCAGTTGCTGTGTGACTAGGTGTTGTGTTTTCTGTTGTTGTTGTTTTTGTTGCTGACTGTTGTATCGGGAGGGGGGTACACACTTCCATAGCAGCTTGCCCATTTGTTGTAAGTTGTCTGCACTGGTGACAGGGGAGTGGTGGATCCAGGTATGCTGATTCCTGAATACCTTGCTGGATATATACCTGTGGGTACAGGGTGGCTATTCAAAAATAAATATAAACAAAGAACACAGGTGTAGAGTCTATGTTGATGAACTGTTAATCACCCCCTTGAGGGGCTAATGTGGCAAAAAGGCACAGAAGAATACCACCTACACAACTGGGGGGAAGGGTTAACACTCCATTAAAAGAACTGTTTGACATACAGTATGTCATTACTATTATAAATAGTGAACTGATAGGAGTGAGTGTCTTTGTTGCACCTGGCTGTCTCTCAAGCCTCATCAGTAAAACACCTCTTTACCTAATCTCACCCGGAAAAGACACAGTCAAGTGCTATAGAGTACAGTAGAAATGAATGACATATCTATGAGGTTTATGTTTATGAGCAGTTTATCACCCCTCCGGATAGGATGGGGTGGTAATGTAGTAGAAGGTGTTGCTGAATGCTGCATAGTCTCCCCACCAGGTGAGTAGAGGTTTAGCAGACCATTAACATAATCATCTGTCACATCTCATCATGATTAATTTATACTGCCATTCTTAACACTTGGCTACAACTTCAACTGCTTCAATAATGTGGGTGTATGACGTCAAGATGCATTTTGTAGACGAGACTTGATATGTAGCCAAGTGCACCACAGAAACTAACCACTGTCACTTCCCCTTTTTATGTTTGCCATGCTCATGTGCATGCAGTGAACATTTTGTTATGAGACTTAGGTTTTGAGAGGTGTGACACTGTCCATCCAGTGCAGAGCAGTCTTCAAGAGGCACGTCAGTGCCACACCTATCATCAGTCAGGCTGATCATGACACAGTTGTGGCTTGCTGGGCAGAGATGTCCTGTACTTGAAAAGGAAAAAGCTGACTTAGTCATGGGTCGGCTCTTTCCTTTGATCTACACTGCCTAGCAAGCAGAGCTGATCTTTTGAAATCAGCCTATCAGCCTGGAATTTCAAACATCCAGAGGCTCACACCAGTTGTAACAGCGACACTGTACCCAGCTGCTTACAAAATTTATATGCCAGGGAATCATTACAACATCCCTGAGCCACCACCATTTTAACCCTTAGGCTGCCCACAGACACAGAACGCATAGTAATTCTGGACTGATAAATCAGTCCACGGCACAGCAAGGTTTAAATTTCCTTTGTTTGCTTTTCTTTGCATGCTGTCTTTATCCTGATCTGTAGTTTCCAGTGCTGCCTGGCTGCCTACAACATGAAAGGGTTGGGTAGTGAAGGAGATGAGCACTGCAGGCATAATCGGATGGGGGGCTGACAGACACCAGAACAACAAACTACTGAGAAAGCTTATTGGCTATTGGGTGAGTATTTACATGTTCATTGTCTTGGTCTGGATGGGGCTGGATTACTGGGCATTTCAAACTTCTCTGCAATCTGCACTACAGTGAGAGAAGTGTTGCCATTTCGAAGGTTTAGTATCCGGTTTGTAGTTTCAGATGACCAGCCATAGGAACTGATGTTGGAGGACTGGAAAGCAGCTGCAAGTCAGTGTTTTTGTTTGGGGATGGGGGTTAAGAAGGACAGAGAGAGAGAGACAGACACACACACACACACACACACACACACACAGTAAGCAACCGAGCACTCTGAGCTATGAATATATTACAAGTCACAGAACACTGACTCAGAGCATCAAAGACTTTTTGGAAGACAAGCAGTGGACACAGCATGCTAGCACTTTTCAGAAGATATAAATTTACTTTGTGTTTATTGTGTGTTGCTGCCTTCACTAAAGTTAGGAATCAGGCTTTAAGGGGGTGGCGGGGATGCTGCTTGTCCGCAGTGCTACATATTTATCAGACTTGAGAAAGTGTTGTGGTCTATTGCCATTCCCTTTCTCTTGCCTTTTTTAATGCAGTTTCGTCAAGCATTAGTAAATCTTTAGCTTAAAGCAGTTTTTGCAAACCGCAAATTGTCCAGATTCCCTAGCTCCCGCCCTGATTCCAAGCCTCATCTTTTCATTACTCTATTTCAAAACATAAGGTCACTGAAGTATTTTTAGGGACTTGATAATGTCAAGATTAAAGAGACTATTTAGCAAGGGAAACTTTACCAGTCCTCTTGTGTACACAGCCATTTACACAGCAAAATGTATGAGTTTTTATTTCAGTTGTGCCTTTGTGGTGCAAACAAGACTGCCACAAGACTCTTCAGAGACATTATTTAGTGATTTTTTGAAACTTGGCCTCTCCGCATGTCCTGACTTGATATTTTTATGATTTCTATGAGCATTAAAACTGATGCCCCTTCAATTACACTGATTGCAGTTTTTATCCAGTACAGTTTGTAACTTACTGTTTTGACTATAATAATTACCTTGTATCAGTTCTGATGTAATTATAATTCTGTGCTGACTTTTTTTTATTCCCTGCCTTTCCTCTCTAGCATCCCCCTCCCCCCATATCACAGCATACTCACTATGATTTTGTTAATGTGCTGCATTTGGGGATAAACTTGCATGAAATACTGTACTGCAACAATCCGGGCACTATTTAAAAAAAATAAAGCTGTTACAAAGAGTAGCTTGTTGTATAAGGTATATTCTGAGGGAGGTGGCTCAAGACTGTGTATGACGGGTGGGGGGGACAAATGGTTATATTGGCTTGAAGCAGTGTCTGGTGTGGGTGGTGGGAGAATCTGTGTCTGGTGTCCTTTGCTCCTGGGATGCTGTTGACTAACTTGTGTGTCCAGTGCCATGGGGGCTCTGTACATGTCTGACAGTAAGGATGGGTTGAACTTGTAAGTGTGTTCAATTCTGGAGGGGGTTAACCTGTTGGTCTGGTCCTGGGGGGGGCACAAAATATATATAGAACTCTTAGTGGGAAAAAATGTCATCATCAGCCGGTGCGTTTGGTGGGAGAATCCAAACTCCTAAGTGTTAGTGCAGCAGCATTGCTGCTGGTCTGAATTTCAGTGCCCCCTGTCCTGCTACCCAGCCCACTTCACAGCCTGTTGATGGTTGACAGCAGCCCACTATCTCTAGTCCTCACTTTATCAACCTGCAACCCCCCAGCCCTACACCTCCTGCCAAAAGCAACAGCATTTTCCTATATGACCTGAGGTGGTGGTCGATCTAAAGAAAGCCCTTGGGTTAGCCACCATGAGATGCCAGTTAGTAAGGCATCTGATGCTGGCTGATTCCATGGATTTCTTTAGGTTGGCTGCCAGCTCAGGTCATAGGACAACACTGGGGCTTCTGGGTAGTATTGGTTTAAGGGTGTCAGTGACTTAGAAACACCATGTGAAATCAATTGCGTTTAACCTCTCTCTGTAATCTCTTTCTGCTGTCAGACTCTCCCTGCATGCCGAAAACTGCAGCAACATTCTCTACCTTCTGAATTTTCCAGTGTAAGCGCCCACCCCAGTACTTTAGTGCTGCCACTCATTTTAATACCATGCATACCCATCAGAGCTCCTTTATCAGGAAAAATTGTATTAAAAAATGTTTGTGTAGCAAGTACAGTAGCAACTGCTGTGATACAAAAACAAACTGGAGTAGCAGCAGGAAAATTATGTGCACCATTTTGCATGAAAGCTTATGTGAAGCAACTGCACAACCTACTAAGGGTGAAATTGGATGTATGGTAAGTAATTGCCATGCAGAAAAAATGTTGGTATAGCAGTTGTGAAAATTATGTAGTTTTTGCTATGTGGCACCAGGTAAAACATTCCCTGTGCATAACAAAGGGCAATAAAAACACTCAATAGTGGCAGTGTGGTGCTGGCTTTATCAAGTGCAGTTTAAGTAAAAGCCTAGTGGCTATAGCACCAGCTTGGGTGGGAACCAGGAGAGCACAGGGTCAAATCCTGCTGGACTGAAATGCTCACTGTGTGAAGTTGGACAAGCCCCTTGACCTCTGAGTGCTCCATTCCACCCAGTAACAGAAATGGGTAAAAGTAGGGCCCCACTGGAAACAAGATGTTGCATCCAAGCAGGACAATCTTGTCAAAATAAGCTATAAAGAAAAACAAATTGCTGAGATTAAGAGCCTTGCATTCAGCCCATCCATACATCTTCTGAACAATCCCAACTAGTGTGTGTGTGTGTGTGTGTGTGATTTTTTTTCCCTTGTGGCTGAGTAAATGCATTTTTGTGAATATATAAATGGTCCTTCAAAAATGTGTGGGTGCTAAACGTACAGCCCATGATTGTATGAGTGACCTGATCGAGCATTCATGCATGAATGCTGGTGTGGATGAACCTTTGTAAGGCTGGTTACCTTGACGTGATACACAGTTATCACAATGTATCCAAAACATTGTAACTAAAAGCCATCCAACTTCTGTTTGATTGGTGTGTGTGATACAGTATAGATAAATAAACATGTTATTTACATATTATTGTTAATTGAAATGGGGGGCTACGTTTGTCGGACAGGGCAGATCATCTACTAATTTTTGTGTATACATTGTGGGGTGGGTTGGGGGCAACAGTGCCATTAAAGCTTGAGTAGATGTTTAAAATTCCTGGCTAAACCCCTGAAACTGTCCATTGATGTCTATTACCAGAGCCTCTGTAACTGTCCCCTGCAACCAACCCTCCCTCTCAGTACCCCCCCTCAAAAAATAACACTGACACTGGGGTGCCCAATCCCCCAGTGTCGCCACCTCATAAGCAAAACCCCATGCATGGTCACATCTCTAAATGGTGCTGAAGGGCAGAAGGCTCATTCATGTTGCTGCTGCCCCTGTAACTGTCCCACCCAGCCACCTGACCCTCCTCCTTAGCACTGAGAAGCCCACATCCCCTCACAAGCATAACACTGACACTGTGGGTTAACTCACCCGCCTACCTGACACTCCCTCTAGGCACCCCCACAAACATAAGACTGACACTGGGGGTGCCTAATCTTCCAGTGTTACCATGTGAAATAAAGAAAAGCTCTCTCATTGTTGTTGTTTTTTCTGTTTTTTTAACCCTGTAAAAAAGGAAACCTTCCATTGATGTCTGTTGTTCTGTTATTCCCCCCACCTGACCCTCCCACTCAGCACCCCCCATGCCCAAGCCCTTAATTACCCACTGGGGGTCCAACACTGTAATCCTCTGTGAACAGCAGACACATCTTCAGTCTTCACAGCCATACCATGAAGTGAGGAAATCAGGTATGTGGTTCAATGTATTTCAATGGGGTTTTTAACTTAGTGGCAAAACTTGGCCATTGTTGCATATTTGTGCCCCAAATTTTCAACTTGCCTTTTTTAGCACTCCACCTCATGAACAATTGCAGTGAAATTAGGTAAATCTGTCCCAAAAGCTGATTTTGTGGTAGCTGCGTGACATCACCTTACAGGCAGGAGTTAAAATTTTCTCTACACTTGTTCATAAGGTGGTGTCATAAGAAGGCTATGTTGAAAATGTGGCATAAAAATATTAAAAAACAACAAAATTATGAGGCTGCATTGACATTTACGAATGCAGGCTCCTAACTTACATAATACATAACCCACAAAGTGCACCACAACATGCCTAGTACCCCAGGGTTTCTATACCACTGACAAACATCCAGCATTGACAAATGCATGTTATAATTGTTACGAGGTACAGAAAACAGTTAAGTTAAAAGTCAGTCAAACTCCCCCCCTCCGGAGGGGAGCTATGTATAATTCAGCAGTACATTCTACCACATTGTCACCCCCCACCATGTGGTAGTGATTAACTGCACATTATACAATGGGAAGAACATTTCACATATCCTGATTGGTCAGTGTGTGCCTCGGACAGTGATGTTATTGAACAACAACATCACTGTATTAAGTCCAGGCACGCAACTGACCACACAACAAAAGAGATCCCTCCATCCTCACAAAAGCCACCACGAGGCTGGCACTGCCCAGAAGCCATTATAGTTTACCGACCCCCATAAGCCTCACTTCACCAGTCACAGAACTCAGACCACACATTATTTTTAGGCTTCTCTTCAGAATAACTTGCATTTTCACCAGGTATTTTTCCCTAACTGAACATCTTCAGTGAACTGCACTGACTGTCACTGCCGATCGCATGGTTCACGGAAGCCACTCAGTTCAAAAAAAAAACAGATGAAAATTAAATCTATTTTGTATCCTCAATTTACAAAGATCCTCTGCCCCCTCCGTGCTTCTAGTCCTTTCTGGTCAAAGTTTCATTAAAAACAAATGCAGTTTAACCTCCTTGACCCCGAAATCACCATAGCATGTGAAACACATTAGGGTCCTTCACTACAATAGCCCAGTGGTTGCGCGACCACAGAAGAAACAGCTACAATTTTTGCAGTTAAAAAAGAAACAAACTTAAAATACAGCCTGATTTAATGGGTGTGTGAACAGCGTGGTGGGGGGGGGCTGACAATACAAAACTCAGAAAGACAGGATAGACAGGCTCATTCCAGGCAGCATGACAGCACGAATTACCAGCACCACCTAGTGGACTACTTTGTCTGATATTTACAGTATATCCCTCCCATGCAACAAAAAAAAGAATAAAAGTGTCATATAAAAAGATTAAAACTTGTAATTATTATTTTAAAATGAGCCATTGTATAATAGCAATAAGGCACTCCAGGGTGTGTGTTATTGTGTAATAACATCACTCCTCGGGTAGTGGAAGCACTTGGCTTCACCTCGTACTTCAACCCACTCGAGGAGTGACGTTATTACACAATAACATACACCCTGTCATGCCTTATTGCTTAATTAACACACACCCCACAGGTAAGTTATTGATTTGCATTGTGTTTTTCAGCTCTTGACTACAATTTTTTTTGTGTACCAAATGTGAGGGAGTGGTATTGACATTAGGTGAAGATGTGTTCAACTGACTAGGCTAGAGAGATAGCCAAATGCAAGAAAGCCACTGCCCCAGACAATTCACTTCTTACAATAGTAATGACACATGTCAACAAGCATTTGACAATGCTGAATGTTATCTTGCTGGCACTGGCACTGGTAGTGCAGGAGTTAGAGAGATGCATAATAGGAATGGCAGTGAAGTAGTGAACTGACGTCAACCCCACCCCCACTCTGCAGAGAGTGACAGGCATTGGGGTGTGCCTTTGGGTCATCGGCCATAACGCTCACACCATTTCACCTCACTCTACCCTGCAGACACTGATAAGTATCACGGTGCACCTTGGAATCTTCAGGCCTTATGCTCACCCATTTCCATAAGGGAATTCACTGAGATAGGTGCAGTATAGGAGAATAGGGTGAACTTTGGGGCCAAAGAGTCCAAGGCACACCTCAATGCCTGTCACTGGCTGCAGGGTGGGGGTTGGGGTGCAATGCATTACAGCCAACAATCCCAAGTCACACCCCTGATGCCTGTCAGTCTCTAGAGGGTGAGGCATTACAGTTGGAAACCTTAATGTCCTGTGCATTTGTTGGTATTTTCACTCCAAATTTTCAACATGGGCTTTTTGTGACCCCACTTCATGAACAGTGGCACTATCAGTTCATTAGCTGAAAGGTGATTTTGCACAGTGACTGTGCCATTTGGTGCCACAGGTGCGGAAACACATTTCAGGCAGGATGTAAAAAATGACAGCTGTACTGTTCATGAGGAAGTATAAGAAAACGGAAATGCTGAAAAACTGGAATGAAAATATGAAAAATTGGTGAAGTCATAAGAGTGCTTAGAAACTGCACAATGCACTCCCATAACGCAATTATTTTGGGGTTTTGGTTAACCAGATTTTCAACATAGGCATTTTGGGACCTCCACTCATGAACAGTGTCACAGTGATTTTGTTACTCTGTCCTGAATGTTGAATTCCCACAGCGATCGCGCCAACGTGCATCACATGTGCAAAAACACATTTCGGGTGAAAAATGACAGCTGTATTGTTCATAAGGAGGTGAGAAAAAATGGCAGTGCTGAAAATCTGGAGTGAAAATATTAAAAATTGTCAAAGTTACAAATGTGCACGGAAACTATGCAATGCACGCTCGTAACACAGTCATCTGGGGAATTTATTCTCCACATTTGTAAGATAGGCTTTTCAGGACCCCAGCTCATGAACAGTGGCACTATCATTTTGTTAACCGGTCCCAAAAGGTTATTCCATGCAGTGACCACAAAATGACCTTTTGGGACTGAATAATGAGATGACAGTGCATGTGTTCATGAGGTGGAGTCCCAGTAACCCCATGTTGAAAATTTGGAGCCAAAATTCAAAAAACTGGCTGAGATATTCACCTAAGTTGGAACACTCCCATGTATGCCATTATACATCTTCCTGGCATTTCTTCAGTTTACGGTCAGCTTTGAAGAGTGCCGACATGTTCCCCTCCACTGAAGATCACAGCGCTGACTCCGGAGGTAAGTATGGGGTGAGGGGGGTCAGGGGAGGTGGGGTGCACAGAGGGTGGGTGTGGATTGGGGGGGGAGGCACCGTGGACAACGGACCGTTTTCTTTTTTTCAAGTACAAAAAACCAAAATGGGCACTGCGCTGTGGGACTGTTTTCTTTCTCTACAGGTGAAACAAAACAAATGTTGGGCACACTGGGGTGGGCTTCCATTGTGCCCCATAACTTTTGGGGGGCCTGATATTGGCAACACTGAGATGGGCTCCCAGTGTGCCACACAATGTGGTTGGGGTGAGGCCTGGGGGCAGGAATATGTCAACATGGTCAGCTTACTGTGAGCAGCAGCACACTGGGGTAGGCTCCCAATGTGCCACACAATATGGGGGTGTGGGCAGGACATGCAGACACAGGGATTTCACCCTCGACGTCAGCTTCCTTTGGGGATTGTGTGGCGGCTGCTTCACCATCATGTTTGTTGAAATGTTTCACCAGGAAAGGCATGTCGGGAGGTGTGTCATCTGTGCCGCTGCATGATGAGCTTGTCTCTGATTGCAGTGGCACTTTTCTTATAAGTTGTGTCCACTTTACATATTCTTGTGTCAGCGCTAGCATGCTGGCTTATTGGGGATTGAGGGACGCACCTACTAAAGCATGCCCTGCATTCGGCAACACTGACACACCTCTGAAATGTACTACTAGCACAAGATGTTGCTTGCACATGCACACAAGCCAACATAAAAAGTCCTGTCAGTGTGCAGTTAATTGACTCTTCCCCCCTACTGTTTGCAGGTGATAAGTAGCTTTCAACTACACCTTTTGGCATTCACTCCCACCTCCCGGGAAGGGGGGCAAGTAACCGGCCATCAAGATAATCCTCACGCATACTTTATTGCATAATAAATTCTGCACTTGATCAGACACACAAAAACACATCTATATCGGATAGTGTGTGTGTGTGTGTGTGTGTGTGTGTGTACGCAATTTTCTTAGTCTTCATCTGAGTGTGTGTGTGTGTGTGTGTGTGTGTGTGTGTGTCTGTGTGTGTGTCTGTACCATGCCAGTGATATGTAGTGCAAACATAAATAGTGTAGTTAGTAATGTTACCATGTGCTCTTGTGATAAATTATAATTTGTTGTTTTTATGCCATGTAACATGAAAATGACATGTCTCATAATTCCAGTGAATCTTCTGAGATTCTGAGAAGCAGACATAATCATCAAGACATGAAGCAATAACCAATGAAGAACTTCATATACTGGAGGGCAGGGATGTACCGAGGTTGGGGGGATTCGGGGTTGAATATCCCACCCGAAATTCTGAGTGCACTGTTGGTGGACTGCACCACGCATGGGCGAGTTGCGCAAGTGCCATTTTTTTTTGTGTATGTGGCCAGCTGTGAGCCTTGTGTGATTGTACCTGACTGCCCATGCATACACATGGTGGAGCCATGGGCGATTGGGAACTGTGATGCGCTGCTAGGCCTTGATGGGTGGTCACATGTGTGACAAAAATGCAGGTCACCTGTCACAGAGGGGGATGGAAATTGCAGAAGAAGTCTGTGCAATCCACCATCCCTCCTCACAGTCCCGAGCAGATTGACAGTTTCAGTGAGCAATGCCTAGAGGCAGCAGTGTGCAGAGTCCAATCAGTGTTTGCCTTGCCAGCTCTGTGCCCTGTCCTGCTCCCATAGTGCGGCGTCAAGTTATAAAGTGTACTCTGAGGCTGGCAGACACAGTAGTGTAGTAATGTGTACTGTACTGAATGGTTTGCGTTACTCACTCTGATTGTTGACGTCAGTTAGACTTTTTTTTTTTTTGCTTTCTGTTTCTCCCCTTGGCCCCCAGTTGGCTCCTGCTTCAAGGCATCCTATTTCCTCCGGCCACCACCAGTCCCACATCCATCTCCAAATTGGGCCACCACTTTGCTACCCCCATGGCTGACCCCCCATGGTGGGGTGGCAGAGAACCCACCAACTCCCCATCTGGGCCAGATCCAGTACAGGTGGCACCCTCAGAGATGGTGCATTAGTCAGATGGCCATCAAGCTACTCAACCTGATTGCCATTTTTCCTTTTTTTTCCTTCAGCAGCAGAGCATGCAATGCTGAGAGAGGGCATGCCACGCATGGCTCCACGTGCAGCGTGCCCGTCGGCTGCTTCACCTCCGTGCCCCACTGTATTGGCCAGACATGCCAACACCCAGTCTATGCTAGGTGCCAGGCCAATGCTGGCCCCTGTTTCCCACCTCCCTGGGACAGGAGAGCTGTCCTCCAGATGCTCAATCCTGTCCCACCCGGGCAGCACCCGACGAACCGCTCACACCACGAACATGGGTTGCCGGCACGGCAGGAGGTAAGGCATTGCTGCCCAGCCCTTCACGCCACCGGGCTGGCTCAGACTTTCTTTTGAAAGGCGCTTTTAAGAGTTGTTATTGTCTCTCTCTGCCACAAGTTCCCTGAATATTTAATTAAAAAAAATCAGGCAAAAAGCACTGAGAGAATGGAGAGAGAGAGAGAGAGATTGTAGCAGCAGGAGAATATGTGAGATGTGTGTGTGTGTGAGATCTAGTAAGGAGAGTCAGGACTGGAAAGCTTCCAGTGCTGGGATGGGACTGGGAGGTGGGAGTGAGCAGGGAAGGACTGCCTGGGTCACTGAGGGCTGTCTGGGAGGGCGTGAGATGAGCCTGATGACCTGTTGTGAATTTTGAAAAAAGGCAAAGACTCCTCTAGAGGCTCTAAGTATTTAAACATGGGCTGGTAGGCCAGGCAAAGTGTGCTGACTAGGAGGGATGGTCAGGGGGTTGTCCATAGAGTTAGTGCCTCACCTCAGCCTGCAACTTGACTGTTCTGCATTTAATTTGTGAGGGAGTTAGCATTGCAGGCCAGGGAGAGTAAAACTATAGACTCACTGTCTGACATTGCCTTAGACTATACATCAGGCAGGCAGCGTGAGTTAACTTGGTTGAACAGAACTAATAAATTTATTACATCAGTCATTCAGTCAGCAACACACACACAGCTCTTTTAACTTGGAGCAGGTGCCAAAGAAGATACTCACTGGCACACAACCTTGGTCCGTGGTGGGGGGGGAGGTGTACTGTGCAAGTCTGTACTGACTCTCTTACTAGCAAGTGACTTTAGTCGTACAGAGAGAGCTGAGTCCGAGCTGAGGCAAGCCTTCTGTTACAAAAGCCTTCCATGGCCTCTGGCTCACACAATTATTTTTTTCCCCAGTAAAAACTGAGTCTGAAGTTAAACCTCCCCCCCACCTAAACTTAAACCACCTGATCTCTAGTTGGTCTGTGGCTGAGCTCTTGACTTGAATCTCCTCTTGCATACCCTAGCCTGGGGCTGAGAAGCAACATTTTCCTCTCCCACATCTGAGATCTTAATTGTTTGTGAAGTTGTTTGGGGTGCAGTTTGGTATAAAAAAGACTATCTGTCACTCTATCCAGAGAGAGATAACTTGGAGACACTAAGAGCTGGGTTGGGCTGAGCCCGGTCAGAGGTAATATTATTTAAATACTACCACCACCACCGCCGTCCCTGGCCTGGCCCTGCCCTGGCATCTCATTTTTCTCCCTGAGTAAAGCACTGAACCTAATCTCCACTTGGTCTTCCTCTTTCTGTGCTGTTTGAATCTCCTTGTATGCCAATCTGTTCAGGGCACACAGAGTGATGCAGCAACTTTCTTTTCACTCCCAGGCCCATCTGAGATCTCCCGACCCGGATAGTTAAATTTTAAAGTTATTTTTGGGAGGTGCACCTGCATGCTAATTTGTTATTAAAAACTACAGAGGCAATAAACATGTATAGCTGGACTGCAAGCTAATATTGTAATCATCCTAGCATCCCATCCCATCACCACTGCCTCAGTCCCCTGGCTGGCTGGCCTTATCTTGTCTGTCTCCTCCCTGAGTAAAGCACTGAACATTGATTGAAGCTGAACCTCCCTAAATGTCTACTAGTTTTACTGGGGATGGTCTGCCGGTGTGGTTTGAAATTTGAATCTCCTAAGTATTATGCCATAGGGTGCAACAACTCACCCCGCTATCTGAGATCTTCTGGAGGATTGTTTGTAAAGTTATTTTGGGGTTCTTGAGCACATTTGCTATAAAAGACTACTAGAGAGGCAAGGCAAGAGAAGAGATACATCATATATGTAAGAGCTGCTGGGCTCAGGGTTGTCAGCTAGCTAGCATTATTTGAATCCTACCACCACTGCACTACTCCTGCCTGCCTGGCCGTATTGTCTCCTCCTCCCTGACCCTGAGTAAAGCACTGAAACTCTTATAATCTCCCCGTGCTCTATCTCCTGGCTTGTATGCCTTAGGCACAGCAACTTTCCTCCCTCCACCATCTGATAAGAGATCTCCTTCCACCTTCCATTCTGACTGTAAAGTTGGCTCTTTCTTGAGGTGCATTATCTGGAATAAAAACAAGCATTTGTCAATGCCGAATTATTGCTTGTTGATATTAGCATTGGACATGCAGAAGTTAGACAGATGCAGAATAAGAATGGCAGTGAAGTATTGAACTCAAACCAATCCCACCTTCACCCTGCAGAGATGCACAGGCATTGGGGTATGTCTTTGGATTGTCGTCCATAATGCTCACAGCATTTCACCTCACCCTATCCTGTAGACACCAACAAGTGTTGAGGTGTGCCTTGGGGTGTTTGGCTTCATAGTCACCCCATTTCATAAGGACATATGCTGAAATGGATGCAGTATAGGAGAATGGGGTGAAGTCTGGGGCTGAAGAGTCCAAGGCACACCTTGATGCCTGTCACTGGCTTCAGGGTGAGGGGGTGAGGGTGGAATAACATGAGCATTACAGCTGGCAATCCAGAGGCACACCACTGATGCCTGTCAGTCTGTACAGAGTGGACATTATAGTTAGAAACCCTAACGCCCAGGGCATTTGTTGATATTTGCACTATAAATTTTCAACACAGCCTTTTTGCGATCCCCAACTCATGAAAGCATTTAGGACCTCTGCTCATGAACAGTGGCACTGTGATTTTGTTACTCTGTCCCGAACTTTGATTTCCCACTGCGACCGTGCCATTCTGCGCCAGATGTGCGAAAACACAGATCGGGCAAGATGTGAAGAATGGTAGCTGTACCATTCATAAGGAGGTATGAAAAGATGGCAATGTTGAAAATCTGGAGTGAAAATATTAAAAATACATGAACATCTGAGCGTACGTGGAAACTGCACAATGCACGCTCGTGACACAGTCATTTAGTGGAATTATTTCACCAAATTTTCAACAAAGGCATTTTGTGACCTCTGCTCATGAAAACTGTCACTATGATATTCTTAATCTGTCCCAAACATTGATTTCCCACAGGGACTGCGCCTTTGTGCGCCAGATATGCGAAAATACATTTCGGGCAGGATGTGAAAAATGACAGCTGTACTGTTCATAGGCAGGAGTGCAAAATTGAAAATGTTGCAAATTTTGAGTGAAAATATTACAAATTTTTGAAGTTACGAGTGTGCATGGAAACTGCACAATGCACGCTCATAACATAGTCATTTTATGGACGTTTGGTACCAAATTTTCAACATAGGCATTTTAGGACCTCTGCTCATGAACAGTGTCATTGTGATTTTCTTAATCTGTCCCAAACACTGATTTCCCACAGTGGCTGCTCTATTCTAGGCTGGAAGTGAGAAAACACATTTTGGCCAGGATGTGAAAAATGACAGCTGTACTGTTCATAAGGAGGTGTGCAAAATGAGCAATGTTGAAAATTTTGTTTGGAAATATTACACATTTTTAAAGTTATAAGTGTGCATGGAAACTGCACAATGCACGCTTGTAACATAGTCATTTTATGAACTTTTGTTGCCAAATTTTCAACATAGGCATTTTAGGACCTCTGCTCACGAACAGCGTCACTGTGATTTTCTTAATCTGTCCAGAACACTGATTTCCCACAGCAACTGTGCTGTTCTACTCCGGAAGTGTGAAAACACATTTCAGCCAGGATGTGAAAAGTGACAGCTGTACTGTTCATAAGGAGGGGTGAAAAAATGCCAATGTTGAAAATCTAGAGTGAAAATATTACAAATTCCCGAAGTTACGAGTGTGCATAGAAACTATGCGATGCACAGTCATAACACAATCATTTTCAGAAAATTTTTTCAACAAATTTGCAACATAGGCTTTTTGAGAGCCCACCTCATGAACAGTGACACTGTCATTTCGTTAATAAGTCCTGAATGGTGATTCTGTGCAGTGACCGTGAAATCACCTTTAGGGACTGAACAACCAGGTGGTAGTCACTGAATTCATGAGATGGGGTCCCAAGAACTCCATGTTGAAAATTTGGTGCCATAATTCATGAAAATGACTGAGATATCTGCATAAGTTAAAAAAAAACAAACATTTATGCCATTATACAGCTTACCGGCATTTCTTCATTTGCGGTCGGCTTTAAAGAGTGCAGATGTGTTCCTGGTCCACCGAAGATCATCCCGCCAGGCTCCAAAGGTAAGTATGGGGTGAGGGGGTGTGGTGAGGTGGGGTGCACAGAGGGTGGGTTCTGGTTGGGGGAGGGGCACCGGACTCAACGCATGACTATTTTTCTTTTACAGGGAAAAAAAAAGGCAGAAAGGTTTTCTGCTTTTACAGGTACTTTGGCACACTGGGAGCCTTCCCAGTGTGCCACCTGAATATTTATTGGGGGATTGTAGCCGACGGGGATTGGGCACCCCATCGGCAGAGTCTTAGGGGTGGGCACAGAGTCAAGGGTGTTTGGGCACTTGGCACACAACAGATGGGGAATTATGCTGATGGAGATTGGGCTACCTCATTGGCAAATGAACTGTGGAGGGGGCATGCCAACAAGGGGATTGGGCACCCCCATCAGCTTTAATGGAGACTGTAAGAGGTGGCAGCTGTCCATCGGTTTCTGTGAGAGGCTGACGGAGAAGCCGTCATCATTTATTTTTGAAATGGGACACCAGACAATGCAGCTGTAATTTGCTGCTGCAATCAGGGACCACTCCAGCAGCAAAAATAGCTGATTGTTAATGACGGGGCACTCCCTAATTGCAGTGGCAAGTTTTGTTCAAGTTGGTAGCAAACTACACTAGTGCTGTCATGGACTGCATGAACCCCTTTTGGTGACAAACAGACCAGCCCCAAAATGGGCTGCTGGCATTGGCAACAACACTGCCACACCTCCCCAACTCACTGCTGCAGCAAGCTGCCACAGTATGTTTCTTGCACATGCATGCAAGCAAACATAAAAATACTAACTGTACACAAAAACTGAACATATAGTTCCTATCCTGCTCTACCCTCTAGTAAAAATAAATTATAATAAAACAAAAACTATGGTATTTGGCACAAATAAAGTTAAAAACTATTGGCATATTGGTGGAAACACATTAGAAAGTGTTAAAAGTTATACTTACTTAGGTCCCACTTTTAACTTTACAGGTAACTGAACAAACCATGTTCAGGCAATTTCAATTAATACAAAAAAAGCTGTAGCTAGGCTGTGAAAATTTAACTTTCAAAATGGAGGACACTCAATCAAACCACATATAACTGCAATAAAAGCCAGATATATTGCTCAGATATTTTACACATCAGAATTTTGGAAACAAATAGACCAGAAACATTATTAATCCCTGCAAATAAGTTAATAAGAATAACCCTGGGAGTAACTCCATCATGCCCCACAGAATATCTCAGGGCTGAACCAGGATTAGTGAATATTAATGCAGATATAGACGGCAGAAAAATCAACTATTGGCTACACTTAACAAGACTACCCCACAATAGGCTGCCCAAAAAGTGCCTTAATAAAAAGGAGACATGGATACAAAATAAGTGCAATCTTTTTGCACTTAAAAAAAGTGCAATCTAAGAAGACGGTTAAAAAAAGTTTATGGGAAAATAGAGAACTGTGGGTTAAATATACTCAAACATTATGTTAGTAAGCACATCAGTCTTAGTTTAAAATATTAATTGTAAATTAAAAGGAAAATCCAAAATCATTGGATAATGGAAGACTTGAAAACTGATATCCCTTTCAAGACATTCATTATGGTATGCTAAAAATAACTGCTTCTTTGAATATAAACATTATCAGGACACTCTCTTGAAAAACCTACATTATGGAAAGCTTGTATTAAAATAATATTGGAACTATATGAAAGCAATATACTTAAAACAGATATAATAACGTATAAAAATCAAATGTAACTTGTGAATGTATTTTGGGTGTGAAAGAAGACCTGAACCATATAATGTGAGTATCCCCATGTATGAAAAAACAATAAGATACTGGTTGGGCCCTTTTATGAACTGGCCAAACACAAATCAGGATGATTTAACTTTTATTTTGTTCAATACAGAGGATGATTGCACAATTAAAAGAGTTTCCAAATATCTGCACTTTGTATATAAAATAAGAGAGAAACAGATTAAAGAAGGCATTATATGAGATGTTGAATTAAAATGATGGTTATATCTGCCCCATGGCCACATCAAATTCATACATTGTGCTGTATTTGACAGGATGCACTTGTTTTTAAGATGTTATGTGTGTGTTTATATATATATATATATATATATATATATATATATACACACACACACACAGATATATACTGTGTGTGTATATATATATATATATATAGATAGATAAGTGTGATTGTATTGTATTTATAATGTGTATTTCTTATTATTTGTTAACGACTGATTTTATAAGTTGAACAATAAACAAATATAAATTGATACTCTCTAGTGGCAAGCTGGCAACTGTCTGGCACTGATCCTGGCCTGAATACCAAAAAAAGGCAAAAACAGAAAACAAAATAGTGTGAGCACTAACTGATGCAGTAGCACCTGCAGTCCACTACCAGGGAGGGCAGTGCAGGAGTCTTGTCCTGTCCTGTGTCAACTAATACTGTAACTGTCTTTACTAAAGTGGACTGTATTCAAACTGTATAGTGTGTGCTGAAGTCACATCACGGTCAGACTAGAGTCAAGTGTGTGTTGAAAATTCATGTCAGAGTGCAGTGACTGGACTAGTCTGTTGTGTTTTTGAGTTGATTGTTGAATTCATGTCAGAGTTTA
Organism: Neoceratodus forsteri; assembly: GCA_016271365.2. Classification (NCBI taxonomy): domain Eukaryota; kingdom Metazoa; phylum Chordata; order Ceratodontiformes; family Ceratodontidae; genus Neoceratodus; species Neoceratodus forsteri. The sequence goes on along the minus strand of CM028135.1, from coordinate 707,585,241 downwards.
ATCACCATTGAACTGTGGGTGAGAAAGGGAAGAAAGGCCATGAATCCTACACTGCTGTAACCTAACTCACTGTCTCCCTGAGTAAATCACCGATGCTATCCACTCTGTCCTGTAGTCTGTTTGTAGGTTGTCTCAGTGAAGGTACCGTGGGGCAACTTATTTTAAAAAATATTTACAAGCCTGGTGGAGCAGTGGAAAGTGGTTTGGAAATGAAACCTCAAAAATGAAAAGGCAAATGTCTTGATAAGTATGTTTTCAAGTGTTAAAAAAACAAAGATAAACAAAAGATAAAATGTGGGAAGTGAGGGAAGTGTGGAAAGCAGTATTTCTACAACAGCACTTGAAACTGCAATACATTCTGAATCTGCAAGCAGTTCTTCTGTTGAAGTGTCAAATGAAGCTTCATCGTCCACAAGCACGTGAAGTCCAACAGCATCTAGTGCTTGGGTTAGGAATGATATATATGAATTTATTGGAAAATGATTTTGTGATGAAGAACGTTTTTTAATCCTTAATTCACTGCATAAACCCGGGAGAATTTTTTTTTAATTTATCACTTTGTTTACCAGGTAAGCACACAGGGCCAAGGCCCATTTTCAGGAATGACCCTGAGCCACAACATGTGCAGCTTAGATGAAATGACATTAAGCACACACAATACTTTACAAATTATACACATAATAAATAACAGCATAATACATTTCAGCCTTAAAAACACTTTCAAATAGTTTGTTGCTGCAAGTGATATTTTAGTCTAGATTTAAAATTAGTATGACTATTAGCATCCATACAATATTGAGGCAAGGTGTTCCACAACTTGGGTGCCTGTATGGAAAAAAACGTTCCCCCATCCATGTTAAAGTCTTAGGTAAAACCAAGTAAGAAATTGATGAGGACTTTAGTGATCTTACTTCTCCTTTAAATTCAATTAAATTGAATAATGGGGATTGCTGTCCAAGATTAATTATTACAAGTTTCCTGCAAGTGGCAAAGAGAAATATCCATTTCCAACATCACTGGTTATAGCAGTATAATTGGCTTGCATATGCATTGATGTCAGATGGTGCTTACTGTAAGATATGTTTTGCTTTCTGTAATGATGAAGTATGTAAAGGAAGTCATCAGTGTCTTGGACAACTCGTAAGTGAGCTTTAATGAAACTGGAATAAAGATAAGGAGGCGTTTGACTTACATTCTCATACCATTTACCATAAAAATGGTTTAATGAGAGCTGTGAATTTGTCTTGCGTCTCAAGAGGTGAATCAATAGCAATCACAGAACAAATAGAATCCTATCTAAGAACTCTAGCAACAGAGAATCATAAGAAGCTAGTTGCTGTGATATAGACAATAATTTTCTGTGGTCACCAGGAGATTGTACTCTGAGGAGATGAAGATTCAGGCCCACTGAAGCTTGAAGAACCACTAAAAAATGATAGAAATGTCTGAGTTCTGCCGCAATATAGAGCAAATCTTTGAAATGAAGCGCTATGAAAATCATTACAAATTAAAAATACCAGTTCAACATATCTAAGTCTTAAAATTCAGAATGAAATCATTGATATTATTTAGAGATGCAGCGAATTTAAATTCCTTCGGTGAAGTGAACGCGAAGTGGGCACTTCGCGTTGCCACTCTGGCAATGCAAAGTGCTCACTCCACCTTGTCATTACCACTTCGCATTAAGGCAGAATGGCAATGTGAAGTAAGACAAAGTCATTTTTTTTAATGGAGTTCGTGTTCCTCATTATGATTCTAAGTGATCTACTTGGTGTTTCAGATTTCACAGCCCCCTCACACATCACATGGCTTACAGTACTGTAAGTCTCATGCTCTTTAGTTAGGCAGGAAGAAAGTGAGTCATACAAGCAGACACTTTTACTTTCTCCTGTGTAGAAGGAGAGAGTAGTGTGTTTTGTGACTGTGGATACTTAGAGATCAGAGTGAGGAGGAGATTTAAACTTTGATTTAGACCCAACAGCTTTTTTAAAAGCTACATTTTTTTGTCTTTTCTGTACTAATTTTTACTTAATTTGTTCTTTCTGTAAATGTTATTTTTCTTACCTTTATAAGTAGTTAGTTGCTTGTCTGTTCTGTGTGACTGTGTGTGTGAGTTGTGCGACAGTGTGAGTAGTGATTACTCAGACTGAGGGAGCTCACTTGGAGAGATGGACCAGGGTGAGGGAATGTCTGGGGTGGGGACAGTTCTGAGAAAGCGTGGTAGTGGCAAGCGTCTTACTGTGCACATGTGTGGAGGGCATGGGTGCCTATTCCTATTGGACTGCTCAAAACTTGTAAGTGTCCCCCTGGAAGCAGGACCAGCACCACCTCCTGTCCTGACTCTGAGGCAGTTGAACCACCACCACCCACCCACCACCACCACCAAGTCCAGCACTAGGTCCTCTGGAGCAGGATGTGCCTGTTTCCCCAGGCCCAGGTGTGGGTCCCATCCCTGTTCAGCACCATGACCAGCCAGCTGCCAGTTCATCTGGCCATCCCCTGCCTGTGCCTGGTCTTCCCACCTCCATTGTTTGGCATTTTTTGACTGTGTTAGGGGGACAGCAGTGTGGTCAAGTGCCACCTATGTGAGGTGGAAATGCACCATGGCCCCCAAGGGACTCACCTGGGGACTGGGGGGCAGCACACCCATATGCTCAATCACCACCAGTTGGAGTGGCAGGCTGCCACAGAATGGACCATGCCTGCACCTGCTGGCCATTCTGTGGCAGAGGGTGCAGCTGTGCATTGCAGTATCCCTGAGAAGAGGAGGGCCACATCAGCTTCTGCTGCTCCACCAGCACCCCCACCTCAACCAGCAGGTCAGCCTGTAGAACATGTGGACCCCAGAGAACTGTGTGTAACACAGGCTGACCTGGCAGTTCTCTGGAGTGCTGTCAAGGAGAACAATGAGAGGGCGAGTGCTGTGGAGCAGTGGCTGAATCACATAGAGTGACATCTGTTGCAAATTATGTCCATGCTGGAACTGCTGCTGGATCACCATGGGATCCCACATTAGTTTTTTTCCTCACACCATGTGCCCCCCCACACCTTCCTTGCTGTGTTATAAAATGTATTCCTCCACTATCCCAAACCCTTGTATGTAATAATGTCCTTTTTTTGTTGTCTTCCGTATGTGTGACACTTTGTATTCTGAGCAGTGTAAGTATACTGTGCTAAACTGCATGTGTGCAGTCAGTCTTCTTTCCAGTCTGTGTATGTACTGCAGACACTGTCCAACTCCCTGACTTAAAATCATTTATTAATGAGTGCAATGGTGGGATGGTGAAGCCTGGAGAGATACTACAAAACAGGCTTACACTACATCCAAGTAACTAGTAAAAAAATGTTGTGATTTGTGACGAGATTGTAAATCGTGATTTGTGACTGCATTTGTGACCGTGATGATGAAGAAATGTAAGTGCCTATGGCTGTACTTCCTCGGGCCCTGATGTGGTGTGGCACAAAACTCCCTGACTTAAAAACAAACATTAATGAGTATAATGGTGGGGTGGTGAAGCCTGGAGAGATACTACAAAACAGACTTACAATACATCCAAGTAACTATTAAAAAAAATTAATGTTGTGATTCGTGACATGATTGTAAATCGTGATTTGTGACTGCATTTGTGACTGTAATGATGAAGAACGTGATTTGTATCATGAGTGACTCTTGATGATGGTCCTGACTTAAAAACGCATATTAATGAGTACAATGTTCATGCAGAATTATGCACCACACCTGTCCAGTACTCTGAATGGAAGCCAAAGAAACAACTGTGACTAAAGTTAGAGATGGAGATTGGGCCCTAAAGAGATGCAGATGCACAGACAGATTAAGATTGCTCTGTGCACTGAAGAGATGCAGGTGCAAAGACACAACACCTAACCAGTGCTCACCATCATAAATTCAAATCTGGAAAAGAATACCTTTGCCGCGGGGGGGGGGTGGCAGTTTACTGCATTGCTGCAGTAACATTCACTAGTACTAGTTCCAGTAAAGATACCACAAAGTAGTACAAAAATTACACAGCTGCAGTGGATAGCACTTTCACATTGCTGAAATTATGTGGCACAATAAAAGGTGTCTGATTTGATGACACGCATCACACACATACTCACACACACACTAAGTAATGTGTAGCAAATTAAAAACTTCAGTAGTATAACCACATATTTTAAACAAACTAAAATTATGCACTGCTGCACCACAATAATCAGGAAAAAAACGGCACAAATTATTGAAACTATTACTGTGTGTACATTAACATGGTTATACAAGAAAAATATCACCAAAACAGAAAGCACTGTCTTTTTCTCCAAGTTAATCTACCTATACCACAGATACGCCCCTCAAAGCACACTTCCACTGTCTTTCAGTACACAGACTGAATGTTGTACATTAACATTCAAAATCCACACACAAACAATAAACACTCAATGATATGAGCACAGGAGGGTTTCCTGTAATCGATGAACTAAAGTTTCAGCAAAAAAAAAAGACTCAAAAATGCTTTTTAAACAGCTTTTAGAAGGTTTGAATCTCAGAGAGCTCTCAGACCAGATTGTCTCCTACAGCTTCCTACACATACTACCCCAAACTGAGGCTGTGCAGAACAATCTAGAGCCCATGTGACCTGAAATCCCATGAATCACTGCAAAATTTGCCTTTGGAGCTTAAAAACAAGGTGAAGTGAAGTACATTGTTTTCAATGTACTTCACCCTAAGAATTGGTGGAGTAGTGGTTTGGGAAGGCAGAGTAATGCAAAGTCATTGTTTTCAATGGACTTCACGTTACCCATTATAACGCGAAGCACTCCGCTTTGCGTTGAGGAGCACTCCGCAAATTCTTCTTCACTCTGCGAATCACTTCGGGGAGCAAATTGGTGCTACTTTGCCCATCTCTAATATTATTAGAGATATCATGATTGAAAAAATTATTACAATGGTAAAACATTCTGTTCCCTTTGCAATTTTAGCCAATGAAACAACAGATGTTAGCAACAGAGAGCAGCTGTGTATCTGCGTGCAACATGTTGACACTGAATGCTCCAAGCCAGAAATTGGGGAAGACTTCCTCACTTTCCTTACTGTTACAGACTTGACTGGTGAACATTTGGCAACTACGATAATGTCAACCTTAAGAGATTTGGGATTACAACTGAGGGGACAGGGCTATGATGGAGCAGTAGCATTCAGTGACAGGCTAAATGGTGTACAGGCTAAAAATTCTACTGACTCTCCAACAGCAATTTATGTACACTGCACAAACCACTCTCTGAGTCTGGTGGTTTCTAAAATCTGCTCAGTGAGCTCCATCAGAAAGTGTTTTCCAACAATATCGGACTGCTGTGCATTTTTAAGAGTTCTGTTAAACTGAGTGAGGTTCTTAGGAACAAAATATTAAGTCTATTAGCAACTGAGAAAAAGGAAAAGCTTGTCAGCCATTGTGAAACACGATGGGTGGAACATCACGAAGCAATGATCACCTTCTTAGAACTCTTACCTGCAGTAGTTGCAGCTCTTGACATGATATCTACAACATGGAGAGATGATGCTTCATCTAAAGCTGAACAGCTCCTGAACACAATTGAGAAAGAACATTTTGTAGTTGCTTTATTTGTTTCAGAAAAACTACTCTCAGTTACCTGTGTACTGTCAGTAAATCTTCAGAAGGTTCAGACAGATCTCTCCATGTGTGTTCAGACGGCCGATGATGCTCTGAAACAGATTTATACAATGTGGTATAACACAGAATCACATTTTTTTCAGCTTTTTTCCAAAGCCAAAGCATTAGCTCAATAGATGAATTTTGAAATTACACTACCAAGAAATTCACACTGTGAATTAAGTTTGCTGAAAATAATAAAGTACTACAGAGCAACAGTGTTCATCCCGTGTCTCAGTTTTTTTGAACAGCAAATGACGGAAAGGTTTGTCACACATAGAAAAATCCTGACTTCCGTTGAAAAAATTATCCCTTCTCACTCCTTGGATAGTGATGTGGATGTGGCATTTCTCTCCAACCTGAAACATTTCTACAGTGATGTTATCTTTGATAATATTCTTGTTCTTTGGAGTAAATTTCATCACTGGCAAAACAAGTCGACTGATGCAAAAGACAAGAAAGAAATCATTTCAAATACAGCTTTAGATGCTTTGTCGAGCTGTGACAAAAAAATTTACTCAAACATTTTCAATTTCTTAAAAATCCTTGTGATACTGCCAGTTTCTACATTGGAAGCTGAACATTCATTTTATATGCTTGATTGCATCAGGGCCAATGAAGTTGCACAGGGGAAGATAGGCTGAATGGCCTTGCTTTGTTTGCTGATCATTAAAACATCCCTTTATCAGCCAGTGAGGTCCTGGAGAGATTTATTGTAACAAGTAGATGACATAATTTTATCCTTTAAGTACATGAGCTTATTTTGTTTGTCTCAATGTTACATTTGGCAGCTGCCTTCAGATTCTTTGCTTTACTTAGGCTGTTTTGACTGGGGTGGGCCCTGGTATGCAAATAAGTCATGTGACATGCCTTATTTGCATATCCTGGGCAGGCCCAATCTCCCCCAAACAACTGTCTCAGTATGGCCCTGCTGCAGGGAAACTAAAATTAACAGAATACCAGGAAAGCAGCACAATGCGCCATGAAACTGTTCAAGGAGCGGCTAGCAGACATCAACAAAAACCCTGACATTGAATACTACAGCATTCCAGAACTAAATGACCCCTCATGACAATTCTGCATGCCCATTTGCATGGAAGAAAAGAAGCACTGCAGCATAAGCAGCTATGTAGGCATGCTAGCTGGATTAAACTGATCCTTGAATGATCCACCATTTAGTAGGAAAATCAGTATATTTTACATGGAGAAGACTTATCTGCCAACAATGTTTTTACTGGTCTCTTCAAGATCATTCATAAGGAAGGAGGAGACAAAGTGACATACTACCCCAGGATAAGCGACCTAAACCTAGAGAAGCTAAAAAACAGTGCAGCATTCAACCCAAGTGCTGCATCAGGATTAATACAGAAGGTATGGTTCGATATACATTTACACTTTTCTCATCGAGGATGTGAAGGGCTCAGACAGCTAAAGCCATCATCCTTTAATGTGAGAAAACATGAAAAACCACCATGGAATCCATGAGACCAACAAGGAGAGATTAAGGGGTTACATGTATGAGACACCCAATGGCCCACTGCCCAATGGCCTCATTTAAGAAAGACTTATTCAAAATCCCATCAGATGCTGATTCATTTTACTTGCATCCCAAGAGACAGAATCAGGACTTTCTGGACATGCAGGCACTTCGGTACTCTAAATTTCTTATGGGAGCATCATATCTAGTTGGGATGATGCCTTTTCTTAGTACGCTTGCCTGCCTAAGCCACTGTTGTACACATCACTCTGTTCACAGCACAGCAGTGTACTTACTACACATGGCTAGGCTGGACTGGACTCTAAACACCTCATGTGAGTAACTGGGCACTGTAATGAATCATCTATTAACAGTTATTGGTGGGCCTCAATGTCTGACAGACAGAAATGGTCATCAGTTCTGTTTGGTAGATCTAGCAACCAAGCAGTGCCCAAAAGTGAAAGAGAGCTGTTATCCACCACCAAGATATCAACAGGGCACTCAATGAGTTTACAAATTGCAAAGTATCTGCCAACTCTTGATCAGTACTTAAGCAACTGAAACATTAGTGGTGGTGTCCATATTCATGTTCATAACAATCAATATTATAGTGGTGCGGTAGTGCCACTATAGTCAGGGTCACTGGTGAGTTCTATGTTAAACTTGATTTTTTGTTTCCTGCCTGCATAAAGATGGTTTTATAGATTTACATGAAACTTTCAGGATTTGCTTACCATAGAAGAATTTACAGTCCCTGAATGTCTCATTCAGCTATTCAGTATTTGTATCCCACAATGGTTCTCAGGTAAAATAAGATAAGTGAAGAAAAAGAAAGCCTATAATGCAATGAAGAAAGTTAATTATAACTATAGTAAAACCCAACATAAGTATGTACTACTGACTAGTAAAAGGCTTATCAAAAAAGAAAATAAGAACATAGAATTTAAAATAGCCCACACAAAGGACAATTGGAAGACCTTCCATGCCTATGTAAACAATAAAAATGTAAATAAATCTGTGGGGCCACTAAATATGGGTGGAAAGAAAATATCTGAACCAAAGCATATGGCAAATGTTTTAAACAAGTACTTTTCCCCATATATAGTCACAAAGATAGGATGCACAATAGCGCAGAACTTAAAACTATAGTAGTCATAATCAGGCAAATTAAATTGACATTAAGATCTCTATAGAGGATGTTAAATTACAGCTAGGAAAGATTAACATAAATAAATCAGCAGGAACAGATGAGTTCCAGCCACAGTTAATGAAGGAAAAAAGTGAATTGACAGCAGCACCACTTGCTGCCTTGTTTAATAAATCGGTTGAAACTGGTGAGGTACCGGACAACTGGAAAAGGGCAACAGTCATGCCAATACTGTATATAAAAAAGGAGATGAATCAAATCCATCAGACTATATACCAATACGTCTCACATATCTAACATGTAAAATTATGGAAAAAAATAATAAAGAACAAATTGGAACTAGATCTAAAAAATAAGAACTTTATAGATAGAAACCAACACAGATTTAAAAGAACAGATCATGCACCACCAATCTGCTTGTGTTTTATGAAAAAGTGAATCGGGCCCTATCAAAAAATGAACCAGTTGATGTTGTATATTTAGATTTCCAGAAGGCATCTGACAAAGTGTCACACTGTATTAATAAAAAGGGCTATACAAACTGAATATAGACAGCACCATAGTACATTGGATCACAAATTGGCTAAACAATAGAATACAGGCAGTTAGAATCAGAAGCAGTCTGTCTGAGACAAGATAGGTCAAAAGTGGGATACCGCAGGGACTGGTACTGGGCCCCGTCTCATTTAGTCTGTTTATTTCAGATTTAGACAAGGGTACAACAAACCTGACAGCCAAATTTGCTGGCGATTCTAAATTAGGAGTGGTGATACAAAACACTGAGCAAGTTGATAGTCTAAAAATGATCAAAAGATTGTAGAACACTGGACACAAATAAACTGCATGAGCATTAATCCTGACAAATGTGTCATATTACATATGGGGAAAAAACAGCACCCATGAATGTTACAGCCCAATGGGTAAAATTGAACAAGGTAGAAACTGAAAATGATCTGGGAGTCTTGATAAATACGGCTCTTAATTTTAGTGATCACTGCAACAAAAAATTCAAAATGAAATACAATATTATGTTGTATAAAAATGCATTTATCTCAAGGGATAAAAATTGCATACACACACTGTATACAACGTACATAAGGCCCCATCTGGATTGTTGTTCTACAGTCTGGAATCCTCACTTGAAAAAAGATTTCCATAATATAGAGAGGGTACAACACAGGGCTACTAAGATGGTATCAGGGATGAGAAAAAACCCATATGAGTATATAGTAGAGAAGATGGGTCTGTACATGCTCGAAATGAGACGAAAGAGAGGTGACATATTACAAATGTGTAAGATTACTACAGACAAAGAACTGATGGACAGCATGGGTTTGATAATATATCAAAATAAAAACAATCTACACTGCCATACACAACAAATCCTTATACAACACTGTACAAAAAATAATAGGAGATAATTTTTTACGTACAGGGCAGTACAATGTTGGAATTCCCTTCCTAAAGAGGTGGTCTTGGCAGATTCTATTGATGTATTCAAGAAAAGATTGGACATTCATTTCATGAACCAAATGTAATTAAGACCCCGCCAAGTGGGAGACAGGCTTGATGGGCTAATGCCTCCTTCTGTCTTACAAACTCAGTGTAGAGCTCAATATAGATATTAAAGTCTGAAAAAAATACTGATTTTCCCATTGATTTCAATAGGTTATTTTCTGAATGTTTGTTCTCCTCTAGGTAAAAAACTATAAATATTTAAATTGTGAAATTTGATATGGTTGTGTAGGTTGATGGGGAAGGATTTCCTAGGGGGGTCATTGATTTTGGGGAGTTTTGTAGCTTTAAAGCTATTCACATTTGAAAATTGTGTTTTTACAGTTTTACTGGCTGCTCGGAATTGGGGTCTGGGATTATGTACTGCATGCACAGAACAGGGGAACTATGAAAGTGAAAGTACTTGGGTTGTACTTTAAAGATCAATGTAAAATATATGTACTCTTGTGAGAATGCTTGTGAATCTGAGGTGCTTAACACTGATTTTTCCATGGAACCTGAAATGTAATATTAAAAGTATAAGTGAAACATTATTTTGCCTCCTGTTATTATTGTTGGATCCTGAAGGGTTTTGCAGCTTTCTCTTTCTAGTTTCAGATAGTAAACAAATTATGGTAATTTGCTATTTCTGTTGTGCCAAGTCTGCTTTTCTCAGCTGATGCAATCAGCCAGCTCACAATACATTGTGAGCTGCTGATTTTCTCAAGGACTACTGGTTGCAGTAACTGACTGTGGAAATCTGAAATCTGAGCAAACTTTAGGAAAATACCAAACACCTTTTGCATTCTGTGTAAAAGTAGGTTATCTAATTTTGTGGTTACATTGAATGAATCATTTCTCCATGTTATAGCTGATGTACCATATGATATCTCGCGTCATCTGTGACCTTTCTTACTGAACTGTTAAATATGTTAATTGTGAAAAACTTTATCTGAATGTTACAGTTTTGAAAACAAGAAGGCAGATGTGGCTTTTCAGGATAGTTTCCTGGTGCAGGGAGCCACAGAGCCTACCAGGAATGGAGCAATACTGGATCCAGTACTATCAAATGGTGAGTATGTCCAGAAATTAGAAGCAGAAGACCCTCTTGCAGGCAGCAACCACCACATGGTGTGGTTCTACCGAAACCTGGGCAAGGAAATAGCCAAGTCTAAGATAAGGGATAAAAGGATTTTAGGAGGGGTGACTTTGGAAAGATGGATGAAATCCTAGTGGGCCATCTTGCCAAAATCAGACCAGAGATAGAAGCGGAGCAGAAATGGTTCATTACAAAGATGAGACCCATGCACAAGGAAACTATCCTGAAAAGCCACCAGGAGGACCTGTTCCCTGATGCAGGAGCTAGCTGGGGTCCTCCAATCCACTCCAGGTAGGTTGAAATCACCTGTTATGACTACATTATCTCTACTACATACAATTCTAATCTGCTCCCCCAGCACTCTGTCCAATGCCTCATCCTGTGAAGGTGGTCTGTAAATCACCCCCATATTAACTTTTCTCCCCCTGATGGTCTGAATCTGTACCCACAGTGCTTCAGTCTTACCCTCAGGCTCATCCTCCCTGGTGCATGTGATCCCTTCCGTCACAAATTGTTATGATTAAGGCCAATAAAATGTGCACAAAGACCCAGAGCAAGAAAGCCAGGATCAAAAAACCAAGCTGACTTGGTAAAGAAGTGGTGGAAAAGTGAAGGAAAAGACAGCAGCCTTTCATAAGTACAAACGTACTCTGAGAGATGCAGACAGGGAGGTTTTCTCAGAGACGTAAAGAGAGGCAAGCAGAGTGGTCAGGGCAGCAAAGGCCATGAGAGGACTAAAGCTAGGTCAGGGGATACAAGTAGGGGAAAAGGACTTTAAGTACATACGAGAGAAAAGGAGTAACAAGGATGGGATTGTAAGATTAAAGTAGGAGAAGGGATGGGCAGAAAGTAGTAAGGAACTGGAGGAGGCATTAAATGAGTACTTCAGCTCGGTTTTGACTAGGGAGAATGATGGACCTTTGCCACAGGGGAAAAGAGGAGCTCAGAAAGGGAAAGAGGATGAAACAGATGCAGCAATTCAGGAGGACAAGGTTTTAAAGGGCCTTAGAACCCTTAAGGTTGACAAAGTTCTGGGACCGGATGGCATGTGCCTGAGAATTCTGAGGGAATTGGCGAATGTTCTGGCTAGCCTCCTAGCAGACCTGTTTAACACCTTGTTAGAGACTGGGTGCATGCCTCAGGACTGGAGAATCACACATGTGATGCCTCTCCACAAGAGTGGACCCAGGGATAAACCAAGTAACTACAGATCTGTCAGCCTTACATTCATTGTGGGCAAATTAATGGAGACCATACTAAAAGAGAGACATGTGGACTTTCTAGAGGTTAATGGTCTCCAGGACGAAAGGCAACATGGATTTGTTTAAGGGAGATCCTGCCAGACCAGCCTGATAGACCTTTTTGACTGGGTTACAAGGACTGTGGACAAGGGCCAGGCAGTTGATGTCCTGTATCTGGATTTCAGCAAGGCCTTTCACTCTGTGCCACATAGGAGACTGCTCAGTAGGCTGCAAGACTTGGGAGTTGGGAAGAGCTGGCAGGGTGACTCATGAGCCAGCTACAAGACAGAATCCAAGGCAAGGCAAAATTTATTTAAAAAGACGCCCATTCCCAGAGGCTCTGGGCACCGTACAAATAAATAAACACGCATTCAGAGATTGATCAATAAAAACACAAAGATAATTATGAACATACAGATGATAATACTTCATATAAACATTACCCATAAACAGTAAGCTGAAGAGCAAATTATCAACAGCTATACTCAGATCAAATCTATAAATTAATAGCGTAATCCAAAAATGCCTGAGTGAATAGGAGGGCCTTTAAATGGGCCTTGAATACCTCCAAAGTAGGGACCCTCTTAACCCCAGGGGGGAGCGAATTCCACAGGACGGGGTGGTGACACTAAAAGCCCTGTCATCAGCCGATTTCAGCCTTATCCTGGGAATTGCTAGGGGGCCTCCACAGGATGAATGGAGGGGGCAAGCTGAGACAGCAGGTACAAGAAGGTCTAACAGGTAACCAGGGCCCTGACCATGTAGGGCCTTATAGGTGAGAAGACCCACCTTAAAGAGGATCCTTCACCTGCCCAGCAGCTAGTGCAGCTCATGCAACACCGGTGAATGTGGCAAAATTTTGGCTGCCCAGTAAGTAACCGGGCAGCTATGTTCTGCACTAGCTGCAGTCTGTGGAGAGATCCTCCCGCGACCCCACGGTAGAGCACATTACAGCAGTCAAGCATCAATGTAACTAAGGCATGCGTCAAAGTGGGGAGTTCCAGAGGCAGAACAAGGGGCTTTATCCTGGTGACATTTCTGAAATGGAAGAAACAGGAGTGGACAATGGAAGATATCTGATCTTCCATAGTCAAACTCCTATCTAGAATGATGCCAAGATTTTGCACCTTAAAGGAGGCCTTCAATGAAACAGATCCCAGAACAAGTCCAGTCTCTGAGTCAGAGGCCATCCTATCACACACTCTGTTCAACTCCACCACCAATACCACTATCTTATCGGGGTTCAGTCGCAACTAGCTAGAGGCCATCCAGTCGTTGATCTCAGCAAGGCAGCTGTTTAGCACATCCACTGCATTGGGTGTTCCTGGGGCAAAGGATAAGTATAGCTGGGTATCATCAGCATTGCAGTGAACATCCAAGCCAAACTTCTTAATGATCCCTCCTAGGGGAAGCATGTACACTGCGAACAACATTGGGGCCAAGACCAATCCCTGAGGTACTCTGCAAGACGGAAGGCTGTGGGGGGAGGAGAACTTCCCCATCACAACCCATTGCCTCCTGTTGGTTAAAAAGGACTCAAACCAACAGATGACAGTGCCGGTGGGTCCACCAAGTTTCCTAAGTCAGTCAAGCAACACACAATGGTCCACAGGGTCAAAAGTTGAGGAGAGATCAAGGAGAACAAGAATTGTCCTTTCTTCTCAATCTCTAGCCCTGAGGAGATCATTCTGCACCTGAACAAGCATGGTTTCTGTGCTATGCCTCCCTTGAAACCCTGACTGGAAATGTTCATACAACTCATGGGTCACGAGGTGCTCCTCCAACTGAAGCACCACTACCTTCTCCACAACCTTCGCCAAAAAGGGGAGATTGGAGATAGGTCAGTAATTTGCCCTGACCTCTGGGTCCAAAGATGTTTTTTTTAAGAGTAGTCTCACCAATGCCTCCTTCAAGGCATCAGGAAAGACCCCCTCAGATAAGGAACACTGTAAAATCAGAGCAAACACCAGGCCAATGGTGTCGACTCATCTCATCAAGAAATGCGTCGACACCAGATCCAGTTAGCAAAAAGTGTGCTTCTCCACCCCAATAACCTCACTTGCCTTCCTTCACTGGTCTAAGCTCCCCCAACCAGGCAGAGTGCACTCAGAACACTTCTGGTGACCACTGTCAGCTATGACATTACTGACTGGAGGAACTCCCTGCCGGATACTGGACACTCTGTCCGAGAATAACCGAGCAAACTCTTGCATTCAGCATTTGAAAAAACCTTCTTTGACTGTAGACAAGCAGGATGAAGTAGCCTGTCCACAGTCTGAAAAAGTATGGCTGGTCAGTTCTTCCCGGTGGCAATCTCCCTGGACAGGAACACTGCCTTCTTATGGTTGATTGCCCCCAGGTATGCATTATAATGCACATGCAGGGCCAGTTTGTTCTCCTTCAGGCCAGACTTCGTTCAGCAATGCTCCAGCCTCCAACCCTTTCTCTTCATCCTCCTGAGGTCCCCATCAAACCATGGAGACCTCAGGTAGGAAGATTAAGGTTCTACACAGACAGGTGCGAGGGAGTCAATGTCGTCGGATAGCACTCTATTTTGTAAGAGTCCACCATGGCACCAATGCCTCCAACGCATGCATTACCCACACCAGATAGATCATCTGCCACCAAAAAAAACTCCAGGGTCAAGCCCCACAAAGGGTGTCAGCTCATCATCTCTGTAGGGAGAGAGCATCCAGTGGGAGCCCAGAACATGAAATGCACCGCATAGTGATCAGACCAAGCCACCCAATCAATCCTGAGATTATCTATCTCAAACCCCAGTGAGAACACCAGGTCCAACACATGGCCGCCCTGGTGTTTCATGGCAGAAACAACTTGTGACAGGCCCAGTGATGACATAGTCTGAAGAAGGTTGTGACCAGGCCAAGAAAATTCATTGCCAGACCAAACACTGAATTCCCCCAAGACAATACACCTATGAGCTTCCAATGTTTTGCTGGTGACGAATTCGGCAACCTCCTGCAGGAAATTCCCCACTGCCCCGGGGGGGGGGGTGATAAATAAGGAAAATTCTGCAACCTGTGCCTAGACCCCTACGAATGGCCACCCATTCAAAAGAACCCAGGATTCCCACTGGGTGCACAGTGAAACCCAAGTCAGATCTAAAGCAGATGGCTATACCACTGCCCCTACGTTCCTCTCTGGGCAGTGCACCATGGTATACCTGGGAGGGACGGCAGCCTCAAAAACAGGGACAGCATAGTCCCCAACACAGGTCTCTGTGATGCATGCCAGATCAACCAAGGAAATCAAGTCCACAACAATTGCGGTCTTGTTCCTGATCGATCTGGCATTGCATAGCACTGCTCTCAGAGGACTGGTGGGTAGAGTAGCCCCTCGGATTACCTGACCACTCAGTCTGGTGCATTCCCTGGAGACAGGCACCAAACACATCTGGCCTCTTTCTTCTGTCTGTCACAATCCAGGGCACCTTCTGGTCCTAACAATCTCAATCTTACCACCCTCCCCTTCGCACAGGGCTCCCCGCCACCCAAGATCACCCTGGCCCCTCCAAATCCCCACCTCCCGGCAACGTCTTACAGTGGTATCAGAAACCGTGAGGCAGATGAAGGGCTGCAAATTGCACAGAAGGGGTGTTCTGTACACTATTCTGGCCCCCGCAGCCCCCCAAATGACCCCGGCACATCACTAATTTAAAAGGATTTAACTACTAAAAAGCCGCTAAATGGTCTAAAAACTCCTACCTTTAACATACAAGTAGAATAATACAATCTATATCCAATTTATAGTATGGCTGTCTATATATTGGCTTATTTCTAAATTGTAAACCATTACTAACATATCAAAACCATTTTACTGTTTGTATTTTATTTCCTGCTATGAGTGAGACTAGGATAATCACCCCACGCGCTCACTAATTACCTGCCCCACCCCAATAATAAAGCCCCTTCTAAAGTTGATCTGTTATTTCAATCCAAAGTATAAAATTCTTAAAAATAAAGAATCAGTCTCAGTGAGCAGCACAGGACCAAAAAGGATATAATGTATAAGCCAGCAAAAACAAAGAAAACTAATAAACTGAACCAAACCCACTGAATGTAAACCATAGAATTCAAATACCCTCCCCCCCTCGCACTGGATATATAAAAGTCAGATGTGATAGATATGGTAAATATCAAATCCCCAGGCCCTTTAAACTACAGACTCACATTGATAACTACACAAGTGAACTAGTACATATAACCACCTTATTTGACATAACAATCAAATAATGAAGTGTTTTTTTCTCTGAGGAGTGGCGCTCACGCCACTCACTACCACTTGCACTAGTGAGCAGCGAGGGGAATTAAGCACAGTAGCCCTCCCCAAGATGTGATATCAGTAGCCAGTTCCCCAGACCCCCTGTTCATTGAACACATAGTTGAAAAAAGTAGACATGGAGTGCAAATGCAGTCAAATGACCAGTCTCTCACCCTGCTCACACAGCTTGCAGGCTTGATGTCTCTCTCCGGTCCCACACAGCAGAAATATGCAGGGATAAAACACAATGGCAAACAAGTCAGAATGGCAGAAACAGGATATCAGAGGGTAATAGTGGGGGGGGACCCTCAAAGCCTCGGCCTGTAACCAATGATGTTCCACAGGGCTCAGTGCTTGGTCCAATGTTGCTTAATATCTTTATTGGTGACATACTGTAGCAGATGGGATCAAAGGTAAAATCTACCTATCTGCACATAACACTAAGCTCTGTGGAAGAGTGGATATAGAGGAGGGGAGACAGGAGCTCAGGAAGGGCCTGGTTAGGCTTGAAAAGTGGTCAAGTATCTGGCAGCTGGAGTTCAATGCCATGAAGTACAACATTATGCACCTGGGAGCTAAGAACCCAGGGGCCAGTTACTCCTTGGAAGGGGTACAGGTGTCCACTTTTGAGGAGAAAAAGGTCCTGTTTTAACCAATAAAAGGGACCTGAGGTACTCTGCACATTGCCATAAAGCAGCAACCAAAACCAACAGCATGTTGGGATGTATCATAGTAGGAATCACCTTGAGGAAAGACAAAATCATCCTGCCATTGTACAGGTCGTTGGTGAGACCGCACTTGGAGTACTGTGTCCAGTTCTGGTGCCCATATCTGAAAAAGGACATCAAATTACTGGAGGGGGTGCATTGTAGGGCAACTAAGACAATACAGGACCTGCTGGATGAACCCTATGAGGAGAGGCTACAGGAGCTCAATATGTATTCCCTCGAGGACAGAAGGGAGAGGGGGGACATGATTTAAACTGTCAAATACCATAAATGTGTAAAAGTTTTGAACAGATGGCATATTCAGTCTCACTGGAATGGGTCCACTGGGGGCACAGTGTACAGTTAGTGGGGGAAAGATTCAAGGGAAATAAGATGGCATTTTTTCACAGAAAGAGTGGCGTCCAAGTGGAACGAACTGCTGGAGGAGGTGGTATCATTGAAAATGGTTGACAGTTTTAAAAGGGGTTGAAACAGAGTGAAATTGAAAAAAACATAGAAACATAGAAACATAGAGTTTGAAGTCAGATAAGAACAGCTTGGACCATCTAATCTGCCCATTTCCCTACCTAACGGACAAGCTGTAGATCCTAATTAACCAACAGCCTACTTCCTCCTACCCCCCACTAGAATTGCTTTATGTCTGTCCAATGCATTCTTGAATTCCCCCACTGTTTTTGACTCTATGACCTCCTCAGGAAGATTGTTCCATGTATCCACAACTCTCTCTGTGAAGAAATACTTCCTTACATTACCTCTGAGCCATCCTCCCTCTATCTTCAAATTGTGCTCCCTTGTTTTTGCACATTTTTTTTTCTGAAAGATGCTACCCTCTTGGACTTTGTTGATTCCCTTGAGGTATTTGAAAGTTTCTATCATGCCCCCCTCTCCCTCCTTTCCTCGAGGCTATACATATTTAGTTCCTTTAGTCTTTCTTCATAAAGTCTTCTGATGCAGACCCTGCATCATTTTGGTTGCCCTACTCTGTCAGCCTCCACCCTGTCTATGTTGTTGTGGAGATGGGGTCTCCAGAATTGTACACAGTACTCCAGATGTGGTCTCACCAACTGTCTGTACAGATGGCCAACAACTTCCTGTTTTCTATGAGTGATGCCTCTCCCTATGCATTCCAGTATCCCCCCAGCCCTCCTTACTACCTTCTCACATTGCTGGTCCACCTTTAGGTCATCTGATATGACTACCCCCAGGTCCCTTTCCATTTTTGTTGTTGTCAGTATCTCACCCCATTGTGTACTCTTCCTCTGGGTTTTTGTTTCCCAGATGCATTACTTTGCACTTCTTTGCATTGAATCTAAGCTGCCATACATTTGACAATTCCTCCAACCTTGCCAAGTCCCTTTTCATCCTTTCCACCCCACCTTGTGTATCAACCCTGTTGCAGACCTCTGTGTCATCTGCAAAGAGACATACTTTCCCTTCCGGTCCCTCTGCAATGTCACTTATAAAGACATTAAAAAGGACCGGCCCCAGTACTGAACCCTGTGGTACCCCACTAGTAACCATCCTCTCTTCACTGTGGCCTTCATTTTCTATTACCCGCTGTGTCCTGTTGTCCAACCAGTGTTTCACCCAGGCTATCAACCTGGAACCTACTCCCCATCTGGCTAATTTGTTTATTAATTTTTTATGTAGGACTGTGTCAAATGCCTTGCTAAAGTCTAGGCAGGCCATGTCCACAGCCCCTCCCTGGTCTACTGCTTTCGTCACTTAGTCAAAGAAATCAATTAGATTTGTCTGACATGACCTTCTCGCTATGAATCCATACTTCCTTGGGTCCTCTGCCCCACTGGCCTCTAGGTACGTCCCAGTGTGCACTCATTTGGTATGCAGCGTCTAGGTACTCAACAATTCTTTTCTTCAGAAGTGATTCCATCATTTTCCCTACCACTGAGGTCAAACTGACAGGTCTGTAGTTTCCTGCCTCTGTCTTGCTCCCACTTTTATGAAGGGGAATCACATCCGCCCTCCTCCAGTCCTCAGGTACCACACCATCTTCCCATGATTTATTAAAAAAGGTAGTCAGTGGTGTTACTAGTTCTTCACTTAGTTCTTTTACAATTCTGGGGTGAGAGTCTTAACCGGATGGAACTGGGGTAGGGGGATGAGAAGGGGAGGGAGGAAGTCTCTATGTGGAAAAGGGAGGGGGGCAGCTCCAGTAAATTTGTCTAAGAGCTGCACACTCAAGCAGACTAGATAGACCCAAATGGTTTGTTTCTGCTGGCATTTACCTATGTTCATATTTTCAGAGGGAAGTCTGCAAATTGACAAACTGTTCCTGATATGGGTCTACTCAGATGCAGTTTAAAAGCCAAATTCAAAATTCATAATTAATTTTAAGGTGCAAGTGTTGCCATTAATCATGCACACAGTGGTAATACTTGACAGCTACATTAAAGAAAAAATATAACTAATAGAATACCGGCTCCTAACGCATCTGTGCATTTGTCTCCTGTGTAACACTTTTTCTCAAAATTACAAACATAAAAAACTTAGAGCTTGCAATTATTTTAGCTAAATTGGTATACTCCATGCAGGACTTCCGGTGTTTCATCCCTGGGAAAATAGTGCTTGCACTAGGTGATAAAAAAATGAAAAACGGCACTATAAATAACAAATAATATAAATCTCATATAAAGTTCATGCAATTTTTAAAATTTTCCAGATAGTGTTTACTGTATTCTATCCTATGGCCATTGAGATAAAACAGCTATTCACCAGCAACCTCCTTTTTTGAAACAAACCATGGATATATGCATTTCTGGCTAAAGCCTGATAATAGTGTTTTTTTGTTTGTTTGTTTGTTTTTTAATTCTAGGGGTCAAGACAATTGGAAGATTCTGGGTGGGCTAGGCAAGTCTATTTTCATCAAGTAGGTACAATATGTATTTTTTTTGCAAAAAAATAAAGGAATTATCTTTTTTATAGCCAGGGGTTAAACTCTCTTTTTTGTTCCCTGTGGATACATTTACTCTAAGAGAAGATACTCTGACTTAATAAATTTGCATTCCTTCCCTAGGAGCCTGGGCTAATGGGACTCCACCATTCTCAGACATTTGACACTGCTGTGGTGCATCAATAACACCAATAGCACTCTCGTATGCCAATATGTGGCTGAAACTGTGGGAGGAAAGATTTACTTTTAACAGGGACAAAAATGTGTAACTTGAATATATTGTTCAGTGGTCAAGATACATGGATGATGTTATTTCTGTCTGGGAGGTACAGAAGAGGAAACAAAAACATGTATGCACTGATTAAAATTGCAATGATCCAAATCTGAAATTTACCCACTCAGTATTAAAAACACAAATTAAAAGCAGGCGAAATGGTGTGGAGGGCTGAGACACTGAGCTCCTCACCTCCTGCCGCACCAATGACCTTGGATCAGGCATAGACATGGGTTGCTCCAGGACCAGCCATGGGAGGGAGGACTGAACATCCCAAGGGCAGCTCTCCTCCATCAGGGAGGAGAATATATGCATCCTGCTAGGCAGATTCCACCTGCAGGTTCTAGGTGGCAGTGCAGCAGGATGGTAAGGAGGATGTCCCACCCACTTAATGTTGAGGGCATCTTCACAGAGACAGAGCTTGCACAATGCAAGTACAATGGGCCCAGGGAAGAAAAATGAGACTCCCTCTGTCCATGGCAGGATGAAGGCTCAGCCCCCCACAGGCCCCACACTGATGTCTGAGCTCACAGATGATTAATTCAAATTCTTACGGGTAGACACACCAGAGATACCCAGATTACACATCATCTCTATAATTCATAAGGGGTTAGAAAGTCCACCTGGACATCCTATCATGTCTGGGGTGGGATCCTTGATGGACAACCTTTGCAAATTTTGAACTTATTTCTGAAGGATTGTAAGTCTAATCTGGACCCCCGAAGAGACACAATGGACATCCTGGACAAGCTTCAGAATTTTGAATGGAACTGTAATTACTGTACTTATGGCTTGGTTTAGATGTCAAGGCATTGCACACCACTATACAACATGAACAGGATGTACAGGCCTGCTCCTACTTTTTGAGACATCCTCCACAGGGAGCTACCTTATCCTAGAAGGTTTATATTGTCATACAACTATTTTGAGTTCAACAACTTTTTTTGCAGCTTTGTGGCACAGTTATGGAGGCAGCTAAGGTGCGTTCTTTTTCCAATCTCTTCCTCAAACTCTGAGAGGAAGAAATCATCTTCCCCGATACTACAAATCCATCTGCACATCTTATTAAACAAGCATTTGTCAATGCCGAATGTTGTCACACTGGCATTCATTTTGGTGGTGCAGTGTGGAAACACATTTTTGGCAGGATGTGAAAAATGACAGCTGTACTGCTCATAAGGAGGTGTAAAAAAATGGCACTGGTGAAAATGTGGCATGTAAATATTGCAAATTTGTGAAGTTACAAGTGTGCGTGGGAAATGCGCAATGCATACTTGTAACACAGTCATTTTATGGAGTTCCAGCACCAAATTTTCAACATAGGCATTTTAGCACCTCTGCTCATGTTCAATGTCACTGTCATTTCCTCCAACTGTCCCAAAAAGTGATTTCACACAGCGACTGTGCTATTCTGCGCCAGACATGCAAAAACAACTTTTGGGCAGGATATGTAAAATGACAGCTGTACTGTTCATTAAGAGGTGTGGAAAAATGCCAATGGTGAAAATCCAGAGGGAAAATATTACAAATACACAACGTTACGAGCATGTGTGCAAACCCCGCAAAGCACGCTCGTAACACAGTCATTTTATGGAGTCTCATCACCAAATTTTCATCATAGGCATTTTAGAACCTCTGTGCGTGAATAGTGTCACTGTCATTTTCATAATCTGCCCCAAACACTGATTTCCCACAGCGACCGCAGTATTGTGCACCAGAAGTGCAGAAACACATTTTGGCCAGGATGTGGAAAATTGCAGCTATACTGTTCACAAGGAGGTGTAGAAAAATGACAATGTTGAAAATCTGGCATAAACATATTAGCAGTTCACCAAGTAATGACAGTGCATAGCACACTGCATAGCGCCGCCTTCATTAAAACAACCATTTTTTCCCACCAATTTACAACATAGGCTTTTTGAGAGCCCACCATGATCACTACCACTGTTCTTGTGTTAATCAGTCCCTTAAGGTGATTCCATGCAGTGACTGCAAAATCACCTTTCAGGGATGATTAACGTCATAACTGTGACAAAATTCATGAGGAGGGGTCCCAAGAACCCCATGTTGAAAATTTGGTGTAAAAATTCCAAAAAATGCCTGAGACAAGCATCAAAGTTGAAAAAAAACTATTTATTCCATTATACAGTTTACCAGCATTTCCTCAGTTTGTGATCGGCTTTGAAGAGTGAAGACATGTTCCTGATCCACCAAAGATCATCGCGCCAAGCTCTACAGGTAAGTATGGGGTGGGAGGTGTGTGGGGAGGCAAGGTGCACAGTTGGTGGGTGCAGGTGGTGGGTAGAGAGACTACAAGGGGCCATTTTCTGCTTACAGGTACTAAAAAAACATATCATGGATGGTTTTCTTTTTTACAGGTGGTTTCTTTTTGGGAGTACAGTAGCTGATGGGGGATTGGTCACCCCGTCAGCACAGAGGAAAGTGGGGGATTGATTATGCCGACAGGGGTAATCGTCAGCACATTAAACTAGGAATGGGGATGGTTGCTGATGGGGAGTGGGCTCCCCTGTTGGCACATACTTGGGAAAGGTAAGCCAACCGGGGGATTGGGCACCCCCAAAGTCAGCAGTTTAGCGGCCACTGTGCCACCATGTTTCCAGCTGGTGAGCACGAAGAAAGGGTCCACTGTGTGTGACAAGTTTTTCTCACATTGTAGTGGACCTTTCCTTAGATGTGCTCGCCTAGGTGGTGTGGCACTGGCATGCAGTCTGATTGGGGAATGAGGGATGCACCTACTGGTGCGTGCCCTGCATTCGCCCAACAACGACCGTGCCTCCAAATCTGCACTACCCCAAGATGTTGACTGCGCAAGCGGGCCAACATGAAAAGGGTGTTGCTTTATAGATGATATAATCTGTATCTGGGATGAGTCTCAGGAAGAGACTAGCAGATTTATGGACTGGGTAAATAACAGTGAACTTAATTTAAGGTTCACAAGAACTCCAGACAGAAAATGTCTTAGTTTTTTAGATGCCAGACTGTTTATTGACACTAACATCACAATACATACAGAAGGCTATCATATGCCCAATGCTACAAACACTTTGTTGAGGGCAGAAAGCTTGCATCAGTGCTCCCTTATCAACTCTATATCCTATGGGCAATTCCAGTGGATACACAGGAATTGTTTTAAAGATGATGCTTTTGAATCCCAATCACAAAACCTATTACAGAGATTTCTAGAGTGAGGCTATTTTCAGACCCTCATGAATTAAACCAAAAATAGAGCTATGAGCTATAACAGCAGACAGCTTCTTCAGCCTAAACCAAAGAAAGATAATGAAAGGAGGCCTCAGTTTCATTAGTAAATTTACCAGTACTTCAGGACAGATGGGGCTATCATGAAAAACAGCACTGGCCAATCCCACTCAATGATCCTATCCTGGCTACCAAACTATGTGAGACACCTAAGATCTCATTTTTCATAAGCTGAGAACCTGAGGGATAAGCTGCTTCACAGCCACTTTAGCCATACCCACAGAACTGCCTGCTCCCAGACACTAGCTTCTCCACTCCCAAGGGAATGCATAAATGTGGTTGGTTCAATGTCTGCTGTTTTTGTTTCCAGGGCAGCACCTTCCACTTAGAGAGATACTATAGAAATGCACAAATAAGAAGCTTCATGAACTGTGGTTCTGAATTTGTTGTGAATGCCATGTAGTGTAGCTGCCTACTCTTATATAAAGGAAGTACTAATCATAACTCTAAAGTGCATTGTTGTAGAGCTCATTTGTCCTTTTTAGGGACCCTTAAGGAGCTGGTGCTTTTGTGCCAGGATTATATGACTATCAGGATCAAACTTACTATCCAAATAGTAAAGTTCACTTGCACTCCAAACAGGTACTCAAACACCTTTAACTTTTAACCACTTAGTGCATTTATTTTACTCCTGGGTGTTTTTTTTTCATGGCTCAATTGCCTAGTCCATTAGTTCTGAAGAAGGAGGTTTCCCTCCGAAATGTCAGCATGTTTTTTTCACATCAGAGCACCAGAGTAGAGGTGCTGCTTGAATGGCTCACCCAAAAATGAAGATACTCCATTATGCAGTGTAATGGCAATATGGCCACCGAGTTTGAAAGTTAATAGGCTCTGCCCCCTATGGAAAAGCTTTACAGCGCTGTGCAGATTCCAGGTTTATGTTGGTAGACCTAATGGACTAGGCGACTGAGCCATGAAAAAAACAGTTAGGATGAATGAGTGTACAAGGACAGACTAACGTTAGGCACAGACCTGGATAAGTACTGGCTTTCATATATATGGTGCTTCTAACAAAGATGTAATTTCAAATGAAAGCACTAGGAAAGCTGTAAAATAAATGCACTAAGTTGTTAAAAGTTAAAGGTGTTTGCGTACCTGTTCTGTGCACTAATGAACTTTACTGTTTGGATAGTAAGTTTGATTCTGATATAGGAAGTACTATCAGACCTTTGCATTAGTGTGTGCAGAAGCACATCTGAAGCATTAGATCTGGGCTAGCAGATACACCAATTGGCAAGCACCACTTTGATAAACATAGGAACAACCCACAAGATACCTAGTTCATGGCCCTTGATACTGTTGGGAGGGGACCGATGAGAGGTGAAAGACTCAAAAAATTGCTTCAGAAGGTAAGTATCTGAATTTTACATCTGGGTCATTGCACCCTAAATATCTAAGAATAGACTGGGACTTTGTAAGGCTGGTTTAGATTGATAGCTTGTTTATTGCTCACGGATGGAATCCTGAACCTGCAAATGAAAATGCCTAATATCTCTCTCTCTCTCTCTCTCTCTCTCTCCCTCTCTCTCCCCTCCCTCCCTCCCTCTCTCTCTCTCTCTCCCCTCCCTCTCTCTCTCTCTCTCTCTCTCTCTCTCTCATTTCCAGCTTTCCATGGCAGCCTGTGATTTAGGATGGTACTGATTCCCCTAATGGAAATGAAGGGCATAGTGAATATGCAAAGGGGTGATTGCTACTCCACTGAAATGTCTTATCTTTTCTCTGCCTTTTTTAACCAAGCCAATATCCAGTGCAGTGATGTTAACTTTTAGAATGACATGACTGTGGTATATGAACTATTCGACACTTTTTTGCCAAAATGATACTAAAACAATGCTAAATCCAGTATTAAATGTTGCAGCCTCTTTCTATAGCAAATGTTTCTGTCATGTTTTGTTTGTATTTGTGTATGTTTTATTCCTGTTCACTGATTCTGTTCACACCCCTCTAGAGACAGTCACAGTCAAAACCATGTACATCAAGAATGCTGCATGCAAAGCAGCGTGTGGCAAAATAACATCAGCACTACGCACCAACCAGCACAAAAGAAGCACACACCAGAGGATATATCTTTTTTTTTTTGTGGGTTGGCTATGCCCCTGCACCCCCTGGGCTAATTATAATCAACTCCAGAGGGTTGGGACCTGGGGAGAACCGAACCACAGCACCAGGTGCCTGCAAGGTGCTGGAAGCAGGTACTCTAGCCATTCCACCACAGGAGTGGTTTGGCCAGGCACCAACCCCAGTGACATCCTTCACCATCTGTAATGACACCCTACAGCAACAGGGGAAGCAGTTCTTACCGAATGCTGAAACAACCTCTGTTGCTGTAGAACTATTCACACTTCTTATATCGCGGTATTTCATGCGTGGTTTTGTCCACACTATATTGACCCGGTACAGAGCATCTCCATAGCAGTCATAGGTTTGCAGGGAACTCTGACAGGCAGCCAAAGCAGCTGACAGGTAAGATTTCATTATGCTCTGCTGGGTACGCTGAGCTGTCATGAAAGATGCTGGAATATGGAAGTTGACTAGCAGAGAAAAACTGCTGCAGCAGACTTTTTCAAAAAGCTTAAAAGAGCATACAAGTTTCATGCAAAAAGGGAATATTGACATGGACCCTATGTCTTGGTCTCTTGAATGTGCTCTAAGACATGCCAACTGGATGCAAAATACTGAGGGGAACTGGTTACCAGACTCCTCAGACCCTGACACTGTAAAATATAAACAGTAAGGTTTAAAAGGGCTAGAGACTGAAGTGGATTTAGTGACGGTTTCAGAAGCCTCTAAAGATAAACTGAGTTTGACAAAAATACTAAAACTACTAAAATGTATACTGTTTCTACTGAACAGCCTGATGAATTAGTGACAGAAGGTACTGAGGGGGCTGTAAGGATCAAGACACCGATACAGAAGGGGACATTGTGGCTATTTCTGAAAGCAAAACCACTAGGAATATTGAGTTAAAGACTGCTGAATCACCAATGGAGGGCAGGTCGAGGACTTTTAATACATCTACTCCTCAGTCCCCTATGAGATGTGGCCCAGCTGCTCAGAATTTAAAAGACTATGCAAAGCACACATTTTTGAAACCATTATTTAAACTTTCAGATTGATTTCAGAATCAGGGAAAGCCCGCTCCCTGAAAAAGTGCAGTAAGACTATTATGTGATGGGGAGAATGGCTCCGGATGTAGTTTACATTGTAAGGACTGTATTAAAAGACTCTATGAGATACAGTAAAACCCCAGTTATCCGAACCTCAATTATCTGAAACTCTCAGTTATCCAAAATTGTGGTGTGTCTCCCAGCTTAATAGACTTAAATTTAAAGTTCCCTCACTCATCCAAAACCCCATTTATCCAAACAAGGCAGTCAGAATAGCAAAGGCCCAAACTGAGGAAAAGATAGCCAACTCAGTTAAGAAGGGGGATAAAACCTTTTATAGGTATATTAGGGAGCAAAGAAACATGAAGGTTGGGATACTGAGGCTGAATAAAGAGGAAGGTTGTTGGGCAGAGAGTGACAGTGAAAAAGCAGGGATACTGAGTGAATATTTCTGCTCAGTATTCACAATGGAAAAACAGTGGGAGAGACCTAATCCAGTCAGTAGAAGCAGGGGTGTAGCCAGGAATTTTAAACTTGTACTCAAAACTGATGCACTGTTGCCCCTGCTCCCCCCCTGTTATGTACACATAAACCAAAATATGTTCTGCCACGCCACACCATTGCCCCCTTCCCCTCTCTTTGCAATGTCTAGGTTCAAGTTCAGTAATCAGTTTCCTCCTGTAATCCTCCTTCCTTTGTTTTTCTGCCTGCCTGGTAAGTCGTTCTTGTTTGTATATCTGGCTGGTGGCATCAGTGCCCCATAGCAAACAACAACAAAGGCAAAAGGACTCAGTACGACACAGACACAATGTGACTCACAGTGTCTTTGCTTTCCTCTTTTTGTTGCCCCTGATTGATTTGCTGCCCCTGCCAGATTTTTACTGTACTCTGCTGCGTACAGTGCATATGCCTACTGACACCCCTGAATAGAAGCACTCTGGATAGAGGGGATGATATTAGTCCTTTCACAGAAGAAAGGGTTCTGAAAGAACTCTTAAAACTGAAGGTGGCTAGAGCAATGGGGCCTGATGGGATTCACCCCAGAATTCTAAAAGAACTAAGGGAAGAACTAGTAACACCACTGACTAAACTTTTTAATAAATCATGGGAGGATGGTGTGGTACCGGAGGACTGGAGAAGGGTGGATGTAATTCCCCTTCACAAAAGTGGGAGCAAGACAGAGGCAGGAAACTACAGACCTGTTAGTTTGACCTCAGTGGTAGTGAAAATTATGGAATCACTTCTAAAGGAAAGAATTGTTGAGTACCTAGAGGCCATTGGGGCACAGGACCCAAGGCAGCATGGATTCACATCAGGAAGGTCATGTCAAAGAAATCTAATTGATTTCTTTGACTCGGTGACCAAAGTAGTAGACCAGGGAGGGGCTATGGACATGGTCTACCTAGACTTTAGCAAGGCATTTGACACAGTCCTGCACAAAAGATTAATAAACAAATTAGCAAGCCTGGGAGTGGGTCCCAGGGTGGTAGCCTGGGTAAAATACTGGTTGGACAACAGGACACAGTGGATAATAGTAAATGGAATCCACAGTGAAGAAAGGAGGGTTACTAGTGGGGTACCACAGGGTTCAGTACTGGGGCCGTTCCTTTTTAATGTCTTTATAAATGACATTGCAGAGGGACTGGAGGGCAAGGTATGTCTCTTTGCAGATGACACAAAGATCTGCAACAGGGTTGATATGCAAGGCGGGGTGGAAAGGATGAAAAGGGACTTGGCAAGGTTGGAGGAATGGTCAAATGAATGGTAGCTTAGATTCAATGCCAAGAAGTGTAAAGTAATGCACCTGGGGAAACAAAAACCCTGGGCAAGAGCACACAATGGGGGGTGAGATACTGACAACAACAAAAATGGAAAAGGACCTGGGGGTAGTCATATCAGATGACCTAAAGGTGGGCCAGCAATGTGAGAAGGCAGTAAGGAGGGCTGGGGGGATAATGGGATGCATAGGGAGAGGTATCACCAGTAGAAAACAGGAAGTTGTTGGCCCTCTGTACAGACAGTTGGAAAGACCACATCTAGAGTACTATATACAGTTCTGGAGACCCCGTCTCCACAAAGGCATAGACAGGGAGGAGGCTGTCCGGAGGAGGGCAACCAAATTGGTGCAGGGTCTGCACCAGAAGACATATGAAGAAAGACAAAAGGAGCTTAAGATGTATAGCCTTGAGGAAAGGAGGGAGAGAGGGGACATGATAGAAACTTTCAAATACCTCAAGGAAATCAGCAAAGTCCAAGAGGTAGCATCTTTCAAAAAAAGAGATGTGCAAGAACAAGGGGGCATAATTTGAAGATAGAGGGGGGATGGCTCAGAGGTAATGTGAGGAAGTATTTCTTCACAGAGAGGGTTGTAGATGCATGGAACAGCCTTCCTGAGGTGGTCATAGAGTCAAAAACAGTGGGGGAATTCAAAAATGCATGGGACAGACATAAGGCAATTCTAGTTGGGTGGGGTAGGAGGAAGTAGCTGTTGTTTAACTAGGATCTGCAGCTACTCTGTTAGGTAGGGAAATGGGCAGACTAGGTGGGCCAAGCAGTCCTTATCTGCCATCAAATTCTATGTTTCTATGTTTCAATTTAACTGTCCCCCAGTACATTTGGATAAATGAGGTTACACTGTATTTTGCTTCTGAAATCTTTGCACTGATACATTATGGTGATCCAAATTATGATGTTAGCTTTCAATCTGGAATGTTTAGACTGTTTCTGGACAAAGTATAATCAGTTAAAACACACCCCATTATGGATACTTTTTCTGACTATTCCCAAAACTAAGCCTGCAATAACCACTGTGCTTTTTAAAAATGAGGTGGTTAATGTTTATGACATTTTTTGGCTTACGCAAAGATGTGACGTTCTTGAGAATCCTGTACCAATTATTCATAGACAGCAAATATGGATGGGAAGATTAAGGTGAAGTTATTCATGCCAAACAGAAGACTGATCCATATTCCCAGCACCTTTTTGTAGGTAGCAATAAAGATACATTGTTTTATCAGGGTCAGCCAAAGTCATGCCACAAGTATGGATCCAGGGCTCATCTCAGTAATGCATATGACACACCTAGGTGCCAGCACTGTTTAGAATATGGACACTTGTCCCCTGCACGCACAAACCTTCTTTGGTGCATTTTGTGTGAGGGTGAAGGCATTTGTATGCATGTTGCCTGTCGCACAATAGGAATGATTATCCCTCTCAGGATATCTTAATTACTAGAGAACAACAGCAGGGGTCTGCTCAGGTATCCAAACTAAATGTGAAGAATACAGAAATACAGAATACAGAAAGAAGGAGTAGAGAAAATTAATCAGGATGCTGCCATGCCTTCCACAACAGTTGGAGGGAGTAAAATAAGGCCTGTGCCATTAAACTCTGCAGGTAAAGTGCCTCAGTGCAATCAAATTGTATCAGATGTACCTGTTGAAAATAATTTGTCACATGCAGAAGATTTTACAGTTATTCCAGAAATGCCCTCTCCTCCACATGAAGAGGCACCTTTTCAAACACAAATCAAAAAAAAAAAGACCTAGGAATGGGCAAAACAATGGGAAAGAGCCAAAAACAAAGCCAGTAAGGGACCAAAAGGCAAATCTGTAAAAACTGAGACTGTTGTTCTTAGGACTAATTACTAGCAGTGGGGGACACAGAGAGAAAAGGAGGACTCCCATCATCTTCTTTTGGATCCTCTGTGAAAGATTTTTTCTTCAGATCAGGAAGAGATGCAGACAAACTTGTCTTGTGTTAAAAGAACAAAATGGAGAATGAGGTCATAGAATAAATAAGATAGGAACTTAATTTCCTGCCATAACATCCATACTTATAAGGATGTACACTTTAAAGATTTGCACCGTAAATGTTAACAGCATAAAAAGTTATAACAAAAGATTAATAGTATTAGCCACGTTGAGTTCATGTAAGTGTGACATATTTTCTTTGTAGGATACCTGGCTGAAAACCTCATATGAGAAATGTAGCTTGACCTGCTTAGTCATGGTCGAAGGGTACCACCTTCTGGTCAACTGAAGTTAATGCTTGCGATGGGTTAGGAATTATTTTTTCCAAGCCAAATTTAAAAGTAACTAGATAGGTAGACATACATCCAGGAAGGGCCCTGTTGTTAGATATATCATTTTTGTTTCTACTAGGCTTTGTTTAATAACAATCTATGTACCTCAGACTAAAGCACAGAGGGTAGAATTATTCATGTAAGTGCAGCCTCATTTACACACATCCAGAATAATAATCTGAGGTGGTGATTTTAATTGTGGTTTATCGTGTGAAGATAGAGGCCTAAAATCTATTTTGTGACACAAATGCACTTATAGAAGTTATATCTATGGATAATTTATTAGGTGCATATGGATTTGTTCATGCATTGGATGGGAATACCTATTTTAGGGGTACATTTTCAACATGTATTGATTTTACCTTTGTGTCTCATCTGGTCATTATTCAATCAGCCAATATGGTGGGGTATGTGTTCTCTGACCATAAATCAGTGCAAGTTGTGATTAATTGGAATGCTGTGCTTTTGACTTACTGGGAACATTGTAAATCAGAATTAAAAAGATTTTTCAGGGTGTTTCCACCAGAGGACTCCGCAGACTGTTTAAAAAAATTATCCTTCCAATTTCAGCTACATAAACTGATCAATAGATCACAAAATAGCACAGACAATATTGTATTTTTGAACTGATAAAACATGAAAACTGATATGGAGAGAGTACAATACAATTCAGGAACTCTTTCTTTAAGGAGTTACAGTTTGGAACACTGGCTCAAAGCACACCTCTGATGCCTGTCAAGGATGCCAATGGTGAACAGACAGTTGGATCATTTCATTCTTATTGGACTACCAAGAGTGCGAAAAATATCAAAGGTAGACATATTTGGGGTAACTGAGACATACAGTATGTTTCAGAAATGTATAAACCTTCTACTATCAAGGGTCAGGATGATTTTCTGAGGAACCTAGATGTCCCAGCCCCAAGGATTTCAGTGAGCCACACTTTGTTTGACCCCATAATGCTGGATGAAGTCGATAGAGCAATTTATTCACTTGCCTCTAGGCACTGCCCCGGCAAGTGACTGCCTCCCAAATTTTTTGAAACCTTTCAACGCTAGCTGGGCCCAATTCTTGTAAAAATGTTCAACCATATTTTGGAGACAGAGGATTTCCCCCATCCATTCCAGTAGCCCTGTTAATTTTTTTGACATAAAAAGGGGAGAAGGCCAGATTACAGAATCGGAGAACAATTTTTCTGCTAAATGTGGATCGAAAAATCATATCAAAAGTCTTGGCTCGAAGACTGGCAGATGCAGCAGTAATGCTCTTCTCATACTGGGTCAATATATTGTATGGAGAATTTCACAGGGCAAAACCACGTAACAGTAACAATGGGTGGAAGAACCACTACAGGGTACATAATCCTGCATGACACAAATAGTGTGGAGTGGTAGCGGTGACCCTGTAGCTGTTTCTGGAAAGCTCTGCTGCAGAGGGTAAGAGCTCTGCTTGGAAGGGGGTGCACCGAGCAGCTGCCGTGGCTCAGGGAGCAGAGCCATCGGTACTGGAGGACAATGGAGTGGCTGTGCACCAGGGTTCCCAGATTATGCTAGTTAATTTTTCTTTTTGTCTTTTGTGTGGTTCGTGATACCCCCTGCCCGAGATTCAACTTGTCCTCAGGTTTCCCCCCTAAGGTTATTTTAATGGGGGGTTTGGGGGGCAGCACCCTGTATTGGAGGGGCTGGGAGCAGAGCCCCCCACAGAGAACAAGTATTTTACTGTTTTTGCTTAGTCACTGTTTTGACAGTGGGATATAGTGCCATGCTGTTTTTGTTTATGACATGACCCTGTGCCATCTCTTCTCCCCTCACCAATCTTGCTCCATGCCTGGGAGCTCACTGCATGGCAATTCAATAACAGTAATGGAAGTGTTTGAAAAGGGAGGAATGGTGGCAGTAGCAGATGTGTTATATCGATCGACCAGGAAAAGGCATCCGATAAAATATCTCATGAGTACCTTTCAATATGTTACAAAGCTATGGTAATTCTGACACTTTTATTGAGTGGGTCAAGAAGTTGCATGCATATGCTACAGTCTGTCCTTTAATTAACAGATGGCAGGGAATTTCACTGAGAGTACATAAAGGGGTACAACAAGGCTGACACCTCCGGCCTTTATTATATATTTTTGGAATAGATACATTTTTATATTTGAATCTACATAATGGCGTACCAGGTATGAATCTCAGCCCAAATTTACCTCAGCTGAAGATACTGGCCTAAGCACATGAAATTAATCTGTTTGTACAAGTTAGAACAGTAAATCAGGAACTAAAGAAGGGACTGGAGGTTTTTGCAGGAGATTTAGGCTCAATTATTAAGTAGACAGAAGTGTAGATATCGGTATAGGAATTTATAAAGACAACGTAGGGATGGTACAGTAGCTGGGAATGAGATTTCAGGCTCAGTTATTGACCTACAGTACTTGGAGCAGATTTGTGATGGGGAATATGACATTCTCTAACTGGGATGTATATCTGCAATCTACATTAGCTCAGGTAAATCAATAGAAAACTTAAAAAACCCTCAAAAAAGAACAAAATATGCCTAATTAAAGTCATTATTGGTTCTTAAGTTTCTTAATGTGTTCTCCCCACCAGCAGCTCTTGCAGACAGACTGTGTAGAGTGCTGCTTTTTTTGAGGGGCAGCCATTTGAACCCAGTGAAAAGAGGTATCACATACTTAAGTATTAAATGTGGGGGAAGTAGAAATGTTAACTCTGGTAGCTCTCTTTTTTTCTTTGAATTTCCAGAAAACATGAAAGCAGGAACAAAACCTGTGGGTACCATTATTCAGAGAACAGGTTATGCCTCTCCACGATGAGTGGGAAGGTAGCAAAATATGAATTGCTGGCAAGGGCTCAAGTAGTACTTTTTAACATTATATGCAAGCTGCCGTTATTAAATTGAGACAGTGAAAGTTGACAGCAGAGCAAGTACAGTCATTGTCTAGAAGGCTGCTTTATGACTAAATTATTACCTTACCTTTCCATATAGTCCCAGAACTTACATTCTGTCTAGTCAGGCAAGAATCACTAGCATTCCAACAGCTCTCCAATAAGTAGATATTTCCTCATATGCAGGATGTGCTGTGGTTAAGTATACATGGGTGTTGGTGCATTAGAAACTCCCATAAGCATAAGAGACTGGAGGAAAGTGGTGCTCAGGTCAGAATGTATGGATATTTTTGAAACCCAAGAACATTTTGTATTTTACTTGTATATATGCCAAAGGCATTTGGCTACATTTTACATTCCACTGGAGGTTTTCACTTCTTTTAAAGACCACTTAGTCTTATTTAATTTATGGCCTATATTCCAGAGGCTGGGAAACTTTGAGGGAAATACCCTAGCAGTGCTATTTTAAAATGTAACCATTGGCAAACACGGTGTGCTTTTTCCCTGCAAAAGAAAGTTATTACACATATAGATTTGGGAGCCTCTGTGGAGAATGTTAAATCCAGATTCATGATTTCCAAGATTAAATCCCTTTAGAGAGAGTTTCCAATGACAATGCATGCTGTGTAATATGGAGCAGGAAAGAGAGTACCCAGATCCCAGTATACATTTTTTAGTATCTTGCAAAATTTCCATTGTTACATAACATTTTGCACAGTATTTCCTTTTGATGTGTCTGCTTAAAAGATCTTAGTAGGTGGCTCCATGGTGCCGAGTGATGGGGCATCGCTCTAGCACACTGGCAACCCGGTTCGTGCCCTGAGCTCGGATGTCAGGAGTAGAGACCAGCAGGAGAGAGTCAGAGCATCCTTTGCACACTTCCCTCCCTAGGAGGGTGGGCCATACTGGACAGCTTGATAGGCAGCTCCTGTAGTTCCTGGAGGTGGCTAGCAGAGGTGTTCCAGGCAGTGTGGAACTTGATACACTGCATAATGTCCCCGCCACAGGATACTGCGGCATCCATACAAATTGTGGGAGGTGGGATGGGCCCCAGAAAAGTGGAAAAATCACCCGCCTGACTGACCAGATGACAGCTGCCATGTTTTCCTCATGACAGACCTCTCATAGTCTCCTCTGATCACCTTGGTCCCCCATGTTCCCAGTCAAGGCAGCAGAACCATCTCTCCCCTCCTCAGCCCCCAGGGAGGGGCCCCTCTGGCATGGATATGACAGATTTATCAGGACATGGGACCAATAGGGGATGAAGACAGCAACAGTAGATGGCCAGGTGGGCAGGGGTTAATGAGTTGCCAGTCATGGGGGCATGGTAGGAGCAAAAAAATATATATACCTTAGTGGAAAGTGTTGTTCATCTTAGATATGCTTTCAGTATGTGCCATATTTAATTTTGGTGAGTATTTGGTTTTATATTTTATTTTATAAACAAAAGATTCCCCTACTCTTCTTCAATCATGCCGTGGCATCTTTTCCTTCCACCTGGACAGTGACCAGAGCTAGGTAGAAGGGACCTCAGTTTAACCTCTCATCTGAAGGAAGACACCTCACCATTGCAAGCCCCTCCTCACACTTCACTACAATATCAGTAATACCCCAAGTGCCTGTTGTGTGCCAAGAACCCATGACCATCCAATGTATGTTACCTACTAGGCCACTGGAAGTCCTAAAACAAGTCCAACAAAATTTATTAATAGGATATCAACTCCCTCCTAAAATAAAGCACTGAAGCTATTTCATATTTTCAGTGCCATGATGCTTTAATCACAGAAGATCTTGATATAGCAATGCACTGATGCTACAGATCACCAACTTCAATCTTAACATCCCACCACCCCCTCAGCATTTATTTTAAAACCAAGTACAGTGAGACCTGAACATGTCCCATGCCTTTCCATGGAGCATATTTCAAATACATTTCAATTCTCAGTTAACCATCAGGATGAAGTAATAAACCTATTTAGGGATCTCAACACCTCAAAAGTGCTGGTGAGGATGGTATCAAGGCCAAGTTATTAAAAATAGCAGCAGAAATCCCAACAACTCCAGTTACATACCATTTCAGTTCCTCCTTCCATACTGGGAAAATTCCATCAATACATCATGACACCACTCACAGATCTGGGCCTCCTTCTGATGCTGACAACTACCAGTCAATTTCTGTCATGTCAGCTCTCAGTAAATTCCTTAAAGAGCTCATTCACAACCAGTTAAGGCAACCCATTCCTCAATAACAAAATCCTTTCAGATGCTTAATCTCGATCCCGATCCAATCACACTACAAGCACAGTCCTATTAAATCTAACAGAAGGTATGCCTCCGTCCCTCAGTAGTGAACACTTATCAAATACAGTTTTTTTCAAAGTAAGCAAGTCCTTCAACCCAATCCAATCCAATCCAATCCATCTTTATTTCTATAGCGCCTTTCAAAAACCAAGCTGCTGTACAAGTTATAAATACAATAAAATACAATACAATAAAAACTGAGTTTACAAATATTTAAAAATCAAACCACTATAAGCCAACTGTAATCTGGGAAGGCCAGTGAAAACAAACATGTTTTTAACATTGTTTTAAAACTACTGATGATCAGGCATTCTCTTAACCAATGAGGTAGAGAGTTCCACAGGGTCGATGCTGCAAATGAAAAAGCACGAGCACCGGATGTTTTAAGACATGTAAAATCAATACCTTCAATACTGTAAAAAACAATTTCTTGCTTTTCAAATTACTGTTCATTATATGGGGCGATATCACAGTGTTTTAGCATGGTTTAAAGACTACCTCTATGAAGATCTCAAGTTGTAAAGGTCAATATAGCAAATCAGCCCCATAAACACTCAATTTAGCTGTCCATCAAGGTTAAATACTGGATCTTCTGTTATTCAGCTGTTATATTTATTTATGACCTCCTTCCTATTTCTATGAACTCTGACATAAGCACACAACTGTATGCCAATGTTACTGTCATCTGTAGTAAAGGTAAGACTATTTGGGATCTTAGAAAATGGGCTTGAAAAATAAAGCATCCTGATTGCCTGAAAGCCATGGTCAGGCATGTATTTATTTTTCATTAGAAAATGAGTAAAGGAAAAGTGGCCTCCTGATTGGTTGAAACGGCCTGGCACCCGGGCTGTTATTTCTTTACAATGCCTGATAAAAAAACAAGTTCCTACTCGGGGTGCCCTATTACTAAAACTATCCTTGGGCACCCCAAATTTCGAAACTCGCCAGCTGCCATTTTTGCCCTGCTCACTTAGCAAGACCAACTTCCATGGACACAGTCACCGGACAGTGTAAAAAAACATAACCTGCAATGTTCATTTTTTCTTTTCAGAAAGTTAACTTTCCTCCCTGAGCGCGATTGTGCTCCGTGTCAACATTTAGCTGACTGTTTCAGTGAGCTGCAAACTCCCATGGCAACACATATCACAGCATAGGGAAAAAAAACCTACCTGCCTTGCAGTATAGATAATTAAGCAATATTTCCCCTGCTCTGACAAACAAGCTTTCTTTCAAGTTCTGTGCATGTCTGACTGACTGAAGAAAGAGACAGAAACCAAAACAACCTGAAAAAGCAGCTCTCATGTCTGTGAGCCAGTGCGTGAAGAAACAAAGCAAGTACACAAGCCCAAGGGACACACACAAACATGGTAATGCCCTCATGTGGTGATTCCAGCAACACAGGGATTATTTTACTATAAAATGTACCTTTTATCATTTTCTATTTATTTTTTGTATGTAACTCTTTATTATTTTATTTTTTCAAACAATTACACCTATAGCCCATTTTCTAAGTGTAATAATACCCTCCAGGGTGGGCATTATGGGATATAACGGACCTTCCAGGGGCTATAAGGCCCTCCACCTGTGGCATCGGGCCTCATTACACCCCTGGGCAGTCCGTTATATTCCAATAATGCCCACCCTGTCGGGAATTATTACTTACATAGAGCACAGTGAAAAACAAGTTCCAATTCTGAGTGCTCCATTACTTGGGGTATCTTTTGGCCACCATGAATTTTCAAATTGGCTATGCACCATTTTTTTTCTCTCACGTAGTGAGAGACTTGGTGAGCAAGTTGGAGGCTAACTAAGCCCCCACCCCCATATTTGTCTTTCTTTAATGTTAATACATTATGTAAAGACTTAGCCACACATTTAAAAAAGAATGGATGACACAAAAAGGAAGCCATCAATTGGATCGGCTTCACTTCACCAGCAGTCAGCAGTGCAGCTTTCAAAACAGCAGCACAGCCTGAGCCTCTCCACAGCAATGAAATCCACATGTGCTGCTTGCCTGTGCTGCCTGCCATGCAGTCTACCTCCCACCACAGAAAGTCATCTTTCTAAAGGGGCTGTCTGTACTGGATTGCCTTCTGCCTCCACGAAAACTTCTCTCATCACAGGGACTAAACCTCGGTGTAGTACTTATCATGATCAGGGGCTGCAGTGATGGAAGTAGGACACATTTTGTTTAAAACTTCTTTCTGTGCTGCCACTGCATCTCCTCATTCTGAGTCCTGCACTGTCCTCTGGCATTCACTGACAGGGCTCTGAAAAGAGACTGCACTAAGAGAAGGCAGCATCAATAAAAACATGGAACAGACTGAAGGGGGTGGGGCTGAAACTACACCAAATGAACCGTGAGAGAGCCCTGTACTGCTTATGCCAGCAGTAGAGTGACTACTTTATCAAAATGGGAACAAAAACTGAATTGCAGTAATTTTTTACAACATTACTTTACTTTTTTTAATCCTGTAAAAAAAGAATAGTTGTAGCCCATTTTCTAAGGACAATAACACCCTCCAGGGTGGGAGGCACTGAGGAGTACTGGACCTTCCAGGGCTATAAGGCCCTCTGCCTGCAGTGTCAGGCACTGCCCCGGGGCAGTCAAGTATTCCCCAGTACCACCCACCCTGGAGGGTATTATTGCTTACTGAATTCGCTACAGATAATCTTCAAGAGCATTCTCATGTGACTGAATATAAACTACTTCCTGTTAAACATTATTAAAAAGGGATGGTATTCCAAAAATCGGCTCCAAGTGATGTGTTACAAATACTCCCCCAGCCTACTCCACATGAATGTGTACACAATTTTAAATACCTGTGAGTATGGCTGAACCCTACATTATTCTACAATAAGCATATCACCAAAATGGTTTAAAGTAGACATCAACACTTTGCCCTTCCGTACAGCTGCTGTCATTGACATGGTCAGATATTTCTAGATGTTTTGCAATACTTCTAAAGAGATTCTCTCTGGTGGCTCTAAAGTGATACTGCAGGCAGGCAGGAATGTCTTTAGAGATAGCAAAGAAATTTCAGAACTGACCGTGACAATGACTGCAACCATATGGCAAGCCAAGATGTATTAATTTCAAAACTAGAAAACTGCTATTTCACCAAACCCTTCCGCCTGTATGGGTATATGGGAGTGAGTTTTATAGGATGGCAAGCATTACATTTCTAAATAAAGTCAAGGCTGAATTCAACAATGCCTACAGATTTATGTAAGGATGCAACAGACTAACTCATCTCTGCCTACTGCATAATAACAGTGGCCAAGTATCTCCAGTAAAAATTTATAAATTAAAATGGATCTCCCTGATTTACAGTCCAAGTGCACACTTGGGGCTCAATTCTCAAAGAGCCCTTAGACTGATGCAGCTGTGGCAAAAGGCAGCTTGCATCAAAGCCTGCTGCACCAGTGACCCTGCACCTAATTCTCTAAGAGGTAGGGTCCTGGTGGCAAATTCAGCAGCTTGTGGTAACCATGGCAGTGCACCCATAATGTAAAATGGTATAAGAAATAATTCCCTGGTGATGTAGTGGACCCTATATAATAAAATAATTCAACACTACAATACTCCAGAAAATTCACAGAGATATTTTTTATGGCAAAAAAGTGCAATACTTACAGAATTGTAAGAAAAATTTGTGCAAATAAGGCATAAATTCTGCTTTACTTCCTTCAACCAGCCTCATAGCTTTGAGGTTATGCCTCCCCTTTCTCAGGAGGCATGACCAGACCACAAATCTGAGTGATTTAAATACTTACACAAAGTGCAGGTGCAGACAATATATTTTCATGTATTTTCCACCATATTCATGCTTACCACTTTGCCAGAAAGAATGAGTGCAGGACACTCCAGCTCTCATTAGTGACGATGTGCCTACACATTTAAAGGGAACTCCCTAATAATGTGTTCGTACATCACTGCAGGAGAGTGCTGCCATCAGTCCACTCTGGAAAATGTGGAATCATTAGGTATTAATGATTAAAAATAAAATAAACACCAAACATACAAATTAAAAACAATGGCGCTATGGAAATTGTCAGACTTTCTATTAGAATATTATGTTCTCCTTAAACAATAAATTATGTGCATATCAGTCTCATGTATATCATCTATCTCAAAAATAAAGGCACATGTCAGCTCAATCGATAAACATCATGTGCACAGTAGATATCAAAACCATTTTTATTAACAGAAGGCTTGGAAGGTGCACACTTTAACACAACTGGCAATATTTATTCATTTGATTATTCTTTTATTACATCAACCAAAATAATTAAAATATATATTTTTTTGCTATTATCTTTCTACTCCGCCCCTACCCCAGTCAGCTACTTGTCCAGCTGCTGTATCTTGCTTGCTCCTTCAGGCCCTCACCCTGCAACTCCACAGCTTACCCCCATGGCAGAGCTGTGAGGATCCCTACTCACCCGCTGAGCAGGATCCAGTTCAGGGTGTTACCTCAGAGATGAAGTGCCAGGGGACAGCCATAAAAGCCACAATGATCAGCCACCAGGGTCTTTTTCCTCCCATATTTTCTCCCTTACGGGAGTTCGGCATACAATGACGCTGGCGCGAGTACACACGCATCCCCACAAGCATCTGCAATGCACCCATCCCCTTTCCTGTGGCAGCATATCACTGAGTCCCAGGCTTCACCAGGGGTCAAATGTACACGGCCAGTAGACCACCCTCCCTGAAGATGGAGAGCAGTCCATCAGATGCTCAATCCATCTCCTCTCTACCGACCCCCAGACCATGCTCGTTCCTGAATGCGGGTCGCCAGTGTGGCCTTGAGTGTGGCATTCAGCACCTCAGCCTTCAGTGCCACCGGGCCATCTATAAAAACATTTCAAAAAAAAAAAATCATTTTTCTTCTTGTTCACTTTTCATTTAATCTATCAGTTTTGATAATTTATCTATACTGTAATAATTTTTCAAAGTTTTAAACCACCTGTTTTATTTGTAGATGCATGTTTTTTATTTATTTATTTTTTTAGCTATGAATAAATGGTTGCCAATTCATTGAGTCATTAAAGCCAGCTGGTTTAAAACTTTTTAATCGAAAAATCCACATTGCTTCTGCTCTATCCAATTCCATAAATCTATTTCCTCCCCTATGTTTATATGGAATATGATGTATTCTCATAAAAGCTACATGGTGATTATTAATATTTTCTAGGTCTGCAAAATGTTTACCCATGGAATGCATCAAATCTTTTTTTCTGAATAGCCCTGTAGTGCTCCTGTATTCTTTCCTTCAAAGTACGTGTCATTTCCATAAACTTTGCGGAACAAGTGATGAATTTCAGTATTTTAACAGATCGTTCCCTTAACAAGCTGGGGTTCAGAAACTCTTTCCCCGTACCACTGACCGACAGGTTTTATAATGTTTGCAAAGAAGAAAAGCAATTATTTTTTCTCCTAACCAGGTCTTAAGTTTTACTCCTTCAAACTCGCTTCATGCCAAAGGTCACTTAAGCTTTTTGCTTTTCTGAAAGCCACTAGGGGTCCTGCTTCTGACACCTTTTTTAGGTCCCTGTCTGTTCCCAAAATGTGCCAATGTTTCTTTATAACAGATTTTAGGTCCATAGAGCCAGGTCCATACTCAAGTGAAAAAACAACCTTATTTACAGCTACATTTTTTCTCCAATAAAAATGTAGAAATTAAAATGGATCTCTCTGATTTCCAGTCCAAGTGCACACTTGGAGCTCGATTCTCAAAGAGCCCTTAGACTGATGCAAGCTGTGACAAAAGGCAGCTTGCATCAAAGCTGGGTGCGCCAGAGACCCTGCGCCTGATTCTCTAAGAGGTAGGGTCCAGGTGGCAAAGTTCAGAAGCTTGTGGCAACCATGGCAATGCACCTAACAGACAGTGTATCTACATGTTGTGTCACAAACTGCTGGGTGGCCATGTGCCAGTCCCTGGTGGTCTAGCGGAACCCCATCCCAGTCTGCCTGTAATGTAAAATGCTATAATCATGTTCCTTGTGATCTAGTGGTCCCTCCCCCCACTGCAATCTGCACATGTTGTAAACTGTTATCATAAATATTTCCTCCCCAGCCCTGATCTGCCTGTAACATAAAATGGTATAATAAATAATTCCATGTTGATGCAGTGGACCCCCCTCCCAAGCCCCAATCCCCAATTATGAATAATTTTACATCATCTCTGGGGATAATGCAGACCCCTGCCCTGATCTGCCCATAATGTAAAATGGTATAATGAATAACTCCCTAATGATCTAGCAGATCCCACTCCCAAGCTCTGATCCCTGTTTATTAAATATTTTGCATCATCCCATGTGATCTAGCAGAACCCCCAAGACCCAATCCTGTTATATAAAATTAAATCATATCCAGAAAACCAGCACTCCAGCAGAAAAGAGACTCCAACAAAAATTCCAGTGCAAAATGCTGTCATTTATTGGTGAGCCAACTACACCATAGACCCCAAGCACTTAGTCTGTTAGGCC
The DNA here is from genome assembly GCA_016271365.2 of Neoceratodus forsteri. Taxonomy (NCBI): domain Eukaryota; kingdom Metazoa; phylum Chordata; order Ceratodontiformes; family Ceratodontidae; genus Neoceratodus; species Neoceratodus forsteri. The sequence continues at coordinate 707,542,763 of CM028135.1, read as the reverse complement.
TTCCTCAGTGGGTGTGGCCTGAGGCAGTCAAGACCCCAAATATATACATACATCGCTATGACAACACAAATAAAGTGCTGTGTGCAAAACAAATAACACCATAAATATCACCAAAACACATTCAACTATATAAATAGCTTATAAAAAAGTGTGTACGTCTATAACAAATAAAAGCTTAACCTATGCTCTTAAATCCTTTCATTCACAATTGTATTCATACCTTAAATAAGGGAGGCAAAGGCAGCATACTGTATGTAAGAAATATATGTAGTGTTTTTCACAAAAAGCTATACATAATGCTACTAATCAATTCAGCAAAATCTTCTAGCAAAAGACCTTAAGAAGTAGATAAAATAATGGAGGAAAAATGTGTATTATATGAAAGAAAGTGGGGGCAGGATGTTTGGATTTGTAGTAACAGAAAATAAAGTAAGAATAGATACAAACAGACTGTAGGTAATAGAAGTAAAAGGGAGGGTGTGTTTGGGAAGTTGTGGAGGGGAAAGATAAGTCCTATGAAAATACAGCAACACTAATAACTAATTTGATTACAGGAGAGAGGACAGGTGGTGGAGTGTACTGGAGAGGAAGGAGTTCAGCTATAATGTGATCACCCAATCCCAATATCTCATCAATTCTGGAGATCTACAGAGTTGCATCTTCTCCAAACAAAACCAGACCTAGAAAGAGATGAAAGAAAACTTTAGTAAAAATCTTATATACAGAAATCACTCTAATTTTTCTTCAAGAATGGATTAAGGTCCCACTGCTCAGTGAAACCATCAGATTTAACACTTTGTAACCTGTAGATCCAATTACTCTCCCTTTTTAAAAGTTCATTGACCCTATCTCCACCATATCTTAAAGGTGGCTGCCAGTCAATACCCATAAACCATAAGGATGTTGGGTCTGAACTGTGAAGCTGCATAAAGTGAAGGCCTACAGGAGTATCCCTTTTACCATTAATGATGTTCCTCATACGTTCCTGCATTCTGGACTTCAGTGCCTAGTTGTCCTATCAATGTATAAGGAATTGCACTGGCACCACAACACATTTACCACAAAAGTGGTATCACTGTTTATAAATTCCATAATGGAATATTTTGTGTGGTCCCCTGGGTGAAAAAAATTCTTTCTTCACATTGCAATACTGTAAGTGTAAGAAATACATCTGTGGCATTTAAACATGTCTCTTGGTTTAACCCCAGCCAGGTGCCAGAATCTTTTTAGGTGTCAACTCGGCTATGTACTAATTTATCTTTCAAATTTGGGCCCTTTTAAAAGTTATCCTTCGACTTTCCCCTAGAGCCTCCCCAAAGATCTGTCTGTGAAGAAGGTACCAATTATGATGTATAATATTACCAGTTTGACTTGCCCAATTGTTAAATTCAGTCACAAAGGTAATAGGGCCTATTGTGAGACGGTACATTCTTTCTATCACCTTTTAAGAGTTCCCCCATCCTTGGCATATGCCTTCTCATAGCATTATGCACTACACTATCCACATATCCTCTCTGTAGAAATCTCTCCCTCAATTCCTCCAACTGTTCCCAAAAGCCTGAATCCTCTGAACAATTTCTTCTCAATCTGAGGAATTACCCATATAGTATGGATTCTTTTAACCTAACAGGGTGAGGACTGTCTGCCCTTAATAAGGCATTTGGTGCAGTGCCTTTCCTGAAACACTTTGTCCGTAACTTCAAGTGCTCACTTGTTGTTTTTTTGATGCATAGGTCTAAGAAATCTATACATTCTCTATCCATTTTCTGAGTAAATGACAAACTCAGATCATTCAAACTCATCCAAACAATAAAATCTCTGATTCATTGGTCATCTCCTACTGTACACACGGATATCATCAATAAAACAGGTCCAAAATCTTATCCTGGGCAGGTAGGGGTTCTTGTTAGGATCAAAAATGACCTCCTCTTCTCACCTGCCCAGGAAAAGATTAGCAAAGGAGGATGCCATAGAGGCACCCATGGCAGTGCCACATTTGTGGAGACAGACGTCCCCTGAAAATTCAAAGCTGTTATGTGTAAGAATAAATTCCAATGCTTCCAATACAAAATTAACTGGTATTTCCATCATGGCAGACTCCCTCTCCAAAAAGTGTTTACATGCTGCAATATCATCATAATATTTAATTCTAGTGTACAGTGATTCTGCATCTAATGTCAACCATACCATATTATTTTCCCATTTTAGAGTCTCAGTTTTATTTAAAACATGAGTGGTATCCCATGTGCATGACAGTAATTTTACTACACTCTTTTGAAGAAAGAAAGAAATCCACACATTTTCCCACTTTTCCATAAGACAACCAACACCAGATACTATAGGCCTACCAGGTAGGTTATACATTTATTTATTTATTTGAATTTTGGTAACTGGGTAAGTCCACCAAGACCATGCAGTCCCTTTTTCAGGGGTGACCCAGGGGAAGGTGCATAGGATACAGGAATACAGCATATGTAATACAACAACACACTATATGCAAGTGCAAAGGTAACTAGCACTGTACAAAAACATAATAGGAGACAATAATATCGCATAGGAATACATAAAAGTGAAAAACAATCCCTGTACAATTGAAGTTAGTGATATATACTACTCGCAGATCAAGACCATGTAAACAATTAACAAAACAGCTCAGCTAAACTGCCCATTAATGCAGACCAGGAATGGTTGTGGTTTGTTCATTGAGATGACCAGGTGGGAGTACAGCAGCCAGTTACACAAAAGAGTTAAGTCCATATTTAAGACATGTTTTTGGTCTTACAAAAACAAAGGCGGGCTTAAAAATGTAAGCCTGTTGCACAAAATTGTTTTACATTTCATTGGCCTTATTTAGAGACTTTAATTCAAGCCTCCTATGTATCAGACTTATTTGTTATTAGTAGACTTACCTTGCCATAGTTACTTATAAGAAAACATACTTTAATGCACATAATCATTCTTAATATGGTACATAAAAAATATATACTGTATATACATGGGTGCACTGATTACCTATTTTAGGGACAGCTATTTCCGTATCTCATTTTTCCATGAAGAATATAATATGAATACTATATATATGGACACACACACACACACACACACGCAAATCTGCCACACATGAATCTGCCAACAGAAACAGACCTCATGGTGTAACCACGTCTGCTTGAGTGTGCAGCTAGCATCCCTAGTTAGTAGTTGCCCCAACCCACTCCCCAACCATTAGGACGTTCTCAGTAATTTTTACCCAGTTCTCAGCACTATTCACCCACACCCTCCCTCATTCCCTGTCCCATGCCCTTTTAAAACTTCCCACCATCTTACATGATATTATCCCCTCTGGCAGGATGTTCCATTTCAACACCACCCTCTCCATGAAGTAAGGTCTCTTCATCTCTCTCCTACATCTACCACCCTCCAATCTAAGCCCGTGCCCCCTACTGTCCCTAACTTTCCTCAGATTAAACAACCCATCCACACTGCCTTTGTTAATCCCCTTCAAATACTTGAATGTATCAATCATATCACCCCCATCCCTCCTCTTTTCCAGAGTGTACATATTCAGCTCACATAGCCTGTCCTCATAGGCTTTGCCTCCATCCCTCCTAACATTTTGTCACCCTCCACTGCACCTCCTACTGCATTTTAATGTCCTACTTCAGATACTGGTGACGGTACTGCACAGAGTACTCCAAGTGCAACCTGACCAATGACCTGTAGAGTGGCAGTATTACTTCCCTGTGCCTGGACATGAATCCCCTTGCAATACAGTCCAGCATCTTGTTAGCCTTAGCTGCAGCTTTCCTGCATTGAGCAGAGTTGTTAATGCTCCCTGTTATCAACACCCCAAGGTCCTTCTCTTCCTCAGTGACCCTCAGCCTCACCCCACCCAGCCAATACCCTCTATTTGGATTCTTTGTCCCAAAGTGCATAACCTTGCACTTCTTTACATTGAAGCCCAGCTGCCATCTCTCTGACTACTCCTTCAGTTTGGTCAGGTCCCCTTGTAGTTGCCTCCACCCATCCCCTTCATCAGCTACTGCCCCATCTTAGTATCATCTGTGAAGAGACTAATTCTGCTCCCAGTTCCATGTGAGATATCTGAAATGAATAGCCCAAACAGTACCAGCCCCAGCACAGAGCCATGTGGCACTCCACTCGTCACTGGCCTAGGTGTTGAGAGTTCCCCTCTCAATACTACCCATTGTTGCGTCCCCCTCAGTCAGTTCCCTATCCAGTTTGCCAGTTTCTCTCCCACTCCTACAGCTGTCAGATTTCCCCCTAGCCACCCATGAGGCACTGAATTGAAGGCCTTGCTGAAATCCAAGTATAGAACGCCCACAGTATGACACTTATCCAGCTGCCTAGTAACCTAGTTGTAATACTCTACTAGGTTGGTCTAACAAGACCTCCCTGAAACGAACACATGCTGTTGCCCAAACTGGAGATCATTTCCCTCCAGAAATGTCACCAGTCTCTTCTTCAGTATTGCCTCCATAAGTTTTCCCACTATGGAAGTGAGACGGACTGGTCGGTTAGTTTCAAGGTTCGTCCCATGGACCGCGCTTGTGAATGGACACTACATGAGCCACCCTCCAGTTCTGGGGCACATAACCCATGTCCAGGGAGGTGCTGAACAGGTCTGCCAGCAGTCTGGCCAACACCTCCACCTTCTCCCTCATCACCCTGGGGTGAATACTATCAGGTCCTGGTGCCTTGTCCACCTTTAGTGGTCTCAGATCCTGTAACACTCTATTCTCCTCAATTTGCCCATCCGTCATCCCCTCCCCCTACCCCTGCCTTCCCCATCCGTGGAGGTAGAGGACTTCCCTCCTCCTGCATGAACACAGAACAAAAGTATTTGTTCAATGCTTCTGCTTGTTCCGCTCCCTTTTCCACCAACTCCCCAACCCTCTTTATCCTCACTATGTTGTCTCTGCACTTCCTTTTTTCCCTGATATACCTAAAAAAAAGTATTTTTCCCTTCCCTTAATGCCTTGAGCTAACCTTGGCTCTTGAGACTTTGGTTTCCCTCACCTGCTTGGTAACCTCCTTGGATCAACTCTCATATATCTCCCCATCCCCCTCCCCCCCGTCCTCCTGAATTTCTGAAAAGCAGCCCTCTTTGTCTTCACCCCTCCATCACTCTGCTGTTCAGCCAGCTTGGCTTCTTGGCTCTGCTCTTCTTGCTTTGAGTCCTGGTGCAAGACTCTATAGCCTCTGCTATCCCAAGTTTAATAATATCCCACTTTTTTGTGCATCCATATCTGGCAACCCCCACGAAACACCTCTGCTGTATCTCTTGCAACTTCCCAAAGTGTGCCCTCCTGAAGTCCATCACTTTTGTTACTGAGCCCCCAATCCCCCTACTCAAACTGAGTGTGAACCACACCATTTGTTGGTCGCTTACAGGTAGTAGATCCTTCACCCTTATTTCCCTCATGTCCTCCCCATTCGACAGTACCAGGTCCAGCGTGTTATCTAGTTGAGTTGGCCTGCTGACCAGCTGTGTCTGGAGACCAGCCTGGAATGCATCCAGGAGTATCTGCTCCCTTGCACAGGAGGTGACAAGTGCTCAATCTACCCTAGTAGATTGAAATCCCCTACCATGACCACTCCCTTCTACATACCCTCCTAATGTGCTCTGCTAACTCCTTGTCCAGTTCTCCGGACTTGGCAGGAGGTCTGTACACCACCCCCAGCCTCAACTTTCTACCCTTGTCACCCAGGAGCTGTATCCACAGTGCCTCAGCCCTCCCTTCCTCCCCCTCATCTCTCATGCATCTAATGCCATCCCTTACATAGATTGCCACTACCCCCTTCTGACCCCTCGGTCCTTCCTGTATATTCCATACCCCAGAATTGCCAGATCCCAATCCTGGTGTTGGGTGGCTCATATTTCGGTTATTGCTGTGACGTCCACCCTCCCCTCAACTATGAGTGCCTGAAGCTCAGCTAATTTATTACTCAGACTCCCTGCATTTAGCAAGACCACCCTCCACTCATTCCCATCCATCCCTCCTCTTGGCCCCTTGAACTCCCCCCTCCTTCTGCAACCTCTTCCACTTGCTTTTATTATTTTTCTGGGGGGACATCTCATTTGGCTCCCTATTCTGGTGACCCGGTATGATGACTGTGCACTCGTCTCCCCCCCATCTAGTTTAAATACCCCTTTGAAACTATGTATTCCTCTGACTTTCTCTTTAACGTCCCCTTACCTGCCTCACTCAGGTGTAGCCCAGCCTTAATGTACAGTTCTCTGTTATTCCATGTCTCCCCCAATCCTCCAACCAGCCTCTATGCTTGTGAATTACACTACTCCCTCAGCCAGGAGTTGAACTCCATTATCCTTACCCTTCTTGCACTGCTAGTCCTTGGAACTGGTAGCACCTCTGAGAAGGCCGCAGAGCTCCGCATTTCCAAGCATAACTTCCCCAGTTCTTCAAATCTCCTCTTTACCTCCTCCACCTTGCAGCCCCCCCCCAGGTCATTTGGGCCTACATGTACTACCACTTGAGTCTTCCTTCTCCCCCCCCAACATGCTTAGTCAGAGTATGCCCTGCCTTGTCTGCTGTCAAGCCTGGTACAGTCTCCACCCATATCTGATTGAGGTTTTCCCCCCCTACTTCCCCACCTGATCCCCTTCAGTATAGAATCAACTATCACTGTCACCTCCTTCTCTACACTCCACCTCAGTTTGTTCCCTCCTTCCATCCCCATCGCTGCCATGGACAGCGACCCTTCTCTACCCAGCAGCTATTGGACCAGAGTCCCCAACTTTAAGATTCACTCATATTCCCCCTCTGCTTCCTTCATTACCTCCTACCCCCTCTCTCTCCTTGCTCCTTCCACCTCCTGCACTTTATTCCCTCTGTCTGCCCTCGTTTTTCCTCTCACGTCAGCACGCACCCATCTATGTGTATTTTCCTCATGCCCTTTTTCTCCTTCATGCTCCCCCCTGTCATTTTTCCCTTCAATACTGTTGGAAGCTCCTCCTCCTCCCCATTCTTACCTATCATGTCAGCTAATGGCCAGTACCTGTTTGTGCCTGGTGAGTATCCAAGAGCATTTGTGCTGACACCCGTATTGGCCCTGTCCCCAGTACTAGCTCCAGCCCCCCTGGACTCCCATGATGTCTGCTCTCTCCCTCCCCATCTCCTTCCTTCATCCTGCCTCCTAACCCCCTACCCGGCTGCCCTCTGAGTTTCTCCTTTCAATACCTCTTCCTAGCCATGGCATATTGCCCTTTAGGCAAGCCATTTCTCCCTTTAGTCATGATAACAGCTGGTCCAGTCTCCCTAGCCTTTGGCAAATTGGGCACCTTGCCTCAGGGTGCTCATGAATATGGCCACTCCGCACTTGTTACACCCCACTCCTCCCCCTTCATGTCCCTATCCACCTCCCTCCACTGATCCCCACCCCTTATAGATCCACTGTCCCCCTCCTGTCGCACCCTTACTCTCTCTCCCCTCCCCAGTTTCCATAATCCTGCTCCCTGATCTGTTCCTTCCTACAACCTCTTTGTCCCCCAGGTTCTATTCTCTGAAGTATGTCTCAATGTTATCCCTACCAAAACTTCAGCTACTCCCAGTATCCCACCGTCTCTCAGTTAATTCTGGAGAGCCTTCCACCTTTCCAAGGCTAACCCTAATGTTGAGTCAAAAGCTAAACAGTGCCAGCACAATAGTACTGTAACATCAATTGCAACAACCTTCAAGGAGCAGCAATTACAGTAACATTTAGCTAGCTAGATCAGAGCATGTCCACTCCCTATAGAATTAATTGAAGCAATCCACGCCCACTCCTATAGCCTTTATCAGAGCAATCCCCCCTCTATAGTATTTGCAGGCAACTCAAAACATTCACCCTTATTGGCTACTGTACCTTTATCAGTACCTCAAATAACACAATTCATCTTAGTCATAGCCCACTACTGCATAGGAACTCCCCCCCATTTTCCTGGAGCAGCCTCCTGATGGCACTCCTCTTGCACTGTCTCCACCCCAGTAAAGGAGTATCCCAAGCAGAGTATTTAAAAGTCATGGAGTTGGGTGGGTTGGGCTGAAAGTTTAAGTTCTCCCACTGTGCAGACCTTCGGCCTACTCCCAATGAGTTGTTTGGAAGAAGTGTGGTCCCTGTGGAAACTGATCTTGTCTACCTCCCAGCCGCAATCAGTGTCCCTCTGGAGTAGTAAGCTGAGGTGCAGCAACCACTGCTCTTTTAAAAAAAAATATATATATATATATATTAGAGGCAAAAAATCAATTTAATGCTTCAGTTAGGGTTGTTTCACAGTGACAAAAACAAGGAAATTGATGTTGAGGGTTGAAAAAATTTCCTTGTATCCACCCCCATCCTGCCCCCCAGCCAGCATCGTGGTGTGCGTTGGGGTCATCGCCCTAACTCTCACCCCATCACATGTGTAATGAAGCTGAGGTGGTGAATTATAGGAGAATGGGGTGAGAGTTATGACTGATGACTCCAGTGCTCACCCCAATGCCGGCTGTTAGGCAGGGGTGGGGTGAGGCAAGAGGGGGGTTTACAACCTAACATCGAATTTCCTCACTTTTGTCGCTGTGGAACAACCCTAACTAATGCATTAAATGGATTTTTTTTGCCCTAATTTCCTTCTTTTGAGAATGTGCAGTAAGTAGTGAATGAAATGTGATGGTGGAGCACAGGGCCGTTGGGCTCACGCTACCACCATGTGATGTTTTCTGACATAGTAATGATAAGTGCAAAGGAAACACAAGTGCTAACAGTTGCGCACATGGTGACAGAAGCGTAAATGGTAAAAGCAAGCGTTAATAGAAACACAAGTGCAAAGTGACACCAAACCAAACAGTGACGCAAAAGGGAGATGCAACCACGTAAGGAAACATAAACTGTGACATGCACGGTCATGGTACGGCAATTGGAAACACAAATGGTAAAGTTAACAGCATAAATAACACCAGAGGGAACCGAAACGGAAATGCGAATGAAGCACACACGGAAACGCAAACCGTAACACGCATGGTCACAGTACCATAATTGTAAATGCAAATGGTAAAGTTAACATGAACAATAACACCAAAGGAAACAGAAATGGAAATGGGAATGGAAGCGCATATGGAAACACAAACCGGAATGCACATGGTCATGTTACCACAGTTGTAAACGCAAATGGTAATGGTAACAGCAACAATAACACCAAAGGAAACAGAAATGCAAAAGCAAATGGAAGTGCGAATGGAAACGCAAACCATAATGCGCATGGGCACAGTAACACAATTGGAAACGCAAATGGTAACAGTAACAGCAACGAAGATGCAAACCGAAAGAGAAATGCAAATGCAAATGAAAGGTGCTGGAAACACAAACAGAAATGCAAACAAAAACAGTAGTGGAAATGCACATGGTAACAGTAACACAACTGCAAGTGCAAACGAGAACGCAGAGGGTAACGGACATGGAGGCGTATATGGGAACAGTAACGCAAATGGGTACGGAAACGTAAGTAGAAACGTTAACTGTTACAGTAACGGAAGCGTACACCCTGTTTTTGGCCAACAACTGCATAAAGAAACACAGTGTGTACAAAGAATGTTTGCATAATAATGGGCCTCGGAGCAGAAAATGAGCTGTTGGAATACTAAATTGCTTATATCTCAGGAACCAAGAGATGGAGAAATAAAATATAAATTTCACATGATTCATGAGTTTCCAGGCTAGGTTTTTGCTGAATGAGTAGCCCACAGAGGTATGCATTGTCATAATGAAAATTCGTATCTCGCACTGTTTTCAGATATGGGCCCTGAAAGCGCTGTGTACGCTGCCATGTTAGTCTATGGGAAAATGTCAACTTCGAGTACTGTAACTTGGCAGCCGTGTGATATATTTCACCAAACTACTAAAAGGTACATCTGCAGATGTTGGCTGCCTTCCTCTAAATTTCATCCCAAAGACCAAATGGTTCTTTTGCAGCAGGGTAGCAAAGAACACCTGTCATTTTGGCCATAGTCTGGAAAAGTAGTGTGTAATTTGTGACACTTTTCACAAAAATTTGCGAAAGTGTCATAGGTGCAACACTACTTTGTGACACTACTGTTTCCAGAAATTTTAAAAACATATTTCTGGGGTGTTTAACCCCAAAATAAAGACATGGCTTGCATCCTCAGGGTCAGACTAGGTGATCACAGAAAGAATTGTGTCCCTAGAGGGTCCCAATTTTAAATGCCAAGCATTTTTGTGATCACTAACTGAAAAAAAAAAAATGGCAGATTTGCGACACTACTAGGGCCATTTGCAACACTAAAAAGTGCATTTGCGACACTTTTGAACTTTTTGTTAACTTTTCCCATTGACTTATAATGGGAACTTTTTTTTAAAATAACTCTTGAACCATTTAATATTTTTTCATGAAATCTTCAATTGTGCACATCGGGGACCCTGGCCGCACGTTCTCTAAAGTATTTGGAGTGGTCATGCAAACCATGCGACCTGTAGGTGAGAGCAAAGAATTCACAAAAAAACATAATTGTGCATTTGATTGTCGCTTAATAACGCCACAGCTGTATATCCGACCAGTATGAAAGTTGGAAGATCCCAAGATCTGCCATTCTCAATCATGCATACCAAATTTCAGGCAAATCCATTGAATGGTGGTAAAGTTATTAAGATGCAAAGCTTCACTCTTTAACCTTAAAAGTGCTACTCAACCCTAACTATGGTAGCACTACCGTGCTACCATAATGTATTTGCCATTTAGATTTTTATCCTCTGCTCAGGCGAGCAGCTGCCAAACACTGTCCCTCCTTCCCATGACCAGATGTCACCTCCCCTGGCCCCTGGGCCTTGAATCCACCCTGGATTCCATCCTCCCCCCACCCTCATGGTGGGACTAGAGGATGGAGGGCATCACTGAGCATAATCCTCAAGGCCCAAGTTGCGATTTGGGCCAAGGGAAAGCAGGCAGGGCTCATCAAGTCTGCCTGACTGGCATTTTTCTGTTTTTCTTCTCAATCTCCCTGGCCACTGTTGTACACCAGTGTGTGAGTGTTGCTGCATGTACAAGCTGCAAAACTGCAGTTTCCATCCTTTGAAGCTTCTCGGATTTTGCACTAGCAATGGGCCTCCACCACAGGGCAGTCAAATGCTGAAACGGGAAGATACAGCTGGACACTCACGTTATATTTTATAATGCTTGTTAAACCTCAGTGTTTGGACATTAGAAGAAACAAATGGTTTTAACTGGAAACTTACAAGCAAGCAATGATTGCATTCATCACATTGTTTGTCGTGCCTACATAATAAAAATTATTTCATTTTGTCTTGGTGTGTCTGGTATATTTCTTCATTTGGCAGCAATATAGCTCTTTCAACACCTCCTACATATCAGTGTGGCCTCCTGGGAAGCAAGGAATATGTATAGGAACCCCACTGTCTTTCAAGTTTTTTTGCCCATCCCTTTATCTCAAGGCAAGTCTCTTCTTGATGTAAGACTTTTAAAACCTGGTTGTTCCACATGTCAAAAGTTGGCTGCTGCCGAGAGACCCATGTATTTTGCATGCATTCCCTTGTAAAGGGGAGTAGAATATGCACTACTGGTGTGGAAGGGTCCCACTCATCTATATCCAAGTACTCTATAAATACAGAAACATAGAATTTGATGACAAAAAAAAGAACAGGTAGGCCCATCTAGTCTGCCTTATTTTCCTGTCTATTGCTACTCTCTGGACCCTAATCAGTCTCAGGTGTCCCTCCCTCCTCTAATGCTGTGTGGAATGCAGAATTCTGCTGGCAAAATTAGCGTAGAATGACCATTTCGCTGGTGGAATTTCCACTGCAATTTCGTGGATTCTTCTGCAGAATTCTGCCTGCTGTGATCCTGTGGAATAGCATTTTTCCCAGTAGAAAACATTCTGTAGGCTGTCCTGGTGGCACAAAGGGCTGAGACTCTGCATGCCTTGCCTCGCACTGCACCAGTGACCCGGGTTCAAAATGGAGCATGGTTCCATAGCAAGTGTGTGCTTCCATGCGTACTGCACACTTATGCACTACCACAGCAGGGGACTAAGTGGAGAAAATGGAGAAAATGCCAGCACAGTTCTGGATGGGAGACACTGCGTGGGGGGAGGACAGCCCTCTCCTTCTCAGCCCCACCATTGGGGGGGCAATACATGGGAGGACTTTGAGTTCAGCGGTCTGGGGAAGGTGAGTGCCAGATGGAAGAGGCAGGGACAGGACTAAGATCCCACCTGCATGAACTGCCAAGGCAAAAGGCTTTATGGAAAAAAAAAGTGCCACAGTTTGTTTAATCTTACACAGACACACACACACACACACACACACTGTAACGAGCATGACCAAATCATGACAGTAAACCCATCAAGTGTAGGCAATATGTAGAGGGTCTCTTACCTGGGTGCTAGGGAGCCAGAAGTAGGACTTGAAGGAATAAAGTTAATTGGACCTGTAAGATAAAATAGAGCAAAGAGGTTACAAAGGATCCATACTTCTTAGGGGGTAAATAGGAAGGATAGGACAGGTTAGACATAGAGTAATACTTTTCTGATAGGGAAGCAGTCAGTATCATGTCACACCCATTAAAAGAAAGACAAACAGGTGAATATGGAGAAACTACAGTAGTGAGAGCAGAGACAGAGAGTGGACAGATACAAAGGAGAAATAGGACAACGTACGGGTTAAAGAAATGAGTTTTTGACAAAAAAGTAACAGTTAAGGCTAATTAGGAAGGCAGAGACATAGAGAAAGAAAGAAAATCAGTGAACAGAAAGGAAAAGAGGAGAGATGGTGTTTGTTTGGTGGAGCGACTCAAAAAACCACCAACTGTCACCTAGATGGCCTACTTGCCAGTAATTATAAGTAGTATTCCTGGTGGTGGCTAGTGGAGAATCTTTGGACTAGTGGCCCAGCATTATTAAAATAATTTATCATTGGTGATCCAGGGGCTAGTGTTGTCGCAGTAGTGTGAGTTTTATATAATACCCCTAATGTGCCAGTGGGCTAGTTTTCCTGGTGGCCAATATATTAAAACAAATTAAGAATCTTTTCCCTGGTTTCTAGTGGGGGGGGGGTCAATGGGTCCCGAAATTGTGTAGGCATAACTGTCCCACACAATTATGAGGAACGGTTCCTCAATTTACCTCATCAAAGGCCCATGTTCCACATTGAGAGGATCTGTACCATATCCAGCATTAAAGTTTTAATGCAAAGATATTTAGCAATGAATGTGAAAAATTTATTATTAAAATAACAGCACATTTCATGCCGACCCAGTGGCACACAGGGCTGAGGCACTGGATGCTTCACCTCTTGACATGTTGATGACCCATGTTTGGGAATGAGCACGTGTTGTTGGAGGTCGGCATGGGGAGGGATGGTGCAGAATTGAGCTGCCAGCTGGCAGCTCTCCTCTCCAGGGAGGAATCTGTGCTTCCATCGGCTCTTGGGTGCCTCAAGGTGGAGGCCAGGAGGCAGCACAGTCAAGGGCATCAGGAAATAAGGTCAATGGAGTGTGGGAAGAGGCTGTCACCAGAGTAAATGGTGCATGCGCACCTCCATGTGCATGCGTCTCTCTGTCTGGGGCCTCAGTTAATGGGGAGAAAACCAGGAGGAAAATGTCATGGGCCATGGCAGGATGAAGCCTCCAACTTGGCTCCAGGAGGTCCACCTGGAAACACATAGCATTAGAAGCTCCCAAAATACCCCCAGAGTCTGGCAGGTTGGCGGACACGTAGCTGCGGCCCGCCAAAGAAGTATAAGTCCCTGATGAAAAAAAACAGCACATTCTATGAACTTCATTCATATTTATACAGTGTTCTGAACTTCATGTTAAAGATTTAATAGTGTTCCACATTTTCCCTACTTGTACCACATTTTATGGCATACCCTGTTCCATATTTTGGGGGTGAAATGTTGAGAGGTATTGGTTTAATGAAGGAAGGTCTGACGCAGCTAACATTGGTATAAGGCAAAAACATCTCATAACAGAGAAGCTAGAGCCAGTCAAGCCCTGAAACTACTCAAACACTGATTGGATCAATCAAGCCAAAATCAAAATCTGAATAAAAACAATTTATTAATTCAAACATTAATCCAACCAGAAATAGCACCAAGCGCTGGAGAATACCCCTCATCAGGAATTCTGGCTCAGTTAATCATCTATAACCAAAATATAATCTAAAATAAAATAACACTCAAAAGAAATAGTTTAATCAAAACAGCCATAAGAGGAACCAGCACCCACATTAAATATGGGCTGAGATGCACAGAGTACATCAATTAGTTTTGTTTCTGTCTGTAAATAAATGGGAACGTAATAACAGTATTCCAGTCACTGTATATAAGAGAAAGATTTATAAACTTCCTTACACACGTCATGCAATATGATTTCAACATAATGTGCCATTTACCATTTAATTTTTGTTTATTTTACTTACTTGAAAGTTTCACCAGAAAAAGCATACTGAGCAGTATTGCTTGTTTCCAGGATGGGGGGGGGGGGCATGGTAACAGACAAACAATTTGCTGGTCACAAAATACATGGCATACAATAAATTGAGGCTGTCATGAGATGTACTTTTTGTGCTCTAAACATGCATCCGTCTGTCCTGCTGTATCAAGAAAATCTATCCTGGGGCTGCTGCTGGTAGCTGAGTGAACCAGCTAAAAGTGAAGATGCCAGGCGGCACTTACTACTCTAACCCCTACGGAGCTCAGGCTTTGGCTTGCTCCATGTGGGCGAGAGATGGGGGCAGTACAAGTGCACCTCTCTGCATCTACCGGAGTCACCACTCCGATGGCAAATATAATTGCCCCAAGGAATTTGGGAGCAGGAGACTGGGTATCTGGAAGATTGCAATGTAGTGAGTCACACTTGTGGTTCTTAAACCACACCCAGTCGGAAGTGAAAAGCAATGAGAACTGTCAGACAGCCTAGCCACACCGCGGCATCTACCAAAATAGTCCTGTGGCAGATTTTATGCAGAGGGGATGGGGGGATTATTAAAGCCACATGGTGGCTAACTTTTCAGTGCCCTACTGACCCTTATTGACTTAAATAAGTGCCTGCTGCACAGTGTGTTGTTCCCAGCCCAAGGGGCTCAATGTAAACAGCTTGGTGGAGCTAGTAGGAGAGGTGGACTGAGATGGGACTGTGTATGTGGGGGCTGAGTATAAGAAGTGATGAATTATACCAGTATTGGGGAAATGACAAGGGTGCCTGAGTATGAAGGAGGGCTGAGTATGAAAGGGGGTAGGAGAGTGCTATACAGTGGCTAGTTGGGCCAGTATAAAACCACATAGTAAGCAGCTGTATCTGGCAACAGATTTGAGGAGATTCCTTTGTTTCAAACAACATCAGACAAAAGGAAAGACGTCAACATGTAAGTTCAAAGATTAAAATAAGCAGTATGTTTGAAAAAAGTTTCTCACCACTAGTGTGCTGCAGAATATCAGTTTCTTCTGTAGCTCTGTTTAGTACATTCACTACTGTTGTCAACATAACTCTATTTTTGCAATTGGTAGCCATCTTGTTTTTCTTCAGCAGTGTACAATAAGTCTAATTTAAAGCCCAGTCTATGTTGCTAGGCAACATCAGGTTTAGAACCAGTCTTGTGTAAGTCAAGGCAGTTTTTGATCCTGCAACAGTCTTAACAGCCAGACTTAGACAAGACCACTTTTAAATCCTAAGACCATCTATTTAGGCTAATTATAAGCCAAGTTTATGCAACCAGACACAGAAGTTTATGAGGGATTTTTAGGCAGGGCAGGAGCAAGTACCTAAGTCATATAAGTAGTTATGGAGGAGTGTTTGAAACTGGGAGAGTGGAAAACAGAGACAAGATACATATCTGTATACATATCTTTGAGGACTTTGGGAAGGTTGTGATATCCAGGTATAACTAAATTTTCCATCCACAAGTATTTATATTTCCCCCTCTATTATACTACCTTCCATGACCCCTTTCTGAAGTAACTGATGTAATTCTATTTTAAAATGCCTTGTAAGATTTGAGTATATTTTGATATTAGAATGTGTTATGGTGATATATAACTTGTTTTGCACATAGCATTTTATTTGTGATGTCATAGTGATGTATGTATAAGTTTGGGGTTACGAACTGCATCAGGCCATACCCACTGAGGAAGACCTAACAGCCGAAGTGTTTGGGGTCTATGAAGTAATTGGCTCACCAATAAATTACAACATTTTACACTGGAATTTTTGTTGGAGTCTCTTCCCTGCTGTAGTGCTGGTTTTCTGGATTTGTTTGGAGTGTTTTTGGGCTGGCAGCCCTCTACAAGCACCCCCCCACTCTCTACAGTGGTGCAGCATAATATTGGATTTAGTAAAATTGAAACATCCCTGGTAGTCTAGCAGATCCCCAACCCCCAAGCCATCAGGCAGTGTCCCACCACACTGCTTCCCCATCCTGCCAGGCTGGCAACTGGCATAGCCACCACTCCACCACCATGGCCAGCTGCTGGCTGAGAACTTAATGAGCACGTACTGCATACTATATGCACTCAGTGATTGACAGCCCACTGAGCTGTCAATCAATGAGTGCATAATGAATACAGTATGCGTCACTGAGAACTCATCAGTGGCTGGATGTGGTGGTAAATGGTGGGCTGTACCTGTCACCGGCTCAGTGCCAGGATGGGGGGGCACTGCTTCGATGTGGTGGGGGTGGAGATCCACTAGACCACCAGGGATGTTTTAATTTACATAACGGGATCGAGGCTTGCTGGGGTCTGCTAGATCACCAAGGATGATGTAAAATATTTCAGAAATGGGTATCAGGGCTTTGGATGGGGTCCACTAGATCACCAGGAATTATTTATTATACCACTTTATGTAACAGGCAGATCAGGGCTGAGGAAACCATTAGATCACCAGAGAAATATTTATAACATTTTATATTATGGACAGATTGGGGCTGGGGGGACTGCTAGATCAGCAGGGAAATATTTATGATAACATTTTACTTTACAGGCAGATTGGGGCTGGGAGGGACTGCTTGATCACCAGGGAAATGTTTATGATAACAGCTTACAGTAAGGGCAGATCAGGGTGGGGAGGACCGCTAGATCACCAGAGACATATTTAGGATAACAGTTTACATTATGGGTTGATTGGAGTGGGGAGTCCACTAGACCACCAGCGATTTATTTTATTGACAGGGGGATCAGGGCTGGGGTGGGAGGACTGTGGCACATTGTTGCACTTTACTCTACTCTCCCAGAAGGCATACTTATACGTACCCTAAGACCAGCCCTGACTGGTCTAATGATACTTAAAAATTTGCCCTCTGGGAGAGTTTTGAGAGTCCCAACTTGGTGGATTTGACAGCTTGCATTTGCTACAAGTCCCTAGCACCATGCTGCAGCCTATTTTGTGGCACAGGGGCAGCACAAGCCCCATTTGGTGCAGGCAACCTATGGTTGATGCAGGCTACCTTTGAGAATCATTCCCAGTGCATCTTTTGGTGCAAGGGGCACTCTAAGCCATTCTTTGGAAACTTTTTAGTAAAACCAGACTAGACCTGCTAACTCAGATCACTCTACAGACTACTACATATACCAGGGTACACAAAACTGTTTGCTGCTGTGTTCAAGTGGAATCCTTTTCTAGACAGCATCAAGTGCTCCAGAAACTGCCAGACCTTCAAGCAAGCCATGTCTACTTTCCACCACAGCCCATGGACAGTGCAACCTCTGACATGGTGTGGGTAAAATAAGTAAAGATCCAGTAGAATAGGGTGTATAAAAGGCAAAAATCAAGCCTGCAATTGTATTGGTCGGAAAAATAATTAACTAAAATAACAAAATGTATACAACATGTCAAATTTATCGAGGATGTCTTTAAGACAGGATCATTTGTTCCAATAAAGTGAACTGACCAATACCATCAGGACATGCACTCTTCAGGGATAATGCTGGCATTACATTATCCACAAAACACAAGGGAGAAAAGCTTCAATGAGCTTTGAAGCAGAAGAGCAACAACTGCCTATGTCAGCTTCCCAGCTCCAACTGGCCTTTCTCTCCCCTCTCTCTGGGGCTGCAGAAAGAGTTTTTTTTTTTTTATAGCCCACCCACAGTGTCATATCATCCCTGCTTAAGGATACTTACATGCGACACCTATTTCAGGCTTTCCTGTTAGCAAATAAAACAAATAATATACATATACCAAAGCAATTGTTTTAAATAATCTGCACTTTTAAATGTTGCCAATTTCACCCTTTCCCCTGGGAATGCAAGAAAAAAAAAGAGATTGATATATGCAAAACCCACCCATAATCTACATATACCATCCCTGAGCTATATGTACTTCCCTGAGCTCTATCCCATAATATGTTTAAAAAGGGCAGTGATTGGCAGGCTGCCTCCATAGCAGTAACTCACTTAGTCACGTAAAGGATACACTGAACAATAACTTTGTCTTTTCATTGGGCTATAAAACAAGCATTTGTCAATGCCGAATGTTGCTTGCTTCTATGTGCTGTTTAGGTATTTGGAAGTCATTGGAGTGCAAATATTGAAAATTCATGACTTTCTACGCCTCGTAGGAACTGCAGCGCCGCTTGTAAAAGTCATTTTGGAATCTTCTCACCAAATTTTGAACATAGCCATTTTAAGACCTCTGCTAATGAACAGTGTCACTGTGATTTTCTTAATGTGTCCCATACATTGATTTCCCACACCGACTGCGCCATTGTGCGCTACATGGGTGAAAACAGGTTTTGGGCTGGATATGGAAAATGACAGCTATACTGCTCATAAGGAGGTGTGGTAAAATGGCAATGTTGAAAATCTGGAGTGAAAATATTGAAAATTCGCAAACTTACGAGCATGCATAGGAACTGCGCAACGAATGCTCATAAAACAGTCATTTTTAGGAATTTTTTCACCACATTTTCAACATAGCCATTTTAAGACCTCTGCTAATGAACAGTGTCACTGTGATTTTCTTAATGTGTCCCATACATTGATTTCACACACTGACTGCGCCATTGTGCGCTACATGGGTGGAAACACGTTTTGGGCAGGATGTGAAAAATGACTGCTATACTACTCATAAGGAGGTGTGGTAAAATTGCAATGTTGAAAATCTGGAGTGAAAATATTGAAAATTCACAAACTTACGAGCCTGCGTAGGAACTGCACAATGCACGCTCGTAAAACAGTCATTTCTTGGAATTTTTCCACCAAATTTTCAAAATAGGCTTCTTGAGAGACCACCTTATGAACGCTGGCAGTGTCGTTTTGTTAATCAGTCCAGAAGGTGATTTCACACAGCGACTGCGAAATCACCCTTCGGGCCTGAATAACGCCATGACAGTGACATCATTCATGAGAAGGGGTCCCAAAAACCCCATGTTGAAAATTTGGTGCAAAAATTCCAAAAAATGCCTGAGATATGCAACAAAGTTGAAAAAACCCTATCTATCCCATTATACAGCTTACCGGCATTTCCTCAGTTCGCGGTCGGCTTTGAAGAGTATAGACGTGTTCCCAGTCCACCGATGATCATCCGACCCGAGCTCCGAGGTAAGTATGGGGTAAGGGGGTGCTGGGAAGCAGGGTGCACAGTGGGTGGGTGTGGGTTGTGGGAGAGGGGCAAGTAGACTACGCGGGACCGTTTTTATTCAGTTTTTTTTTTTTAAAGAAGACGACGTTTACCATGCTGGGGTGGGCTCCCAGCGTGGCAGCAGGAAAAGGTGTTAGGGGGGACCCGGAGCCAAGGGGGGATTGGGCACCCCTGTCAGCCAAAGCAAGATTTGTCATGCTGTGGTGGGCTCCCAGCGTGGCACCGGGAAAGCTTTGGTGGGGGCCGTGCAGCCTTGGAGCTGACCGGGATTGAGCACCCCCGTCAGCCAAAACAAGATTTGCCATGCTGGGGTGGGCTCCCAGCATGGCACCGGGAAAGCTTTGGGGTGTGCAGCCTTGGAGCCGATGGGGATTGGGCACCCCATCGGCTATAACAGTTTTTGCCACGCTGGGGTGGGCTCCCAGGGTGGCATCTGGACAGCTGTTGGGGGGGCGTGGAGCTGACAGGGATTGGGCACCCCCATCGGCCATACAGTGTGTGCGTGGGGGGGAGTGCATCAGAACGCAATATGCGTGCTTGCACGTGTGTGTGCGTGGGGGGGGAGCTCTGCTCACTGAAGTGGAGCTCTCCCTTTGAACTGTATGCCACTGCATTTTCAGCTTGTCATAGACAGCTGCAGCAGTGATTGGTTAACTGGGGCCGGGCCTGCAAACACACTGACTGCATTGGAAGACGGGCTGACACACCTCCGAAAACTCGGATGATGGCACTATGTTTCTTGCACATGCTTGCAAGCAACATAAAAATAGATGTTCTAACTGTTTAACCTTGTTTGGAAACCTGATGAGAAGAAACATCACTCCTCAGACCACAGGAAAAGCTGCACAACTGCCCTGGGCTGTGGTTCTTGTTCTCTCTCTCTCTCCCCCTCTCTCTTTGCTTCTTCACATTGTTTAAGTATGGTTTAGACTGCTGCTGAAGGGTACTTTCAGAACTATTTTTGTCCACTGTTTCATTTACTTTTACATTTAATATTCATTTCATTTATGTGCACCTTTTATGTTTACATTTATTTTGTTTGCTGCCTCTCCTTCTCCCAAACCACGTGAAGCTCCACTCCTGGATTCAGTGTAATTTAAAGGAGCACTAGCACCATTTAAACAAAGAAAAAGCTGCTTTTATCTGAAAATAAAATCTAATTCCTGTCTTCCTATCCAGTCACCAAACCTGGTCACACACCAGGGCTAGTGCTTGAAGGATCATAGTTTTAAATGTTCAAGGTACCTATCAGGCTAAATGGCCTACCCACCCACATTCTGTCTGAACACAAGTTAGGCCCTTTCAAACTCAAACTCAGGCAGCACTTCCTCACTCTTAGTAGCTGTGATTGCTCACAGTACTCTGTCGAGTCAGTTTGCCTAATTGCACACAAACACCACTTCCACCCTGCCTCCACCCTTTCCTTTCTTCACCCACCCTTTCACCCTCTCCCTTGCTACTCCCCTTTCTCTCCACTAATTTCTCTTCCTACCTCCCCACCCAACCTCTTCTACTTCTCCTAATTTCCCTACCCCAACACCACTCAGTTTTCCACTTCCTTACCCTAAGCTAATTTATATGACAAAGACATTATTATTTGCCTTGGCTCTCTCTCTGCACTGGTGTACAGTAGTAGCCACAGACATTGCCAGCTATTTCCAGATATTTCAAGAAATTTCTAAAGAGTTTCTCTCTCCTGCCCCTACTGTGGTAATGCAGAAAGTGGGAGATTTCTCTAGAAATATGACAGAAATTTTGGGAAATAGCTGGCAATATCTATGGCTGCTACTATACTTGTTGCTAGCTCTGGCCACCACCCTAGCTACTTCCTACATGGTCCACATCTGATGCACATGCATTCAGAGCTTGATGTTATTGACAATGTCAGCTTACTGACAGCACCCCTATTTATCCAACTGCTTTTAATGCTCCTGCAACTTATCTGCAGGAGACATTGTTGTAACTGAATCTGTAACATGCTTGCAAACTATTAGTGTTAACTCTATAATGATGTATAAATGTGACTCTGTACTCTCTGTATCACCTGACTTGAATTATTGTATGATGTTTTATGAATAATTGTATGATGTTGTATTATCCGTTTGTCCCTGTACACTCTTGATGTGGAACCTTCGTAAATGATTCTCTGGCTCAAAGGTACTGTAATTCCAAGACTTAAATAAATAAAAAAACTAAAATAAAAACTAAAATAACTAAGGCAGGTAAGCAAAGCTACCAGAGAAAACCCATAGATGGCCAGATTGTTTGTGTGTGTGGGGGTAGGGGTGGGAGTGAGATGAGAGGAAGAGGGGGGATATTATTAATAAATAAATTAAAGAAGGACACAAGAACCTATGCTGCAAAGCAAATACAAACCTCAAATTCAGTACTCAAGTAATACACTGCACATTCTGGAAAACTATTTTACCATCAGCACAGTGCACTTTGTTCCTTATTCAGGCTATTAATATGCAGAGTTCACACAGTGCTAGTACCATTATTTGATTCTGCAGCAAAACTAAAGATAATCTTGTCCTGCTCTTTATTACAGTATATAGGGGTATGAATCCACATCCGTGTCACACCACCCACCAGGCTGAAACACCCTGTGATAAAGATGTCAGTTTCTTGTGTGACAAACTGGTGTAACTACCATTGGATTACATTGTTTTACTACCAGATCCTGCTAGATATTGCTGTCAAAAACCATGGTAGCAGCACTTTATCTTCATCATGGTGGCAGCACTGTACTTGTGGAAATCCTGCCATAAGCTTGCCCACACTCCTTCACCCCTGTGGTCCCACCCTAACTGTATCTTTTAATACATACTTCCATCCACCTGTACTAATACTGTTCTTAGCACAAATTATGATTAGGGTTGAATAGGGTGTTCAATGTTAAACCCATAACTTTGCACAGTAATATCGTTGGCACCATTTGACAAAATGAGATGAAAGTTTACATGTGTTGTCCAGGAGGCAAGGTCTTGATCTGTGAAGATTTTTGTGATGGCAGCTTATAGAAACATAGACAATGATGGTAGAAAGATCAGAGGTCCATCCAGTCTGCTCAGTTCCTATAATCCCTGGAATCTACTGTTCTTCCAGGGTACTAACCTCATCTCTCTCTATTCTCCTCCTTGGTCCTGTTGCCCTTGGTAATGACTATTCCTCTATTATGTCCCAGCCCTACTTGAATTCCCTATTTTCACACCCACCACTTCAGCTGACAGATTGTTCCAAGGTTCCTCCACCCTTTCCATAAAGTAGTACTTTATTTATTTATTTAGTTTGTTAGTTTTTGTTGACCGGAAAGAGGACTAGGGATTGGTATTCAGGGTAAACAGATCCCACAGTTCACTTTGTTAATTCCTTTATGGAACTTTAAAGTCTCTATCATATCTCCCTCTCCTTCTAGTCTCCAGTGAGTACATATTTAGTGCCTTGTGATGCTCCTCATAGGATCTGCCTTGCTGGCCCTGAATCATTTTTGTTACTCTACTTGTGTGGTTTCTAAGAACTGCACATGCCATTTTTTGTAAATGGCTAACTTTTTTCCTTTACTTAGTATGGTAGTTTTGCTCCCATCTACACCCTACATGGAATGGAATTTTTTCTCCAAACTTGCAGGGGACATGTGTCATGTCCTAAGGTAATGCCTTTGATAGGTCTGGTGAACAAATCTTAAAAGCTTCCAGAGTTATAAGGCTTTAAAGTTTAGTGTTTTCCATTCTGGGCATGCACGGTTGGATTTTTGAGATAACGTTCTGGTGTGAAATGAAAAACTTTGATGTTACAGAACACTTCTTTTGTTTTCTCACCAATTGCTTGGCACAACACAAAACATTTTTTCTGTTGCGAGACCGCCATCTTGTTGCATTTTTCCTCAAACTAACAAAGCATGGTAAATACATTAAAATACTGTCAAGTTTAAAAACAAACACCAGAACCTAGCTAAATGGGCTCATTTTAGCTTGATTTTGATGTTTGTCTTTAAAAAAAACAAGGGACAGAAATACCTTTTCAGTCACCAAAAACCCAAGGTGCCCAGCTTAGCAAGAAAAGCCCTTCACCCATGTTCTCTGTATGAGAACAGCAGGACTCTTTTGATTTCTGCAGCCACAGCTGGAACTCACGCTGCAGGCTGTAGTGAGAGCTGTGAGCTGCCATTTCCCTGGTGTCTAGTGCCCCCTCAGCCATCTCTTTGTCTATGAAGTGTTGCCCTGATGGCCTTTTATGGACTTGTAGAGACACACACAGCATGTTAGTGAATGAACTCTAGACTGTTCTTATAAGTCAAAGCACGGATAATGTTTATGAAGAAGGTCCAGGTTTAAATATTGTGTTTACATGGAGACTACCGATATCCCAACACAAAAGTATACAGACACACACCTGAAGTGCTATTCAGCACACTGGTCTGCATGCATCACAGGAGGATGTCAGCTCACATAGGCTAGATTGCTTAGAAGGTTTTAAATGTTGACATATCTTAATAGCAACACTTAACTCGAACTTCAATATAACCACTTCACATACATGCATATTACTGTCATACACAGACACTAGTACCTGAAACCTGGTTGTATCATTTTATTAAGAATTTGACTCACCAGCTGCTTAGATGTGGAAAGATTGGTAGTTTAACCCTTGGACTACCAAAATAATTAGAATGTATAGGAATTCTGGACTGATATATCAGTTCATGGCACAGCAAGAGTTAATAGACTCCTCATTCATTAGTGTCCTGATACGATCAAGTAGAGAAGAACATCCCAGATGCTACATACCAACATGACAAACAATATGCCTCCTTACCTGCACAGCTCTCCATTTATTACATTCCTTTTATGGTTCATTACATAGTAAAGTGAGAATTCATACCTGAAAACCTGAGAAAAGAGCAGGTAGAGTTCTGTAGCGGGAAATGAATCCACAATGTCCCAGTTACATCTGCACCAGTTGTGGGGCTGGGCTCTGCAGAAACTAATACCTCAATAACTTCTTCCCCTCTGTTTTCTACCTCTTCAATTTTGACATAGAAAATCATCCCCTCACGTCTTCTGCTGCCACGGAGATATCTGCTTACCATTTCCATGACTCCCTGATTTTAGTGGAAAGGAGGAGGACAATGGATAATCTAGACAAAGTCTGCAGTTCATTGTTGCTGTGAAGATGGAAAAGTTCCAGAAACACATGCATCTACAGGTCTGCTGATAAATCCATGAGAACACTTTGTATGCAACAACTAGTCTGTTAATTGACTTCTTCTGAATTAAGTATGGTTGTCACATATGTACAGTAGCCTGGAACCAGAGTCAGCTCCACACATTAAAGTGGAGCACAAACATATTGGTGGGAAAAAAGGCAGGTTAGATTTGCAACCCTACACTTTCACCTGGAAATGTATCCACACAGAATAAAAACAAGGAGTATTTAGGATGGATTGATGTAAGAGATTTTTGTTTAAATCAGTGATGATTTTTAGTATTTTAACAACTTGTTTTATTTTTTAAACTGTCAGAGAAGCAGTACATCTGCCGTTTGTTTGAATACCATGGTTTGGGTAGATCAGAAGCTACATTAAAGAGAATATTGAACATAGTCTGGTCCATCCCATTACTAAATTTTAAATAGAAAAATGGGTTAAATCAGACTCAAGGAATAAAGCAAATATAGGTTTCCATCCCATTATTACATTTTATAGAAAAAATTGGTTTAATCAGACTGGAGGTATAAAACCAATATAGGCTGTATCATAACAATGCTGTAGTAGTGGAATCAAAATATGGGAAGGGGGCGGATGCTAATAATTACAGTGGATGTTGTGCTGCTAACCATTCTGACTGGTGCAGTGCTATTGTTGTGGCCAATGTTATTGGTTGATGTTGTTTGTGTTTTTGTACTGGATAACTTTTTCTATTGGGCTATTTTATTAAACAATGAAACACAGTTTATCAAAACATATTAAAACACTTATTGGCATCAATAATGGCATCAATAATCAAAGGTGTATTCCACCACATGCAGAATTCTTCTGTTCACTCAGAACTTTTTCAAGTATGTAAGCCAGTCACTCCAAATTGTTCCTGTAAGCTTTCTTTGATCCAGCTGCAGCATTATCTGCTGTTAATTGTTCAATGGCTGCATTTCTTTTTTTCTGCACTCCTCTCAGACCATCAATACATTTCCAAATTGTGGGGTGCACCGTACAGGGAACACTCTGTATCCCATGATGGAATGCCTCAACAATGTTATTGGTTTTAGATCTTCTGCAGTGAACACTGTCACAGTGATTACTTAACTCTATGGCACACTGTGATGGTCTACTTCCATTCCCCCATCTATTTCTGCTGAGCTGCAGAGATGTAATTGAAAAGCCTGCTGCCAGCCTACTGAAAGAACATTGTTTAACAAGCAAGCTGCAATCAATTAAACTGACTACTGCACTTGTTTGTGGTTTGACATTGACTGTCAAAAGATGGTAGTGAGTGCAATGGGTGGGAGTCATAAGGTGGTATGGCAGGACCATAATGGGTGGGAGTGAATTCACTGTGCAGTGAGTTATTGTGGGAGCGAGTGTGGTGAGAGCAATTTGACCGGAGCGAATTATCATAGACCTGGATGAAATAGTAGCAAAGCCATGATTTAGCTCATTTAATTTCTATTTAAAATTTAGTAACGGAATGTACCAGGCTGTGTCCAATATTCTCTTTAATATTTTCTGCACTTGCAGTGTCCAGTTCATTCTCCATTGTTGTAGGCTTATAAATAGGAGGAATATGGGTGCTGATCACTATGTGTTGTTGCCCATGATTATTTCTATTTTTATTATCAATGTTTAAATTCTAAAATAGATTAGTTGCCATATTGGTCCTTGTAAGAACAAATCCAGAAGCAAATGGTTTGATACCTTTTATTGGACCAACATAGATGTTACAAAGAGAAAATAATGTCTTAGCTTTCAGACCAACCAAGTCTACCTCACAGACTTATGATAATTGTTCAGAGAGTCACAATCTATTAACACCCAGATCATACGTAAAAAAAAAAAAAACAGAAAAAAATCTCATTGGTTAGAAGTACCCATTTAAAAAAAAAATCACAAATTTGAATGGAATAAATAGCATCCCTTTAGCTTGCTGTTACTGTGAATCTTTTCAAGGTCAAACCCATAGATAAGCTGAACACTTAAGCAGTCAAACTCTGTAACTGAAATTGTTAATGAATGTGTATGTTAGGAGAAACATTCAAAATTAAAAGCAAGACCTTAGATTTAATACCACAAATGTCCAAGTTAAAACTTGATAGTATTGTATGATAAGAAACAGTTTCACAGAAATATGTGTATGGTAATGAAAGGAATAAGAAAATGCACCTTGTATGAACAACTGTTTAAAACATTCATACAGAATTAAACTTAATCTGAGACATTTTCTAAACTATACTCTCAACCAGTTAACATACTCCATAAACATTAAAACCGACAGTGTTGTAACAATATTTTTAAGAAGCTAATATCAATTGTCAGTATTATTACTAAATAAAAATAATAAAAATAAATCTTACAAGGGCCACCTAGAAAATGAGTTCATGTATCTTAAAATGTTCAAAGTTCAATAATGAGTCAGTATATAATCAAATAACTATATGTGCAGAGACAATCTTAAGACTCTAAATACAATCCCCATGGAATTAAACTACCCCCCAAGGGAAAGATAACTAGAAAAGAAATGTATATTCACTATGTATGTGAGCCAAGAGTCCTAACACCCTGTAGCATAATTATGACATGTACCCTAATATAAGCCTACCTAAATATGTAAGCACAACTCCAGTCCTTCCCCAACACACAGCACCCTCCCACAAAAAAATACACCATCCTTCAAACCCCTCAAAAAAAACCCCACAGAAAAATACCCTCCCACACACATTAAACTGTCCCCTCATACACACTTGCCCAAGACAACCCAACCTCCCCCGACCCCCTCCACACATGTATATTTGGTGAGAAACAAACATATTGATAACCAGTTAAAAGTGACTATGAAAATAAAAACAACAAGACAACAACACACTGAAGTCCTGTTAAGTGTCCATCCTATGAAGTAAAAGTCTATGTAAGTTTAAGTGGGATAGTGCATTGTGAATCCAAAATCAATATTCATGCCATCTGCTACCATATTGAGAAGTAAAATAAGCTTAATCTCAAAAGTCCATCCCTGTTGTGTATTTTTTTTTTTTTACTTTTAAGACCATTACTGACATGTCTACAATTAAGTGGTCATTCTGACAGAATTGTCACCCCACTAGTTTGTCAGTCATTGTCATATTAATGGTATGTCTGTGTACATTCATTCTAACGTGGAAATCTTGGCTTATCTCTCCAACATACCCTATTTGTGGACATCTCTTGCACTTAATGAAATAAACAACATTATGTGATGAACAGGTATAATTCCCATGTATCCTGAATAGTCTGTTTTGTGATGTAACCATGCAATTCAAAGTGGAAATGAACTCACAAATCCTACATCTAGGTTGATTACAGGGTAGTGTGCCATTTAATGTCATGGTACCCTGTCCTGGTGCAAGCTTACTCCTATCAATCAGGTTGGCTAAATTAGGTGGTTGTTTAAAAGATAGTAGCGGTAGTTCTTGAAAAATACAATTTAGGGTCTCATCCTCACTAACTATAGGGTGATGGTCCTTAATAATTTTATGTAGAAGGATGATAAGTGACTACTAAGGGTATTCTGTTGGTAGTGGTCCTTTCCTTACACTGAAGTAGTTGCTTTCTAGGTATCTGTGTTGCATGTTCTGTTGCTCTATTTCTCTGGAAGATTGTCCCTGCTCCATAAAGGTCTTTTCAACATAACGAAATGTGTATCTCTGTCTTCCTCATTTGATCAGATACGGTGATACCGAAGAGCTTGACTATACATCACAGATTTTTTTGTGTGCCTTAGGTGATTACTATTCCTGTGTAAGTATCTCTGTCTGTTGACTTCCTGTAAATATATGTATGTAAGGTTCCATCCATGATGGTGACAGTAGTATACAGAAAATTAGCACTGATGGCAGAATTCTTTAGGGTAAGCTTTATGGTAGGGTGGAGGTTATTAAGTTCCTGATGAAAATCTTTAAGTGCATCAGTGCACTTTGTCCAAATTATTAACAAATCATCAATGTAACAGAAATAAGTGAGTGGTTTATGGGGACAGTACCTTAAAAAGTCTACCTCCGAATCTGCCATAAAGAGATTAGCATGCTGTGGAGCCATCCTGGTGCCCATTGCTGTTCCCATAGTTTGAACACAATGTTTACCATTGAAGCTGAAGTTATGTGTCAGAATGAATTCATTAAGTTTCCCCACCACTCCAGGGTAGATGTTTTGGTCTAATCCTTTCTCATACAGGTACTTAAGGCAAGCTGAAATGCCATCCGTGTGTGGAATATTAGTGTAGAGGGATGCTACATCCATCGTTGCTAAAATGGTGTTAGGTGGTAAGTCCTTATAACCAGAAAGTTTACACAGGAAGTGTGTGGTGTCCTAGATGTAACTGTCCCTTTCTATAACCAGCAGTTTTAATATGGTTTCCATAAATCCTGAGATCTTCTCAGTCAGGGCACCATTGCCAGAGACTATGGGTCTCCCCAGATTGCTCAGTTTATGTATTTTAGGCAGCATGTTGAATGTCCCTGGCTTGGGTTCAATAGGAATAAGATCCATTAGGATCTTATTCCTATTGATTAGATTAGAAAGGATTAGAAAGGAGAGAGGGGGGGACATGATAGAAACTTTCAAGTACCTCAAGGGAATCAACAAAGTCCAAGATGGTAGCATCTTTCAAAAAAAGAGGTGTGCAAGAACAAGGGGGCACAATTTGAAGATAGAGGGCGGCTCAGAGGTAATTTAAGGAAGTATTTTTTCACAGAGAGGGTTGTGGATGCATGGAACGGCCTTCCAGAGGAGGTCGTGGAGTCAAAAACAGTGGTGGAATTCAAGCATGCATGGGACAGTCATAAGGCAATTCTGGGGGGTTGGGGTAGAAAGAAGTAGGCTGCTGGTTAACTAGGATCTGCAGCTTATCCAGTAGGCAAGGAAATGAGCAGACTGGGTGGGCCAAGCGGTCCTTATCTGCTGTCAAATTCTGTGTTTCTATGTTTCTATTAGTCTGCCTTGGACATGGTTAGGAAATTATCTAAGTCAGTCCTGTAATTCTCTTTTATATTCTGTGGTGGGGTCACTTTCCAGTTCTCTGTAGTAGGTATGGCCAGTTAGCTGTCTGTTGGCTTCATTAATGTAGTCCTCTTGGTTCAATATCACCACTGCACAGCCTTTATCTGCTGTTTTATGACAATGTTGTGGTTCGATTACAGTGTTTGTATAGCCCTCTGTTCCAATGGAGAGGGGTTGTAACAGGCCTGCGTTTGGCTATTAAGAATCTGACCAGTTACTCTTTGGTGAAAGCAGTGAATGTAATTGTCCAGTTTCTTATTATGCCCACTTGGGGGGGGTGGGGTAAAATCAGAAGATTTCTTTTTATTATCCGTTGAATTGTTATTGTTTGTGATCTCTTCTCTGCCTATGATTTCTTCTCTGCCTTGAAAGAATTCTTTATGTCCCAGTCTACGGAAGTATTCCTCCAGTTCATCACAAAACTATTCTGTCCAGTGGTTTTGTTGGGCAGAAAGTGAGCCTCCTAGAAAGTGCACTTAACATAGGCGTAGCCAGGGGGGTTTCCTGGGTGCACGGACCCCCCCCATCTGTCGAAACGTCTGCTGTGGCTAAAAAAAATGCCAAAAGAAATCCTTTCTTTCAGCGCCCCCCATGAGTCAGCCTAGCCAAAGGATTTCATTTTAATACTCATGATGATGAGATAAGCAGCCACATCAGCACCGGTAAACAAGATCTTTAAATTGCCAGACAAGCAAGAGAGTCGGGAGGTGGGCATTGGCTTATGAATATGCATGATGAGCCCTACCTCTGACCTGCTGGAAACAGATGAGTAGCCTCAGATTCTGAGTCACATGACTGTAAACTGGGGTGGTCATATGATTCAGCAGCTGAGACTAGTGCAGAGTACTACCAGCAAGTTGGTGCATCAGTGTGGGGGAGAGTTAGCGTAGTGCTAGGACAGCTATTTGCAGCACTTGCAATAAAATAAAAAAAATAAACCAACCCAGCAGTCATCTGTCATTCCTGTCTACTGAGCTTGCGAAGGGTCTTGGTCAGTGGTGCACAGGGGTACTCGCTGGTGCGTGGTCTGACTAAATTGAGCTCTCACATCACAAGCTCGCAAACTGGATTCAATTTTAGCTTCAGGTTCCTCTAGTCTGTGTGGGCTGTGGCACCTTCGGTTTGCAAGCATAGTTGCTTTACAACTCTGGCGGTGGCAAAAGGTAAGCTCAGTAAAGTCACAGGATGTTTAAAAAAAGTTAAAAGGGGCTTTGGCACAAAAAATAAAATCAGTCAAACAAGCAGTAAAAAAAATAGCCATGTAGGTCTGCTGCCAGTTAATGAGGCCCTGGGAATAAAAAAAGGAATGAAAATAAGGAAGTTTGGAATAAAAAAAAAATTAAATCAGTACTGTCAAGCAGCAAAATAAATTAGCCAAAATTAAAATATGTGGCATAGGGTAAGAGGGAATAAAATCTTCCTCTGTCAGAGTCTCTGGGATGTTTTTCAAGTAACAGAGAAGATGGCACTCTGGCATTGTATGTTTACACAACAGATTTCATCTGGACCAAGGATATTTTTTTTAATTTCATACAAATAATAAAGATATGGTGGACTTCCTAGAGAGTCCTGGAAAATTGTACTGTGTTTCTTATATGTTTATCAGCATGCAGACTAAGTTGCTGGCAGATTAGGGCCACAATGCCCATCCAGTCTTCCCTTTTATCCTACCTTTATTGGTGGCTGGTGACCCTACTTGTTTATCAGCTTAGCCTCTCTTTCCTACCTCTACAGTACTGTTATGCCTGTCCCAGGTATGTTTGACCCCCCCCACAGTGCTCGCCCCAGCCACCTCCTGTGGCAGACAATTCCAATTGTTCACCACCTGCTCAAGGAAAAAGTACTTCCTCATGTTCCCCCTTAATTGTAGCCCTTTTCTCGTATCATTCAGCCTTGTTCTCGTATCCCTCCTATATTGGAAGACGTCCGCCTGGACCTTATTAATGCCCCTAAGGTACTTGAAAGTTGATATTTCCCTGTGCTCCCTTCTTTCCTCCAGCCTATGGATGTTCAAGTCCCTTAGCCTCCCCTCATATGTCTTCTGTTGCGATGCATGCACCATCTTAGTCGCCCTTTTCTGAACTGCCTCCACCCCATCTATATCCTTTCGAAGATGTCTCCAGTACTGCACTCATTATTCCAGGTGAGGCCTCACTAGTGTGTTGTACAATGGCATCACCATCTCCCTTCTCCTGCTCATAATATCCCTACCTATGCATCCCAACATAGTACTGGCTGTCCACACCGCTTCATACATCGTTTGGTCATCTTTAGGTAATCTGAGATGATGCTTAAATCTCTTTCCTCCCTGGTAACCAACAGCAATTTTTCTCCCATTCTGTAGCTCATTGCTGGATTTTTATGCCCCAGGTGCATAGCTTTGCACTTTTTTGCATTGAATCTCAATTGTCACAGTTCAGACCACTTCTCCAGCTATACCAGGTCCCTCCTCATTCTATCTACCACATCCAGGAGTGCCTACCCTGTTGCACATCTTGGTGTCATTTGCAAATAGACACACCTTTCCTTTCAGATCCCCTGCAATGTCTCTTATGAAAACATTAAAAAGGACTGCCCCTAGGACTGAACCCTCAGTGGTACTCCACTGGTCACCTTTCTTTCCCCTGATTGGATCCAATTTACTACCACCTTCTGCTTCCTATTAATTAGCCATTTCCTAACCCAGTTCACCACCTTTTGGCCCATCCCCAGACTGGCCGATTACTTGTTCATCAGTCTTCTGTGCGGTATGGTGAAAAAGGCCTTGCTGAAGTCAATGTAGGTGACATCCACTGCCCCCCCCCGGTCCACCATCTTGGTTATTCAGCCAAATAAATCTATAATTTTGATGTGCTTGATGGGCCCTGCTGTAAATCCATCCTGCCTGGGATCTTGGGCTGCATTGTCCTCTAGGTGACCCACTATCATCTCCTTAAGTAATGCCTCCATAATCTTCCCCACTACTGGGGTGAGACTTATTAACCTATATTTTCCTGGCTCTTCTCTGCCTTCACTCTGTGTAAAGGGACCACATGCATCCTTCTCAAGTCCTCTGGAACTATCCCAGTATTAAGGGACTCACTGAACTAGCCTTATGGTATGCTTGTATGCTGGTTGCACAAATAATAGGCAATTTATATTGTTTAAATATTTTTCATGCAATACTGTTTAGTATGGGAGACTGACACAAATGGTATTAAAATATTTAAATATATATAAAGTATCTGACCATTATGTGTTTGCTGTAAAGGGAATCATGCATGTAATGTAAAGGGAAAGGGAGGAAGACTATTAAGAAAAACCATAGAACGTGAGCAATTAAAGGGGAAGTACATGCAGTGGGAGAGGTGGAACATAAAAGGCAAGGGAATAGTTGAACACAGAAATTAAATCTGGGGAAGTGAAAATTAACCAAAAATAAAATTTGAAGGAACACCTGGCAAAACAGCAAAGGTGGTGTAGGCTTGGTAACGGAATGTGGAGAGGTAAAAGAGAAAAGTGGAAATTAAAAAGGGAGAAAAGAATCCTGAGTTCAACTGAAATACCTGGGATTGGGGATGGATGAGACTGACAACTTGAATTGTGATGCATTTTGTAACTCTACAGTTATTGCCTAAAATGCATGAAACTGCACCATTTGTCCCCTAAATTTCCAAAATTTTCTGGGGCGGGCATGCCCCCGGACCCCCCCTAGAAGTGTCTAGGAAACCCCCCTTCACCAAGTCCTGGCTACGTCCCTGCTTAATTCCCCAGTAGTCAGTGTGTGGTTGGACAAATTAACCACTGAAAGGTGACCAAGGTTTTCCTGCTTGGGTGTTCAGCTATCTATGGGTTTGACCTTGAAAAGATTATCAGTAATAGCAAGTTAAAGGGATGCTATTCATTCCATTTACATTTGTGATTTTTTGAGATGGGTACTTCTAACCAATGATATTTTTTTCTGTTTTTTTATGTATGATCTGGGTGTTAATAGATTGTGACTCTTAGAACAATTGTCATAAGTCTCTGAGGAAGGACTTGGTTGGTCCAAAAGCTTAGACATTGTCTTCTTTTTATAACATCTGTGTTGGTCCAATAAAAGGTATCAAACCATTTGCTTCTGGATCTGTTTAAATTCTGCTGATTCTACTTATTTTCCAATCCCACCCGCCCCCTGAGGGATCTCACTTCCTCACATGTCTCCTGTCAAGATTTGTAGCCACTTGTGAGCAAAATTATTATTTCTATTTTTTACTATCAACATTTAAGTTCTACTGATTCTACATATTTCCCAATCCCCCAGAGAGATCTTAATCCCTTGCTTGTCTCCTGTCAAGACTTGTAGCTGTTTGTGAATAGAATACATTTGCATGTCATGTTGCATAGTTTTGTTGCATAGACCTTTGATATTTACATTACATTTATATCAAACAAGACACTGATTGTTATACACTTTGCCAGGTGCCCTTCACAAACTGGCTGAAAGAACTAAGGGAAAATGGGACTTTCATCTCTCCTTAAATGCTGCTAGTGCTAACACGCAAATCAGTGTCAGCCCTGTAATCTCATTTCATGACTAAATGAGTATGATATGCCAAGTACTGTACCATTTTATTTCTGAATTGAAGTTAGGTGCCAAATGCCAAGCGGTTTCTCAAGCTACACATTCTTGTATCATGAAAAACAAAGTAAATGTGAAACAGCATAGAGCAGGGTCATATACAAAGGTAGCTGTGCAGGATCATATTTTAAGCAATCCAATTAATCTTTGTGCTTACATTGTGCTTGCATGTCACTTAACATGACAAAGGTGTTTTCAGTTTCTGCTGTGGCAAACGTCTCTGGTACAGTGGTTGGATCAACCCCCTTGCACAGCATTCAACAGAGCAGTGATCTTGACAGTTTTATGTGTGCTTGTTGCAGGTCATAGAAAAAAATCACAAAGATGCTGCATCAGTTCATGGTATCCACCCTATCCCTGCAGCCTGTGGCATTTATTATTTTGAGGTTAAGATTGTCAGCAAAGATGCTGGCCCATCAGCACAGTGGTTGGATTTCCACATGCAATGCTGGTTACCCGGGTTTGGGAATGGATCTGAGTCGCTAGAGGGCCAGCCTGTGGGACAAGAATGAAGCATTCCACGGACTGCTCTCCTTCTCCAGGGGAGGGCAGGGAAGTGTCCGGCACAGGGAGGACACCTTGTGAAGGCTGGGAGTCACTCAGCTGCTGGTGCTCACATGCATAGGAGGCGGGGCAGATGTGGGCATCATTGCATGTACCCACCTCCCAAGAAAACCAGAAAAAGGGGGCGGGTAGGTCCTCTGTCTCCATGAAGCCCTCCCTGGAGCTTCAATTAGACAATGTCGCCAAGCACTCCTGACTAGTTACTGGTCCCGCAGCTCTGGATAGGGGACCAGTGCCATGGCCCCACCCTCCAGCGGGTAAGCTGAGGGTGACGGGAGAATGCTGGCAATAGATGGTAGGTGGAAGTCTGGGGACCATGACCAGGGTGGAGACTGATGAAGGACCTGCCAGGAAAAAGAGAAAAAAAAAAGATTGTCAGCAAAGGTAGAAATGGGTAAGTCTGCCAGTGTTCATATGTGGTAGTCTTATTTGCATGGGAAAAAGTCAAAAAACTGTGTTTATGATACATTTACTGTATAGCTAACCAAACCACTAGATGTTTGGGGAGTCTGCAGCCTGACAGGTACATTAATACTTGGTAAATGAGATGAGGAACTCCAAAGTGATGATCTGCATACAGTATGTCAGTGAGTCAGTGAACTGGTGATCCATCGTAGGGAGGGGGGTGTTAGGGTTACAAATGCAGTTGATCAGAAACTTCTTATCCTGCCCTGCTCAATGTTTAGATTCCAGATGAGGCACCCATTTATCCCACCCTGCTCACAGTTTAGCTGCTGTATGAGGCTGTTGCTTAGAAGGACATCAAGATAGACTAGCCACTGGTGTCACAGGACTGGCAAATGGGCATTCTGGATTTACGGAAGATTGCCTGGTGTATAGTTACTACAGCATCCAAGGCAAATGTTCAGTTTATTTCAAACATATGGGTTGTGATAAAGCAGGAAAAAAATAAAACTTACACATACAATGCCAGAATCAATTGTTAGTGATGATTTATTTGCAAAATAGTGTAGCAGCACTCTAATCCTTGTTCCCAAACAACTCAGTAAGGCTCAGACTGCTGCCACAGTGCTTTGAAATAAATCATCACTAGCAACTGATTCCAGTGCTGTGGGAGTGAGTTTTACTTTTTGCCCTACTTGTAACTGCAAATGAACTGCGACACCCTGAGCTACCCCATCTTTGTTGGATTTGTTAAACCAATTTGCCAATCTGTGACAGAGATAAGAGGTTTATAAGCTGCCTGAGTTCCAGGAATCAGAGGTTGGTAAGAATGCTGACCACCATGTGATGGACTGGCAGCCATGGGTGCCGTGGAAGGGTGTGCCCCCTTCCACCACAGGCTAAGGGCTCAGCACTGCAAGCAGTCAAAAAAAAAAAAAACATTTCCACTGATTGAGGCAACTAAGAGTCTTAGGTTGTTTGAACAATAACCAGGTGACAATCTGGTTGTTTTTTCAAGCTGAAGTGAAGAGCATTTAACATAATGAGATTGCTTGGTTGGGCAAGCAATACAGACATAGCCAACCTGGGTAATGCAAAGGTGTGCCTCATATTCATTTTGTTGCAGAGAATTATTATTGCTATGGTTTTGGTACTGCATATTTGGAGATGCTGGTGTCTTTTGTTCCCTTTACATGCTGCATATTTCAGTGCCTCCAAAATAAGTTGTACAGAAAATTTAAGTATTTTTATGGTGTGAGAGTACGTTTACAAATACCTATTACAATTAGTCACATCAAAGGCTCATTTGGATTTCTGAGACACTTGCCTTTTTAAACTGAAGAAATTGGAACTCCAAGCCACTGCCTCATAATGATACACTCTTCAAAGATAGAGAAGTACAGTATGTCACCCCACAGGCTGCCTACATAATTTATTATACCTTTCTTCATGTAGGATCCTGTGGGCCCTGCTTGAAGAAAGAAGATCATATGTGACATTGTTTGCTCATGGAATGCGGTGGGCATTAGGGTTGACAACCCCCGAGGAACATCCCACCACTAATTCACCAAGACTCGGGAGACAAAAAACCTAATGTTTTTTCCTTTTGCTGCTTGAGGGTTGGGTGTGGGGTGTTAGGGTTGAAACCCTAATGCCACATTTCCCTACTTTTGGGGAGTTAAGTTACACTAACTGATGCATTAATGCAGTTTTTTGCAAAGGATATATTATAGGGGCATGGTAGTGCCCCTATAGTTAGGGTTGTAGTGGCAGTTCAATGTTTAACCCCAATTTTTGCACCTTAATAACTTTGGCTTACTTTGATGAAATAGTCCAAAATTTGGTATGCATGGTCAGGCTGTCAGTCTCAAATTGTGAAAAGTTTTGTAATGGCATCCTGTACATGTTTTGAGAAATCAAGAGTTAAAAAACAGGAAAAGGGCCACTTTTTCCCTATGCTTAACATGTAGTTTTTTGCTTTCATGTACAGCCCAGAGAGTATACAATTTTTTCAAGACGCTTTCAGGAATAATGGGGTCTGTACCAAGGGTATGCCTTTAGATGGTTTGGTGAAAAAATATCATACCATTTTTGAATTATAGTGATTTTTGGTATAATGTCAAGACACGCAGGTAAAAAACAAACAGTGCAATCGATAAAATAATCGTTCCAAGTGTTAACAGGTCATAATTTACTGTTTATGTGTACAGAAAAACCTAACAAGGAAGGTTAAAAAAAAAAAACACATTGTGGGTGTTTTTTTTTTTCATGACTTAATTACCATGCTGGAAAAAACACTTGAGATAGCTGTAAGAAACGTTTTTTTTGCGTGATTTACTGACTGTGGGAGAAAAACACTCAAGATGGCTGTATTTAAAAAACAAAACACAAACACCTGAACCTAGCTAAATGGGACCAATTCAGCTAGATTCTTGTGCTTGTTTTAGAAGTTGCCATAACTACATTTTCCGGGCACCCCAAAATCCAGGGTGCCTAGCTTAGTGAAAGGAGCCAGTGACCCATGTTCTCTGTATGAGAACAGCTGGAATTTCTTGAGTTCTTCAGCTGCAGCTGGAACTTGTGCTGTGAGCTGCAGTGACAGCAGTGAGCCACTGTTTCTCTGTGTCTAGTTGTGCCCCCCATTGCCATCTGTGTATGTGTGTAATGTTGCCCCGGTGTCTAGTGGCACTCCCCCTCCCATTGATCCCATTTCCATTTAAAATTTATCTTTCTCTGATGTTTAGTGACATTCCCACCCTCTGATCACCATCTCCATAGTTTAATAATGATTCTCTTGAATCTATGTGGCACCCCCTGCCCTCTGATCACCATCTCCATTATTTTTGTTTCTTTCCCTGGTGTCTAGTGGCAACCTTACCCTCCAATTGTCCCAATCTGAAATAAATGAAATGGTCCCTCAATGTTTTTTCCTTTGCAAACTTGCAAAAAAGGGAGCGGTCCCTTGCTGATCTGACCCCCAACCCCACCGCTCACTCAGTACCCAGCACCCCACACCCCCAGTACATGCCCACACACCCTCAGTCACCTGAACAGGTCACATTGTGAAGATTCACTTTCCAATTGAAGACACGTCTTGCTGTTGAAACCACCAACTGTAATCTGAGAAACAAAGTTAAATGCGGTTCAATGTATTCTATTTCAGTGGGGTTTTCAACTTTGATGCATAACTTGGCCATTGTTCCATATTTTGACACCAATCTGGCTCGAAAGGCAGTTTTGCAGTTGCTTGGTGAAATCACCTTTTGAGTATGATTTCAAAATGTTCACCGCTCTTGTTCATGAGGTCGGGATCATAAGAAGACTATGTTGAGAATGTGGGATCAAAATATGTAAAGTCTGCTAAGTTATGCTCAGGCATTGAAATTTTACTATGCTTGTTTGTAACTTTGGTAATTTTAATTATTTTCACCCCAAATGTTCAATATAACCATTTTTTTCACATCACCTCATGGACATGACACCTGTCATTTTTGAAATCCTGGCCAAAATGTGTTCTCTCACCTGTGGCACAGAATCATGTTGCGGTGGCACAAAATGATGTTTTGGCAAGGATTTAAAATTTTTCAGTAACAGAATCATGAGGTTGGGTAATAAGAACACTGTGCTGACAATGTGGTTGCTGTTTTGGCTGAAATGGAAGCACAAGACCCTTTGGACCCTGTGCTTCCCTGGCAATATACATGTATGCATCTATGGAGGGATGGGAGTGCAGGGCCTGTAGGCCACTGTGCTCCCACATGCAAATAAGAATACGATTTTACTAACTCAAAAAGTAAGGCAGTTTACTGCAAATAAAAAAACTGCATTAATGTACTAGTTAGAGTTAAAGTGTCAAAAGAAAGGAAATGTGGTTTTCCAACCCTAACACCCACCCTCACCTTGCAGGCAGCAACAGGCATGGAGTGTGCCTTGGGGTTGTCAACCCTAATGCTCACCACATTCTCATATAATGCACCCATTTCAGCTTATTTACTCATGGTATGGGGTGAGTCTTAGGGTTGACAACCCTGAGGCACACCCCACACCTGTTGCTGCCTGCTGGATGGGGTGTTAGGACTGGAAACCCTAACACCACATTTCCCTACTTTTGTTGCTTTAACACTAACTAATGCATTAACAAATTTTTTACAACAGTATTTAGTATCTTTAATTATACCTGTAACTTAACAATACTAAATATGTTGCTATAAAGATCCCCAGAGCCCCGTTATATAAATGTTGCTACTAAAAGAGGTTATCCTGGTCTGCAAAATTCTAGATAAATGAATACCCCCTTCCCTCACTCTGGGTATGTTTCTTTCCAGCAATAAGACCAGAACCTCTCATCTTATATTGACTAAAGCATACTTGGCCCACATAGTAGCCTATATTTATGAAAATTTACTCAAGTGTTAACATACTGTACCTTTAATTCGCCCTTACCAGCACTGTTCAGCAATGTGC
The DNA here is from genome assembly GCA_016271365.2 of Neoceratodus forsteri. Taxonomy (NCBI): domain Eukaryota; kingdom Metazoa; phylum Chordata; order Ceratodontiformes; family Ceratodontidae; genus Neoceratodus; species Neoceratodus forsteri. Next base: position 707,502,887 of record CM028135.1, on the reverse strand, counting down.
CTTTGAAGAACATGGGAGTTTGCTGAACTGAGTTAAAAAGGGCAAAGTAAAGTGGTGTTAACAGTGGGGGTAATGTCTGTGAGTACATGCCAATAACTCTAAAATACCCCATTCATTTTGGGCTGATGGAGCTCAGGAAATTATGTTTAAAGAGTATTAACTGCTGCCATGGACAGTGTAAGATGTCACAACTGTTATAACAGCATTTTAACTACACAACAAATATGTTTTTCTGATAATCAAAAGTCTTACATAAAAAAAATAATATTCTTATATAACCTCCTCATAATACTATACACCAGGGGTATTACAGCTGCAGTGATGATGAGGTGATGGCTCTTTCTAAGGGACCTACAGTATTTCCCAATCTGTGCTTATATTAGAAAAACTATATCCATTTCCTCATCTGCTGCTCCAACAGTTAAGGCTGTACAGCTGTACCCTACCCCCAGCTGGGAGAGGGTGAGTGGCAACCTATACACCTGATGCCAATGACCTTGTCTGATTAGCTGGCAGGGAGTTTAGCAGTACAGCAAATCCTTAGGAGCAGAACATTTGAATATTAACCCCTCCACTGTGTCTGGACATAACCCCATACAACATGAATAAATGTATTTTCTAACATCCCACTGAGTAACTTTAGAGCAGAGGCATTGCTGTCAAAAGGTCTTTCATGGTAAAACTATTGTAATCAATAATTACATTTGCAATTGCTCTGGAGCTAGGAAGGTGTGAGCAGGTGGTGACCCAGGTCATCATCCACCTCACGTTGTCCCCCAAAAGACTCTGACTTATTGATAGATATGCTGTAATTAATTTTAGAGCTGTGTTAGCCAGTGTGACAATGGTGACCATGCCTAAAGTTTTGTTTTGGCTCGCTTTTTCATTCCTCCTTACAAAACTTACCTTTTGAGAATGTTCTGTTATTTGGGGGTACGTGTGTTGTGTCATTTTTTGCTCAACCTGATGTACTTTTGGAAATGGGTGAAGCAGTCACATATGGTATTCTGTGTGCTACACAATATTAAAAATTTTTCTTTTTAAAATGTTTTACAAGAAAAAGACAAAAAGATAAACGCAAAGACTGATTCTGCACAGTATCATATCATGCCATGCACTTGTATAGAGAAGGCTATACAAAATGAGAGGAAAGGCAACTTCTTAACTTAGGTTCTAGCAAGAACAATAAACTGCACAGTAGTTGTTTTGGAGCAACATCACATGTCACAATCCCTTATGGACAGATCTGTTTTCATTGTTTCAAACAGAATTGTCCATTTTTGAATGTTTTGCATAACAGCAAAACAGTATTGCTAATAATTCTTTGACAATTTTTATTCCAATTCTAGGCTTGATTCTCAAAAGGGAGGCTGAGACAGGGCTGTCATATCAAAGAAAAAAAAATGAAGGCACTTACATTACCACTCGTGACGGGGGAAGGGGTAATGATGAAACACTGCAATACAGGATGTGGTTTAGAGGCCCTGTAATTGTTCCTTTAATGAAGATCACAGACAAGACTGGAGCCAGCATATACTGTCTGGTACATGTGGGGGTGTGAGCAAAAATAGTGGTTATTCCTGTTTTGGGAAATATCTTTACTAGGAGAACACTTGTCACATTATCCAACAAATTGGCCAGAAAGAGGCTGCATAGCAGTCACCATTACATACAAAAACATTGCACTGCTAGAGTCCTTAGACTGGACTTCAGGAAAACAATTAATTGCATTACTTGATTTTATGTGGCTTGCACACATGGAGGTTGACTTGCAAAGGCAACAGCCAAGGCAATATAAGATACAGATATGTGTGTGTGTGTGTGTTTTTTTGTTTTTGTTTTTGTACTTTTTCTTTATTGGTGATTTCTTTTGCATGCTCATGTAATATAGCCCCCCAACCCCACACTACCGCAGTTGACCTTGACCATAACAGGGCTAATTCTGTGGTTCTTAAAGCTTTTCGCTGATTTCTACACCCATTTGGCTCTGGCAACCACACCCTACCTATGGGATTATAAACAAAGGCCTCCATTCATACAACATGCTCCCCGACTTCTTTAATCTTTGTGTGTACACGGTTGTGCTCTGCACTGCATTTGTCAGACTGTGCATGTAATGAATGCTTATGGATTCCAATGGACACAGAGGTAACTCTTCCATACCACCAACAAGTTACTTACATGTGTCCTGTTAACAACATAAAGCAACATTTAGGACAGCGTTTGAAAGCGTTCTTGGATTTAATATTTACTGCTTTGGCACACAGTGTCCTACTAGCAGCTTGTGACTCACTGCCTCTTAAATGAGACTACCATTTTTAGAACGTTTTGGGTCTTTTTGTAGTCTTTTCATACAAAGGGATGATGATGATTTGTTGATGGACATTGTCATCCCTTTAAATGGAAGGACTACAAAAAGACACAAACAGTTCTGGGACTGGAAGTCTCCTTCAGAAGGGAGCTACAAATAGATAGTAGGAAACTGCACAGGCAGCAGCAGGAGACTAAAATCAAGAGAACCTGCTAAAACTGCTCTAAACTTTGCATTATGTTGTAGGAAGACACACTCAATACAGTAAAAGTCCCTGTATTCTGGTTATATACAGCCAATACCAGCACTGCATTCTGCTAATACAGTACACTCTCTTGCTGACTACATTTGTTGGGCACACATTACCATAAAGCATATCAAGGTGCTACAAGTACACTAAGAAGGCTTTACTTTTAGGACACTCAGAGATGCAACAGGCATTGAGAGAGAAAGATACATTTTAGGGTCTGGCACACTACAACTAGCTTTTTTTTCTTTCTGCACACTGCACCTTCCATTTCCACCCAAACTCCCCGACCCCCACCATGCTCGTCTAGACTTACCAACCACAGTTGATACCCACTGGATTACCCCCCAGGGCAGGGCCACGGCACACCAACAAACTTCTCAACAATGAAAGAAGGTGTCGGCAGGGAGCGCCCACCGACATTGCCTCCCTGGTTTCCCCCCAGGGTTGGGTTTGAGGCCGGCCAGAGCCGCAGACTTCAGAATTGGTCGGTAGGGGGAGAGCCGGAAGAAGCAATCGGAGCCAGGAGTGAGCATTATGAACGGGCGGCTGCAATTTTTGGTATGCTGTTTTTCCCCTGAGGGTGGGAACATGCAATGACATCTTGCATCCACCCTACAAGTAACACTGCTGGCACATAGGTACCCCCAGCCTCTGCCAGGAATCCACACCATGCTGAACACTCTTACCTACTCCCCCCCGGAGAAAGAGAGCAGTCCCCAGGATGCTCCATCCTTCTCCACCGGCCAGCCCACCGACGTCCAGAGTCCATTCCCAAATCCAGGTCATCGGCATCGCAGATGGGCACCCTGCGCTAGCGGGCCAGCTTTAAAAATTAGCTTAACACCAACCATGTTCCACATAGCACACCCAGACCACACATACTGTAATACTAGTGGGTATAGAAAAAAAAAGGAAAATATTTTTCTTTTTGTTTTCTTTCTTCTTGATGCTTACCAACTTTTGCCCATGCACCCATGCCTCTGACTAACATCCCTAATTCCCATCCCCATATGGAACCATTTAATTACTTTACTGTACTCAGGGAATGACATTGGATGGTGATCACTCCTTTTACCTTGCCTTTTGTTCCTGCATTTACTTATTACCCAGATTGTTTTAACTTTTATGTACATTATTGCCACTATGCTGGTAACTTCTTTGGCTTTTCTCACCCTCATCTTCCCTTTCTCTTTGTTCCACCATCTACTATTTCCACCCCTCCCCTCTATCAACCTTTCCTCCTTCTCATCCCCTACTCGCTCCTCTTCCTTTCTCCTCTCCCTCTTCTAATCCCCTGACATCCCAGGATTCAAATTCTTCTTGCTCCCTGGCTTCACTTTGAAGCTCTCTGGTGCTTTCTGTACCTTTTCTCCCCTTATCCTCCCTCATCCCCTTCCCCATGCCCCCTCATCCAGTCACCATTTTGTTTCCTTAAAGCTCTTTGTCTCCTTGCTGCATTTTAGTAGCAGATATGAACATACGAAACTACCGGCAGAAAAAGGCCCACAGGTCTATCAAGTCTGCCCGATTGTGCAGCTCTTAGTTTCATATTACTACAGCTGCCCCAGCCTCACCCAAACCCCTCCCTTCCTCCCATTTCCTGTTCTTTCCCCTCTTTGTGTTCTTGTCTGTACTAATCCTGCCCTTGGCTCTATCCCAGCCTCACTTAAAGCTATACACTGTCCTCAGTTTGATAACTCCTCTGGCAGTGCATTCCATCCCACCACCACTCTCTCTATAAAGTAGTGCCTCCTCATCTCCCTCCTGAACCTTTCCCCTTCCAACTTCAGACGGTGCCCCCTAGTGACCTTTCCCCTCTTTAAGTGAAACAGTCCTCCCTCTCTGACTTTGTTTATGCCTTTCAGGTACTTAAAAGGTCTCTATCATGTCCCCTCTTTCCCTGCTGTCTTCCAGCAAATACATGTTGAGCTCCCTCAGTCTTTTCTCATACAGCAACTCCCCCAGTCCCATGTTCATTTTTGTAGCCCCGTGCTGCACCTCCTCCAGTAATCTCATATCCTTTTTGAGGCATGGGCACCAGTACGGCACACAGTACTCCAAGCGTGGCCTCATCAGTGATCTATACAAGGACAGGATAACCTCCTCCTTTCTAGAGATGATCCCTTTGGCAATGCACCCCAGCATCCTATTTGCCCTTGCTTCCACCTGCCTACACTGTGCTGATACCTTCATGTTCCCTGTGCTCAGGTGACATTGAACTTAATGCTGGACTCATCTCAATTACACCATTTCAACTTTCTAAAGGCCTAAAGGTTGCTCAAAGCCTCCTCTCACAAAGTGAACAATTACAATCTATCATGGTTATCCTATGGCCAGATTCTACTTGTCACATCTGATCTTGACTCTCCTCTAAGGTCCAGGACTATGTTGTGACTATCGCTAGCTAAACCTTAGCCAGGCAGGATCACACAAAGAGGAGCGGTGGTGTTGCACTTTACATATCCACCAGCATCCAATTTGTGACTGTGCTTGCTGTCTCTTCCCCCTCTTCCAATGAGGTGCACCTCCTTAAACTCTCATATCCCTTCTCTGTTTCTGTCTTTATTGCTGGAGTTTACTGTTGCCCTGGTATGTCCCCTGCTTTAGTTCCTGTATCTGTTCTATCTTACAGAGGTGAGCTGTTAATTTTTAGAGATTTTCAGAAGAACTGGCTCTCCCCTAATACAAACAAATTTTCCCGAAGTGTAAAGTCCCTTCAATGAACTTGATTTCTGACCTCACATTAAATTTTAAATCACTCTCTATTAGACTGGATCCCTTCATATCACACTTGCCATAGTGTTGATGCAGGAATCCTTCCTGATGCCCTCAGTGATCATCATATGGTTTACTGTGTGCACAAGATACATTGTCCTAAGGTCCCCCTAAATTCATCTGCCTCAGGTTCTTTAGGTAACTGAACTTATCCACCCTCCTAGTTCACCTAAGGGCACCTGATTTGTACCCATCTCTGAGGCCAATAATATAAGTTTTGCTCTCCACTACTTTCAGTCCAAATGTATGACTATATGGGATCATCATGCACCCATGAGGAAAACCAGAGTGGAGGACTCTCATCTTCCCTAGATAAAAGCTGTGATGATAGTTTCAGTTTCAGTTTTATGTTTTATACTGGAAAAGGCATGTGAGCAAATCTGCCCATTTTCACAAGCATCCAGTAGCATTCAGTAGCTTACCTCCATACTATAGACCTTGACTGGCAATCCTATATGATCAATGGCTCCCCACTGGCTTCAGGCAACTATCAGCACCTTCACAATGCCTGTACCAAAGCCATCAGGCTTGGGAAGTCACAGTATTTTGCATCCACATTCTAGAACAAAATAAATCTCTCTTCCAAGTTCTGGAAGGTTATCCATTCCCTCTTCTCCCCTCAGACCCAGTCTCTATCCCTTGTTCTCAAGGTTGGGGATTCCTTCATCTCTGACCATTCTGCTGTTGCCTTTTTCTTTAACTCCTACATCAACATCTGTGGTCTCTCTCTCATCCCTTCCTTCCCACTCCCTTTCTTCCCTCACTCTGCCTTCTTCGCCTTTCTTTTTTCCTTGTTTCTACCACTCCCTCTGTTTCCTACTGTTCACTCTACACTGCCCTTTCACTCTCCTCTCTTGATGCCAAGTGCCTTTCCAATTGTATCCCCTTTATATGAAAATTCTGGTTTGGTTCCCTGCCTTCATACTTTACATCCCTACTAGAGATGCAGCAAAGTTTAAATTCCTTGGCGAAGTGCAGGTGAAGTGGCAACTTCGTGTTCATGTATGGCTATGTGAAGTCCACATCATAATGAGTGACTTTGCATTGACTTCACCTTATGTTTACACAAAAGCGAAGTGAGTGATTATAAAACAGCCCACAAATCACATGAGCCACAGACTCACAGTCTGCAGGTCACATGCTGCAGGCAGGAAGTTAATCAGCCAGACAGTAAAATAGTTTCACTTTTGCCTTGCCTAGGCTTGGTGAAGGAGCTTTTGTCTGTAGCAGAAAGAGAGTTATATCTTGAATGTTTCATCAAATTTAAAGCTTTTTTGATAGTTTAGTTGCCTTTTTGTTGCCTTTAGTTGTGCCCCTTTTGATTTAGATTCCTTATTCCATGTCCTGATTCCTTAGTTCATGTCTTTTTATTTTTGTATCAGTAGTTAATCCTAATAGTGATTTTTTTTGGTGTGTGTGTGAAATGGAGAAAGGTGGTTTTGTTTCCTCTGTGGCATGCAGAGGACAGTGTGTGGGGCCGTGTATGTGAGGTGGCATCCTGCATATCAATTGCAGCACTGTATTTAGTGCTGCTAGTAGTGCTCTCCTCCCTAAATGAGGAGGCACTGGTGCGATGCAAGCACCCCTGTTGGTGGCACCTACCACTGCCCCTCCTCCACCTATCATCGCCCCTGAGGATCAGCAGGAACAGGAGCTGGAAGTCATGCAGGAGCTGCAGCAGCAGCAGGTTGTCCCCACCAAATTATGCACCAGCAGCAGGTCATAACCATAACACCTGGGCCCCCCCTCCTGTGCCTGGTCCTCCCCACAGCTCTGTTGTGTGGGAGTTCTTCACTTCACTGCCTGGTGATCCTACTGTTGTGAAGTGTAAGATATGCAATGTGCTTGTGCATCTTGGGCCCAGGGGTAGTCATCTGGGGACAGGTGGGCAGCACACACACCTCACTAACCACCACTGTGTGAAGTGGGAGGCCAAGGTGGCAGAACATGGGTGAAATGCACCTGCTGGGCAACAGGTGGCAGCATGGCCTCCACCTGCACAGGGTGTGAAGTGCAGAAGAACCAGGGAGCAAGTGGCTGCTCCTGAACCTGCACCTGCCCATGATGACTCTGGAGGAATCCCTGCAACAACACCTGCCACCCAGGCTGATTTAGGTGTTACATGGAGTGTGGTAGACAACCTTACCAACAGGGTGGAGATCATGAGGAGCGGTTGGAGCACATGGAGGGTCACCAATTGCAGATTGTGCCCATGCTCCAACTGCTGCTGTCTCGCCGCACCCAAGAACCTTAGAGTTTTTGTTTGCTGTATAATTTACATTTTGTGTTCTGTCTTTCTTTCTCAGTCCTAACCTTGCCCCCCCCAAATTTAAAAAATACCCACTGAAACCATTTTAAAGAAAGTAACATAAAAAAATAATGTTCTTCTCTTCATTATATTCCTAATCTTAGTTAATAATCTCTGTTTACAAACAGGATTTTTTTTTTTTTTTGGCAGTAGTGTTTTCTTCTTTTCATGTTGTTTGTGTTAAAGCAGCAGTACAATAAACTGTCAAACAGCAGGTGTGCACTGCCAGGTACCAGGCCCCCCTGCAAACATATATGATAGAGGACTTTGTCCAGTGTTGATGGTATTAATAATAGACCATGCGGTCCCATCTATTGAAGTACGAACAGTCAGTATGGCTCTCAGTCCCCTATTCACAGTTTAATAATCCACAGCAATTGCAGTAGAATACATTTCCCAAAAGTTTATTTTACCAGCACACAGATGGAGGTGCCCCTCCCCACATAGCAATCCAAACCTTGTTGCTTGGTACCTGCACTGTGTCAAGGCTGAGGTGGTAATAATGTTATGTGGAATTTATCCTACTACAATGATTGTGGATCAATAAGTTGTGGACAGTGACTGAGAGCCATACTGACTGGTCTTCCTCTTGCAGTCAAACAGTTATAGCACCCTGAATGTGTACCCAAAGAAAAACAGAGACATTTCCTGAACCTGCTGACATATCACCATGTGGGCAGGCACTCACATGTTAATTTTGTGATTTTAGAAAATGAATGGTGAGTATGCACTCACCTGACCTGTATGGGCACGATCTTTCTTTAGCTGCTAGTGCTAGTTTTAGTTGCAATTTAGAAAACTGAAAGTGACTGCTGTAGTAAGAGTGCCTGTTACTCCACTCCTGCGATCACTTTGATTTCTGTAAATTGCAACACCAAGTTGTACAAAATGCTCTAGAAAAATCATGGCTATACATGTCAGTGGAGTGCATACTCTCAAAGTCTCAATTTATTTACTGACGTCCCCAAATTAACATGGAGGTGCCTGCCTGGGGTTGTGTCAGCCAGTTTTGGACACTGCTGTGTTTTTCTGTGGGTACACATTCCGGTGCTTTAACTTTGTTACTGGACAGGACTGCACAGTGTTATTAATAGCCCTTAACACTTGAGCACATCAGTTATTATACTGTATGTGTTTGAGTGGTGCTGGGTAAATATAGCCACCTGACAATGTGCACCTGCTCTTGAATAATTTTGACTTATACAGTTTTATTCTATTTTTAATTGTCCCTTATTTACTAACTTGTTTGTATGATACCATTACCTTTTTTCAGATATGAAAAAACAGAAGTGCTCCTTTTAATCTTGTTTTGAATTGTTGTTTTAATCAGTTTACTCAGCTGTTTTTGAACACCTATTGCTCCATAATGTAATGTAATGTTGGTGTACCATGTCCTACTGGATAGCATTGGTACTTAGTTGTAGTCCCAACAGAAAGGATCTGAAATGACAGATGTACAAAAATCAGTGTGAATACTAAACAAAGCCTGCTGCCTAGCCACCGAGTGCTCAAGAACTACCCACACCTGCACATTATATAGCCAATCTAGCTGGCTAAATTTTGAGGACAGGCTAAAGTACCAAACCTGCCTCCTTGCCAGGAAGATATCTGATGGCTTTACTGCCCCCAGCCTCTCCCCCCTCATCCAACCAGCCCCAACTACTGTGGCCACTCATAGCTCACTCAAGCCTACCCTACTAGTCCCTCACCTCAAAACATTGCTAGCTCAACGCTCTTTCTCCTATATAGCCCACTCCTGGTTAAACTCCCTTCCCTGCTCCATCACTCAGGAACCTAAACTTGGTCACTTCAAATCCCTGCTCCATGTCCACCTCCTCACTACCCACTCCTGCAACTGCCCCTAACCCCCGCCCCGACAATGGACTCCTGTTCTGCCTGATGTCTACCTAGACTTAACCACCTTCGGTGCTTCCTTTGCTTGTAGCCCAGTTTTATACCTCCTGTACTTGCCTGTGCATAACCACTTAGATCAGTTTAGTTTAGTAAACTCTATGATAACAAATACCTTTGATCAGGGACTGCTCATTTACAATGGTTCCGTGTCAAAGGATGTAGGGAAACCACAATACAAAGGAAACAGTAGATACATATATTACATTTCAAGGTTGAATTAAGCATGGTATGTACAGTGGTTTTCAGAAAGAGACAGCAATAGCCAGCATGAGTAAGTTTTGATGGTGAACTGCACATGGAGTGGAGAGAGGTAGGGAAGAGTGAGCAGGCAACACCATTGTCAGATAGAAGGGGCAGGTGGCATGAGATCGGTGATGGTGGCTCAGGCCTAGTGTCAGCTGAGGGGGAGGGGTGGGTAAAGGGAGGAGTGCAGGGGGGGGTGACAAAAGAGGGACAGGAGGCAGGAACCCAGAGCACCACTGTCACCGATACAAGGTGAAGACCATTCTTTAGGAGAGGCAGTCACACTGCATGGTTGAGGCAATGGAGCATCAAAGTTCCCTTTTAAAGGAACCAAGAGTTGCAGCTGTAAGTGCTTCTTTGTTAAGGGTTTTGTAATACTGAGGTGCCCTGTGTGAGAATGATCTCTGCCCCATAGTGGTCCAGCACCTGGGGACCTGGAACATCTGTTGCAGAGCTCTCCATGTAGATTGGGTGCAGCTGTGGGCAGTAAGGATTTTTGCAACTTCAGGCGGCATGTGCCCAAGAAGAATTTTTTTGGTGAGTAGATGGGTCTGGTTCTGTAGTCTGCTCTGGAGAGGTAGCCATCCAGCCTGAGCATATACGTCACAGGTGTGAGTTAGGCAGGGGGCACCTGTAAGGAGCCTACAGGCTTTGTTGAGAGTCACAGATATCCTCCGGAGAGCTGTAGGAGAGGCACAGCCATAGATGGCAAGACCATAGTCAATGATGGAGGTGACAGAGCTATAGATAGCCAGTCTAAGGGCTGCAGGGGTCAGGCATTATGCTTGTGGAGCAGGCCAATCCATATATTGGCAGGTCTCTTGCTACATTACCTGTATGATGTGAGTATGAAAGTGAGCTGTCCAGGGTGATGCCAAGGTATTTGAACTCAGGAACATGTTCAAGTAAGGCCCCGGCATGGTTCTTGATGTTGAGGAGCAGAGTTTTGTACTTGCTCCGTGGGTTGTAGAATGTCATAGTCTTAGTTTTGCTAAAGTTCAGAACCAGTTTCTGTGAATGGAACCAATCTTCAACACACCTGAAGTCACTTTGAAGGTGACTGTCTAGCAGGCTAATATCTCGGTTCCTTGAAAATAGTACTGCATCATCTGCATAAAGTAATATTCTCTGTTGGCAGATGCTAGGGAGGCCATTAAGAAAGAGAAAAGAATAGTGGTCCTAATATTGACCCTTGGGGGACACCTGAAAGGGCTGGCTTTTCATCTGAGGTGACTCCAGCAATCCTGACACATTGAGACCTGTCCTCTAGGTAACTAGCAAACCAGCTCACTGCATGTTTGGAGAGGCCAAGGGCAGACAGTTGATTAAGAAGTAGTGGGTGCTTAACGGTGTCAAAGGCCTTCATTAGATCAATAAATACCACCCCACCACACATGCCTTGGTTGATGGCGTCATGGAGGAAACTGGTGAACTCCAGCAGTGCCATGATGGTACTATGCCCTTTCCAGAAACCATGTTGTTCAGGGCAATGGATTTCATACTTATCCAGGAACTCCAAAAGTTGATCAGAGGCTATACGTTCCAGAGCTTTTGTTAAGGGGGGCCGGAGGATGGAGATGGGCCTGTAGTTGGTGTGTAGCTTCTTGTCTCCATTTTTGAACACTGGTGTGATAGTTGCTTGTTTCCAGAGTGATGGCAATTGACCCAGTCTTAGGGAAAGGTTAAAGATCTTAGTCAGGGGTTCAAGGAGTTCATCTAGAACTAATGCAAGTAGCTTCAGATCAAGGGAGTCACCACTATATCTGGTTTTACTGATGGCCTTGCATATATAGGTTCTGGCTAGGTGCATAGGGACCTCTTGGAAGAAGAATTGTGGGGCGGGGTGTACTTTGGACGACATTGTTGAGGTGGAGTTGGTGGTGGAGACATTGAAAAAATCAGGTGATAGGATGCTGCCCAGGTTAGAGAAGGCATTGTTGAGTGTGTTAGAGATCGTATTAAGGTCAAGCGTAGGTGTACCATCAATGTTAAGCATAGTTGGTGGTGTCTTAGCTTCCTTCCCTGTAAGGTCCTTCAGGTTGTCCCAGAATGTTTTCCCATCACCCCAGGAGTTGGAAAGTGCCTCTCTAAAGTGTTTGCATTTGGCATTCCTGGTAGACCGAGTACAGCTATTTCTTGCTGCTTTGTATTGTTGAATGTCCTTCTTTGCTCCTGAGGCTTGTGCACAGAGCCAGAGGTGATCCCTTAGTTTGAGCTGAGCTAGGAGTTTAGAGTTTATCCAGGGGTTCGATATGCCTTTGACTTTCTTCTTTACCAGTGGTGCATAAATGTCACAGGCTGTGGTGAAGAGTCTAATGAACAGTTCCAGTGCCTATATTTTAAGATGTTGTCACCCAGCTGTTGTATTATCTCTATACTGTCTGTAAAGTTTTGTCCTTCTCTGATGCGAAGCCTTTGCAAATGAGTCTCTGACTCAAAGGAATGTAATTCTGATACTGTTCCAGTAAGTAAATAAATAAATAAATACTGTTGACAACCTGCTGCAAGCAAGATTAAAAGGAATGCTGTTTATCATGTCATATGTGAAAAAATGTAGTCTAGCAGATGTAAATTGTGGAAATAAGGGTATCATATAGACAAGTCAGTAGATAAGTATTAGCAGTCGAAAATCACATAGAAAAAGTACAGATAATGATGGAAGGCTTGATACCTTTTATTGGACCAACACGTGTCTTATATAAAGATGGAATTACACACAAGCTTTTGGGGCCTCACAGGTCCCTTCTTCAGGTGAATAGCAAAACTGAGCAACATAAGCAGTATTTATATCTACTGTGGAGCAATGTATAAAAAAATAACAGGAAGTGAAGTAAGAAAGTGATAAAAGGGGGCTAGAGATAAAAGTCCATATAAGTAGCAAAGTAAAAAAAATGTGAGAAGAAATGGGGGGGTGCTTAATAGGAACAGGTCAGTAGGAGATAAAAGGAAGCTAGAAAGGGTAATAACAAGCATTTGTCAATGCCAAAGTACATCGATGGAATTGCTGTTGGTACGCACCGATTGGCAGGACTAGTTTCCAGCAGAAAGAACAAGTTATGCCACCAACTTCAAATTCCTGTTGAAATACAGTGAAGTACATACCTGTTTCCTCAATTCATGATCTGGCTTTGAAGAGTGAAGATGCATCTGCAGTTCAGAGAAGATGAGGGCACTGGAGCCCCACCATAGGCTGGGGGGGTCGCTATTGTTAGACACCCTGATGCCCCGGGCATTTTCTGGTATTTGCACTACAAATTTTCAACATGGTCTTTTGTGACCCCAACCTCATGAAAGCATTTGGGACCTCTGCTCATGAACAGTGGCACTGTGATTTCGGTACTCTGCCCTGAACATTGATTTCTCACAGCGACCATTCGGCACCAGGTGTGCAAAAACACAGTTCAGCCAGGATGGGAAACATTACAGCTGTACCATTCATAGGGAGTTGTGAAGAGATGGCAGTGTTGAAAATCTGGAGTGAAAATATTAAAAATGCTCCAATGTACGAGTGTACATGGACACTGCACAAAGCACTCACATAAAAGTCATTTAGTGGAATTATTTCACCAAAATTTCAACACAGGCATTTTGTGACCTCTGCTCATGAACACTGTGACTATGATTTTCTTAATCTGTCCCAAACGCTAATTTCCCACAGTGACCATGCCACTGTGTGCCAGATGTGCAAAAACACATTTCTGGCAAGATGTGAAAAATGACAGCTGTACTATTCATAAGGAGGTGTGCAAAATTGACAATGTTGAAAATCTTGAGTGAAAATATTACAAATTCTCAAAGTTACGAGTGTGCATGGAAACTGCACAATGCAAGCTTGTAACACAGTCATTATGTGGACGTTTGTCACCATATTTTCAACATAGGCATTTTGTGACCTCTGCTCATGAACAGTGTCACTGTGATTTTCATAATCTGTCCAAAACACTGATATCACACAGCGAAAAACACTGATATCCCACAGCAGCCATGGTATTCTGCACCAGAAGTGCAAAAACACATTTCGACCAAGATGTGAAAAATGACAGCTGTACTGTTCATAAGAAGGTGTAAAAAAATGCCAATGCTGAAAATCTGGAGTGAAAATATTACAAATTTGTGATGTTACAAGCGTGCATGGAAACTGCACAATGCATGCTCATAACACAGTAATTTTTTGGAATTTTTTAACCAAATTTGCAACATAGGCTTTTTGGGAGCCCACCTCATGAACAGTGACACTGTTGTTTCATTAATCAGTCTCAAAAGGTAATTCCACGCAGTGACCGCAAAATCACCTTTCTGGACTGAATAACCAGATGACAGTCACTGAATTCATGAGGTGGGGCCCCAAGAACCCCATGCTGAAAATTTTGTGCCAAAATTCACACAAATGGCTGAGATATACACCAAAGTTGAAAAAACTCCATTTACTGTATGCCATCATACAGCTTAACGGCATTTCCTCAGTTTGAGGTCAGCTTTGAAGACAGCAGATGTGTTCCCAATCCACTGAAGATAGTCACACCAGCTACAGAGGTAAGCATGGGTGAGGGGAGTGTGGGGAAGTGGGTGCGCAGAGGGTGGGTGCGGGTTGGGGGAGGGGGCACTGGAGACTGCGAGGGACTGTTTTTGGTTTACAGGTTAAAAAAAATCCTGCGATGGAAGGTTTTCTTTTTTAACAGGGACTTTGGCACACTGGGTGGGCTTCCAGGGGGCCACCTGATTGTTTGTTGGGGGGGCTGTAGCTGATGGGGATTGGGCACCCCTTCGGCACATACCAAGTATTTGGGGGTGGGACATGAGTTGAGGAGGACTGGGTACCCCCCCTCAGCACACAATAAATGGAGGGGCATTATGCCAATGGGGAGTGGGCTCCCCTGTCAGCTAATGAACTGGAAGGGGGCATGCCAACAGGGGGATTGCACACCCCCAAAGTTGGCTTGTTGGGGACTGAAAGAGCCAGACAGTGACAGCCACACCATTTGTTGATTTGAAACTAGGAGGGGGCATGCTGACAACCTGGGCACAGCGCATTCACACTGTAAGCTACAGTAGTGTGAATGCACAACCAGGAATGTAAAAATGCAGGAATGCAACATCAAGGACTGAGCTGTGTCACTATTGGTGCGGCTCTGTCCTTTGAAAAGTTGGCCAGCTCTGCCCCAACAGCTGAAAGGGAGTCATCACCAGCCTCCCAACTGATTTGCCTGCCGCTGACCTGCCCCGTGAAACTGAGCTCTCCATTGGGCACATCCCTGTATAGCACCTCTTAAAACAATGAGTTCATTTGTCCCTCCTCACCACGACAAACTCAGAAAGGACCACACTGGAACACAGATAAGAAAGATCTGATATTAAAGGAATAGAAGGTAGGCTGAAAGGGTAGAATAGACAGGAGATGCCTAACAAATGTATGGAAGTCAAGAAATTAGAAGAAACAACACAACAAAGGACCAGATAAACAGAGTGTGAGGTAGTATAAACAGTGATACATTTTTTCTTTTTAACCAGGAGAGTCACATTAAGCTGCAAGCTTGTTTACAGGTATGACCTGGGAGCACAAGGAAATTAGGTGACTTGCTCAGGATCATACAGTATGCAAGTGAGAGCTGTGGAATTCAAACCCAGGTCTCCAGGTTTGTAGCTCAGAGCCTTAAACCACTGTGCTATACTGCCTGTGCCCGTGAGGTGTGAAAACAATCAGGGAGTGGGCAGGACTGAGCTGAAGAGTTTGTAGGAGAGGCAGAGAGGAAGTAAGGAACAGGTAATGAAAGCAAAGCAGGCAGGAACTCAGAAAAAAACAATAACAAGAGAAATACAGTTTACCATAGTGTGTCAAAAATCCAATGTCCCCATTCAGCCCACACTAACAAGAGAATTACAATTTATCATATTGTGTCATGAATCCAATGTCCCCATTCATTCCACAAATGTTAAGATTTAAATTGTTTCGTATATTTCAATTCCAATGTCCTTCTGTCCTGTGTGTTTTTGAAGTTGCCTCTTAGTATCAGAACAGATAAATCTAAGACAGAGTGATCTATTTGTGAAAAATGGTTTCCTACTGATGTGCTGCTAACCTGGTTTACTATTGTGTGTCAGTGGTGATTCATCCTAGTTTTCAGTGGTTTCCTAGTTTCCCCAATATAGCATCCATGTGTGCACTTCTTGCACTGAATTAGATAAACCACATTGCTGGATTGACAGATGTAGGATCCATTGATTTGTATTATGTGGTTCTGCCTTGTCTTGATGGTGGTCTGTGTGCATACAGTACGTGGGTGTAGGTCTTATATATTGCCATGTTGCATGGTTTTGTCCCTCTTATTCTTAGTTATTATGATCTGCTGGGGGTCTGTTATGAATTATAATGTTTGGGAGGCTGGGGGGCTGCTTATAGGCAATGACTGCAAGAATTCTGTTGTTGGACAGACTTGAACTCTACCTGACCATCACAATCTATGACTATTATGGGTCATCATCATCATCAACAGGCACAGCTACATCACAACTTTGAGAAGGGGTTGATTCACTATCAATATCAACAATTTGTCACCAATAGAATTATGGAATTTTTTAAACTTAAAGATTTGGAAAATAATCTTAGGTTGAAGCTTTCACTATGGACAAGATTGAATGATAATTTTCATTATTAAAGGCACTATTTAGATGTCTTAATTGACCAGACTCAAAGAATTCAATATACCAAGTATAAGCTGGTGCTATTTCTGAGTAACTTATTAGATGCAATATATAGAAAAGATTTTTTCAGTCAGGCAAAGCTATGTTCCTGTACCACATTTTCCTCCCTAGAAAATTTAAAGAATGTTACGTTTGAGCGCCCTTTGTACAAGTTCCCTAGGAGGAAATGGATAACTTCATCCTGTAAAACTATTCAAATGTCTGATCAAGATCTTCTTTTGAAGATTTTTTTTCACCACTAATGATGGTTTAATAATTACAACAGTAGCCCAATACCTAGTGTGTATGTCAAAAATTTGTCTTAAATGTAAAGCTGTCAAAGGATAATGATTATGAAATTTTAAAAATCATGTTGTGTCTGTAATATGTTTAAGATGCTGTTTTTTGCATATTACTGTCTTTCTAAAGAAAAAGTTCTGATTTATATGTGCAATAATCTTGTCAACTTGTATTTAATATGCATGTGCTATGTTGTATTTTAAACATCTGTATTATATGTATTATCTATTGCTTTTATATTGGAAAGGTCAAATGACTGCTCAGTAAACATTAATACTACTAACAAACAGTTTGCACACAGCCACCTTTACTTTCTTTCTGTCTTGTTCCCAATTGGGTCACTGAAATCATCATAAGCATCATCCACATCCACAATTTCAGTTTAGATGCTGTCCTGTGGAGAACATGTTCCAACCACAGTTTCATTATGATCAGCCACTATTTTTTCTTCAACATTTGAATCATTGGATGGCCAAGGAATAACCTCAACAGTAATTGAAACATTACATTGTGACTGTGAGTAATCATCATGATTAGAATCATGTTCAGCTACTGTGGGTATGGGCATGGGGGGTGTGACATCAACTACAGTCTGACTCACATCTTTAGAGTCCACAACATTTTGGCAACCTGTCAACTTATCACAGGTTGAACTTGGGCTAATAATCATGCCATCAGCAACTTCACCACCACCACCAGTGGAGACGGTGACAACAGCATCTCCAACATCACTGAAGCAACTAATTGCACTGTGAAAAACATACTCAGAGAAATCCCTTTACCACCATCAGCTATGCCCTTATGCTGCGTACTACCATGCCCATGACCACTCTTGTCACTGGCAGCAGAGCTATGGCCAGAAACATTGTTGCATGCATGTTTCTTTGCAGGCATTTTTTTTGGATTACATACAAAATTAACAACATATTTAGATTTCTGAACTTTGGGCTGGATGGGAAACCAAAAAACAACAACTGTAGCTTACAGATGGAGACTGGGCCCTAAACAGATGCAGACGTACAGACAGATGGAGATTGCATACTCAAGAGATGAAGCCACACAGACACAACAACACCTTAACCAGTGGTTACACCAATCAAAAAATGGAAAAATAATACCTTTTGTGAGGATTGGGGGAAGCTGTAGTACCAGTCTGCTAAGTGGATAGAACAAAGCAGTAAAAATACCGCAGATGGATAAGAGACTCAGAGTGCTGTGATTACAGTGTGACACAATAAATTGTGTCTAACTTGATGGAATACACACACACACACACACACACACACACACACACACACACACACACACATATACTACAGATAATGTGCAGAAAATGTAACAGTTCAGTACACTATCACCAAATATTTTAAACTGACAAAAAATGCACTGCACCAAAGAAAATAGCAAAACATTATCAAAAATCTCTACAAATATTACTGTATGTTCATGAACACACAAATACTAACACACTAACTACCCAACAATAGTTAGAAAGACTACCTTTCTTACTGTGAATCTGTCTTTGCCACAGATAGGTGTTTTGCGTTGCTGCATTTTTAAAAACATTTTTATAAGTCCCCCCCGACATGCACCTGCCTTGAGTTGACAATATTTAGTTGGGGGGGGTGTGAGGAGCACAGCCCCCACATAACAAGCAGATCCATGTCAGAGCCTTTGTTTTCACCATGAGTGTACATTGTCATTTTTATTTTTGGCGATGTACACTCACATCATTCAGCGATCACCATTATCACATAGAACCCCCCAACCCCCATGAACATAACACTGACACTGGGGGGTGCCCAATCCCCCACTGCCACCACCTGAAATAAAGAAAACCATCCCTCATTGTTTGTTTTTTTAAACCCTGTAAAAAAGGAAAACATCCATTGGACATCTGTTGCTGCCGTTACTGTCCCCTCACTCGACCCTCCCACTCAGCAACCACCACCCCCCCAAGCCCTTATTTTTCCACCAGGGGTCCAATGCCATTATCATCTCTGGACCACAGACATGTCTTCACTCTTCAAAGCCGGGGCCACAAACTGAGGAAATAAGGTATGCGGTTCAATGTATTTCAATGAGGTTTTGAACTTAATGGCATAACATGGCCATTTTTTAATATTTTTTCCTCAGATTTTCAGCATGCCTTTTTTTGGAACCCTACCTCATGATCAATGGCAGTAACATTAGGCAAATCTTTGCCAAAAGATGATTTCATGGTCACTGCATGAAATCACCTTTCCTACAGGAGTTCAACATTTTCTCCACCCTTGTACGTGAGATGGGGTAAGAAGAAGGCCATGTTAAAAATTTGGCATAAAAATATTAAAAAACAAAGTTATGAGCCTACACTGAAATTTACGAACAAAGGCTTGTAACTTTAGTAATTTCAATATGTTGACCCCCACATTTTCAACACAGTAATTTCTTAATAGCACCTCATGAATGTGACAGCTGTCAATTTTCAAATTCTGGCCAAAATGTGTTTTCACACCCCCAAAAGGTGATTTCCCATTCACTGCACAAAGTCACCTTTCAGGCAGGATTTGACAATTTTATCCACCATTGTTCATGAGGTGGGGTAATAGGAAGACTAGGTTGAAAATTTGGGGTAAAATAATTAAAAAACAACAAAGTTATGAGCCTACATTGAAATTTACGAATGAAGGCTCATAATACTGGTAATTTTCAATAGTTTGATCCCAAATTTTCAATATAGCCATCTTTTCACAGCACCTCATGAATGTGACAACTGCCATTTTTCAAATGTGTTTTCACACTTGTGGCACACGAGGCATGAAATCACCTTTTGGGCAGGATTTGAAAATGTTCTCCACCCTTGTTCTCCTCCCTTGTTCATGAGATGGGCTCCTGAAAAAGGCTATGTGGGGTAATAAGAAGGCTATATTGAAAATGCGGGGTTAAAATATGAGAAAACAAAGTTATGAGTCTACATTGCAATTTTTCAATGCACGTTCGTAACTGTGGTAATTTTCAATATTTTGACCCCAACTTTTCAATATAGCTATTTTTTATACCATCTCACGAATGTGATGGCTGTCATTTTTCAAATCCTACCCAAAATTTGTTTTAACGCTTGGGATGCAAAATGACATCTCATTGTTTTATAAATGACAACTGTCATGCTCAGAAGGAGTGGTCACAAAAAGATTATGTTGAAAATGTGGTGGTAAAAATGTGAAAAAACAGCTAAGTTATGAGGAAACAAACTGTTCGATTTACTCAAAACTTTATTTTTTGCAGATTTTGGCCTCTAATGTTCAACATATCGCTTGTGTTACCTCACCTTCTGAAAATGGCAGGTGTCATTTTTCAAATCCCCTCCAAAAATTGTTTCCATGGTTTCACAGTGAAATCGCCTTTCAGATGGGATTTTAAATTTGGCATATTCATTGCTGACATAACAGATGGGGTCAGCAATAAAATCAGCCTGTTTGCAGATGACACAGAGATTGGTGCAGTGGTGGACAACACAGAGGGCTAGCTAGAACTTCAGGAAGACTTGGATACACTCGTGTAATGGTCAGACACATGGCAGCTGGGATTCATCACAAAGAAGTGCAAAGTTATGACTTGGGTGTCAGGAGCCATAGGTTTAGCTACAGAATGGGGGGAATACAGTTGAGCACTACAGAGGAGGAGAAGGATCTTGGGTTACTCGTCACAGGGCAAATGAACTTCAGCACAGTGCAAGAAAGCAGCAGCAAAAACTAACAAGATGTTGGGGTCTATAGCCAGGGGAATCATCTCAAGGAGGAGGGAGGTTATCCTGCCACTCTATAGGTCACTTGTCAGGCCGAACCTAGAGTACTGTGTTCAGTTCTGGTGCCCCTACCTAAAGAAGAATATCTGGATACTAAAGGGAGTCCAATGCATAATGACCAGGACGATAACAGGAATGGAGGTTAAACCTTTTGAAGATAGACTGAGAGAACTTGATATGTACTCTCTGGAGGAAAGAAGGAACAGAGGGGATATGATCATGATTTTCTAATACATGAAGGGCATAAACAGTGTCAGCACAAAGGGGTTGTTTAGAATAAAAAGAGGGAGGGCCACCAGGGGGCACAGTCTGAGATTGAAGGGGTGCAAGTTCAAGAAGGAATTGAGAAGACACTACTTCACAGAGAGGGTAGTGGCAGGGTGGAATGCACTTCCAGAAGAGATGGTGTCACTTAAATCAGTGAACAGTTTTAAGAGGGGGTGGGATAGGATCATGGGGATGGGAAATAGTTGGAAAGGGAGGAGGGGGGCAACTATAGAGTAAACCCAGCTGCACACAGGAGCAGACTCAATAGACCTAAGGGCCTGTATCTGCTAGCATTTTTTGTATGTTCATAAAAATTTCACCTGTCTTGATCATTCTGTCAGGTGATAAAAAGACTGTTGGACATTTAGGGTCAAAATGTGGGAGCCCAACTAAAAGTAGGTACTGCCTCTCAGCTGCCCCACCCAGGGTAACTGCAATCTAACAAAGTGTCAAAGCAGGACACCATTGAAAATGAGGTCTTGCATCTCATCACCTCTATCCTGGGTAAATACTTAGCAAAAATTAGTACAAGCAAGACCAGGTTCAACAGCAATACCAAAGGTGAACATTCGGCATTGACAAATGCTTGTTAAATATTGGAACTCCTCTTTAAAATTCTGGCATGGGGGTGCCCAATCCCTCATGCTCTCTGCTACCCCCACCATGCCTGTTTTCATTATGTGACACCAGGGCACCCACCCCCACTGCTGCCAAACATAACATCAACACTGGGGTGCCAAATTCCAGTGTCTGTACCTGAAATAAAGAAAACCATGACTCATAGATCCCCCCATTCCTACTTACCTGTTTCCTTCTTCTCCCTTCCCATTCTCCACACACATTGGATATGGTAATGTTTCACTGAAAGTTAGTGTTGTTTTTTTCTTCCTGCAGACACATTTACTATTTTAAGTAAAATGGCATTTTGCTGATCCCTGTGATATGTTTACTTGAACCAGAATCAATAGGGTAATTGCAGTGTGGCTGTGGCTCAGCAAGGTCACTTTGCTGACGTATAAAGCCCTACATGGATAGGGACCGTGCTACCTGCAAGAACGTCTGCACCACTATTGCCGCTCTTGACCATTGTGCTCCACCGATGAGGGATTGCTGGAGGTTCCCAGGGTTCAGTTGAAGTCATCTGGTGCTTAAATGTTGGCTTATGTAACCACTACCCTGTGGAATTCTCTACCTCATTGGGTTTGGGAGTGCCTGACAGTGGAGAGCTTGAACGCAGACTGAAAACATATCTATTCAGTCTTTTCTACTCTAATGAGTAATTAATAAGGATGGATTTTAGCATTGTTGCCTGTATTTTTAACTATTTATAATCTATTTTAATTCCTTTACTTTTTTAAAGTGCTTTGATATTTTGAACTGCACTACAGAAATAAAGTTTATTATTATTATTATTGTTAACTTGCATTGACAATTACTGTGAAATTAATTTCTCCTCCTACTTCTATATAAGAAATGTGTTCACTTTGGGGTAAGTGCTTAACCAATGTCATTTAATAAGCATTTCCATGCATGGAGTTTAATGTGTATTTTGATAGAGTAGTGTTTAGATATTTATATTTATTTATTATACATATTGCACATTTTTGATATCTTACTTAAGCTTTTTAAAAACATGTTTTCACTTTTGGTTTTGTCTTATTACCACTTTGAAAATATGTGATGAATTACAAAGCCTGTAAAATGAATTGATGTATTAAAGAAATGGGTTAAGTTAATAATTTAAATAGTGACGGTATCTAGTGGGACTGTTCTCTGCTCTAACTCAGCCCCTTGAGTAAGCATTACAATTTTTGAAGGACTTCTGCAACAAAACAAAACAAAAACAAAAACAAAAAAAACATACTTTGTGCTAGGTTAATGTATAGCAGCTGTGTTGACTCTGACCATAACATGTTTTAACTGGGATTCATCTGACAGATGCACTTTTACTGGATTCAAGCATTTGTTTGGAAGATGAAACTTTAGAGTTACCAGAATCACTTCTGGGGGATTGATTTTGTTTGCCCTGTACAGAAGGATGATTACTTAGCCTGGCCCTTAACACTCCCTTTTGGTTGCTTGAAGCTGCAGTGTCTACCTGATATTCTGAACTAGTTTGCCTCTGAACACTTCGATCTATTCATTTATTTTTCAATATTTTTAATTTTTAACTGGAAAAATATCTCTCCTCAGACCCTAGCATCTTGACTCCCGCTCCCTATAGGGCCCAATTTGTAAACAGCACAGCCACAAAACAATGCTGATCACCACCACCACCACTTTCTTCCCAACTTAGTGCAGAAGATGAAGAAGGATGACTCCCAGTGTTACTGTCCAGTGACTGTATTCAGCAGCTCAACCGAGTTATGGTACTATGATCTTTGAATTTTAATTAGTGATGCAGACATTTAATTTATGCAGGGCACACTGGTACAGTGATGCAAGGGAGGGTCTCTCTGTCGTGTGCACCCAGCACCCCCTCACACATCAACTTCCATGGGGTCGGCCTGGGTTCTCTAGGGGAGCAGTACAGAAACAGAATACCATGAACAAGGTTGGTGCCTCTACCTGGGGCAGGGGTATATAAAGACTACCCAATGTGACCCTACTCTCCCCCAGGAACAAATAACAGTTTCCCTCCAACACACATAGTTAGATTGTCCCCAAACAGTATAAATACACATGAAGCAATAACCATGAATACCAATAGTAAAATAAACTCACCTCTGATTTTTTATATGGAACGGGCGAAGGGGAAGCAAAAACGTAGAACAACCAAGTTTGGTTTCCACACTTGTTGCCACACAGTCCCCGTACCTCCCCCAAGAGTGCACCTGGCTTCCTCCATGACTGTAAGAGTGTTACTGTCCATTGTGGTGGATACCTCACCAGGTTGCTGGTGACAAACCAGATGATTTAAGGTTGTAGACAGTATGGTGATACAGTGGGAGTATCACTCTATTCACTTGAATTAAAGAACTTGGAAAACAGGGGTCCAACAGGATTTCACACAAAGTAACACAAGGACTTCACCCTTTCTGAACCTGTAACTAACTACTTTGTTGAACCACCCCACCCCCACCCCAGGGCCACAGCCCAGAGCTACTCACAGTTTGATGACAGTCTCAGGAGGTGCTAAGGAAGGATATGCCTTGGCAGTACTGCTCGGAACTCAGCATGCTCTCAGGGAACAACAACTGAAGGCTGGAGGTTATAAAATGCTAGATTCTTCACCCGTGATGGGCCCTTCCTCATCAGACATCCAGATAGAAACAAAGATTCTGTTGGAACTTAAAACACAGTTCACTGCCTTTTTCTGTCTCAAGACAGCAAGAACTGCCTTTACAGCTAAGGCATATAGTTCAGAAGTCCAAATAACTTCACAGCTAGTTAACAGGTCTGGAAGCTTACAGGCGTGAGAAGTATAAAACAGTAGTTCAGGTTAATTCCCCTGGAAGAACAAACAAAACAATTCAATTTGAATTCTCTGCTGAGAAGCTGGGCTAGTAGACAGTCTGCCTCAACCTTTTTCTGGGTCTTGGAGGGCCTAATTGTACACTGGCTTGCCTACTGGCTCATGTAGCCCTCCAACACAGTCTCCACCTCTCAAGCCTTGGCTGGGACTCACCCAGACCTGAGGGCACAGCCATTAGATAGACTCCCTCAGCTCCCCACCTGATTGGGCAATAATTTCTTTTGCTATGGGGGTTTCTCTTTTATACCTCTCAGAATCCTCAGCAGCAGGGAGAACTACTGGGGCTGCCATCTTTGTGTAACCCCAAGGCGGCACTATCCCAAAGGCTACTACCCCGCCTGCTTGGCTAGGAGCAGGTTAAGAGGCCTAAGTTCTGAAAAGGGTGCCTCCTTCCAAAGGTCAGGGTCGGTAGTGGTCAAGCTAACCTGGGCACAGCCCTCTGGGATACTGTAACCCCCCCTTTCCATACTAGTGGTCAGAACAATACACAATAATCACTTTCACAATACCCCTGATACACCACACAAGTACCCACACTGTTTGCACTTACCACCATGGCTTTCCTCTGGCTCAACCCTGGGGACCCCCTGTAAAAAAGGTTATACTCAGCAAATAACAGCAGTACAGTACTCTTGTACAAACTGGAACCACATTCACGGTAAATGCAAAAAGAGTTAGATCTGATTTATTTAAGGGACTTAAACAAGGGAGGGGCATAATCAGGTTACTTTGCTTAAATGCTGTATCAATCAAACAATTATGCATGCACTTCAGGGTCCATAAACAGTCACACACTCTGGGTATCGAGGTGAAGAAGAGGTGGGCTAGCCAGGACCGTTGCTCGGGGTAGACCGGCATCACAGCTGGTTGGGGCCCTGTGATGGAAGAAAACAACATGCACCACACACACTAATTGTAATCCAGAGCCGGAGGGCTCAGTTCATGAAAGAAATGAAACAACAAGACAATCAGATGACACACTTAGATTTAGCTGTTGTTGCAGGGAGCTACCCTGATGGTTACTCATCATACCCAAGACTGGACACAGGCTAGATGAAAACTGAGACTGAAGGTGGTTGATCTGGAGTGCCAGGAGAAGCAGGGCCCACACGATTTGCCGAGGCATCATTCCTGTTCAAACGTGGAGCAGGGGACCGATCCCCAGACAGGTCTCTCATCATTGGCTTTCTCGGTGCAGTGGGGTACTCTGGCAAGGCCAGTGTGGCAAGGCCGAGGCCATATGGAGATGAATGCGGATTCAGTCTGGTCAAGCTGGATACAGCTTCCAGCAAACAGAACACATTTCACACAGTGAGGAACCAAATCATGACCCACTATAAACACACAGCACATTTACATATAAGGGATTCCACTATACCAGGCAAACCACTCTCCGGTCACAATCACAAAGTCTCTGCACACACCGGGAGTTTAGGGGTAGCTGGAAATCCTGACAGGCTGATGCATTCAGCAAATCTTTGGTCTTCTTCAGGTTGATCCTGGTCACAACTCAGTGGCTTACTTCGTTCTCACAAACTCAGATTCAGTCCAAACTGATTCTCTTCTCCCTCTCAGGGGCAACAGGCAGGCATGCAGGGAAAAAACTCAGTCCTTTCCAAAGAGACTGTCTCGAGCTGTTGCTTTTTCAGTTCCCAACTTAAATCTGACTCAACTGCCAGCAAGCCTGGGGATTTCCCCAAGATCCAAAAGGTTTGGTTGGCTGATTCATCTGTCAGTCCCAACAGGATCTCCCCCTTCAGATGCAAAAAGGCACCAAAAGCTGAAAACTACAATTCCTACAGATTCTGTCTCCAGACAGCTCCTGTAGTCCAGCTCCATTTTAGGTCCCACCAGTACTAATTGGTCCAATTCGGCAGTCCCAGGCCAAGATAGCGGAGATAAACAAAACAGTCTTTGCTGCAAAGAAGACAAGTTAGACAAACTACATTATCATTATCACATTAAATGATTTTCAGAAAATAGTTACATCTTTCGACAGATCTCCCTCTCAGATTACTTATGACTGCAATCCAGGCAGCTCTTAAAGAAACAGTACACAGAGGCTATACAGGCACTGTTTGGCAATCACATTTAAACTGCTAAAATGCAAGACACCAGCCTGGCAGTGAGCATTTAGGCAAGCTCAAGGAAGACTTTTCAGGAACCCCCATTTGTATGGTGGTTACACCCTTCCCTGTCTGGAGAAAACTTGTCATCCGTGTCAAGTCTGTACCATCACAATAATGCAAATGCAAACTATACGAGACATTTGTACCATTAGCATGTTATGCAGGTGACATCTGATGCATCAGTCAACGTAAACATATACCTTTACTATACATATTCTCTACACTTCACAATTTCACCTTGGAGACAGGGAATGGCATCACAATCTGCACAGGGGTTTTATACAGACCTCTGTCTCAAGGGGAGGTAATGGACAACAAAATGATAGAGGACATTCTCAAAATGGCTGAAAAAGGGGAGATACTGTTGATGGGGGACCTGAATATGCCAGATGTTAACTGGATAACATGTACTGCAGCCACATCCAAGAGCAGGGTCATTCTCGATGCCCTGCAGGGGGCAAACCTTAGACAGCTAGTGTTGGAACCCACTCGGGAGGGAGCAATACTAGACCTGGTACTCTCAAATGGAGAGGGATCACAAATTTAGAAGTCAGTAGACATCTGGGAACAAGTGACCACTGCACATTGTGCTTCACAATAAGCACAACCATGGAGATGAGCCATACAAAAACAAGGATACTGGACTTTAGAAGGGCTGACTTTGGCAAAATGGGTGAATACCTGAAAAATGCACTAGCAAATGACCAAAAAGGAGGGGTGGAAGAACAATGGAGACAAATCAAAACTGCCATCATAGAGGCAACAAGCCTTTGTGTGAAACAAATAAAGAAAACAAAGCGGAGTAAAAAACCACTATGGTTCTCAAAAGAGGTGGCAGGGAAGGTTAAGGAGAAAAAGGCTGCATTCATAAAGGAATCACAGAAGGAGCACGACAGGGAACTTTATCAATTAAAGCAGAAAGAAGTGGGGAAGGCAGTCAGACTAGCAAAGGCCCAAACCGAGGAAAAAATAGCCAACTCAGTTAAGAAGGGGGATAAAACCTTTTATAGGTACATTAGGGAGCATAGAAAGGTTAAGGGAGGGATAGTGAAGATTAATAAAGAAGAGGGGAGGTGGGCAGAGGGAGACAGTGAAAAGGCCGAGATACTGAATGAATACTTTTGCTCAGTATTCACAAAAGAAGAGGAGGAGGAGGAGTTACCTAAACCAGACAATAGAAGCACTCTGGGTAGGGGGGTTGACACCAGTCCATTCACAGAAGAAAGAGTCCTGAAAGAACTCCTAAAACTCAAGGTGGACAAAGCAATGGGGCCTGATGGGTTCACCCCAGAATCCTAAAAGAACTAAGGGAGGACCTAGTGACACCACTGACCATGCTTTTTAACAGATCATGGCAGGAAGGGGTGGTACCTGAGGACTGGAGGAGGGCAGATGTGATTCCCCTTCACAAAAGTGGGAGCAAGGCAGAAGCAGGAAACTACAGACCTGTAAGTTTGACCTCAGTGGTAGGGAAAATGATGGAATCACTTCTGAAAGAAAGAATTGTTGAGTACCTAGAGACCAGCGGGGCACAGGACCCAAAGCAGCATAGATTTACAGCAGGAAGGTCATGTCAGATGAATCTAATTGATTTCTTTGACTGGGTGACCAAAGTAATAGACCAGGGAGGGGCTGTGGATATGGCCTACCTAGACTTTAGCAAGGCATTTGACACAGTCCCGCACAAAAGATTAATAATCAAGTTAGCCAGCCTGGGAGTGGGTCCCAGAGTGGTAGCCTGAGTAGCAAACTGGCTGCACAACAGGACACAGAAGGTAATAGTGAATGGAACACATTCCAAGAAAGGGGTTACTAGTAGGTACCTTGGGCTCAGTACTGGGTCCAGTCCTCTTTAACATCTTTATAGGTGACATTGCAGAGGGTCTGGAGGAAAGATATGCCTCTTTGCAGATGACACAAACATCTGTAACAGAGTTGATACACAGGGGGTAGAAAAGATGAGAAGGGACTTGGCAAGGTTGGAGGAATGGTCAGACATATGGCAACTTAGATTCAATGCAAAGAAGTGCAGAGTAATGCACCTGGGAAACAAAAACCCAGGAGAAGAGTACACAATAGCTGGGGAGGTACTAACAATAACAAAAATGGAAAGGGACCTGGGGGTAGTCATAACAGATGACCTAAAGGTAGGTAAGCAATGTGAAAAGTCGGTAAGGAGAGCCAGGAGGATACTGGGATGCACAGGAAGGGGCATCAAAAGTAGAAAAAGGGAAGTGGTTATCCCTCTGTACAGACAGTTGGTGAGACCCCATCTGGAGTACTGTGTGCAGTTTTGGAGACCTCATCTATGCAAGGACATAGACAGGATGGCAGCAGTCCAGAGGAGGGCAACTAAAATGGTGCAGGGTCTGCAGCAGAAACCATATGAAGAGAGACTGAGAGAGCTTAATATGTATACTCTGGATGAAAGGAGGGACAGGGGGGACATGATAGAAACGTTCAAGTACCTCAAGGGAATCAACAAAGTCCAGGAGGGTAGCATCTTTCAGAAAAAGAGATGTGTCAGAACAAGGGGGCACAATTTAAAGATAGAGGGGGAACGGCTCAGGGGTAATGTGAAGAAATGTTTTTTCACGGAGAGAGTGGTGGATACGTGGAACAGCCTTCCTGTGGAGGTCGTTTGGTATAAAACAGTGGGGGAATTCAAACATGCATAGGACAGACTCAAGGCAATTATAGTGGGGGGTTGCAGGAAGTAGGCTGTTGGTTAACTAGAATCTGCAGCTTATCCAGTAGGTAGGGAAATGGGCAGACTGGGTGGGCCATGTGGTCCTTATCTGCTGTCAAAGTCTATGTTTCTATGTTTCTATACTGTATTCATTCTGACAATACATCATGCATATTTCACACAGGTAATTTACACATTACTATGCGGAATCATGTAATAACTTCTTGTACATTGAACAGTGTAAGAGGGGGCCCATCCCTATCAGCTAACTTGGGGATAGATGGGGCAGGGTCACCATACCTAGAAGGTAGAACAATCAACCTGGAATTGGCACTTAGGCTCAGTTTAGGCAGTGAGCTCTGGGAAACATAAACCCTTTTGTGGACCACATTGAGAGGCAAATCCACTGGCCTCCCGGGAGAATCATAACTGAAGCGTACTACTGGCTTGACAGCTCAGCAAGTCTTTCTGAGAGGGACAACTACAGTCTCTGTACTCTCAGCACTGGTCTGGGGACTCTCATCACTTGTGAGGGGTGCCTCTGCCTGAATGGCAACATCCAAACTTGGGGCACTGTCGGCTCCTTGCTCTGCAGGCTCTGTTTCTACAACTCTTGACTCATTTTGCGAAGGCTCAGGCACAAACAAGCTATGAGGCATGGAAGGGGGGTGGTCAGCACTCTCATAGTGTTCTTCAAGTTCTGGTATGTCAACAGAAAGACTAAAACCCTCAGCTCCTTCTTCAGGCAAATCATACAGTTCCACAATACACAAAGACTCAACATCTTCAGACGTGATACTTTGCACTTCACTTTCTGGAAGCATTGGCTCCAAGGACGAAGCTGGGGGGTAAGGCAGTCCAGAAGGCCCAGCTTCATTCCCACAATTAGTCACAGGGTGACCTAGAAACAGCTGACTTAACTCATAGGAGGGGTAATAGGCATTGTCACATTCACTTTCGTCTGACGTGGACTGACAGTCACTATCATTCTGATCCTTCTGCAGGGGAAACCTTGAAGTTGTAACCACTGGGGTAGATCAATTCTGTCTCTTTCTTGCAGCAGCATGAGTCACTGGCCCAAGGGAATCAATCTCTGAGGGTTCAGTCTCAATTATTACATGGCCGATAGGTAGCAAGTGGTTATGATGCATTGTATTGACAGCTTTGGAGTTATTCTCTGGGCGCACCTTGTACACAGGTAAATCATCCAACTTTCCAACTACTACATGGGGAAGATGGTGCCACCGATCAGCAATTTTGTGTTTGCCATGCAGTCCCAAATTGTGTAACAACACACGGTCTCCAGATCGAAGCTCTTGAGCCTTTACTTTTTTATCATGCCTCTCTTTGTTAGCTAGATTTCTCTTGTTGGCCATTGTCTGGGCCAGTTGATAGGAATGGTTCAAATTAGCTTTCAGTTTTTGTACATATTGCAGGTAGTTTTCGGCTCGGACACCATCTGGAGAGACCTCAAAGCAGACAACAACTGGCAGCTGGGCCTCTCTCCCGAACATGAGGCGGTAAGGGAAGAACCCGGTAGCATCATTTTTCATGCAATTGTATGCATGTATCAAGGTGCTAATCTGTGGGCTCTATTTATGCTTGTCTTTTGGGTGGGGGGTGCCCAGCATGTCTAGCAGGGTACAGTTAAATCGTTCTGGTTGGGGATCTCCCTGTGGGTGATAGGGTTTTGTTCTTGACTTCCACCTCCCCCACAGAGAGCATTTCTTTGATTAGTTGACTCTCAAAAGTCTCTGCACTGGTCTGAGTGGATCCACTGGGGGGCACCATAAAGGATGAAGAAATTTTCCACTAGCACCTTGGCCACGGTAGATGCCTTTTGATCTTTGCTGGGAAAAGCTTGTGCATACCGTGTGAAATGATCCATAACCACTAACACATTGCCAATGTTTTGCTGATCAGGTTCTAGACACAAGAAGTCTATGCAGACTAGTTCCATGGGAGTGCTGGTAGTAATATTAACAAAAGGGGGGCAGCCCTCTGAGGCAGGGCTTTTCTTTGCAGGCAGCAACTACAAGTCTTTACATGGTGCTCAACATCAGCCCCCATTTTGGGCCAGTAGAAGCAAGATTATACCAGGTCAAGGGTTCTATCAATACCGAGGTGCCCCATGTGATTGTGGAGGGACCTCGGTACCAAGTCTTTAAAGGTCGTGGGCAGGACCAATTGTTTCTTGTCTACTTTGCCACTACAATCTAATGTCTCTCTATACAACAACTGATTGAGCAACTTCAATCTGGGGCCTTCTTTAAACAATAAAGCAGTTCGCAAGTCAGTGGAACATTACTTTGACACATCCTTCCCCACATACAGGGCATCAAGTGCTGACTGAATCATAGGATCTTGGGATTAAGCCCACTGAATGCTGTCATTGTCAAATTGAGGTAGTGCACTAACATCTAGAGCAGATAAGTGGCATTAAGCAGCCGGTATGCAGGTGTCAGAAGGGCCCAAGCAATCTACTAAACAGTCCACTGTGTCCACAGACATCTGTTCATCTCTATCAAACTTTTGTCACAGTGCTCGGATGTCAGGTTCAGACAGCCTGACCCAATCACTCTTGGAAGTGGGCCTTCGTGATAGGGCATCAGCATCAATATGGTTCAGCCAGGTCTGTATTCGACAGCATAATCACTGGTTGATAATGCAGAAAGCCACTGGTGCCCAGTGGCATCTAACTTAGCTGAAATCTGTACATAGATCAATGGGTTATTGTCAGTCTTCACCCATATCTTTTCCCCAGAGAGGTATTCATGAAACTGGTCAATGATGGCCCATTTTAGCGCAAGGAACTCCAACTTATGTACAGGGTAATTTCGCTCTGATGGGGTCAAGCTCCTACTGGTGAAAGCAACTGATCTCAAACCATCCTCATGGTTTTGATACAGCACAGCCCCTAGACCCTGCAGACTAGCATCAGTATGCAGCACATAAGGTTTGGTGGGGTCAGCATAGGTGAGGATGGGGGCATGGGTGAGCTGGTATATGATTTTTTGGACAGCTGCTTCACAGTTGGGCATCCAGCAGGGCCCGAAGAGTTCACCTGGGTGGAAGTATACTTTTTATGACTCTTTGACTGACCCTTTCTTGCATTTACAATTGATAGGAGGGTAACCCTGGGTAAGATTCAATACTGGGTGAATCACCTTGGAATAGTCCTTTATGAACCTGTGGTAGTAGCCACAGAACCCCAGGAAATGTTGTAGTTCTTTCAAATTATGGGGCTGGGCCAAGTGGTTAGGGCTTCAACCTTACTGGGATCAGTATCTATCCCTTTTGTAGATACTATGTGCCCCACATACTTCATGGAGGTTTGGAAAAACTGGCACTTGTCAATGGACAGCTTGAGGCCGAAGTCTTCCAGTCGGTCTAGGACTTTAAACAGTCAGTTCTCATGCTCCTGTAGGATGATCCCAAACACAATGACATCATCCAAGTACACCAGGCATTCCAGCAAATTCATATCTCCCACTGCACATTCCATCAGTCACTTAAAGGTGGCCAGTGTGCCTGATATCCCCTGTGACATTCTCAGAAATTCGTAGAACCCAAAAGGACAGATGAAGGCTGTTTTCTCACGGTCCTCCGGGGCCATTGGAATCTGGTAATATCCGCTGTGAAGATCCAAAACCGAGAACCAATTGCTCTCATTCAAGCAGTCTAGGGCATCTTGTATACAAGGCATAGTGTATTGGTCTGGGATGGTCCTCCAGTTCAAGGTTCGATAATCAACACATCCTCATAGACCCATTCTTCTTATGCAGAACCACAATGGGAGAGGCATATGGGCTCCTGGATTCTTGTATCACACTAGCAGCAAGCATTTCCTGCAGGTGTCTTCTCACATCATCTATGTCTGCTGGGGCTAGGCGTTGGGACCTCTCTTGAAATGGCCATTCATCATGCAGGCATATGTGATGCTCCACATCCTGGACACATCCCACTCCTTCAACAAAAACACTTGGTCTCTCTGGGTAAGTTTCTTGCTAATTCTAGCCTTCCATTCAGCTGGCAACGGGGAGTCACCAAAGTCAAACAAGTCTGGGGTCACTCTCTCCTTCTCACCAGGGCTCTTATTGCTGGGCAATACTGCAGTGTCTGCACAGTGTACCATAGCTAGAGTGCACCCTCTGTTCACCCGGATCTCCCGATCTGACACATTGTGAATCTGGACCATCACTTGTGCATAGGCATGGGCACGAGCAGGCAAGATGCTGGGCTTGACCAATAATCCTTCTGGCAATTTTCCATCACCTGGTGCATCCAACATCAGTATTTTGCTCTTGACATCTTTCCAGAGGTGGACCTCCCCTTGAATGGTACACTGGGTGTTAGGGCCAGTACCATTGACTCAGGATCCTTCTTCCACACAATCCCCACCGGTTCATCTGGGTCCACCTTATCGGGTCTCTGTTGCCAGTCATAACCCTTTTTTACTAAGGCTGGAATTCTTCGGGCCCGTCCAGTCAGCTGCCCTTGTTTCTCATGGCAGAATTGTGCTAGTCTCCCAAACATGTGGGTGTTTGTTCCAATTAACAGGGGAACCCCATCATACAGTCCGGTGGGGGGACACACTAGGGCCAGTGTCTACTTGCTCCTCTATGCCAGCGACTGTTGCAGGAAAAGACATCTAGAGGTGGGCATATCCTAGATATGGATAAGACTTGTCGCTCTGCCCCCACACATATAGGCCTTCCAGAGATTGTAAGGGCACATCAGATAAGTGTTGTCATACCAGTCCTGAAACACAATGGTCACTTGCGACCCACTGTCAAGCACAGCCCGAGTAGGAATACCATTCACAACCACATTAGTCTCCATTGAAGGACCCACTATCTTGGACCAGTTTGGAGGGACAACAGCAGGGGCCTGGGCAGATGATTTAGCTACAGAGGGGTTTAAGTTAGGATGGCCAAAGCCTTTACTGTGGTCATTTCGTGCACCTCTTGACCACTGACTCATTTTCCAAAGCTCTCCTTGAAGCTGGTTCACCACTTTCTCTAAGTCCTTCTGAGACTGGCATTCCCTCTTTATATGGCCATGCTTGCCACAATTGTGACAAATGACATGCTCTTGGGGCATCCTTGGGGAAAACATAGTAGCAGATGCTGAAGCATCAAAGAGAGATTGTGATCAGATTTCTGCGGGTAGTGTACTCTGTCTCAAAAGTTCCTTTAGGATGGCAGTCAATTCCTTGAGCTCAGCCAAGAAGCCACCCTCAGTAGAGGATGCCTGAGGGTGCACCCCCACCCCCATAACAGTCACGTTCTGACAAGGACCAGGATCTCTGTCATCAGGGGATACCTCAGCGAATGCACCCAGTTGTACTTTTCTGACTTCCTTCAGCAATTTCCCCACCCCATTTTTTAGCCCACGGCGGGAGACTTTTAGTGTTCTCCATTTCAGAAGGGCCTTCCGGTGCCATGATCACCTGAGCTGCACTCACCCCATAATTACAATCTCCCTCTTCACTTTCTACCTCCCAGAGTTCTTTTATCAAGTCATAATAGTCAGGTAGGTTACCTTTCCTATCCTGGAGCCTTAACTGGATGATCTGCAGTTTAGAATGCTTGGCATGTTGCAGTATGTGCCCCAATCTTACACGGTTCAAATCACTAGTGGCTACCCCACCTTTCTGGTAAGTTTTCTGCAGAGCTCTTTCTAGGTGAGTAACATACACAGACAAACATCCCCCCTTCCATTGCTTGGTACCTTGGAATTTCCACATCAAAGTCTCCCCTGACTCAATGCTCCCAAAATTTCCTTCAAGTACAGATAGGTACTTTTGAGCAGATGCATCAGGGTTTGTGGACCTCAAAAATTTAATGGCTTCAAGGGCGGGGCCCCTCAAACTTTCTATGGTTCTTTTCCACTTCTCAGCCTCTGTACACTGCCACTCGGGTACCAAGTGGGCAACATAGTCGATTCAGGTCTCCCAGTCATCCTCCCCCTGGAGGGTGGGGAGGGTGCTGAGAAGATTCTCAGCCTTTGGTAGGAGTCATGACTAATGGCAGGTACAGATATAGGGGCCAGCATTGGCATGGGCACAGAAGATAGAACACCCCCAGGTGGCAGGAACAGTTTTTTTTTAAGTCCTCTACAGTTTTCCCTTCCTCCAGCAACAACTTAGCAAATTTCTCTTCAAAAGTCTCAGATAATGGTGGGAGCTCATCCTCCCTGGTGTCTTCACTGTCTTTTGTTATCACTCTCTAGGCAGCTGTAATCCCTTCTGGGGCAATAATCTGTGGCACTTTAGAGCTGTCCATGAGGTCACTACACTCCACTAAGGCTATGAACGTTTGGGCGATCAAATCAGTGTGTAGACCCACCACCACAGGGTTTTTTAAACATTCAACTTTGCAGAGTACTTCCTCTACTGTCCTTACTGGTACCCAGGGGAATATCCAGTATAAGCAGAGCATTTTGGGGGTCGATCTCCTGCCCATTACACCACCTCACCAAGTGGTGTACAGCCATTTCTGTTGGGGTAGCCATTTATCTTGAACAATAATCCATACTTTTTGGCCAATAGAAGGCACAAAATCCCAGTGGTGAGCCTCCAAGATGTAACCCCTAGGTGGTGCTATCCCAATGGCTAGTACCCCTGCCTGCTTGGCTAGGATAAGGTTAAGGGGTCTGAGTTCTGAAACGAGTACCTCTACCAAGAGGTCAGGGTCTGTAGTGGTCAAGCTAACCTGGGCACAGCCCTCTGGGACACTGTAACCCCCCTCTTTCCTTACTAGTAGCTGGAACAATACACAGTAATCACTTTCACAATACTCCTGATACACCACACAAGTACCCACACTGTTTGCACTTACCACCAGGGCTTTCCTCTGGCTCAACCCTGGGGGCCCCACCATAAAACAAGGTTATACACAGAAAATAACAGCAGTACAGTACTCTTGCACAAACTGGAACCACAGTCAGAGTAAATGCAAAAAGAGTTAGATTTGATTAATTTGAGGGACTTGAACAAGGGAAGGGCGTAATCAGGTTAATTTGCTTAAAGGCTGTATCAATCAAACAGTTATGCATGCACTTCAGGTTCCATAAACAGTCACACACTCTGGGAATCCAGGTGAAGAGAGGTGGGCTAGCCAGGATCGTTGCATGGGGTAGGCTGGCATCGCAGCTGGTTGAGGCCCTGTGATGGAAGAAAACAACATGCACCACACGCACTAGTTGTAATCCAGAGCCAGAGGGCTCAGTTCGTGAAAGAAAAGAAACAACAAGACAATCAGATGATAGACTTAGATTAAGCTGTTGTTGCAGGGAGCTACCCTCATGGATACTCATGATACCCAAGACTGGACACAGGCTGGACGAAAATTGAGACTGCAGGTGGTTGATCTGGAGTGCCAGGAGAAGCAGGGCCCACACGATTCACTGAGGCATCATTCCTGTTCAAGCATGGAGCAGGGGGCTGATCCCCAGGCAGGTCTCTCATCGATGGCTTCTCTGTGCAATGGGGTAGTCTGGCAGGGCCAATGTGGCAAGGCCCATGCCATATGGAGATGAATGCAGATTCAGTCTGATCAAGCTGGATACAGCTTCCATCAAGCAGAACACAATTCACACAGTGGGGAACCAAATCATGACCCACTATAAAACACAGCACATTTACATGTAAGGGATCCCACTATACGAGGCAAACCGCTCTCTGATCATAATCGCAAAGTCTCTGCGCACACCGGGAATCTATGGGTAGCTGGAAATCTTGACAGGCCGATGCATTCAGCAAATCTTCGGTCTCCTTCAGGTTGATCCTGGTCACAACTCAGTGGCTTACTTCATTCTCACAAACTTGGATTCAGTCCGAACTGATTCTCTTCTCCCTCTCAAGGGCAACAGGCAGGCATGCAGGTCAAAACTCAGCCTTTTCACAGAGACTGTCTTGAGTTGTTGCTTCTTCAGCTCCCAACTTAGATCTGACTCAACTACCAGCAAGCCTGGGAATTTCCCCAAGATCCAAAAGGTTCGGTTTGCTGATTCATCTGTCAGTCACAACAGGAACTGCCCCTTCAGGTGCAAAAAGGCACCAAAAGCTTAAAACTACAATTCCTACAGATTCTGACTCCAGACAGCTTCTGTAGTCTGGCTCCATTTTAAGTCCCACCAGTACTGATTGGTCCAATTTGGCAGTCCCATTCAAGATAGTGGAAATAAACAAAACAGTCTTTGCTGCAAAGAAGGCAGGTTAGACAAACTACATTATCATTATCACTCTAGATGATTTTCAGCAAATAGCTACATTTTTCAATAGAGCTCCCTCTCAGATTAATTATGACTGAAATCTAGGCAGCTCTAAAAGAGACAGTACACAGAGGCTATACAGGCATTCTCTGGCAATCACATTTAAACTGCTAAAACTCAGGACATCAGCCTGGTAGTGATCATTTAGGCAAGCTCAAGGAAGACTTTTTGGAAACCCCCATTTGTAGGGAGGTTACACCTGGTTGCATTATTTCTTCTCCCTTAGGCAGCCTCCCAAATTATTATATGACTACTCAGGGGCAAAAGCCAATTTGCCCTTGCCCCACTTGCCCTAATGGGGCCAGTGAAAACCCCATTGTACCTGCAGGGAGCCCTGTTTATCTGTCAGGGCTCCACAAAGAAAAGGCACTTTCCATGCCAATATGGTGCCGCAGGTGCACATGCACACATACTGTTCCCAGTCCCACTGCCCATTTGGGGACCAGGAAACCATCACACATCATGCCTGGAGATGTTTTATAATTAAATCCTGGCTCCATTGCCTGCCCTGGAGTCAGGACATCATTTACAATATGGCTGCATGGCCAAACTGTTTGAGGGAGATGCATCTCCTTCAAGGATGGCGGCTGTGCACGTGCTTCAAATGCATGTCCTGTTTCAACCTTAGCTACTGTAAATGATCAAACCAGGAAAATAGTCTCTATGGTGCCAGGGGGTGCAGAAGTACCACCAGACCACGGCCCCCTTCCAACATGGGGCTGAATAACAGAAGATGGAAGCACCAAGTAAAACTGCTGACCTCCCACACAGAGACGGCACAATACTGACGCAGGTATTGTGCTGCCCAACCCCCCAATGTTTTCTGTGGGAGGCTGTTCCCCCCCTCACCCCCCCCAGACTTTAGGATTCTCAACTCCAGGTCGGAGGGGGCAGAACACTGGGGGAAAGTGAAACATGGAAATTGACCATTACAGCGACTGTCGCTATAGTGGTCTTTTTCCATGTTTCACTGTTGTGGTGTCAGCCAAAGGGGGCAACCCCAGGAGATTTGGTGGTAGCAGCCATAGAGGACACAGGAGGAGTTCTGGCTGACATCATGCCAGGGCGCGCTCCTTGGGAAAGCCCTTTGGTCCCAATCTACAGTCCAAGGGGACCAGAGATAGAAGGCAGGGACAGCCAGCAGTGGGTCAAAATGGGCCATAGCACATACAGGTACACTCCACATGAGGGTGTGGGAGGCTTGCTTACTCCCCCCCCCCTTAAAATCATGGTGTCCTCAACAAGACACTGCCTGAAAGTCCATAATGTCAGACGTTCAACAAGTGTCAGTATAACACATCATACTTCAAATAACATTGCTGTCTATACAAACAGTTCCTAACTATTGATGTATTTCAAACAATACAGCATAACTTTACATTTTCTAACTAGACACCAGCATCCTCTCTATCAATTTGGCATCAGATGTAACCCATATAAACATATTAGCAGTACATTTGGCATCAGCTTTGACCCAGGTAGGCATATTGTCAGTACATTTACACACCCCCAATATGCAATTCAGTATGACAGTGGCCTACAATGGGCAAGGAATGAACAATGGGCACCATGTACTTATGTTCCACTTGGATAGGGATTTCAAATGAGGCACCAGAGATATCATAAGTTAATTTCATGTGTGTTTTACAGGCTCCACTGGACTTCCAAGGTACTACTGCTTCTTCCCTAGGAGAAAGGTGTACAATGCCTACTCCAGGCACTGTGTCCAGCTCAGGGGCCTGGTCTGGAATAACAGGTGTCCAATCTGTCTTTGTGGAAAAGTCCTCCACCAACGCTTCTACATCCATATCCACAAAAGATACTTCTTGATCTCCAGCTGGGGCTGCACTCAACGTCAATATTTCTGTATTAGGGTTTAAACAGTACAGAGAGTGTGCCTTTCTAAGACCTATTTGAGGCACGTCCATATGGGTCACTGTTTCTCTAGGTGCCTCATCAGGAGGTTGATACCTGTACATTTCCTCTTCTCCTCAATGTTTTCAGTCACTTGTGGGAGATGGTGGAACCGGGTTATTGTAAAGGGTGCTGTCAGGAGATGTCGGTGGCATCTTTTCATCG
This sequence comes from Neoceratodus forsteri, assembly GCA_016271365.2. Classification (NCBI taxonomy): domain Eukaryota; kingdom Metazoa; phylum Chordata; order Ceratodontiformes; family Ceratodontidae; genus Neoceratodus; species Neoceratodus forsteri. The sequence continues at coordinate 707,463,405 of CM028135.1, read as the reverse complement.
GCTGAGGATTTCCGGTTCTGGAAGGTCTTGTCCCAGGCTCTGTTACAGACTCTGGAATGGGCACGAGCTGACCAATAGGCAGAAGCTGGTTACGATGAACAGTTTTAATAATCCCCCAGCCATGTTCTTGATGAATGTGGTACACAGATAAATCAGTTTACTTTTCCAGAACAACTTAAGGTTCAGAAGATCAGCGGTCAGCTATCTTATGCTTTCCTCAGAGGTCAAGATTTCTTAGGACAACTCTATCTCTAACTTGTAAAACTTGGTGATGCACTCTTTGGTCACACCTAAGTTTATTGACAGAACTGACTTTACCAGCTACTTCTGCCATCAACTGATAGGCTTTTTTTAGTCACTTTTTGAGGTGTTTCACGTAATCAGGGTAGGATTCTTTGGAGGTTCTGTCAGCAAATACTCTGAAAGCTAGGTCAGTTGACAAGTGGGCTTCTTAGGCAAACATTAACAGGTACGGAGAAGTATCTGTAGCACTTTTTCTGGTACAATTGTAGGTGTGCACCAACCTGGGGATGTGCTGGATCCAATTTTGTTTTTGTTCAGGGTCTGGCATACCTAACATGTCTAACAAGGTGTGATTAAACCTTTCCGGTTGGGGGTTCCCTTGAAGATGGCACTGTGTGGTGCGTGACTGCTGAATGCCATGTGCAGCAAGAAGTTCTTTCATTAGGCAGCTCTGAAAATTATACCCTTGATCGGAGTGAATATGCTGGGATATACCATAATGAGTCACAGATTCCTCAGGTTTGTGATTCTTTGTTGGGTAGTCCTGTGCATACCTTGTACATTTGTCAGTGGTGACTAGAATGTGCTTATAACCTTTACTGTCTGGTTTCGGTGAGAGAAAATTCATACACACTAAGTCCATAGATCCACTGGTTTTAATGTTCACAAGTGGTTCTGATTTTTGGGGCAAACGTCTTTCTCTGGACACACCTGGCAAATTCTTGCAGTACTATTCCACATCGGACACTATTCAGGGACTCTAGAATTGGCTTTGTACAAGGTTCAGGGTACGCTCGAACCGGAGGTGCCCCATGTCATCTTGAAGTGCTCTAAGGACAACTTTGCTGTACTTCCACAGAAGTACCAACTGGTTACAAAGGACCATTGTTTTTGGGTCTTTGACAGTTCAGAATAGCAGTTCACCTTTCTAGGCCAACTTGCCCCACTCTTTCAACAAAATTGGAATATCAGGATGATCATTTTGGCACTTTATCTGGGCCTTCTCCTTTTTCTAAAGCTGAGATTACCACTCTCCTTCCAAAATCTTGCCACTGTGACCGTCTTTGTTCTCTCCACTTTGGCCGGGTCACATGACTTGTCCAAACCCTCTTAGTTGTAATTGGCTTCAGGTATAGGGCCATGGTGGGCTCCCATTGCATCACTTTCTCTGGTGTGACAAATAGGCATCTTACTATCTGTGTCCACATTCTTTGTACTTACAGCTTTCACAGTTGCAGAGGCCATTGGTTCCCCTATTGAGGATGAGGTCACAGAGACAGGGCATCAGCATCTGTATTGTTCAGGCCCTTTGCATACTCTAGGGTAAAGTCATTCGTGGAAAGGGCAGACAATCAACGGTGACCTGCAGCATCCAGCTTAGCAGTTGTGTTGACATAGGTAAAAGGATTTTTGTCAGTTCTTACTGTAAATTTGGCCACATACAGGTAGTCATGAAACTGATCTGTGATAGACCATTTTAAACCTAAAAACTTTAGCTTGTGCAATGGATAGTTCTTTTCACTTGGTGTCAGATTCCAGCTCATAAATGCAACTTAGCTCAGTCTTTCTGGGTACTCTTGATACAGTACTGCTCCCTGCCCAACCATGCTGGTGTCTGAGTGTAAAAAACAGTGTTTAGTGGGATCAGAAAATGCCGACAAAGGAGCTTCAATGAGTCTCTTAATTATGACTCTGAATGCATTTTTACAGTCTTGGTCCCATCAGTCTCCAAATGGTTTGCTAATCTTGCAGTAAATCTTTTGGGGCATCTTTTTCTCCTTCTGCTTCCTCTAGTTGGTAGGTGGGTACCCCTGCAGTAAATTCATAAGCAGTCAGACCAGCTTGGCAAAATACTTGACAAATCTCCGCTAATAAATGCAGAAACCAAAAAAGGATTTAACATTTTCTGATTATGGGGCATATGCCAGGTAGTAAGGGCCTTGACCTCTACAGGGTTGGTTCAGACTCCTGCTGAAACAATGTGCCCAACATATTTTACAGAGGGATGACAGAATTGACATCTGTCGATTGGCACTTTGAGTCCAAATTCTTCAAGTCTGTCCTGAACCTTCATCAGGCAGTCTTTGTTTTCCTCTAGGGTGCGTCCGAAAACAACCAGGTCATTCAAATAAGATCCAGTATGGAAAACCATTTACCACCCATGAGGTAGGCCAGAGCATCGTCCATACACAGTACAGTATACTGGTCTGTAATGGTGCATTTGTTTAAAGTCCAGTAGTGAATGCACAGACAGCTTTGTTCTTCTTGAGGGCTACCACAATGAGGGATGCATATGGGCTTCTGGATTTGGATATGATACCAGCAGATAGCAACTCTTGCAAATGTCTGTGAACATCTTTCACATCATCTGGGGCTAGTCTTCTGAAACTGTCTCAAAATGGTCTGTTTTCTATTAGTCTTATATGATGCTCTTCCTCTCAAGTGCACCACACATCAAGCTCACTGGTTGAAAAGACATTAGTCCTCTCAGCCAACTTCTGTCACAGTTGCCACTTATATGATTTAGGCACTGGTGAGTCTCTAAAATGGTGCAAGTTATTATCAAGCTTTTTACTGGTGGCTTGGTTCAGATCCACAAGTCGTACTGCCTCTACTCAGTAGACAAGTGCTGAGATACATCCTTTCCGAATAGTCACTTGTTTGTCAGTCTCATTCCTCAACAGGACATTAATCATTTGAACTCCAGTAGATGTACAGGGGCAGGCACCAACCCCTCCCTGTACTAGCAGGCTATTAGGTTGCTGTCCATTAGTAGGCATGTCCACAATGTAAGCAAGGCTTCTGATGGGTGACTCATATTACATCTGCCCCATCTCCTGGCATTCTGCACATGGAGGTAAAACCAAAGATCAGGTATCTCTTCTATGAATAACTTCTACTAGCTCTTCTTCAGTCTCTGTTTTCTCAGAAGTGGGCCTTTTTCTATAGACACTTTGGATCCAAGGGTGCATTTGTAGGCTGTGTTTGGACTGTGGGCCCTCCATCTCTCAGCGTAGCTGAACAAGTCATTGAAACATGTTGGTGTTGGTACCAGTCAATATGCTAGTGTCTCACATTTGATTCTGTTATTAGGGCACACAATATGGCAAGAGTTTCCACTGAGGCCTGGACCCTGGCAAAATCTCTTCTCAGCTTCAGGACACTGTGGATCTTGCACGATCAGGATGGCTTTACCCATCCATGTTTCAAAGTTATCTTCCTCGGGTGGCACTGGTTTTCTCTCAGAGAAGGGTTTTAGACTCTGGTAGGACCCTGTTCCTCTCCCCAGCACCTAAGCCGCAAACCAAGCTGGGGATTGATCAAACGGGGTGATACTGTTAGTTTTACAGAGTTCTTGCACTTTTTGGGTAGGTCTTCCCCTCTGACTTCAACCACGTTTAAAATTTTACTTTAAAGTCATCTGCATCTGCAGGACCCATAGGCATTTTCTTGCCACTGTTATGAGTCACTATGGTCCAAGGGGACTCATCCCCCCATGAAGAGAAAGAGGAAGGCAGCTTAGCAACATCAATTTCAGTATCAGTCTTGATCAAAGCACTCACACTTTTAGTATTATTATGGTTGTACCTTAGTTCGTTAGCCTTCAAATTGCCAAAACATTCCAATGCCAGCAGATCATCAGCAATTTTGGATCTTTCAAACCCTTTGGAAATCCTAGTCACTAAGAGGGCTTTTTCTTTTTTTACAGTCCAACTGCTCCACTCTGTACCAATCTTCTAAGTCTTGACGTGCCATTGTTCCTTTTTCAAATGCTCCGGGGTTATTTTGTGGGACAATCTTTATGCTTTTCAGGACTCAGTATTGGAACATACTAATGTGTGGTGTGGGAGGATCCCAGTGGTGCCACCACATTTAAGGGGGGTATCTCTGTTGTGCACACCCAGGGTCCCCTCACACACACCAGCCTACCTTGCAGTCAGCCTGGGTTATTTTGTGGTGCAGTACACAAGCAGAATATCAGGAGCAGGGTTTGGGGCCTCCACCTTGGGCAGGGGTATATAAAGACTACCTATTGTAGCCCTCAACTCCTCCCAGAAACAAATAACAGTTTCCCTCCCACACAAACAGCTAGATTTTCCCTACCCAGTATAACTACTACACATGAAGCAATAACCACAAATACCAACTGAAAGTAAACTAACCTCTGATTTATTACATGGGACGGGTGAAGGGGAAGTAAAAACATAAAACAACCAATTTTGTTTTCAACAATGGTCCCCACATAGTCACGTTTCCTCACCCTCAGGTGCAACCAGCTTTCCCCCATGAACATAAGAGCTGTTACTGTCCATTGCAGTGGGTACCTCACCAGGTTGCTGGTGTACAACTAGATGATATAAGATTGAAGACAATTTGGGGATACTGTGGGAGCAACAGTCTGTTGAACTTGTAGGGAGAAAGATTATTATTGCTTATATAGCTTATTGGGATTCTAGAGAGAAAGTTCATTACATAGATACATAGATACATAGACAGTGTTGGCAGATAAGGGCCTATGGCCCACCCAGTCTGCCCATTTGAGCTTGTAAGTTCAGTTTGTTTTCCTAGAAGTCTGTTTCCCCTTACCCCTGACCTCTAGAATTCCTTTATGACTATCCCATGCATTCTTAAATCCCGTGATTGTTTCATCCCCCACCACTTCCTCTGGCAGGGTGTTCCACTTGTCCACCACCCGTTCTGTGAAGAAATTCTTTCTCATGTTTCCTCTGAACGTCCTCCCTCCAACTTCATCCCATGCCCTCTAGTCCTGGAACATCTTTTTGCTTAAAATAGTGTTTTCCTGCACTCTGTTTCTCCTGTAAGATACTTGTATGTCTCTATCATATCCCTCTCTCCCCTCTCCTCCAGGGAGTACATGTTCAGTTCCTTCAACCTGTCTTCATAGGACTTGTGATGCAATCCATGCACCATCTTTGTTGCCCTCCTCTGAACCTTCTCTACCCTGTCTATGTCCTTACGTAGGTATGGTCTCAGAACTGTACACTGTACTCCAGGTGGGGCCTCACTAGTGTCTTGTATAGCGGAATTATGACCTCCTTTCCTGCTGGTGATGCCCTGCCTATACATCCCAGCATCCTATTTGCTTTACCTGATGCCTTGTCACACTGTTTCCCTACCTTGAGGTCATCAGAGATGACAACCCAAGATCCCTTTCCTGCTTGGTGCATGCTATATCCTCACCCCCAAACTGATATATTGTGCCAGGGTTTTTGTGCCTATGCATTATCTTGCACTTCTTTGCATTGAATTTCAACTGCCAAACCCTTGACCATTCTTCAAGTTTCTGCAGGTCCTTCTCATTCTGTCTACACCCTCTGGTGTGTCTACTCTGTTACAGAGCTTTGTGTCATCAGCGAACAGTGAAATTCTGCCTTCTAGATCCTGCGCAATGTCACTGATGAAGATGTTGAATAGGACCGGTCCCAGCACTGATCCCTGTGGTACCCCACTGGTCACTCTTCCCTCTGTGGAGTTACAGCCATTTACCACCACCCTCTGTGTCCTTGTACTTACTTGTATACATTATTAGGATTTCAGGCATGCAGCTTATTGCAATTAGTATTAGTATACCATTATTACTCTCCAATCTATTCTACCTCAGACACACCTATATTTCTTCTTCCAGTAAGCCCAATGGTGCTACTTCGCTAACCACACTCAACTACTGCACTTGATCCCAACTTGTGAGCTAGCTAGCTTGCACTTACCCCATCTTACTATATACCACAACCCAATACCTTAGCAGGATTTCCTCATTGTAACTGTAACTCTCGACTATTAGGGTACATATATTAATCCACACTCACCTATCCCTGTCAAACATATGCAGCTGTATTATCTAATTATATGTTTTCAAGGTATAAAGCATGACTTCCCCATGTAATTGCTACTATACTATAAGTAAGGGTAAATTGTCATCTACGACCACTATTTCTGTCAAATGTTTTCAACTGTATTGTAATTGTATGTATATATGTCAGGAATTGGGCTACCCTTATCCTCTTCCCTACTGTACCCCTTCCCCCAGGTTGCACCAGGAGATGAGCAGTTCTTGCTCAGTGTGCTTTTCCTGGTGAAACAATTTCAATAAATAAATAAATGAAATAAATTAATATTATCACACTGCAACTGTTATAATATGCAAATGGCTAAGAATTACTGAGTACAGTATAAGAAATATATAGGGCCAATGATTTATTGTAACAACTGCAAGCCTAGCTCTCTGGACTCTAGGTAGTCTTGCAGAGGCAGGACACACACAAACACACATGAAAATATACCAGACTTGCAAATGACAACTTTGCTGTTTACCACATTTCAGACTATTACTGTCTCTGAGAGAGGTGCACAGGGTTCTTTACTTAGATTTAGAAAATGGCAAGAATAAATTCTCACACCTGATTGGCTGAGACAGGCTCCAAGCTGGGCATTTATTTTTCAATAGATGCCCAGCTAAAAATAAGAGCCAGTCCAAGTGCCACTTCACAAGGTACCCTTATACCCTGCTGCCCAGCCCACTTTCTCATTGGCTGAAGACACCTGAAAGAATTTAAAATCCCTGCCATGTTTTTCTCTCGCTTAGCAAGAGACTACTGCCCCCCCATACACTATCCCTCAGTAGCAGGCTCCAGTAACTAGATAAAAAAAACAAAACAATAAAAGACATTCCGGTAACTTCATGGACAGAAGAGTGTAAACAGTTTTCTTGTAAAACAGTACCACTCTTTTGACCGCACTATCTTGATGGCAACTCACTAGAAAGACAACAAAGCCATCACTTGCATCAGCTTCATCCTTCACACGGCAAAGCAGGAAACCAGTCATTTAATAGTTTTTTATTTTAATGGGTTCACCACAATATATCCCAGGCACACTGCCTTAGGGGAAGCTGGTCCATTCCACTGGGGTGTCAAACACACAAGGCATACTGATGAGTCCTGGTAGGACGAAACACGTGTCTATGTATTCTGTTAGCACCCTTTTCAAACTGTGTGAGAGGCCTTTCGGCACCATGCAATTCTGCTTAAAGTTGGACCAGCATAACATTCTGTGGTGATTTGCATATGCAGCCCATGATGCTTTGCATTGTGGGGGCATGTGTGATTTTGTATTTTCTTGAAACTTGGCTTCCCAGCCAAATGCCCCTTGGGGTAACCCTTCACTCAGTGTTTATGCACAGAGGTTCTTTGTCTTTTAAATAGTTTTTTATTTTAGTGGGTTCACCACAACATATCCCAGGCACACTGCCTTAGGGGTAGCTGGTCCATTCCACTGGGGTGTCAAACAGATGAGGCATACTGATGAGTCCTGGTAGGACGTAAACACTCTGTCTATGTCTTCTGTTAGCACCTTTGCAACCGTGTGAGAGGCCTTTCGCACCACAATTTCTGCTCAAAGTTGGACCAGCATAACATTCTGTGGTGATTTGCATATGCAGCACATGATGCTTTGCATTGTTGGGGCATGTGTGATTTTGTATTTTCTTGAAACTTGGCTTCCCAGCTGCCCTTTAGGGTAACCCTTGCCTCAGTGTTTATGCACAGAGGTTCTTTGTCTTTAAATAGTTTTTATTTTAATGGGTTCACCACAATATATCCCAGGCACACTGCCTTAGGGTAGCTGGTCCATTCAGCTGGGGTGTCAAACAGACGAGGCATACTGATGAGTCCTGGTAGGATGAAACACGTGTCTATGTCTTCTGTTAGTACCCTTTGCAAACTGTGTGAGAGGCCTTTCGGCACCATGCAATTCTGCTCAAAGTTGGACCAGCATAACATTCTGTGGTGATTTGCATATGCAGCCCATGATGCTTTGCATTGTGGGGGCATGTGTGATTTTGTATTTTCTTGAAACTTGGCTTCTCAGCCAAATTCCCTTTGGGGTAACCCTTGCCTCAGTGTTTATGCACAGAGGTTCTTTGTATTTTAAACCATACTCTCTTCTTTCAATAAATAAGTAAATGTACCTCGCAAGTTTCCCTCACACCAAATACAGGTGAAAGCGCTGACTATAACAGACTATGATAGAGGGGAGAGAGCAAATGAAGCAGGAGTGCTCCTCTTATTGTACTAATATGGATCTCTCTCTCTCTCTCTCTCTCTCTCTCTCTCGTTTAATTTCTTCTATTCCTTTACTCGGAGCAGTGGCTGAAATATTAAAGAAGCTGCTCGGCTGCCGGTGTCCTGCTAGTTCAGTTCCAGATATCGGAATGGTTCAAAAAGACATAAGGGCATACGTGGCAATTATGCATGCTTGCGCATATGGCTCTTGCATTGAACAGGAACCAAACCCGCGTGGCTAGTAGTGTGAGTTTGGTACAGGCTGCCTTCGGGGGTGGACAAACATTTCTCCTGACTGATCTGCTGCTTGCAGGAGCAAGACTCCTGGATTGGAAAAATGACGTAAACTTTCAATAATGTTTTTAAAAAGAACTTTATTTTAGGCTGCTTGCTCCCGGTGTCTGTTCAGAAGGATTTCCTTGCACTGCTCCAAATTTTCACTGCTGCAAGTCCAAAGATTCATTGCAGTTTGGAGAGTAGCAAGCTATAAAACTGATGATTTTTTTATATAAAGAATATATTTAAAGGCTGCCATTTGCAGTACAACATGAATGGAAAGGGTTACTTACTATTGCCCAGCTGGGCTTGTCCTGGTTAATATACAGTTTTTTTTTTTCTTCAGTCTGCGAGTGGGTGCACTGGGGGGGTCAACTCCACCAGATGGGCTCTCTAGACAGGAGGGAGGAGCAACAGAACCTGGAACAGCCTATGCACTACTTTCTCAATAAAGTGTTTTGTAATACTTATAGACATTTTTTGACACTAAATTACTGTCTTATTTTATAACTTCCCAAATATATACTCAGATGGCCATTTTCTAAGCACAATAATACCCTCCAGGATGGGCATTATTGAGAAATTCCGGACCTTCCAGGGGCTATAAGGCCCTCTGCCTGCTGCGTTGGGCCTCATTACACCCCTGGGTGGTCCGGTATTTCCCAATAATGCCCACCCTGTCTGGTATTATTGCTTACACTGATGAGAGGGAAGGGCTGGACACCCACGGATGACATGTGAGACATGACATGGACAAGCAGCCTTGGGAATGTTGCTAAGACATTTGAGTTTCATACAGTAAGAGTCCTTGAATGTATCACGTAACTATACATGAGGTTGGGTATAATAATGGCTCCCAGAGAGCTAGGAACTAGAAATGGAGAATCCACCTGATAAAATACCTCCATTGTGCCTCATCTTCCAGAGAGGGTAATTCTTGGCCTGTTTTATCTTTTCTCTGTGTGCTAACTACTATGCAATGGCTGCATGAGCTATTGTACCATACTTTGTAATGGCAGTTGTTTGCAAACTGCAACATACTGGGATTTACTGTAATCATTTGTGTCCTGTGTAGTTATTTGTGATTAATGCACCACAGACACATCAAAAATCTTCCTTAAAAACTTGAATTAAAGAACTTGGAAAACAATTGTCCAACAGGATTTCACACAAAGTATCACCATAACACTTTCCAACTTGTGCCTCGGTTGTTCCTGCAGCTTTACAAAGTCCTGCCCAGGACTTCACCCCCTCTGAATCTTTAACTACTTGCCTAACTTACTACTACTTTTTTTAAAAACTACTCAGGCCGCTGCCTAAATGTACTCACAGTTTGATTACACTCTCGGGGGGGGAGGGCCTACGGAAGGATATAGCTTGGTGGTACCGCTTGGAAATCAGCAGACAGTCTCTCTCAGGGAACAACTGCAGGCTGGAGGTTCTAAATAGGTGCTGGATTATTCACCTATGATGGGCCTTTCATCATCTTCCCTCAAGGGTCTTCCATCATCTTCACTTCAAAGGCTTTTCATCGTCTTCACCTCAAAGGCCTTTCGTCAGTCCTGGGTACAGGGTAGGTTTACGATCACTCTGGACATTCAGCAAGACACAGATTCTATTGGAACTTAAAACACAGTTCACTGCCTTTTTCCATCTCAAAACAGCAAGAAGTGCCTTTATAGCTAGGTCACACAGTTCAAAAGTCCAGATAGCTTCACAGCTAGTTAACAGGTTTGGTAGCTTACAAGCATGAGAAGTATAAAACAGCAGTTCAGGTTAATCCCACCAGGAAAACAAACAGAGCAGTCCAATTTGAATTCTCTGCTGAGAAGCTGGGCTAGTGGGCAGTCTGCCTCATCCTTTTTCTGGGGCTTGGAAGACATAACTGAACACAGGCTAGCCTACTGGCTCATGCAGCCCTCCAACACAGTCTCCACCTCTCAAGTCTTTGTTAGAACTCTCCCAAACCTGAGGGCACAGTCCATTATATCGACTCCCCCTGCTCCCCACCTAATTGGACTGTAATTTCTCAAGCTATGGAGGGTGCCCTTTTTCCCCCTCCTAGAACCCTTAGTGGTCAGGAGAACTACTGGGTCTGCCATCTTTGTTTACATTATTTCTTCTCCCTTTGGCAGCCTCCCAAATTATTATATGCCCATTCAGGTGCAAAATCTTACTTGTCCTGGCCACGCTTGCCCTGATGGGGCCTGGGTAAACCACATTTTGCATGCAGGGAGCTCTGTTTGTCAGGGCTCCACAAAGAAATAGCACCCTTTCTGTGCCAATATGGTGCTGTGCATGTGCGCCTCACACATACTGTTCCTGGTCTCACTGCCCATGTGTGGAATGGGAAATCATCAAACATTGTACCTGGAGATGTTTAATAATTAAATCCCAGTTCTGCTGCCTTCCCTGGAGATAGGACATAATTTACGATACAGCCACTCAGCTATACAGTTTAAAGAAACCGCAGCTCCTTTAAGGCTGGCGGCTGCACATGCACTGCTGGTGCATGCCTCGCCATGTTTGTTAACCTCCTGGTTCAGCCTTAGCTACATATCAAACCAGGAGAATAATCTCTATGATGCCAGGAGGCACAGAAGTACCACTGGACCTTGGGCCCCCTTCCAACATGGGGCCAAGGAACAGAAGATTCAGCAGCAGCAACTGCGGGGGACACTAAGGAAGCCCTAGCCAGAATCCCACCAGGGTCTTCTTGAGAAAGCCCTCCAGTCCTGATCTACACTCCAGGTGACCAGAGGCTGAAGACAGGGACAGCCAGAAGTGGGGCAAAATAGGACTTAGCCCACACAGGTAAGCCCCACATGAGGGTGGGGGGCTTACAGTGATAATGAAAATAGGAAGGATAGGGAATAGGGATGATGACTGATGATGACACATCTTTATACTTCAGCAGGCACTAGTGTTGTCTACTGTTGCAGTATTACACACTCAGTAAATGAACAAATGCCAAAAGCATTCTGTATGGCTTGCTATCTCCTTCTTTGCTTTAACAAAAAAAATTGCTGAGTCAGGACAGGAGGCATATATTAATTCACTGATCTCTCTCTTGCTATATATTTTTTTTAATAAGCATATTTTATTGACATTTTAACAGATAAAGAAGAAAATTAACATTAACAAAGGGAAGAAAAAGCAAGCAAGACAAAATATTAACAAACAGACAAATGGGCAAAGCACAAGAAGTATAAACCTCACTCTAGCTATATTTCTCAATCTCTCTCCCTCTCTTTCTAGTTTCGTTCTTTTATAATCATTATTGTGGCCAAGTCTGTATTTTTTGTAGCCTGCTAGCAGGCATAGTCAGGCATTATTGTGCGTCTCTAATTTTTTTTTTTTTAGAAACGAAGCAGTCAGCAAAGCAGCACTGTTTTCTCCCTCTCTCTCTTACACTCAGTCTCTCTCTGCTTTTCCTTCTTCTTTCCTTGTCCAACTACTGTGAGACACTCTAGTGGTGTGAGACAGACTTGGCATGGTCCAGACTCGAACAGGGAGCTTGCTATTAAAAGATTTTATATTTATCCTTTTGTCTGCTCTATGTGACTGCAGGAAGTAAGCTGGGAGTTGTAGTCCTGGGATACATGCTAGGACTACAGTACTTCCTCTAGTCAGCGAAACGTGTTTAGCATTTAATTTTTTGTTAGACCACCAGCCTTGAGCACTTCTAGAGTGTTTATTAGTATTAGTAGGGCAGATATTTTGGGAAATGTTAAGCTTCTCAAAAGCTCTGGGGTGGTATCACAGAATGAGTTGGGTGTCATGTGACCCATCCCAACTTCCAGGTCTAGAGGCATAAGAGAAGCATTCTGTACAAGCAGAGCATGCGTGCATGTGATATACATGAAGACGTGTGCAAAGACATGCATAGTGCTTCTGCACATGTCTTGCATGTCTGGCACAGAAGGCAGGACAAGGCCAGACTTCTTGGCTGAGTAAATATTAGCACTTTTCCATCTTAAGTGTGTACTGTGGGTCCAAAACTTATAACTGAATGGAGTCAAACATAATAAAGCTTGCCTCTGAGGTTTGAGGGATAAAATGTTCTGAAGGTGGTATGTTTTCAACAATGCCTGGTACTACTAGCTTTGAATTGTACATGTGTAAGGGATGTACGGAGCTGAAAAAAGCAAAGGATATTATAGTGTTGAAAGATAAAGAGACTGATGTCCTTAAACTAAAATTGGATGACTTTAGAAATACTATCAATTGCTGCCAGGAGTACAGGCACAAAGAGGCAATGACCTGTGGGTGATGAAGAGGAGGAAAATCTGCTAGATTGGCCTATAGTCCCAGATAGGACAAGACAAAATAAGCTTAGACACAGGGCCCTCACTCCAATCCCTGACTGTCATAATCATTATTCTCCTCTAATAGGCCTCATGGATAGCATAGAGAATCAAACCGAGGAGCTAATGGAACTAGCTAGTTCTACTGACACCACGAACCCCCCAGATCATGTAACCAACTCTACCAATGTTCCCATATTGAACCAGGCCAGAACAATTAATGCTACCATGCCAGATACCTCAGCTTTTGATATTACCTTACAACAACAGAATGTCTCTCATTTAGAGCAACCCCAGACCCCTATAGCAGACTCTTCACTAATTGTTACTAATATGCAACAGAATATTTTATCATTAGAAGTAGCACAGACCACCACATCAGATCCCTCAGCTAGTGTGGCTACAATGTTACATCAGAACACACCACCTATAGTAGAACAGCAGCCCAAGCAGGTGATCATGTTAGGGGACTCAATGGTAAAATATACTGACAGATACTCAGCCAGGAGTAATAAACAAAATACAACAATCTGTACATACAGTGGAGCAAAAATCAAAGATATTACACAAATGTTACCCGCCATGCTGAACCATGTTCAAGCACCCCAAAAAGTATTTATTTATGCTGGAACTAATAACTTGGAGTTCTGCTCAGTGTCTGATACTACAGAAGAAACTAAGCAAATGTACGAAACTATTAGAAATGTCAATGCATCAGTCATTTTCTCAGAGATCCTACCCATACCCAGGGCAGGTATAGAGAGAGCCACCAGGATTAGGTATTACAACAACTGGTTGTGTAAATGGTGCTTACTTAACAATCTAAAATGCATCACAAGCTATAAGAAATTTATAGATCGTTCAGACTTATATAGCCACAATGGGCTACATTTGAACAAAAAAGGCACTAGGAAACTAGGGAATATGTTTTATGCTACAATCAATGGAACTACTTCAAAAAACTAAAAGCATTGGGGCACAGGGATATCCCAACAGATAATAAATCTATAGGGAATATACACAATAGAAAACACAAGAGGCCTAAGAACAGGATTACATTTCTCCTGACAAATGCCAGGAGTCTAAATGGTATTAAAAAAGCCGACCTGGAACACCTCATGATAGATTAAAATATTGATCTAGCAGCTATCACCAATACCTGGTAGTCGGAAAATGACATTACAAGCACTATAATTAAAGGCTATGACCTTTTTAGAAAAGGCAAACAAAGCAAAAAAGTGGGCAGCATAGCACTATTTGTGAAAGAGGGCATACATTGAGACCAACACACCCATTATACCTTAGCATCCCAAACATGTGACTGCCTATAGGTCAAACTCATTTTAGAAGTGAATAAAACACTCATGGTGAGTGTTATATATAGACCACCAGATACCGACAATGTTAATAATACACACCTAGTTAATACCATAGACAATATCATACCAAATAAGGACATTCTATTAATAGGCAATTTTAATGCCCCTGGCATTGACTGATCAACAGAATCAGCCTCAAAAGGCCAGGAAGAGATACTATTAAATATATGCCTACACAACAGGTTGTTCTAGATGGTTGATAAACCCACAAGGCACAATAATGTGTTTGATTTAGTTCTCACTAATACTGTAGACTGTGTATGGGATCTAGTTGTAAAAGAACCCTTAATTTTTAGTGATCATAGCACAATCCTCTTTAATCATAGCTCTAAACTGATAAAACCATAAGGGAAAACAGTATTCAAAAATTATAATAAAGCAGACACATAATAAATAATTGAAACTGGAAGAACCATAATGACACAACAGAGCATTTATGGCAAAAGATTAAAACTAAACTTTTAGAATTAGAAGAGGAATTCATACCAGATAAAATTATTTACAGCAAAAAGGTAAAAGTGCCAGTTTGGAACACTAACACAGTTAGGAAGCTATGAAAAGGGACAATCGTTAAAATAATAATCACAAATACAAACAGCAACTGAAAACAACTAAAAAACTCATTAGAAAAGAAAAGAGAAAAACTTGAGTTTAAATTTGTCCATTTGAAGGACAATGGAAAGACATTTTACACCCACATTAACAATTTATTAGTATATCGGATAACGCCTTTGAGCCAGGGCTTATTTACAAAGGTTTCTCATCAGGAAAACGACAAGTAATGACCAAAGAGAAACAGACTCGTCCAAAGTTCCAGACTTACTGTAGTGCATACAATCAGAAGCAGTCAAAGACATTGTCAGAAAATGCATGTACATATATCAACCAGCAGCACAATAACAGTAGGCATTGTACAACGTATGCCTAGAGAAGAAATGCTGTGGAGGTAAGTGCAGAGGTATAAGGGGATAGGAAGGAGAGAAGCAGGAAGGAGAAAGCAGCCCAAGGAGCATTGTCAAGGTGGGAGAAAAAGATAATAACGGAAGCAGTAGTTCAGGAGAGGAAAGGGGGAGGAGAGTAGGAGTAGGAGTAAAAGGAGGGAGGCAGGTAGAAGGGGGAGATGGGAGAGTGAGGGAGGCATGGGGGGGAGGAGAATACATGTAGGTGGATGAAGGAAGAAAGGGAGAGGGTAGGGTGGGAGTGGAAAGAGAGTGGAGAATGGAGTAAATTGAAGGGGATGGAGGTGCTGTGGAAGTAAGCTAGGGTGGGAGCAGTAGGATAAGAGGGGACAGAGTGTAGCTCTCAGGAGGAAGAAAGAATAGCAATAAGTGAAACTCCAAGTGAAGGAAGGAGTAGTACTAGGAGGGAGGGGTTGGGGGGCCTAAGAGTGTGGCGAGATAGGGCAAATTTGGAACTGGCTAGGAGAAGCAATCACAGGAGGCACTGGCTACAAGATGCTGGCAAAGGGAGTGCTTAAAAGCTCCTAATGAGACAATGTTGGAAATTTCTGACAGGAGGGAGTTGAACCAGTAAGAGGCTCTGACTATGTAGGAGCATTGACCTTGTGTGGTCCGGGACCGGGGAACAGTAAATGTTTGACACTCTGATCTTCTGGATAGGCAGGAGATACCATATGGGATCAGTAAGGACTGAACTCCAGAGGGCATGAGACCCATTGCCGTCCTGGGTTTGAATCCCACAGCTGCCGAGGTGCATACTCTGTGATCCTGAGCAAGACACTTAACTTCCTTGTGCTCCCTGGTCACATCTGGAAACAAGCTTCAGCTTAGTGTGCTACTACTGGTTGTGGTAGGGCGCAGGTTTATGTGGGCAGTTAGAGGAAAAATGTCTCACCAGTTCTTGCAATTTTCTTCAATTTTAATTGATTCTTCTTTCAAACATCACTCATATCAGGATAACATCAGAATGGCACAGTATTTTTCTCATTTTTCACTTCAGTTTCGATAGCAAACATTAGAGCATCTGGCATCATCTCATTCTTTATAAGTCTTTAGGTGAGACAATATAAAGGCATAAACCTCACACAGGATATTCTGACAGTTTTAAATCTTCCATTTGGAACATGAATCAAAACAGTTTTTCAAATAACTCCATAGAGCACTTTTCAGCAGCATCTAGAGCACACATCTAGGCTCACTACAACAGGATTTAAGTCTCCACCCATTTACACCTCTCTGACAAATCTCACCTCTAGCCATCTGTGCTGACAATCTCCCTACTGAGTCAAAGGTTCACCCTTTTATATCCAACTAGAGTCAGGTGACCTTCAAACTCCACCTTCACTTACAACTTTTAATTACTTTATCTTATACTCTAATCCTTTATTTTATTCCAACAAGCTTATGTATTTTAAACTCATTTAGTAACTTATTCCCTCACTCAGAGATAAGTTATTTCTGTTCCGAACATTTTAAACTCCTTTTTCCAAGACAAGAAAGCACCACCCCTTCCTAACAATACTTAAGAAGGGAACAAAAAAGGAAAACCCCCCAAGGGCCGGATAGGCAATGGCATCCCAGAACCTCAATCACCACATGCCCAACACTGGGCCTCTGTCTCTGCCCCTTGATCTCCCCACGGGTTTGAGTGGGGGGCCCACGGGGAGCACTAATGTCCTTGAGTGGGTAGTCGGTCACAGTGGGCTGTAGAAGCGGCAGGTGTGTGGATTGCCCAAGAGAGTTCCAGTTCTCGGGCAAGATAAACAAAGTCAAGAAAAAAAAAAGAGAGTGGAAGGGACTGAGTCAATTTGCAGCCAATGGTGACAAAGGGAAAGAAAGAGGGAGGGATTTAATTGTATTTAATAGCGGTTGGGCCAGGGTGTGTGGTTGGGATGAAAATCCCTGGCTTGTTTGCTGACTCGCGGCAGAAGACCTGCAGCAGCTTCAGTGGCCAAAGTTCAAACCATGGTGGTGGTTCAAATTAAATTCAGGTCTGGGGCCAGCACTCGAGGGCAGAGGGTTAGAATGGTCTGCGTGGAACACAGACCACAGCAGCTCACCTCTGGCGGTACAGTTTTCAAGGCTGGGTGGTCGGCTCAGGAGTGAGACCATGGGAGTGTGGTCTAGTGGAGACCCTGTCTGAATCAAGCTGAGGAGCCTGGGGATCCATCAATAGGACTGTGGGCCCAATTCAAGCTGGAGGCACAATACATACTAACCCAGAAGCAATGGCTAGTGCCTGTAATGATTATTTCTGCTCTGTATATAACAAGTCGATACCTCTGGTAAATAAATCTAACACAACAGAAATGTCAAACTATATGGTACATATTGTGACAAGGTTTGAAATAGCAGACAAATTGAGCAGGGTTGACACTTTCATATCGTTGGACCGGATAAACTACACCCCATATTACTGAAGGAAAGCATGGACTGTTTGGTTGATCCCCTTTATAGACTATTCAATATGTCACTGGCTATGGGAATGGTCCCTAGTGATTGGAGAAAGGCAGATGTAATTCCTATTTATAAAAAATGGGAAAAATTAGACATGGGGAACTACAGACCTACAAGTCTGACTTCAATACTGGGTAAAATCTTCGAGTCACTACTAAGGGACAAATTGGAGAAGGACTTAGCAAAATCATTAAAGATGAAGCACAACATGGCTTCAAGAAAAATCGTTCATGCTTAACAAATATGTTGATTTTCTATAACTGGGTAAGCGAACTGCTACGCAACAATAATTCAGTGGATATAATTTCCTTGGACTACCAAAAGGCATTTGATAAAGTGCCTCACTCCATACTCATTGAAAAAATGACAAAGTTCAGTATTAACACACAAATCATTACATGGGTCAACAATCGGCTACAAGACAGGACGCAAAGATCCATATTAGAGGACATGTATCAAATCAGGGTCTGGTGACCAGCGGTGTTCCACAAGGGTCAGTCTTGGGACCATTGTTATTTAATATATTCCTTTTAGATATGAATGACAGTCTCACAAACAAGTGCATAAACTTTGCTGATTCCAAAATATGTGCAGAAGTCAGAGATGATGAAAAATCTAATACCCTTCAACAAGACCTATTAAAATTTCAATGTTGAGCACACAACAATGGTGTGCAATTCAACATTACTAAGTGCATTGCACTTCATTTTGGTATGCACACTTAATACTAATCTAAAAACAACAACTGAGGAAAAGGATCTAGGCATTTTGATTTCTAATGACTTACAGTGTAAGTTGGAATGTTGTTCACCTTTCTTTTTTTATCCTCTGTAAAAGGTTGTTCTACCACGGTAAGAATGTTTTAGAATGCTGTTCAGCCCTTCTGTGGTAAAACAGCATTCTAAAACATGTGCAGGAGTGAGATATAGTTTAAAGTCTGAATAAACCACCACATGGTTGTCAAACAGTTAAATGAATCTGTCAGTAAAGATAGCCATGGCACTTTTTTCAAAACAGTTGTCAGAACGGTAGCAATTTATTCTTGAAAATGAAAATGAGCAAACGAATGAAAAAAACAGCAAATGTCATATGATTATTGAATTCATTCCTCTATGATAATGAAGGGCACAGACCCATTACAGAAATACTGCACAAGGAGTTGGACAAGTTAGTAGCTAAATTCATTTACAAAATACAAAAGATTGATGTCTCTGAATGTGAGCCTAGTAACCTACAAGGTTTCCTGGAGAATATTGATAGGCATCTAATCAAACATAACTATGGGCACTACATATTTCACGGCAACACAACTGAGTTTCAGGATACTCTAAAACATTAAAAGCCAAGCAAAAGTATCTGAAACATCAGGGTAAGGATAACAAATCTAACAAAGCTGAAGCCCTGACCGACAAGGATATAGACAGACTGTATTCAACTGGGACCATAGGTTTGCATAACCCTACCTCATTGTTAAATATGTTATTTTTCAATGTCAGTCTATATTTTGGCCTATGTACTAGTGAGCACTACTACCTTACATGGGGAGACCTAGAGCTATGCACAGATTCAGCAGGAGAGTGCCACATCCAGTACAATGAGCGCTAGAGCAAAACCTGGACTGGTGAAAACACCCATGACGTCCACCCCATTAAACCCTGAATGTATGAGAACACAATAAATTCAAATAGAGATCTGATTGCTGCTTATATAAAGTATGCTGCACAGAGGTCAGCTAAAATGCAAATCCCCGATGCCCCATTTATCTGGCTCCCAATATAAATTATGCGCCAGGTAAACAAGGATCTCTATGGTTCTGCAGTATGACTATTGGGCATAACAAGATATGCTCACTGATGAGAGAAATGAAGGTCGCTGCAGGTCTTCCTGAAGATAAAAAATAGGCACTTCACACATTGGTACTAAAACCCAATGTTCATACAAGCAGCAAGCACTAGTATGAATGTTCTACCTTATGAATAAGCCACCCTGGCGATGTGTGATGTTTTATGGATGGCACTGTTTGGTGTGGCACAAATGGCCATGTCTAAATATGGAGAACTTGACCTCTAGTGCATGTACTGCATATTGTGAAGTTTGGATGTTCGGTTCGTATGACTGGAAACTAAAAATTGTGAGTGTATTTCAAAAACAAAAGATAGCATGCTTAATTTAAATGGTTAAGCACTGAAACAAAATGCAACTGAGGCATGAGGTTATCAGTGAACATAATCCTGTTCTTCAGGTGTATCTATCATTTAAATTTGCATTCCTTTTTTGCTGTTTACTCCAAAGCAATTGCATTTCCCATCAGAATTAAAATTGAGTTGGAAAAAAATAACAAGTAAATGGGGCTCTTGAGATGTCCCTTAACTAAAAAAGAGCATCCCACTGTTAACAGCATCACACTGTAACTTTTTAATGTTCCAGAATCAGTCAGTTTTGCTTCTTGGTTCTCAGACTCAAAGAAATTATGAGGAGACACTCATGTTTATAGATACAGAAGTATAAATATACAGATACATAGACAATGATTGCAGAAAAAAGCCTGTCAATGCATCCAGTCTGCCCACCCCACCTAAATACTCTGTAAAGGCCCTAGTGGCCATCCCTCCCCTTTATTTCTGCCTCCACCCCCCCCCTTTTCTAACTAACTTCATATGTTTGTCCCATCCCTGCTTGAAGCTTTTCATTGATTTGGTGTGCACCACTTCCTCCAGCAGCTTGTTCTACTTTTTTTCACCGCTCATTCTTTTTTTTTTGCGATTTAACAAACTTTATTGAGTATTAGACTACAATACAGAAAAAACAAAATACATAAAAAAACACAAGAAATACGAAAAAGATGAATACAAAAACAAAATGGTGGGGGATTGTGTCCACATAAGAATAAAAATCTGTGGCATAACCTATGTAAACAGCCTAAACAAGGATACATAACATGATAAGCATCCACCCACCCACCCCTTTTCACTTACAAAAGACAAAATCCTCACCCCCACCTCCACCCTCCATCCCTGCAGGCATAAATCCTGTGATCATATCAGTTCATCTTGAAGTAGATGAGTCTACATACAGTGGAGAGCCAAGGTTAGGCCTGATAAACATGATCATTATTAAGGAAATCTAATCCTAGGGGAGAGAATTAATTTCCGAGAACCAGCACGCACCTCCCAGCAACACATTGCTCAAAGGGGTCCCATTAGGCCCCAAATTTAAACAAATTATGAATAGCGGCAGCAATCATTCTTTCTGCATTAAAGGCATTTAAAGCTTCCCGAGTCCATTCACTCAAAAAGAATGTCTTGTCATCTTTCCAATGTCTCATAATAAGTTTTGTAATGCTTGCTATTAAGGCCATGTAAGCATTCTCTTTATGAGCTCTAATCACAGAATAATTGCCCAGTATACAGATTTCCAGGTTAAAAAAAATGGGAATGCCCAAAAAGGGAAGAAAACTTTGTTCTAATAGATTGCCAAAATACAGAAGCTTGAGGGCACGCCCAGAGCATATGTAGCAAAGAGCCTTTTTCTTCTAAACATCTGTGACATAGTGGGTCTGATTTCTTGCCCATTTTAAATAGTCTGTTAGGTGTATAGTACAAAGTCTATCTTGTTTAACAAATTTATACATATTCCTCCAGATAGACTCCTATACTGCAGGTTCATCGGTCATCTCTAAATTTGTTGCCAATAGTAGGCAGTTGGAGCATACCTCTTCCAGGTCTGCTTGCCTGTTTCTTTATAAAGGAATGACATTGACCTATTCTGCACTGATAATTTAAAAAAATGTCAAACAACTGGCTAGCATCAGAATGCCAGGGTGGAGGACCCAAGAAAGATTGTAAGCAGTTTGATTTGGAGCGAAACGCAAAAAGCTATGTGCTGGAAGGTGAAAGGTATCTCTGAATTCTGAGAAAAAAATTATTTTATCCTGTGACACCAAGTCAAATATTGCATTTATACCCATATCCTTCCACATTGTTACCAAAATTGGCTTATCAATCAAGATATTCGGATTATTGTAAAACAGCTCTCCCAAATCTGTCTGTTGTCGAAGATGTACGAAGCGGCAAAGCTACGCATGTGCACATACAGACCAGACAATTGGAGATTCTTTTAATGGACCTGGTAATTTAGAAAAAGGGGTGTATAACAAAGATGGGAGACCAATATGATAAAGCTTAACCTTGTCAATTTCTATTTGCAACCAGCTGGGCACAGAAGACGGTTTATACCACTAAAAATACTTGGCACCATGTAAAGCTAAATAATACTGATATAAATGAGGAATTTGTAATCCCCCAAAGTCTTTAGGCCTACAAATTTATCCAAAGCCCGCCTTGGCAGCTTCCCCTACCACAAGAAATTAGACCAGATGGAATTAATTTTTCTGAACCAGTGCTGCTTGGTTGGGGGTATATTCAACACTGCTAAAGAGTATATCAATATAGGAAGAGCAACCATTTTCAATATATTATCCCTTCCCCAAACTGAAAGTGGCAAATGTTGCCACCTTAGTAAATCCAGTCCTAATTGTCTAATCACCGGGTCTAGTGTAAGATTAATCCCTAAATAGAGTAGTGAACGAGATTCCCATTGGAGCCCCAGGGATAAAATGTCTGACTGACCACAAGTAGAGGATATGGGAAAAACTATAGTTTTATGTAGATTTATTTTACACCCAGACAGGGAACCATTGTTCGAGATTATTTGGAGCATTGCTGGGAGAGAATTTTGCAAATGAGAAATATGTAGTAATATATCGTCAGCAAACATCGAGAGTTTGTACTCTGAGGACCTGATTGAAATACCTTGGACTCCAGTAGATGCAATCATTTTCCTAGATAAGGGTTCTATATATAAATTAAATAACATGGGAGACAGGGGACATCCCTGGCATGTACCTCCAGTTAATAAAAAAGAAGTTAAATGTTCTCCCATTGCACAAGATCCTTACTGATGGGCAGGAATATAGGATCCCTACCCATTCAGTAAATTTGGAGAGAATCCATATTTTAGAAGCAGGTCAAAAATAAAATGCCATGCCAATCTGTCAAGGCCTTCACATCTAGGGAGACAAACACCACATCCATGCCCACCTCCCCAGATGCAGAGGAGATGAAAAACCTTATGAAAATGATCAGTAGACTGACATCCAGCAATGAACCTCATCTGCTCCCAACCTATCAATTCCTCCCATAGTTTCTTAAGCCTAGAGGCTAGGATACTTGCCAGGGGTTTAATATCAATATTTAAGATTGAGATAGGTCTACAATTTTCAAGGGCAGTAAGGTGTTTCTTAGGTTTAGGTAACGCCACTATTCTGGCTTCCATCAGGGCTGTTTCCCTGATATTTTAAGTATATAAATAATTGAACACTACTTTAGGTATAGGTGCAATCTCTTTGATAAATGCTTTTTAGAAAAGGGAGGCATAGCCATCAGGCCCTGGCACTTTGTCAAGGGGAAGTGCCTTAATTGCTTCAACTATCTCTTCCTCTGAAATAGCACTTCTCAAAGTGTCCTGCTGGGCTTCCTCAAGTCTGGGTAATTCTATATCCTCAAAACAATTCATGAATTTCTCCCCATACTCTGAATCTACGTTGGGTGCCATATATAATGTTTGATAAAAATATTTTAAAGTGATCCACCATCCTCTTGGGGTCTGAAGTTAACTGAAGAGTATCAGGGTCCACTAAAGCTGATACCCAATGTGCTGCCTGTTTTTGTTTTAACTGCATCGCTAGCAGCTTCCCAGCCTTCCCCCCTGTCCTGTGTACATTAGCCTTTAAAGTGGCTTCTGAACGCGTCACCTTATCCAATAAATGAGCGGAGTATTTCACTTGTAGAGATGTTAATTTGGTCCATAACTCAGCATCAGTGGATTTAGAGATCTTAGTCTCCAGACTATGGATTTGGGACAACCACTCTTTGACATAACAATGCAATTTCTTCTTCCTGACCATGGCAAAGTGTATTATTCCCCTCTCCATAAAGCCTTAAATGAGCCCCAAACAGTATCTTTAACTTCAATGGAATGCATATTCTCTTCCAACAAATGAGTAATAAAATGTTGCATATGTTCTAAAATATACACATCAGCCAGTAATTTAATGATAAGGGACCAAGTGCCAGCTCCAGAGAGACGTTGAACTAGAGTTACATATAATTGTATAGGAGAATGGTCCGAGATAACCCTAGAATGTATCCTCAAATCCCCAACCCCCACTAATAGGGAATTACTAATAAGAAAAAAGTTGATACTGGAATAGACTCCATCGGGGAAGGGGAGACCTGAAAGCATATTCCTGGATCCTTGGCTTCAATAGCCTCCAGGGGTCCATGAAACCCACATCCCGCATGAATTCTCTTAATGCCCTCTGGGCTGGAGACAAACCAAGCTTCCTATAAAAGGACCTGTTTAGATTGTTCAAATATACCAGGTTCCAATCAACCCCCAGCATGAAAGGAACACTTTCAAAAGGTGCTGAAAGAGTAATTAAAGGTGGAAAAAAGGATGGCGCGTCCAAATGAGGTCCATATATGGAGCCTATCATCATTTCCACACTTGCTAATTTACCATATAAGATGATATATCTCCCATCTGGCTCATTCCACTCCTTAAGTAACTGAAGGGGTACTGTTTTATGGATTAAGATAGCTGCCCCTTTTTGTCTGGCACTAAGTCCCACCCCATGAACCTCTCCCACCCATAATTTACCCCAATTATTAAGTTCTATGAGGATATGAGTCTCCTGTAACATAACAATATGCGGGTGAAAATGATTTAGGGGCCTTAAAATGCAGTACTTTTTGTTGTTATCCCTTCCCCTTAATATTCCAAGATATCAGTTTCCAGTAAAGTATCTTGATGTGGGAAGAGAACTAGTCCTCTAACCTACTTCCTTATACATATGAGTCTGCATGCTGAAACCCTCCCCACCCACCCCCTGACAATACCCTCCATAGAATAATCCCCAGTAGCCTCCTCAATAACCCCAGAATAGGAAAGAAAAACTAATATAGACCCAGATTCTCCCCCCCAGGGCCTGAAGCCCCCTCCTGAATGTTAGGTCCATGATTGCAGGAGGTGTGCAGCCTCCATCTTACCCGCATAACCCTGCAAGCTACCTCCTCTCCCCTATAAAAGTCCCTCTTAACCATAGGCAAAATGAACCCATACTCATCCGCTAACCAAACAATAACCCATATGAAGAGACACTGAATGATGACCCCCCAAACAATCTATTAACCAGAATTACCATGGAATTATATTACAACTCTGTCATTCAATATAACAACATCCAGTCACATCCATTAACATTATTGATTCTTCGCTGACACTTTTGCTTATCAACATTAATGGTTCGGTCTCCTCAGACCCTGTCCTTATTGCCAACCACCTCAACAAATCTTTCACAGACCTTAGCCCGGTGCTCCCAGATAATTTCTTCGTTCCCCCTTCCTCCAGGTCTGTCCCTATTCTCCCATGCCCCTTGTTCTACCTGCACCGAGTCACTGCCCAGGAAGTCAGACCTTACCTACTCAAGGCCTTAAAGAATAACACAATTGGCAATGACTCCCTTGATCCCAGTCTTCTCTGTCAGATTCTGGATCTGGTTATCTCACCAATCACCAGCCTCTTTAACAAATCTCTCTGCCTAGGGCAATTCCCCTCTGCCTGGAAGATAGCTACTGTCACCCCAATACACAAGGGTGGTGTTAGGACCCTCCCTAGCAATTATTGACCTATCTCAATCCTCTCTCCTCTCTCTTAGGCCTTAGAAAAAATGGAGACCACCCAAATCTCTGAATACCTCGATAAATATAGCATCCTCTGCCCAGAACAACATGGTTTCAGAGCAGGCCACAGCACCAATACTGCCCTCCTGGAGTTCTCTAACTTTCTTCACACCTCACTGGACTCTGGCTCCCTAGCAGGTGCAATGTTCATTGACTTATCAAAAGCCTTTGATACTGTCTCCCACCCCCTTCTGCTAGCTACCCTTAGTCACTTAGGCTTTGCCACTGAGCCTGTTTCCTGGTGCTCCAGCTACTTGTCGGCCCTCTCACAACGTGTGAAAATCAATGGGAAACTTTCCAGCACCTGCCCTATCCGCTCCGGAGTCCCTCAGGGTTCCATTCTTGGGCCCTTGCTCTTTTCCCTTTTTCTCAACTCCCTGCCCAGTGTATGTACTGGTAAAATCCTTCTTTACGCAGATGATGCTGTACAGTTTGCCTCCGACCGTAATCCCATCTCACTTCAGGATTCTCTGCAGGAATCCTACAATGACGAGAAAGCCTGGTTTACTGAGCACAGACTCGTAATTAATCTAAAGAAAACCAAAACCATGCTCTTTGCCCAACCCCAAAATAAATCCAGTAACTATCCTCTCGCAGTCCACTCCACCTCTAAACTCCATATTGAGCTAGTTCACTCTTATAAATACCTAGGTATAACCTTTGACCCTGCCCTCTCTTTTCATGCCCACATCTCTGCCCTTGCCTCAGCCTCTAACACTCGGCTGGGTATCCTCTATCGTCATAAAAACTGCCTTCCCACAGATGCCCTCCGACTTGCAGTCACATCCTCTGTTCTATCTCTGGTAGACTATGGCCTACCTGTGTATGGTGCAGCAGACCAGACTGCCCTGCACAAGATCCGCCTCACCTTAAACAAGGCCTGCAGGCTTATAACTGGGGCTCCTAGTCTAACCCACACTTGCCTTCTTTATACCATGGCTAATCTACTCAACCCTAGATGTGCGCCTCAAATACCAAATCTGCCTCCTAACAAAAAAAATCACTCCTTGGGCTATCCCCAACGGGTCTGTCAACCACTATCCACCGAGAAAACCCTACAGTGCATACCCATATATCTCGCAAAACTGCACTGGTTATACCGAGGGCGAGAACCTCGCAAGATCAAAGGGCTTACCCCTATAGAGCCCTCTGTTGGTATAACACCCTTCCCGCCGGAATCACTGATGCCGCCTCGTTATCCTATTTTAAAACTAGCCTTAGAAATTACCTGCTCTCAACACGCGGCTGTACCTGCCTCTAAGCCTCTTCCTATCCTTCCAGACAAAGCTCTCTGAGCCGCTCTCTGACCTTCTGTCCAGCTCTACCTTTACTTGCTACTATCTTCCCCACACTCCTCTTCTGATGTCTTCCACCCAGCCTTACCTTCATCTGCCCACTGAATCAATCTTCATGTAACTACTGTACATTGTCTACTCTGTAAAGCGCACATGTAAGCCTGTTGTATACTGTGTTTGACATATGCCTTTATTTTTGGCTGATTCCTAAATGTACTCTGATTTTTTGTCTGCCTTGATGTTTGTTTCTTGCACTGTTTTGTCCTCACTGTGACGAGGTACCTTTGTAAATGAGCCTCTGGCTCAAAGGTTGTTAAACTGATGTTCTAATAAATAAATAAATAAAATAAATGATTGGCACAGGTATACCTTCCCAGCTAGGACTTAACTTATGGTTCAAAAGTAAAAATACAGATTTATTGAAAATATTGTGGAGGGAGCCCAAAAACATTTAGTGCATATAACCTTGCACTTTTGAAATAAGAAAATATAGAAATACATGTTTTCATAAGATCCAACAGCTAAGTTATATTATAAGAACTGAGTCAGAAGGCTGAACCTCTGGGTAAAGGAATACAAAAGTAAATCGAAGTTAGAGTATGCTGCTATTAACTCTATGCAAAAATAGAAAATGAATACTAGATAATATTTTTTTAATCATATAATATTTTATTCATTTTTTAGTTTTGTTGCCATACATCAATACAGCTATAAAACAGGTTACACAAGTTACAAACAACAATACACAGGTGTAAAACATAAAATAAGTAGAAAGTAGTGACATGTAACTATTAGTGTCAGGCTACCTTATATAGGAACTGAGCCATCATATTATTCCATCATTAATGTGGTACCATACAGCAGAAGTTATCATTCCTTTTAATGCTGCAGTCCCACATCCTAGGTTAAGCACAGCACAAAAGAGTGATATAGATGGTATATAAACCCTGTTGGGTTTAATACAAGACATTTACATAGCTGGCAAGACTGCTCTTAGATTCTAGTTCAACAGTTAAATGCATTACATCATGTATTCACTAGGTGAGCAACCTGTAGAAGAGACAGAGGAGACAGTAGTAGTAAGAGAGCTACAGCCAGATGAGGTAGGATGAGAACTCCTTCCCTGCGGGTCTTCTGTACAGTAGGGCATGAGGGGGAGGGGTCAGGATGTGGGAAGGTTACTTGGAGAAGGCAGGGGGACATTACAGATGTAGGAGTGAAGATAAGGGTCCCATTTCTTATGATCTTTCACCAGACTGCCCTTTCCAGAAGCCGTAATTCTTTCAAAAATGGCTAATCTAGCCATAGCCACTCACCAGGAGAGAAATAAGGGGGGAGATGTCTGCTGCCACTTCATGAGGATGGCTCTTTTAGCCTCCATTACTGCCGCCAGAGTTCAGGCTTTTGGTGGGGGGATAGAGGGTCTAGAGTCATGCTGTCCCCTAAGAGAAGTGTGTCTTGAGAGGAAAGAATCTTTTGACCCACAATTCAAGAGCAATCCTCCAATACTAAAGCCCAATACTTTTGGATGTTTGGGCAAGTCCATAGGATATGGAGAAGGTGGGCCGGGGAGGCCTGGCATCTCCAGCATCTGTCATGGGGAAGCACTTTAAGTTTGCACAGCTTGGCCGGTGTCCTGCACCATCACAGAATAATTTTCATCTGTATTAACTGGCTTTTGGCATCTATATATAGGATATGGGTGGCTTTAAGCCAGGATTCCCAAAGCTGCACAGGTAAATGGCGTTGAAGTTCTGCCTCCCTGGTCAGCCTGCAGCCATGAGTAGTATCTGGCTTAGAATCTCTTAACGTTTTGTAGATAAGCCCAACCAAACCTTGGCCTTTCTTGGGCTGATGAATGGAGGTAAGACAACTCCATGCAGAGTCCTCTGGGTATTTAACCAATAGGGGGTGTAAAGCACTTCTTAACTGTAGATATCTCCAGAAGTCATGGGCTTTTAAGTTAAAGTGCCTTTGTAACTGTTCATAGGTCATCAAGGTTTTGTTATCTGGGAGGAGCAGATCCCCTACAGTGTGAATTCCTTTATGGGCCCAGTGTTGCCAGAATATCGGCTTATGATTTATCAAAATGAGTCTGTTGTTCCAGAGGGGGCATATTTAATTGGGGGGGAGTATGACGATTGTGGGCCATTTGCAAGATGCATGGCCTGATGCCACGCTTTACATGTGCTCCACATGATTGGGGGTGAGTTGGTGGCTATATGCTTTCTATCAGTAAGCAAGGAGAATAGAGAGTCATCAGATATAAGGGCCTTTTCCAAATGGACCCATTGCAGAAGAAAGGGCAGGTTTGGGTTGAACCAAGCAGTAGCCTGAGCCATGCGAAAAGCCAGCTGGTATCCCAACCACCAGGGGAGCCCAAGACCTCCCTTGGACCAGTGGGGTCTCAATTTCATGCGTCCCCACTGAGCTGCTCTTCCTTACCATGGGAAAGAGGAGACCAGCTTATCCAGGGATATGAAGATCCTGTGTGAAAGGGGAATTGGAAGATTAAGCAGTAGGTAGGAAATTCTTGGGAGGATAAACATACGTACTGCTTCTGTTTTCCCTTTGAGAGATAGTTGATGCTTTTTGTACTGCTGAACTTCTGCAGTCAGAGCAGCCATCAGGGGAGAGAAATTGGCTTTTTCTAGATCATCCCAGGATAGGGGGATATAGATACCCAAATAGAGAAAGCCCTCCAGCTCCCAGGTAATATCTGTCCCATATAGACAAGTCCTGATGCATTTAGAGTTAAGTGGTATTAGGATAGTTTCTTTTGGGTAATCATGAGACCAGAGAGACTCACAAATTCCTCCAGAATTGGCAGGACAAGGGGGAGGGAAAGGCCAGGACTGGACAGTCTGAGAAGCATGTCATCTGCATATGCATTGACCAAAAAAGATGTACCATTGACTGGTATACCTGTGATGCCAGAGGTCTACAAAAACTTCCTGACCAGAGGGTCCAATTCAATAAAAAAGAGGAGAGGAGATAGGAGGAGGAGGCAACCCTGTCTGGTACTTCTTTGTAAGGGGATAGGGGAGGGGATATCTTCATTCATGACAATCCTAGCTAAGGGGTGGTGATACAGGGTGTGAACCCAGGAGTGGAGGTAGTCTCCAAAACCATAAGCTTGTAGGACGGTATGGAGATAGTTCCACGCGAGGGAGTCAAACACTTTTGAGAAGTCAATTGCTAGGGCGGGCATGGGGGTGGGAGATTGTAGTGCAAGCCATTTCAGATTGAGGACCAGGCATAGATTATCTGCACCTGATTTGCCCTTTGAGAAACCCGACTGGGCCGGGTGAATCAGATGCGAGAGAAACCTCATAAGCCTAGTGGCCAACACTTTAGCTAGAAGCTTTGTGTCCACAGAAAGCAGAGATGTGGGTCTGAAATTCACACAGTCAAGTACATTGGACGATTTCTTGGGAATGAGAGTAACCCATGCTTCTCGCGTGGTGGGTGGGAGTGTGGATATTCCATGAGCCTTTTCCAAGGCACTAAGTGGGGGGAGGGATAATGTCTTCCCCTAACAATTGGTAAAACTCAACCATCATCCCATCTAGGCCTGAGCCTTTACCCTTTCCCATCTGGGAAAGAGCAGTTTGGAGTTTGGTGGTTGTTATAGGGGTGTCCAGCTCGTTACATTCCTCTTGGGACAGTTTAGGCATAGATATCCCCTTGCCAAACTCCATCAGGTGCTGTGAGAGTTCTGAAATCAGGATCTTAGATTTAGTCTTATAAAGAGTTTGGTAAAAAGACCTCATAGTGTCATTTATTTCTTTTGGCATAGAGACTACCTTACCTGCCCCATTCCTAAGTGCCAGTCTCCTAGAGGAGGACTGTTTCTTACACAGTTGGCAGGCAAGCATTTTCCCTCCTTTCTCGCCACCTTCCCATGATTTATGTTTGGAGCGAAGAAGTTGCCACTGGGCTTTACTACTAAGTAAAGTATTTATCTGGTATTTCAAACCCGTGATCTGGGACAGCAAAGGGGATTTAAGAGGGTTAAGTGTTGAGAGTTTAAATTCTTTTTCTAACAGGGTCAGCTCGTTTTGCAATTTCCTGATTTGATTCCCTTTGGCTTTGTTTTTCGCTGCCGTGTAGGCAATGATCCTTTCTCAGATTACAGCCTTGAATGCCTCCCACAGAGTGACGGCAGACACCTCAGCCAGCTTGTTGAGGGAGAAATATCAGCGGGTTTCTGCTATAATATATGATTGGAACTCTTTGTCTTGCAGCTGCAGTGGGTTGCATCTCCACCTGGTAGAGGGGGCCCCTTGTCCTGGAGGGGAAAACAGTATTGACACTGGAGTGTGATCAGAAATTATAATGCTTCCAATGGTGGCTTCTGACACACCGGGAGAGGCTACGTAGTTAGCCAACCAAAAATCTATTCTGCTGTGGGTATGGTGCACTGCAGAATAAAACGTGTAGTCTCACCCCTTAGGGTGAGCTCGTCTCCAGGGATCATATAGATTCCATACTGAGATAAGTTCTCCCAAAGCAGCCACATCCTTAGGGTGGGACTGAGGTGTGGGAGTAGATTTATCAAGGAAGATATCGGTGACCAGATTATGATCTCCTCCTAGCAAAATTGGCATGTCAGAGTATCCACTCATGAGATCAGTGAGGGCTTGATTAATAGCTGGATAGATTCTCCCGAATCAGAATTATGGTTATATATATTAGCCAGCAACACCTGACCCCCCAGATATGCAAGTTAGACCACCATCCATCTTCCCTGTGAATCTGTACGTTTGTCCTCCATAGTTAGTGAGGATGCTTTTTGTATTAGGATTGCCACATCTCTAGATTTACTGGAGGCGCAGCTAGCAATGACTGCCCCACCCAGAGCTTTTTAAGCCATCCCACAGTTTTATTTAAGTGTGTCTCCTGCGATACGCAGAAACATAGAAACATAGACTTTGACAGCAGATAAGGACCGCTTGGCCCACCTAGTCTGCCCATTTCCCTACCTAGAGGATAAGCTACAGATCCTATTTAACCAACAGCCTATTTCTTCCTACACTCCACAAAAATTGCCTTATGTCTTTCCCATGCATTCTTGAATTCTCCCACAGTTTTAGACCCCACAACCACCTCAGGAAGGCTGTTCCATGCATCCACCACCCTCTCTGTGAAAAAATACTTCCTCACACTGCCCCTGAGCCATCCCCTCTATCTTCAAATTGTGTCCCCTTGTTCTTGCACATCTCTTTTTCTGAAAGATGCTACCCTCTTGGACTTTGTTGATTCCACTGAGGTACTTAAATGTTTCTATCATGTCTCCCCTCTCCCTCCTTTCCTCAAGGGTATACATATTAAGCTCCTTTAGTCTCTCCTCGTATGGCTTCTCTTGTAGACCCTGCACCTTTTTATTTGCCCTCCTCTGAACTGCTTCCATCCTGTCTATGTCCTTGCGGAGATGGGGTCTCCAGAACTGGACGCAGTACTCCAGATGGGGTCTCACCAACTGTCTGTACAGGGCAATGTCTGTGCCCATATAATTTAAAAATTGGAGCACTTTGGTGCATTTGGCAGGATGGTTAAGCCCTTTTACATTCCATGACATGCAGTTCCACCCACTAGAGACCGAGGGGTTGCTTGCCATTATATATCACTAAGGGAATAAGTCAAAGGAGGGGAGTACTCACCCAGAAAATACAGTAGTTTGTACCTTATAGAGAAGGAGATAGCCTCCAGGGGATATCCAGCAAGTAGTGTCATCAGCTCTAGTATAGAAATGAGAGAGGTAGCCAGAGAATAAGCCAGGAATAAAAGAATAACCATAACTGTCACCACGGTGAGAACACTTAAAACACCTGCAGTAAAAAGAAAACACAGAAAACAATTGGTACCTTGTGAAGAGCAAAGCGAAATACTGAACACTTCCTTTATCTATTATAGTATAACCAACTAGAGATAAATTCGTAACTTTACTGATGCTGATTTAAATGTACGCGAAGAATCCACCGATCCTTTGGTCACACTACGTCAGACACCAATAGATGGGGAGGGTCACAAAGTAACAATTGGTGACCTGTCCCAAACCTGGTCACCTGGAGTCCACAGTGAAACTGGGTCCATGAGGTCTAAGTATCCCTAGAGAATAGTAGGCCGGTAGGTATGGAAAGAGATCTGGCACAACTGGAAAGAAGACAAAAAAGGGGGGGGGCTGTACTCCGCCCATTAAGGTTTCGGAACAGAATGCCTGAGTATATTAAGGAGATTGTCCCATCAGTAGGCCTGCAATAGACCTGTGCTCCTATCTTGCACTTGGATCTGTAGGGAGCAGGGGGCCAACAAACTCTTCATATAGTGTTAGGAGGGGGAGGACTCCAATTACATATGAAGGTTGCATTTAACAAGGCATCTCGTCGGGAGGAAGGTAAGGAGGGTGGGGAGAGGGTATCCCTCCTTAAAGAATCCTGCATTGCCAAGAGGGTAGGGGGAAGGGGTGAGGACCATCCAGCCTCCACCGCTCAAGTGCTTTGTGGGGGGGGAGGGTTGCCAGAGTATGGGGTATAGGTATACAGGTGAGTAACCACCATCCCAGTCCGCCCACACCTGTTAAAACAGCATGATTGTATGACTGGAAAAAATTGAGCATTCTGATGAGGTTTATAAGACTTATGCTGCATCAAATAAGAGTTCTTCGCCAGGAGAGAGGAGTCCAGTTCTTCAACCATTTGTGCCAGAGGATTCGAGATCAGCCTCCTTCTTTTCTTCTGTTCTGCTTGCTCGAGGAGGGGCAGCCAAGGCCTCCTCAAATGTTTTAGTCTCTGGTTTCAGGAGGCCAACTGCCACGGCTTGCTCTTCCTCAGTGTCCTTCATCATTGTGGCCCAGTCTTTAGGCTCTATGTCATCCAGGGGGTCGTCTGGTCTAGATGTTGCCAGGTCAGGGTGCTCAGAATTGGCCGTGAAAAGTGTATCCACTCTTACAAGCTTAGTTGGAGGAGAAATTGCTGACTTTCCAGTACTAGGGCTGTTCGGACTTCTGGAGCGGTGCCGTTGGTGATTGGGAGTGAAGTGGTTCATCTGAGTTGAGGAATCCAGAGAAGTGGGGTCTGTATTGGCCTTATTGGTGGTGAGCATTTCTTGGGGAACAGTTCGCATCCCTGCCTGACCTGCTTGAGAATTGCTTTGTTTCAGGGATCTGGGGGAACGATCTCTCCACAGTACCATTACGGCAGTATTTATTACCCCCTTGCATCCTGTGTTCTTGCATTTCAGTTCCCTTGCCTTTTTTGTCCCCGGGAGCCCAGAGGCATCTGGGAGGTGTAGTCTTAGGAAGAAGGCCAGGCCAGTTATGGTGAATCCATATTTTGTCATCTCTAGGGCATTCGGCGAGGAAGGACTTCCCATCCTTAGAGATGTGCAGAGCTGTGAGTTTTTTAAAACGATGCTGAAATGCCTTTGGTTGTAGTAGTGCTTTCAGTGGCCTGAAAGGCCTTCTTCTGGCTGCTACCTCCTGAGAGAAGTTTCTGTAGATAGAAATGCTTGCTCCCCACCAGACAAGCTCTCCTTTTTCTCTAGCCACTCTCAAAATATTCTCTTTTATTGAGTACCTCAAGAAATAGGAAATGATAGTTCTGGGGACATTTGATCCATCAACTCAGCCACCCACTCTGTGGGCCCTTTCCACCCCTATTGAGTCCTTCCATCTCTCACCAAAAAGTTGTGGGAGCCATTTGTATAGAAAGCGTTCAATGTTAGGGCCTTCTGTTCTCTCAGGGACACCCAGGATCCTGATATTATTTTTTCGGCTCCTGTTCTTGTGGTCTTCAGCTCCGTACCACAACTGTGCAAGTCTGGCCTCATGATCTCTCAGGTGCTTCAGCACTGTAATATGTCACCACTCCAGCTCTTCAGTGCATTGCTCCAGCACATTTTTGTTTGTCTTCTAACCTTCTGACATTGGCCACATTACCTGCCAAAGAAGAGCCAATGTTATCGACCCTAACCAGAAGTACTTCTAGCATTTGGGTAATGTGGAAGAGAGCTCCTCCTAATTGGGTCTGATCCTGGGGGAATTGCAGTACTTGTGGCCCAGGTCCAGTCTGGTGGGTAGAAGAGGACTCCTGTGCACCCGCCATCACTGCTCTTTGGTGTACCAGGTACCTGCAGCTTTCTCTCATTTCAATCAGGATGTTCACAGCAAGCTGTAATCGCAACCCGCTATGAATCTGTCGGGTGCCAGTCATGCGGCGAGCGCACTACAGTTTAACCTTGGCCCCAGGATGATCGGCCTGCAGGTCCATTGCATCTTTACCCATCGGGAGCGGTAACCAGACAAATCTCTGATCCAGCGTGTGACTTGCAGCAAAAAAAAACATCAGGATATGGGCAGTACAGGCAGGGGAAAGGTTTCCAGTTGTTTTAACTCATATTCAACCCGGCATAGTTGCAGATTAAGTATGATAGGGTGCCAGGCTGGGACAGAGTGTAGGACTTAAGCAGCCATTCCTGTTGGGTCCAAGCCATGCCCCCCCTACTAGATTATATTCTAATAAAATAACCTCTCAGTGCTTCTTGATCACTCACCCGAAGGGTGGCTGAATTTTCAACTCTGTGAGAGGTCTGTTCAATTTAACCACAAGAAAAGAGAAACACTAAACAAAGCATTTGTATTTCTATATTACTAAGTTTCCATGAGAAAGGTCTTCTTCACCTCCACTAAAAGATCCACTCTGGAAGACTCACCAGGTGTGGTTAACTACAAACAAAAGTTACTCAAATTGGAGGTGATATATATTTAAAAGGGCAGCTCCAAAAAGAAGGTCAAGTCCAGTAACATTTTCAACAAAGATAATGCCCTACTTACAATGCCCATAAAACAGAAAAAAAGTAAGCCTTGGCAAATGCTCCAAAATAAATAAATGTCATCTTGAATAACCATACAATTAAAAATTAGGTCTTTCACTGCATCCAATCATCAGTGAAAAGCAAAACTGAATAGTCTAAAGCTTGTTCTGGTGCTGCAAGGCTGATTCAACCCTTTGGGTGTTCCCCCAAGAAATTAGAGAAAGAAATCCATAAACTTTAAATAATGTCCCTCAAAACAGAGAACTGTAAAGGTAAATATTTGTATAGACTGTTGTAATGCAGTTAGGTTGGAGAAACATAGTTATGAAGCTGAGACTCCGGGTAGTTAGAACAAAATTAAATCAAAACTAGCGGCTGCAACTAATAAAACCATGCTAATTTAGAAGTGATCTTTCAAGTTTTTTTTTTATCAGCTACTTGTTGGATAGCAGAACTCTCTACCCTTTGAAACTTTAGGTCTTCCTGTAAGCAAAAATACAAACAAAGCCTTTGCACTTTTGCAACCCGAAGTTTCCATAAAGGAGGGCTTTTCTATCCCCATCATCGGGACACAAAAGCCACAAGGTATTCAAACTGGAGGCAGTAGATGTCTAAACAATCAGCTCCAAATGATATTGAAAATCAATTAAACACATTAAAACAGATAAATCCTGTCTTGCAGTGTCCACTAAATATAAAACATGTATAATAACTAATCATCAATTTTTTCTATGGGCTGAACCAGTTATAATTTGCTGTTATAACCTGTGGGATTTAATGGTGAGCATGCACCCAGTCAATCAAAAACAGACGTTCTCTCATTGACTCTTCGCCTCATCCAGGGCGGGCTAATCGTGTTTCAAAACATGGCTGCTCTATATCCCGAGAAGCGAGGAGCTGCCAGACAGAGAGTCCAGTCGTTTTTACTTTATTTTATTTTAAACTACTTACAATTTAACAACAGAAAAAAATTATATCTGGTTGATCATGCTGTTCGGCAGCTGCTGTGGAAAATAACTGCCAGGGGAACGGCTCCAATGGACTGCGAGCTGCCAGACTGGGGTAAGCAGTGATCATGATCATGAAGCTCTTCTGAATGAAAGCCCAAAATAAATTTTAAAAAAGCAGCTGTACAAAAAAACTGAAGGAGAGGGGAAAAAAAAGATTTTTGCATGTGGAGAAAAAGAGAGAGGGGGAGTGTGTGTGTGTGTGTGCCTGCATCTGCGTGTCTGCAACAGTGAGATAGTAAAGCTGGAAAAAATTGCAGTCCAGCAATTATAACAAATAAAGGATGGAGAAGTGTGCTAAATTCAAAATGAATGTTTGCCCTCTGTGTGGGATGCTTTAATAAACCCCTCGGGCTTCGCCCTCAGAGTTTATGTAGCATCCCATACCTCAGGTAAACATTAATTTCTCATTAAGCACGCTTTCCCCATCCATTATTGTATATGTTTTACTACTTGCCCACACAAATGAATGCCCTCCTAAGTAACCATACAGTTTGTCCAAAAACAGGTAAACCAATTATACAGAGCTTTCACAGGTGTTATGGGTCCGATTTCGTCCACTAGTTTTATTATGATAAAAATTAAAGCAGGAAATCCATGGAATTCAAACTATATGTAACTAGTAAAAGTAACAAAACCTCCAGAGAGAGATACTGCTAAACTTCTCAGAAACCTTTAGTAAGCTAAACTGACATCAACATTTAATGGAAAATGAAGCTGTTTAATCAAAAGCTGTCCTTTCCATAATAGGACTCAAGGTGGAGCGCTCCAATCTGCATTACCGAAATGGTCTGGTAATATCTTCTGAAGTTCCAAGGCTGCTTGCTGAGCATTGTCAAAATGGTGAGTCCCTTTCAAGGTATGACCCAGCTCCAGGCAAGCTGGGTCTTGGGAAGAGCATTCTGTGTCAGATCCCTACCAACCAAAGTTTCGCATGAATGTTCTGGCACGCAGACCAATCCTCCCGTACCCGGTACATCAAATCCTGCACCACTCAAATTTTCTTGCCTGTCCATTCAAGGCGCTCAACCTTCCTTACAGCCTTTAAGATATGGTCCTAGTCCAAAAGCTCAAGACCTTGAATATAAGTGGTCTAGTTGGCTCCCCTATGACTGGTTTGGGCTGAGGCCGAATGGATCTACGTGCTCTTTCAGTGATAGAGTTGGATCCGTTCAGTGAAGGGCCAGCAAGTTTGTTACAGAGCTTCTGGATGAATTCTATAGGTGCAGGTCCCTCCTCACCTTCTGGCAACCCCAACAGAACCAAATTATTCCTTCGTGATCAGCTGTCTAGGTCCTCTACTTTTTCCTCGAGTTTTTTTCACTGATAGCTCTAATAGTACAATCTCTGACTCCATCTTGAATATACTGTCCTCGCTCTAATAGTACAGTCTCTGACTCCATCTTGAATATCCTGTCCTTGGTAGAAGACATCCTAGTCTCTGTATTTGAGACCGGTTGAGCCAATTCTTTAATGATGGGCTTCCAGTCTTTGAAATCAGCTATTAAAGAAAAGAGGGAATTTTTAATTGTCTGTAACTCATATACTTGCTCAGTCATAATAGTGGCTCCTGCAGCACGTGGCTGCATTAGGTGAGAATTACTACTGTATGGTGAGGCCTTTTAGCTCCCTGGGCTCAGGATCGGCATCTGATTCCTCCAGCTGAATAAGATTTTGTTCGGTAGGTTGCTCCATTTTGGGCTCCTCCATAGTATAAATGTATTAATACCAGCTCCAACTCTTATACAATGTGGATTGGAGGTCAAGAGGAGAAAATTAAAAAGTTTGAAGTACTGACAGAGCTCAGAAGTGTTGCTGCTCACTCTTCTCTTACCATCACGTGACTTCACCACTCATTCTTTGAAAAAGTGCTTACAGATGTTCTTTCTGAATTCCCCCCCTGTGAGTTTAAGTGAGTTCCCCCTCATCCCTGTAGTTGAACTCAAACAGAACAAGCATTTGTCTATGCCGTATGTTTGCTTGTTGGGATTGGCATTGATAGTGCAGGAGTTAGGGAGATGCATAATAGGAATGGGCAGTGAAGTATTGAAGTAAGGCCAACCCCCACTCCCACCCTGCAGACACTGACAGGTGTCACAGTGTGCTTTGAGGTCTTCGGCTCTTATGCTCACCCCATTCCATAAGGAAATAAGCTGAGATGGGTGCAGTTTAGGAGAATGGAGTGAACTTTAGGGCTGAAGACCCCAATGCATACCTTGATGTCTGTCACTGGCTGCAGGGTGGGGGTGAAATGACATGAGCACTATGGCCGATGACACCAGGTCACACCCCCTACGGCTGTCAGCCTATACAGGGTGGGTATTATGGTTGGCAATCCTAATGTTCTGGATGTTTGTTAGTATTTTGCTACAAATTTTCAACATGTGCTTTTTGAGTCTCCACTTCATGAACAGTGGCACTATCATTTCGTTACTCGATCCCGAAAGGTGATTTCGCACAGCGACTGTGCCATTTGGTGTCACAGGAGCAATAACACATTTTGGGAAGGATGTGAAAAATGACAGCTGTACTGTTCATGATGAGTTGTGAATGAATAGCGATGTTAAAAATCTGGAGTGAAAATATGAAAAATTGGTGACGTTATGAGCGTGTGTAGAAACTGCACAACACACACTCGTAATGCGATCATTTTTTGGAATGTTTTCACCAACTGTTCAACATGGCCTTTTTGGGACCTCCCCTCATGAACACTGGCACTGATATTTCATTAATCTGTCCCAAAAGTTGATTTTGCACATCGACCATGCCATTTTGCACCAAAGGTGCAGAAACACATTTAGTACAGGATGTGATAAGTGATAGCTGTACTCTTCATAAGGGTGTGTGGAAAAACGGCAATCTTGAAAATTTTGAGTGAAAATATAAAATATTGATGAAGTTAGGAGCGTGCGTAGAAACTGGGCAATGCACACTCATAATGCAGTTATTTTTTGGATTTTTTCACAAAATTTGTAACATGGGCTTTTTGGGACGCCACCTCATGAACAGTGGTACTGTCATTTTGTTAATCAGTCCCAAAAGGTGATTCCATGCAGTGACCGTGAAATCACCTTTCAGGACTGAGAAACTAAATGACAGTGTCAGTGTTCACTAGGTGGAGTCCCAAGAACCCCATCTTGAAAATGTGGGACCAAAACTCAAAAAATTGGCTGCGATATCAATCTAAGTTGAAACCCTCCATTGACTGCCATTGTAGAGCTCACTGTGATTTCTTCAGTTCCCGATTCTGCTTTGAAGAGTACAGACGTGTTCCTGGTCCACCAAATATCACTGTTCCCAAGCTTCATAAGTAAGTATGGGGTGAGGGGAGTGAGGGGAGGAGGGTTCACAGAGGGAGGGTCCGGAGGGGGTGGCGGGAACGATGAGGGACCATTTTCTTTTTTTTCAGGTTAAAAAAAAAAGACCTTGGGAGACGGTTTTCTTTTTCACAAATGCAATATTATTAAAACAGATTTCAGCATACTGGAATGGGCTACCAGTGTGCCAGAGTAGTGGAGGGAAGGGATCAATGTTGACCCAGGGATTGGGCACCCTGAGGTCGGCTGAGAAAATAGGGGTGTGGAGGGTGTCTGGCGCATCCGACACTGGGAGTGGGCATTCTGGTGTCGGAAACATGAAGAAGTATTTTGGCACTCTGGGGTGGGCTCCCAGAGTGCCACATTAATGGGAAGAGAGGGATACATGCCAACATGGGGATTGGGCACCCCAATATCAACTTTCTGGAGAGTGTGTGGGTGGGGGCAGCAGGAGCCACTGATGTGGTAAGGCACACCGTGGCTCATTTATTTATTTATTTATTTAACTGTTCCACCAGGAAAGGCAAACTGAACAAACTGGGGACAGGCACCTACAAGAATCAAACTCTGCCCCTTTGCGCATTACTGTGCACTGTAATGCACATGGTCAGATTCTTGTTGACTGGATGTCTGTGTTCCTGGTTTGGAGGGAAGGGGGAGCTGCCATTGGAGTGACAAAACTGTCCTTGATTACAGTGGCAGATTTCTTTCAAGTGCGTCTCTCACTCTGAGTCTGCCATCATCAGCAGCTTCCTGGTTGATTGGTGGCTGAGAGATGTGCCCATTAGAGCATCCGCTGGATTGGCCACAACACTGACACACCTCTGCAATGCTGTACTATCTCAATATGTTTCTTGTGTGCTGTTTGCATAAGCAAACATAAAATTCCTTGGCGTCAACCCTTGATCTCAAAGAGAAAAATTTCTTGGTGTCCACCCTATTTGTTCTGTGCAGGTGCTTGTATGTCTCAATCATGTCACC
This sequence comes from Neoceratodus forsteri, assembly GCA_016271365.2. Lineage (NCBI taxonomy): Eukaryota > Metazoa > Chordata > Ceratodontiformes > Ceratodontidae > Neoceratodus > Neoceratodus forsteri. The sequence continues at coordinate 707,422,487 of CM028135.1, read as the reverse complement.
CCTTTCCCTCCTTTTCTCAAGGATGTACAGTACTAGTTCAAGTCCTGCAGCCTTTTCTCATATGTTTTGCCCCCTAATCCATGGACCATCTTGGTTACCCTGCACTGTGCTGCTTCCACATTGTCACAGTCTCTTCTGAGGTGTGGACTCCAGTACCTTGAGCAGTATTCCAGGTGTGGTCCCACCAGTGACCTGTACAATGGGAGGATCACCTCCAGACTTCTACTGCTTATCCCCATCCATATGCAACCCAGCATCCTGTTTGCCTTGTCCACAACTCTATTACAATGTGCTGTTATTTTAGGTTCTTCGATATCATGACCTTTTTCTCTGTGGTGCTTTCTAGCACCACTCCCACATTTTATATTGCACTCTTGGGTTGCTCTTCCCAGTGTGCATCACTTTAGATTTTTTTGTGTTGATGCTCAGTTGCCAGATCTTTGATCAGCTCTCCAGCCTAACCAGATCCTCCTTAAGTTCCCTTGATCTTTGACCAGCTCTCCAGTCTGACCAGATCCTCCCTTTCCCTTTCCCTTGGAGGCTGTATAGCGTAGTGGTTTAAGGCTCTGCGCTGCAAACCTGGAGACCTGGGTTTGAATCCCACAGCTTCCATTTGCATACTGTGTGACCCTGAGCAAGTCACTTAACTTCCTTGTGCTCCCAGATCACACCTGGAAACACGCTTCAGCTTAGTGTGCCTTTCCTGGTTAAACAATTTCCCCTTTCCCTCCCTAAGTTACCTTATCCCTTCCTCCATGTACACCCTTGTGCAGATCTTTGTGTCATATGCAAAGAGGCAGATCTTGCCCTTGATACCTTCCACCAACAACTCTTGCGGTATTTCACTTGTTTCTTCACTTACCTTTGAAAACTCATCATTAACTACTCCCCCCTTGCTTCTTCCCCTCAGTTCTATACACTAGTTTCCAATTTTTCCCCAACCCTAATTACCTACTTATCTTCTTAACAAGCCTCCTGCGGAGGTCTGAGTCAAAGGCTTTGTTGAAATCCAAGTATGCCACATCTACTGCCTGTCCCCCCTCTGCTGCACTGGTCACCCAGTCAAAGAAGTTGACCAGATTTGTCTAGCAAGATTGGCCCCTCATGAACCAATATAGACTGAGGTCATGCATTCAATTTCCCTTCACAAAGTCCACCAGCAACTCCCTTAGTAAAGACTCCACACTTTTGCCCACTAGAGACATAGAGCTGATTGGTTTATAGTTCCCTGGCTCGTCCTTCTTTCTCCTGTTGTATAGAGGGACCACATCTGCAGTCATCCATTCTCTAGAGACCACCCTTGTGACCAGCAACAGCTGAATATATCTACAGTTGACCCTACTATCACTTCTGTTACCTCCTTCTGCTTCCTCAGCTGCAAGCCATCAGGCTCCATAAATTTATTTACTTTTAATCCTGTGAGCTTTTCAAACACTATTTTCTCTGTTATTTTGATTGCCTCTTGAGCCTTTGGTCTCCTCCCTTCCCTCTTAACCCCACATTCTGGAAGTGGCCCATCCTTCTCCCTAGTAAAGTTGGAACAAAAATATTTGTTCAGTATTTCTTCTTTCCCTTTGACCCCTTCCTCCCATCCTTCCTCACTCTTCAGTACCTCAGTACCTCCTTTGGCCATACACATCTCCCAGATGTACCTGAAGAATGCCTTTTCCCTTTGTTTTAGTTCCATTGCCAAGCAGAGTTCTGTCTTCACCTTGGTATCCCTTACCTTTCTGCTTGCTACCTTTGTTGCCTCCAAGTACTGCTTCCAATCCACATACCATTGGCTTTCCTCATACTTTCAGAATGCACTCCTTTTGTCTCTTACCACCATATTTACTTCAGCCATGAACCCCATTGGATCCCTTATCCATTTCCCTTTGATACCTTCGCAGCTGAGCTTTCTGCCTCTTCTGTCAGCTTTTTTTTAATTCTTCAGATTTTTCTTCTACCCCTCCACCTGCTGTATAATCCTTTAGCCTGATTTTAAAATGATTGGGACTGGTACAAGGGGCTTGCATCAAGGAGACATGGTGCAAAGGGGTTCTTATGCTGCCCCTTGCGACAGTCCTGATTTTAGAAGACATCCTGTGCCACTGGGGGGACCACCTGCACCAACCAGGTTTGCACAGTCCATGTGATGTCTGCACTGGTGTGCCATAGTGGAAGGGAACTTGCATTGGGGCAGAGCTGCAATATCCCTGAAAGTGGAATTTTGCAAGCCCCCCCCCAACGTGCATGGACCCTGCAATTAGACCAGAGTGGAGCTGTTCTAAAATGCCATGCACCACTCCTAGAGCTATCGCTGGGAGTGGGGGGTGATCCTGTGCCCCCCTCAGTGGAAGGAGCCCTCATAGCCCCTGACATCTGCCAGACCACCACTGGAGCAGCTGGTGATCCATGGCAGGTATGAGCCCATGACTCCTCCCCCCCATGGTGGTGCTGGTGTGTCTTCACCTTCACCCACAGACCTGCATTGCAAGTGGCAAACAAGCACTTGCCTCATCATGGGCTATCATTTGCCTCACTGGGGGCTGTTACCACCTTCCCCCCATCCCAACCCCTGTCACACCCCCTTCCCCATGAGCCAGGACTTGCCCAGAATGAACTGGCCAGCATGTCACATCCCTGACCACTGCTGCCACTCATGTGTTGTTTATTTAGTGCAGCTGTCAGCTTGTGACAAATCCAGGGACTTTGGTGCTAGAATCCCACTTTTTGGAAAATCAGGTGCAGGGTCCCTGGTGCACCCTAGTTTGCCACAGCCAGTGGTTCACTGCACCATGCACCAATCAAATGGCACCTTTTGGAAATTGAGTCCCTTCTTTTTTTCCCCCAACAATTCTCTCATCTTGGCGAAATCTGCTTTTTTTTTAAAACTCTGATACCTTTACTGTGTTTTTCCTGTTGGTGGTCCCTATCTATACCTCCAGCACCACTGTTCGGTGGTCATTGGAGCCAAGTGTTTCCAGGACTACTACATTTTGGATCCTCTCACTGCTGCTGAGCACCTGATCAAACAGAGCCTCTTCCCTTGTTGTACCTTGGACTAGCTAAACTAGTAACACCTAGTGGTATGCATCCACTAAGCACTGATTCCTAGTACTTGCTGCAGTTGGCATATTAAAGTTCCCTTCTACCACCACCTCCCTTAAATTGGCCACCATCATTCGTATCTCTCACAGTTCCTTGTCTGCCTCCTGATCCTGACCCAGTGGTCTGTAGACCACACCAGTCTTAATTTGTTTTTCCATTTCTTATTTCTGCTAACTCCCACAGGGTTTCTAGTTTATCTGACTCCCCTTGGCTGTCTATTTCAGTTGCCTCTATTCCCTCTTTTACATAGTGCTACTCCCCCTCCACTGCTCTTTGCTTTGTCCTTCCTAAACAGTGAGTACCCTGCTATTCTCGTGCCCCTTTCATGTTTTGAGGTTGCCAACTTCTCTGTGACAGCCACCAGGTCAATGCTGCTTCCATGACCTAAAGTTATAGCATTTTGTTGCCAAGAGTCCTTGCACTGGTTCACAATATTCTCCAACATTTGTCCCAGCCCCATCTCTTTCCCTTTACCCTGGGTATGTTCAGTTCTGCTGTATTTGCCAATGGAGAGGCTGGCAAGTCCACTCTTGTTTGCGACTTATTGTGTGTACCTTGCCACTCTGACTCCCACCTCACTAGTTTGGACTAGCTGTTTTCTGTGCCCACCTTTCTCTTAGTTCCCTGCTGCCCTCCTCCTTGGGATGCAATCCATCCTTTTTGAACAACCTCCAATCCCACCAGATCAGATCCCAGTCCCTGAGGAAACAAAATACTTCCTCTCATTATCAACCCTTAAACCATACACTGAATTGGAACACATTCAGTGGTTCCCTCTGATTTAGGCATGGTAATGGTAGCACCTTGGAAAAGGTTACCACCTCTGCTTCATTCTTTGAAACCTTCCTCTGAGCATATGAGTCTGATTTCACCTAGTCTATGTTCTGCCTGCTCAAATCTTTCATGCCCACATGCACTATTAGACCTGGCCTTCCCTCCCCCTCTCATAAGTTCCTCACCCTAGCTGTAAGTCCATCTCCTGCCACACCAAGGAGTTAGCGACCACCTTTTTACAAACAGGTATTAGATCCAGATCCTTTTGTGTGCCCTTTTCAATTGAATCTTCCACTGCATGTACCTTTCTAGAACCCCTTTTGTCACTTTGCCCACACCTGCATGCTTTTCAGCACTGTTGTTCTGTTAGGCATGCAGGTTCCCTCTTCCCTTTTTGGTTGAGACATGGGTACCTCTTTTGCAATATGGTGAGCCCATTCCTGATGCACAGCCCCTGTTCCTCAGGCTTGAACTTCCCTCCCCCTTCTTCCCTTACTCCCCCCACTACTGTCCAGTCTCCTTCTCTGGCCTGTGTTAGCCTAGGGGATGGCTGTGGTAGAATTGCCCTATGGGATCCAGTGGCTACAGCTGTCAAGCAGCAATTGCAGCCCTTGCAGCTTCCAGATCAGCTCTCATGGTCGGAACCCCTACAGATGAGACAGTCAACAGTAAACAATTGGGATTAGCCAAAGAGACAGCTCTTGTAGGGGGTGTACACATATCTTATTTTTAATATTCAACCCAAATATTCTATTGGGGGGTCTCAAATATTCAGTATTCGTTATCTGTATTTGGGCATGGGGTGTGAAAAAAAAACATTACCCCTCCCCAGGTGCTTAGGGCTAACCACCTAGCCACCCTCCCTCTGATTCCCAGCTTTACCTACTCACCTCTACCTTCACCTGTGTCCCATTGATAAGAATAAATTGATGGTCACATCTGCCAGCTTCTGGCACTATGCCAGAAGCTGCCACCATTTCATTTGCAAGGAGAACCCCCTCCTTAGCCCAACTAACCACATTTTTTACTTCAATATTTCTTCCGGGGGGGGGCTAGAGTATCCAGCTAGTCTCAGTCCTCATCCCCTACTGATACACACCCCAGCAGCAGCCCAGTCTACACTCATACCACTTAGCCTTTAACAATAAGTGTAAGCAGACTCTGATGATCATTAGGAAGGAGGTGGAGTCATTGCATCAGTAGTGATGCTAGGCAACCTAGTTGGTCATGCTGCCTAACATTAGTACTAATGCTACTGCCCAGCTTCCTTCCTTCTGATAGTCCAATCCCACATGCACTTATTCTTAGAGGCTGAGTGGTATGAGTGTGAGGCTAGCTGGGGTACACTAGCTCCCAAAACAGATCAGAAATGTCTTGCACCTGAATATGGAAAAGGGCTGTTTGACTAGTGCAGTCTTCATGGACCTGACCAAGGTATTCCATCTGGTGGACCATGCCCTTCTGGGGGCCAAGCTGAGCCTCACAGGAGTTGGAGAATCAACAATTAAATGGTTTAGCAACTGCCTGAAAGACTGTAAACAGTATGTGAGGCTTGATGGTACTTTGTTTACAGATACCTTAGACAGAAAGAGAGGTTCGCTTTATCGGTTAAAAAATGTGTTTTCTTCTGAAACAAAAACTGCAATTTCTAGAAATTGTTTACTTCCTATGTTGGAATATGGTGGTGTTATTTGGGGTTAGCCACGGCTGGCGTCATAAATAACAGTCCCTTTACAATATGATATGCCATTTTGCCACAAATATCCCACACAGTGAACGTCTTTGTAAACTGTATGAAAAAGCAAAATGGTTGCCTTTACTACAGCAAGATTATTACAATTCATTTATAAAAATATTAGGTTAGGAGACAGAAATCCTTTGGCAGATCTGTTAATGAAGAACGACTCAAACCGAGGTCTCAGATCAACTGACCAGTTATTGCTGATAATCCAATTATGTAAAACAATAATGGGATAAAAACCTTTTTTTTTTACTGTGCCATTAAAAATGGAATGAGTTTCCAAAACAGATTTGATTAGCACCATCTGTACAATTTTTTAGAAATAAGTTGCTAAGCCATTTGTCATTTATGTCTGTATGTATAGGTAACTGTTACTGACTGTTGTTTATGTATTTTTCATTTTACTGCATGCTTTTTGTAAGTGATTTGTAACATTATACTGCATGTAACAGATAATTAGTTGTAATTAAAACACATGGGTCATGTCTGTAAACAGACCTTTTGGTCTAGTGTAGTCACCTGGTAAACAAATAAAATTTAAATGAACTGAAATCACTATCAGGCACAAGGGGGTGGGGGTGGGCACAGAAACCTAATACAAAGGTAATTAATAGAAACATAGGGGGATGATTCTCAAAAAGTAGGCACAAGCCACGCCAAAGGCAGCTTGCACTGATTGCCAGCACACCAGGGACCCTGCGCCAAATTCTCTACCTGGTAGGGTCCCAGCATCAAAGTCCTGTGGCTTGCAGAAAATATGGCCCTGCAACAAACCGAGGGCACATTAGGAAGAATTGCCACAAGCCGTGTGTGAGCTGTGTGGCAATAGCACCATGGACAGGTGCCTTATCACCACCCCCAGCCCCAATCCCCAATCACCATGTAAACATCAAACACTATCTCTGGTAGTCTAGGACACCCCTTCCAAGCCCCAATCCCCAATCACTATGTAAAACACAATCACTATCAATGGTAGTCTAGGGCACCCCTTCAAGCCCCAACCCCTGATCACCATGTAAACATCCATCAGTATCCCTGGTAGTCCAGCGGTCCCCCCAGTCCTGATCCCCAAACCCCAAGAAAATATGAAAAACATTCCCTGGTAGTCTAGAAGTCCCACCACCCCCACCCCAGTTGACAATGCCTCCACCCTCTCCCCCCCCCATGCCTGAGCTGGTGACCAGCACAGCCCTCTACACACATCCAGAGTTAGACGCCGACTAAGCTATCAATGAGCACATATTTACACGCTCATTGATAGCTCAGTTGGCGGCCAGCCGGTGGAGGTGTGCAGAGGGCTATGCTGGTTGCTGACTTGGGGGTGGGGAGTGGGGGAGGCCACTAAACTACTATAGAATGTTTTCTTATATTTTTCTTGGGGATCAGTGCTGGGGAGACTGCTAGACTACCAGAGATACTGATTGATGTTTACATGGTGATAGGGGCTTGGGGCTTGGGGGGGTCCTAGACTACCATGGAGGGTGATTGCTGTTTACATGGTGGTCAGGGATCGGAGCTTGGGGGGTGCCCTAGACTAACAGGGTGGCATGTGCTATGGGGGATCGGGACCCTGGCAGCACATTGGCACAACCCTCAGAGGACAACTAAGTACACTTAGATCAGCCCCTGGCTGGTCTAAGGTACTTAGACAGTTGTCCTCTGAGGGAGGCTTCAGAGTACTGATATAGGGGAGGTGGCAGCTTGCATCTGCTGCAAGTCCTCTAACACCATACTGCAGCCCATTTTATGGTGCAAGGCTGACGCAAGTCCCCTTTGCCACAAGCAGCCTGCGTTTGCCACAGGCTGCTTTTGAGAATAACCCAGATGCATTTTTTAGTGCAAGGTGCCACTAGTGTCATTTATGTTTGATGCAGGCACCTTGCATCATTCTAAGTGCTTTGAGAATCAGGCCCATAGAATTTGTTGGCAGAAAAGGACCACTTGGCCGACCCAGTCTGACAAGATGGTCCCTGCTTAATCTGTCTCTGCAGACCCTAACAGGTCTTCAGTGACCCTCCCTCCTCTGTACCTATTTCCCCTATGTCTATTCCATGCATGCTTGAAACCCCCTACTATTTTGGCCTCCACAACTTCCTCTAGCAGTCTGGTACAACTATCTGCCACTCCTTCAGTGACATAGTATTTCCTAGTTCCTAACATCCCTATTAACCCCCCCATCTTCATTGTATGCCCTCTGGTCCTGGTGCTCTTTTTTATTTTTAAAAGACTCCACTCTTGCACCCTGTTCACCTCTGTGAGGTACTAAATTGTAGGTCTCTAGCATGTTCCCTCTCAATCTCCTTTCTTCCAGGGTGTACATGTTAAGATCCCTCAAATCACTCCTCACAGGGCTTTTGATGCAATCTCTGCACCATTTTTGTTACTCTCCTTTGGACTGATTCTACCTTGTCTATGCCCTTTCTGAGGTACAGCTTCCAGAACTGGACACAATACTCCAGATGGGGCATCACAAGCGAGAAATACAGTGGTAACACCACCTCTCTCCTCCTGCTGGAGATACCTCTCTCTATGCAGCCCAGCATCCCACTGGCCCTATACCACTGCTTTGTCATACAGTTCTGCCCCTTTGAGATCAGCAGATATGATACCCCAAGATCCTGTTCCTGATTAGAAAATGTCAGTACCCCTCCATCCTTTATTAGAAGTAGAAGGGGTCTAATTTAGGGTTAAAAAAAGAAAGAAAAGAAAGAAAGTTTGTGTGTGTTCTGTGCTGGGAAGGGTACTGTATCAACTTACTTTGCTAAACCAGTAGGAGGATTGGGGGTGTGGCTTAGACACTATAAAAGCAGGTGACTCAAATTACAACTTCCTGTTGCTAGCCTTGCTTGTAGAGCAGAAAGCAGCTAACTAAAGGAAGCTACTTTTTCTTATTAATTTAACACTTATATCTCAGCAGGAGTCAGTGTCTGCTGAGATTAAGCAGACAGATACTTTATTAGAAGTAGAAGGGGTCTCTTTTAGGGTTTAAAAAAGAAAGAAAAGAAAAAAAGTCAGTGTGTATTCTGTGCTGGAAAGGATACTGTATCAAGTTACTTTGCTAAACCAGTAGGAGGAGAGAGCTTAATTGGGGGTGTGACTTAGACACTATAAAAGCAGGTGACTCAAATTACAGCTTCCTGTTGATAGCCTTTTTTCTTACTAATTGCCCTCCATCCCACCCACCTAACCCAGTTCTACTTTTATAGCAACTGGATTTGACTGTCAACAGGAATTTCCTGTTTGGCAGTAAGAAGGGAAGGATCATAGAGAAACATTGGTTTTGTCAACCCTAAAGGAAAATAGTAGCTCACTCCAATCCCAGCTGGTGGTGATCTGACACTGAGCAAGGAAGAAGGAGGCTACTGAAGAATATAGGAAGTTGCTGTCCCAGAACAGAAAGGGTGAGAGTTGTAAGAAGAGGAGAGAGTAAGCATATAGAGAAACAGGAGAGGGGACACAAAATAAGACATGATAGGAGTGGTGCAGTGCAATGGCTGTGGGGCAGCAGTGTTCCGGGAGACATTCTGGAGGCTGCGATGCTGCCTTATTTGCAGGCACCTCTCTGGTCGGAGGGAGGGAGGAGGTTGCCCGTCTCCAGGCTGACTGGGCTAGGATTTGTGAAACCTCCTCCCCCACCCAGGAACCACCAGGGCCAATGCCACTACCTCAGAGGTTGCCAAGAAAGAGGAGAGGCTGGACCAGGATGGGCTCAGGGAGGGAAAGGGTGGTGGAACAGAGCTGTATCCCTCCAGCTGTACCTCTCCACAATTCATTCACTCTTCTGGTGGATAGTGGTTCCTCTATGGAGGCAGCTGCAATGGAGACTAAGGAAGATGCTGGGAACCTTCACAAAGGAGACCCACAGAAGGGTGGCATGGGACCCCACAGGGGAAGGAAACAACTCCTGGTGGGGGACTCAATCATTGGGGGGTTGAAATGGGGGAGGGAAGGGAGAGGAGGCAGGTGCAGCCTGGCGCCACGGCTTGGAGGACAGGAAGTGAATCCTCAGGATCGTGGGAGCAGTTGATCGAGGGAGGGAGCTGGATATCATTGTCCACCTAGGGACAAATGACCTGGCTAGGAATGGGATCAGAGCAGTGCAAGAGGAGTTTGTAGGGTTGGGGAGGGGCCTTAGACAAGTAGCGCATACAGTAACCTTCTCGGAAGTGCTGCCTGTCTATGACAAGGGTGATGCTAGGGTACTCCTCACCAGGGAATTCAATAAATGGTTGAAAAACTGGTGTGAAGCACAGGGTTTTGGCTTCATTGGGGACTGGGGAGCCACCTGGAGGGATGCAGACCTACACTGGTGCAATAGTCTGCATCTGTCAGGGGGAACCAGGATCCTAGGTGAAGGTTGTCTTCATTGGCAAGCATTTAAAATAATAACGACCAGAAAAGGAGAGGAACCCAGCCTCCCCACACAAAACATGGTATTAGTGACGCAAACACCAAGGTAGAGAAGTCATTAGGGAGAAAGGCAGAGGTAAATGTAAAAAAAGGCAAAAACAGTAAGGACAGGAATGGGACTAAAAGGGGTAAGGCCATCAAAAAGTGGAGGGCGATGAGTACCAATGCCCGTAGTCTGTGTAACAAGTTCCCTGAACTAGTGGCCTTGAAGAAGAGGGTTGCCTGGATATTGTGGCAGTCACAAAAACATAGTACACAGATAACCATGACTGGGATGTCAACATACCAGGCTACACAATCTACAGGAGGGACAGGGAGTGTAAAAGAGGAGGAGGAGGAGGAGGAGGAGTAGCTGTCTATGCAAAGGAAGGGATCAAAGCAACAGAACTAAAGAGTAAACAGGGAGCAGATGAGGCACTCTGGGTCACCCTGGAGACAGGAAATGGCACCACAATCCACATGGTGGTTGCATATAGCCCCCATCTCAGGGGGAGGGAATGGAGAAGGAAATGATAGAAGGCTACCTTAGAATGGCAGAGAAAGGGGAGATACTGTTGATGGGGGACCTGAATATGCCAGATGTTAACTGGAGCACCTTTGCTGCAGGCACATCCAAGAGCATGGTCATTCTTGATGCCCTACAGGGGGCCTGCCTCAGACAGCTAGTATTGGAACTCACTCAGGAGGAAGCAATCTTAGACCTGGTACTCTCAAATGGGGATGGAGAAAGAATCTCAGATTTAGAAGTGAGTAGCCATCTGGGAACAAGTGACCACCAAACAGTGTGGTTCATGATAAACACAGCCATACAATCAAGCCATACAAAGCAAGAGTATTGGACTTTAGGAGAGCTGACTTTTGGAAAATGAGAGAGTGCCTCAGAAAAGCACTAGCAAACAGGCAAGAAAGAGGGGTGGAGGAATAATGGGGAGTAATCAAAGCAGCCATCATAGAGGCAACAAGCCTTTGTGTGAAGCAAATCAACAAAACACAACAAAGGAAAAAAACGCTATGGTTCTCCAAAGAGGTGGCAGGGAAGGTTAAGGAGAAAAAGACAGCATTCAGGAAATATAAGGAAACACAGAAGGAGGAGGACAGAGAACTTTATCAGTTAAAGCAGAAAGAGGCTGGGAAGGCAGTCAGAATAGCAAAGGCCCAAACCGAGGAAAGGACAGCCAACTTTGTTAAGAAGGGGGATAAGACCTTTTATAGGTACATTAGGGAGTGCAGAAAGACCAAAGGAGGGATACTGAGGCTTAATAAAGGGGAGGAAATGTGAGTAGAGGGTGACAGTGAAAAAGCAGGGATACTGAACGAATATTTCTGCTCAGTATTCAAAAAGGAAGAGGAGGGGGAAGTACCTAAACCAAACAAGAGAAACACTCTAAAGACGGGAGTTGATACCAGTCCATTTACAGAAGAAAGGGTTCTGAAAGAACTAATAAAATTGAAGGTGGAAAAAGCAATGGGGCCTGATGGGATTCACCCAAGAATTCTAAAGGAACTAAGGGTAGAACTAGTGACACCGCTGACTACTCTCTTTAACAAATCATGGGAGGATGGGGTGGTACCTGAAAACTGAAGGAGGTCGGATGTGATTCCTCTTCACAAAAGTGGGAGCAGGACAGAGGCAGGAAACTACAGACCAGTTAGTTTGACTTCAATGGTAGAGAGAATGATGGAATCACTTCTGAAGGAAAGAATTGTTGAGTACCTAGAGGCCAGTGGGGCACAGGACCCAAGGCAGCATGGATTCACAATGGGAAGGTCATGTCAGACGAATCTAATAGATTTCTTTGACTGGGTGACCAAAGTAGTAGACCAGGGAGGGGCTGTGGACATGGCCTACCTAGATTTTAGCAAGGCATTTGATACAGTCCAGCCATCCTTGGAGCAGGTCCCAAGGTGGTAGCCTGGATAAAAAATTGGCTAGACAACAGGACACAAAGGGTAGTAGTAAATGGAGTCCACAGTGAAGAACAGAGGATTACTAGCGGGGTACTGCAGGGTTCGGTACTAGGACCGGTCCTTTTTAATGTCTTTATAAGTGACATTGTAGAGGAACTGGAAGGAAAAGTATGTCTCTTTGCAGACAACACAAGGATCGGCAACAGGGCTGATACACAAGATGGAGTGGAAAGGATGAGAAGGGACTTGGCAAGGTTGGAGGAATGGTCAGATGTTTGGCAGCTCAGATTCAATGCAAAGAAATGCAAGGTAATTCACCTGGGAAACAAAAACCCAGGGGAAGAGTGCACAATGAGGGGTGAGATACTGAACAGTAAAAATGGAAAAGGACCTAGGGGTTATTATACCAGATGACCTAAAGGTGGGCAAGCAATGTAAGAAGGCAGTAAGGAAGGTTGGGGGGATACTGGGATGCATAGGGTGAGGCATCAATAGTAGAAAGCAGGAAGTTGTTATCCCTTTTCACAGACAGTTGGTGAGACCCCATCTGGAGTACTGTGTGCAATTCTGGAGACCCCATCTCCGCAAAGACATAGACAGAGTGGAGGCTGTCCAGAGGAGGACAACCAAAATGGTGCTGGGTCTGCACCAGAAGACATACAAAGAAAGACTAAAGGAGCTTAATATGTATACCCTTGAGGAAAGAAGGGAGAGAGGGACATGATAAAAACTTTCAAGTACCTCAAGGGAATCAACAAAGTCCAAGAGGGTCATATCTTTCAGAAAAAGAGATGTGCAAGAAGGTTGTGAATGCATGGAACAGCCTCCCTGAGGAGGTCGTGGAGTCAAGAACAGTGGGGGAATTCAAGAATGCATGGGACAGACATAAGGCAGTCCTAGTGGGGGGTAGGAGGAAGTAAGCTGTTGGTTAACTAGGATCTGTAGCTCATCTGTTAGGTAGGAAAATGGGCAGACTTGGTGGGCCAAGCGGTCCTTATCTGCCATCACATTCTATGTTTCTGTTTCTATCCTATGGGCAGCTCCTGGGTTCCTATGCCCTAGGGGTATGATGTTGCACTTTTTGGATTTGAACCCTGACTGCCATACTCTTGGCCACTCTTTGAGTTTCTCAAGGTCCCTATGCATTCTTTCCACCCCATTCTGAGTGTCCAACCTATTACAGATTTTGGTATCATCTGCAAAAAGGCATGCTTTCCCTTCCAGCTCTTCTGTAATGATACTTAAACATTGAAGAGGACCGGTCCCAGTACTGAGCCTTGTGGAACACCATTGGTCACTCTCCCCTCATTAGAGTGAGTGCCATCAACCACCACCCTCTGTTGCTATCCACTAACCAGTCCGTTACCCAGTTTACCACTTTGGAACCCACCTCAAAGCTGCTCAATTTCTTTATCAGTCTGCTGTGTGGCAGTGTCAAAGGCCTTGCAAAAGTCCAGATAGGCCATGTCAACTATTCTCCCCTGATCTATTCCCCTTGTCATCCAGTTGAAGAAGTCAATAATATTCATCTGGCATGACCTCCTTCCTGTGAACCCTTGCTGCCTTTGGTCTTGTAGCCCACTGGATTCAAGATACTCTCCCAATCTTTCTGTTAGCAGGGTTTCCATTAATTTCCCCAATACTGGTGTGAGACTGACCAGACTATAGTTGCTAGCCTCTTCTTTGCTGCTGCTCTTATGGAGCAGGATTGTGTCTGCTTTCCTTTAGTCCTCTGGAACCACACCTTTTTCCAGTGAACTGTTTTGTCTTTTTTTCTTCCACTCTCCTGATGGCCCCCTTCTGCCCATCCCTGTTCCCAGCCCTATCACCTGGCATCCCCAAGACTTTCATGGGTCCCTTCTTGTTCCCCCAGAGCTTCCCCCCTCTGCTGGGGCAAAGGAGGCCCCCCTTACCTTCTCTCATGGACTGGATCCAGTTAGGGAGGGATCATGCATGAGTAGCCAGGTGCAGGGCCTGCAAACAATGTGAGCTTGATGCTGCCATGAGTAGTATGTTTTCCCTGTTCCCAAGCCCCTGGCATGTCAGTGTCAAGGGCACACCAAGCACATCTCCACGTGAGCATGTGGTGTCTTCCTTCCCACTAGCCACTCTAACTGTATTGTCACCTGTGGTCACCCAGGTAGCAGTAGAGCAGTGGAGCTGGCTGTCCTCCCTTCCCAGAGAAGGAAAGTGTCAATTGGGACGTTCACTCCATTCTCCTGTGGGCCAATCCCTGCAGCCCAGGTTTCTTCCCATGGCATCGTTGAAGTATGGCACTAAGTGCTTCAGCCCTCTGCGCCACCATGCCAGCTGCCAGTGAGCTGTTGAATATGGCCATCAGTTGGGCAGCTAGCATCTCTCCAAGTTCCTCTAGTAAGTACCTTTGGGTGAATCCCATCTGGTCCCATAACCTTGTCTACTTTCAGAGCTGAAAATCCTTTCTGGACTCTTTCCTCTGAAAATGAACTTGTGTCCGCCTCCTCCCCTTTGTTTCTGCTGCTCCCTGGTGGTACATTCCCCCTCCTTCCCTCCACTGTGAAGACTGATCATACATACCTGTTCAGGATGTCCGCATTTTCTTGCTCCTTTTCTGTGCAGTCTCCCCTGCTGCTGCCTTCCTTATCTTAACTATCTGCCCCTCCACTTTCCTCTTCTTGCTTATGCTCCCCTTTAGTTACCACCTTTGCTATCCTTTTCTCTGTCTATGCCTTTGCTCCCCTCACTGCCTTTCTTGCTTTCCTCTGTTTTGCTTGGTATACCTCCCTGTCTTCCTACCTCTGTGTAGCGGGGTTGGGATAACAAGATAACAAACTCGGGCAGATCCACAGATTTTGTGCATAAAAAGCACCAACAAGGCACTTATTTTTATTTTCTGAGGTAAAATTATCTTTCACTGAAATAATAAAAATTGGATGAGTTCATTCACAAAATAAACAAACAAAATAAACTCAGAAAAGGGCCAATGCTCTGCCTCGCAATGGCACCAGACTATCTCTGAGCCTGCTTCACACAATTGTGTGCGCGCCAGAGGCCCTTCACCTCTCGCAGTCAGTTCCAACTGACTCCCACTTGCTTATCCGACTCCAGGCCTCTAGTGGCAGGCTTTTATATTTTCTAGGTGAGATCACCTGACTAGACCCTTAGCTAACATACAGAAAAAAAAAAACGATCTGGGTTAGTCTACAATCACTGTGTAACCCACCATACATTTTTACAAAGCATTTTCCTTGATTTGGCAGGAACATCACTTCTATAAAGTTTAACACAGGGCTACGATAGCCCAAAATATGCTTAATTGCATAGCAACCATTTTAGAACCCTCCTTAGTTACCTTGAGTGGCAGGGGGTGAGGTATGAAGGGGGGACAGCAGAGGGTGCTGCTCCCCTAGAGAAAACATCTAATTTCATTATTGGAGTCCAGCTAAGCCAGTAGGCCTTTTTATGTTTGCTTACACGCATGTGCAAGAAACATAGTGCCATCATCCGAGTTTTTGGAGGTGTGGCACCCATCTTCCAAATCGGTCAGTGTGTTTGCAGGCATGACCGCAGTTCTCCAATGAATGCTGCAGCTTCTATGACAGCAGTTGAAAATGCAGCGCCATACAGTTGAAAGGGAGAGCTCCGCTTCAGTGAGCAGCGCCCCCCCTTCACACGCACGCATACTGCGTGCTCATGCTCTTCTCCCCATGCACACACTGTATTGCCGGCCAAGGGTACCCAATCCCCATCGGCTCAGGCCCCCCAAACAGCCTTCCAACTGAGAGCCCACCCAGCGTAAAAGCGTCCACATCGTTTCCCGCAAAAAACCTGTAAACAAAACATTACCAGAGGATCTCCTGTCACCCACACCCACCCTCTGGAGCATCACCTGCCTCCCATCCCCCTCACCCATACTTACCTTCAGAGTCTGGTGTGATGATCTTCGGACCAGAAACACATCTGCACTCTTCAAAGCCAACTGTGAACTAAGAAATGCCGCAAAAGCTGTATAATGCAATAAATAGGGCTTTTTCAACTTTAATGCATATCGCAGGCATTTTGTGGAATTTTGGCACCTAATTTTCAACATGGGGTTTTTAGGACTTCTCTTCATGAATTCTGGAACTGTCATGGCGTTAATCGGGCCCGAAGGGTGATTTCGCAGTCACTGCATGAAATCACCTTTCAGGACTTGTTAATGAAATGACAGTGCCAGTGTTCATAAGGTGGGCTCTCAAAAAGCCTATGTTGAAAATTTGGTGAAAAAATTCCTTAAAATGACTGTTTTATGAAGTCGTTATGCCAGTTCCTCACGCACACTTGTAAGTTTGCACATTTTTAATATTTGCACTCTGGATTTTCAACATTGCCATTTTACCACACCTCCTTATGAGTAGTACAGCTGTCATTTTTCACATCTCGCCCAAAATGTGTTTCCGCGCATGTAGCACACAATGGCGCAGACGGTGTGCAAAATCAATGTATGGGACACATTAAGAAAATTACAGCCACACTGTTCATGAGCAGAGGTCTTAAAATGGGTATGTTGAAAATTTGGTGAAAAAGTTTCTAAAAATGACTGTTTTACTAGCGTGAATTGCGCAGTTCCTACGCACGCTTGTAAGATCATGAATTTTTTAATATTTGCACTCCAGATTTTCAACATTGCCATTGTACTACACCTCCTTATGAGCAGTACAGCTGTCATTTTTCATGTCACCCAAAATGTGTTTCCCTGTATATAGCGCACAATGGCACAGTCGGTGTGTGCAATCAATGTTTGGGACAGATTAAGAAAATTACAGTGACACTGTTCATGAGCAGAGGTCTTAAAATGGCTATGTTGAAAATTTGGTGAAAAAATTCCCCAAAATGACTGTTTTAGGAGTGCACATTGCACAGTTCCTATGAACGCTTACAAGTTTGGGAATTTTTGTATATTTGCACGACAGATTTTCAACATTGCCATTTTATTCCACTTCCTTTTGAGCAGTACAGCTGCCATTTTTCACATCTCACCCAAAATGTGTTTCCGCACATGTAGCGCACAGTGGTGCAGCCGGTGTGCGAAAGCATTGTTTGGGACAGATTAAGTAAATCACAGTGACACTGTTCATGAGCAGAGGTCTTAAAATGGCTATGTTGAAAATTTGGTGACAGAAGTCCATAAAATGACTGTGTTACAAGTGAGCTTTGTGCAGTTTCCACGTACCCACGTAAGTTCATGAATTTGTAATATTTTCAGTCCAAATTTTCACTAGTGGCATTTTTCCACACTTCCATATGAACAGTACAGCTGTCATTTTTCACAACATGGCCGAAATGTGTTTTCACACTTTCAGCGCAGAAATGCGTGGTCACTGTGGGAGATCATTGTTCGGGACAGATAAAGAAAATCACAGTGACACTGTTCGTGATCAGAGGTCCCAAAATGCCTGTGTTGACAATCTGCTGTAAAAAATCTCCAAACTAATTACATTACGGGTGTGCATTGTACAGTTTATATGCATACTCGTGACTTCGCTAGTTTTTTTTTATATTTTCACTGCAGATTTTCAGCATTACCATTTTTTACACCTTCCCATGAACGGTACAGCTGGTCATTTTTCACATCCTGTTCAGAATGTGTTTTTGCACCTGTGGCGCTAAATACCGTAGTCACTGTGCAAAAGCAGCTTTCGGCTTACAAACTGATATTGCCACTGTTCATGAGGTGGGGGTCACAAAAAAACCATGTTGAAAATTTGGAGTGAAGATACCAACGAATGCCTGAGGCGTTAGGTTTTTTTGACCATAACACCTCATCCTGTAGAGAATGACAGGCATCAGGGGTATCACTTGGGATACTCACCTGTAATGCTCATACCATTCCACACCCTGCAGCCAGTGAGAGGCATCAAGGTGTGCCTTGGACTCTTCGGCCACAAAGTTCACCCCATTCTCCTATACCGCACCCATCTCACTGTATTTTCTGATGGAATGGGGTGCGCATAAGGGCCAAAGACCCCAAGGCACACCGTGACACTTGTCGGTGTCTGCAGGGTAGGGTGTGGTGAAATGGCATGGCCGTTATGCCTGATGACCCAAAGACACACCCCAATGCCTGTCAGTCTCTGCAGGGTGGTGGTGGGGTTGGCTTCAGTTCAATACTTCACTGCCATTCCTATTATGCAGCTCTGTAACTCCTACACTACCAATGCCAATGCCAGCAAGCAAATATTCGGCATTGACAAATGCTTGTTTCTTTACTGGGCTACATTGAAATGCATTTAGAAGCTTCTTAGCTCTTTGGATATACCAGAATTAGGGTAGCCACAGCTTTGTGGCATACTGCCTTACTTCAGTAAGAGAAAAGGGGGGGCTCTGGTTACTAGAGCTCTTGTTGTGTTTTAATTCCTTTTCTTTCAGAAGTTTCTGAGTTGGCCAGAGGAATAGAAAACTGAGGGCAAGCTCCTCATTTCTCTTCTCCTGCCAGCTCAGCAAGCCTTCACAACACAGAAGGGGAATTTTATGTTTAGGCAAACTTCTACCCCTTCTACCTCTACATAAAACTTCACCAGTTTATTATTGATTTAGCACCTAGAAGTGCTATACCTTTAAACAACTTACAGCACAAAAGGTTCCAGATTGTAGCAAGCACTATTCTTTATTAAATTTCTTTAGTGGCTGGTTTATTCGTTTGTTTAACAAACTGCGGCTTAGAAGCCCTTTTTATACCTTTATTATGGCAAAAGGAAAACACACAGCTTTAATTCTGTACAGAAGACTGTCTCCTAAATCTGCACCTTACATATCTGCATAATGACAACTGGTGGTTTTATTACTGCAGTGTTACTTCTTTTGGTTAAGTGATAAATTATGTTTTTATTTTAGTAGCTGTGGCTGAAATTTACTTTATTATTTATTATTCAGTCACCGGTTTAGAGAGCAGAGAAAACTGTTGTAGCAGTACCGAGAAGAGAAAGAGAAAGAATAAACTTGGAGCTTTTAAGCTCCTCAGTCTTCCTCTACAAGGTTTCTCTCTTTGGACAAGGACAGAGTAAATGGGAGAAAAATAAAAACGAAAGTTCACTCCATGAGTGAACAGAAAGGTCAGTGGTTTTGGACCTGGTGGCTGAACGTTTCCACTACCGTCTCACTCCAAGAACAGGGAGTTATGCACCAGCTAAAAAAAAGAGCACATTTAACAGCAAGACTGTTCTATTTCTTCATCATAACAGGACCTACAACGTGGGGAAACCTTAATTACTTCGATCCTACACAAACAACTATTTGAAACCATAGGGGATTTAAGTCTTTCAGTATTTCCTAACTGTAAAAGAATACCAAAATACTATTTTAAGTGCAGGTGGTCAAAATGTATTTATTTATTTAAATTGTTTCACCAGGAAACATATTACATATTACATGTTTTGTGTCACTACCTTAAGGATTTTCTTTCACGAGTTGCTTTAAAGTATGAAATTAATTTCATGTTTTTTTTTTATTCTTTCTATTGTCAAGGCAATGATAGCTGAAAAAACAAGGAGATAGGAAAGGGTCCCATCAGCATATTTTTATTTCTCTGTACCCATAGGCATAACTTAGCTTATGTTAATTAGGACATGGGGAGGGGGAGAAGAAAGAACCTCAGTTTCCTGCCAAGGGGATAAACCTAAGACAGGGGTCACCCTGTCACACTGTTTTCTGATACCTCCTGAATGCCACCCTTTTTTCCATCACCATCTTGGCCACTTTCCTAGAGAACCATAATGGTCTCTTTTTCATTCTTTTACACACTTTCTTCACACAGAGGTTGGCTGCCTTAATGATTCCCTCTCTTATTTTAACCTACTGTGCCTCTACACCTCCCTATCAATCCCTCACTACAAGGTAGTTTCTGAGGCAATCTCTCATCTCCTTGAAATCTGCCCTCCTAATGTCCAGGACCCTTGTCCTTGTGTGGTTTTCCTCTGTTCTGATTTTAATGTTAAACCACACTGTACAGTCATCACTGGTACCCAGGGAACTGCCCACTGTGACATCTGCAATGCTGTCCTTGTTTGTAAGCACCAGGTCCAGCACTACCTCATCCCTAGAGGGTTACTTGACTAGCTGCCGAAGAAAAGCCCTTTGTAGGGAGTCAAGGATGGCCCTGCTCCTTACTGAAGCTGCTGTTGTAATGCTCCAATCCACATCGAGAAGACTGAAGTCCCCAACTAGCAGCACCTCCCTTTACTTGCTATCCAGGTGATGGCTTCTGCAAGTGCTTATCCAACTACTCTCTCTATGTTGGAAGTCTGTATACCACCCCTGTATGGATAGCAGCCCCAGTGCCAGTCTCCAGGATGCCCCTCAGCACATCTAGACTTTCTTTTTCCTGTGGGTGCCCCTTTACTTCATACAGTACAACCCCTCCTCCCTTTTCCCTTCCCTGTCTCTCTCCTGAACAGAGAATAGCCTGTTATGGTTATGGTCATGTCCTAGTCATGGCTGTCAGTGCACTATGAGTCCATTATGGCCTCCAAACCCAGGCTAGTCTGTGTCTTGATGGCTTCCAGGTCTGGAATTTTACTACCTAGACTACTTGCATTGATGCACATGGCTCTCCATATCTTATTCTCTCCCTACCTGCTTTCCTTCTCCCCCTCCTGCCTGTGCTGTTCCATGAAGGCCCCTTGACCCCCTTCCCTTCTTGTCTTCTCCATTACCTGTCTCTTTTACACAATTCTTTTTGCTTTCTTGATTTATACCCCCCACCTTGTTCCCGCCCCTCTCTTCTTGTGTCCTTGCCCTGGAGGAGCTTGCTCCCCTCAGGATCTACCTCCCTGTTGCTTCAACATCTTGGGAAGAGGAGGGGGCAATAGTTTCCTTCCTTGGTTTTGAAGCCTCCCTCAGCTAGCTTAAATGCTCATTCAAGTAGAATTTAAACCTTTCCCTAAGGACTGTGGGCCCCTCCTGGAAAGATGCAATCTGCCTCTCCCATAGAGGCCCATATCTTCCCAGGTTGGCTCCAGTCCCCAAAGTAGCCTAAGCCCTCCTCCATGCACCATGCATTCAACCAATTGTTAAAAGCCCTGATGCAGCATGTCCTAGCCACTCTCTGGCCATATGAAAGTGACACGTTGGCAAAGTGACCTTTCATGCAACCTGCTTGAGGCTTGACCCCAGCTCCCTGAAATTTCCCTGAACTACCCCAACCCTGTCTGTTGCTAGGTCCTTTGTCCCCAGGTGGACAATGACATCGAGTTCCCTCACATATACTACTGCCCTAAAGATCCTCTGGATCCACTCTATCTCTCCCAGCCAAAGCACTTCTAAGGCACTTCACCTCCCTCTGCCCTTTCTCCCTCCAACTCTCAAGTCTGTCCTTCTAACAATAGAGTCCCTCACCAGCAGCTGCTTCCTCCTCAGCTAGGGGCATGTTCCAACCTCCTAGGTGCCTCCCTGTCTGAAGATCCCCCTTGCTCCCTTCCTAATGCTAATGGGGTAGCTGTTGGGCTAGGGAGGGAGCTGTCCTTGAAAAGAAATGCTGTTGACACCTGGAAAGGTACCAAGAGCTGGCAACCACAACCATCAATTTTGGGAACCTGGGGAAGGGAGGTGGGCTGTCACAGGCTGTGGGTAGAAATGGACTGATAAGGCAGTCAAGTGATAGCAGTTCAAAACAAAATCAATGTTTATTCTTCACAGCAGAACAATAATAGGTAAAAGAAGTGAACTTCGGCAACAAAATAAAAGGAGGCAAATCAAAAATGCAGACAATATACATACATCAACTAGAATAGACTAGTAGGACTAGATGTTTACCCTGCTACTATCTATCTGCTAGCTCTGCTGTCTGATCTGTCTTATATAGGGCTTTATACCCATGTGATGGCTAGCTCCACCCAGTAGTACTTCTTTTTACTTTAAATTCTTTATTTACAACATATTTTTTTTTTTTTTTTTTTTGTATATTCTATTTATACCCCCATCATGCTCTGGAGCTGCTTTTCCTTCAGGCTGCCATGACCCTCAGACATCTCCCTACTATCTCCCTCATGCCACCTTACCTCAGATCTGCAGCCATCCTTGGGATAGCCTGGTGTAACCCTGTACCGTGTTGATCCCTCTCTTCTAAGGGGGAAGGCACTGGCGAGGAGGAGACCGGCACATTATTTTTCCTCGGTCCCGGGTGCTGCTGAGGCTTTCTGTGGCTTCCTGGGAGTCTTCAGAGGTGTCTGGGGCTGGCAGTCATCATCTAGCCAGTCCCCAGAGTGGTATTTCCAATTTTTCCTGGTGTTCCCCATAATGCAATCCCTCTGCTGTGCTCCCGGTTTCCACTGGGGGCTGCTGCAGAGCTACCATGTGTCCCTAACCCATCCCAGAGGAGGACAGCAGTCCTATGGATGCTCCATCCTACCCCTTCCCCTGCTGACCCCCGGTGCCCGAGTCCATTCCCGAACCTGGGTCGCCGACGTGGTTCAAGGTGTGGTGTCCCGCACCTCAACCCTCTGCACCACTAGGCCAGCCAACATATTTTCTATCAAGCAACACATTATACACATTCTTTCATCATAATAAAGGGTCTAGGGCATTCAAACCATAATAATAATTTTGAGCACCAAACAGTTTCTTTGTTCTGTGACCCTAAGCACCTCCCCAAGCCATTTCCTGCATAAATCTAGCAAGGGAGAGGCTGTCCTGCTTTATAGAAACATAGTGCTGAGGAGGGGCTGCATCCACAGGCCAGGCTACACTCTTAGAAACAGCATTTTACAGGTAAACTTTTGCTTTTAATTCCCTGTTTTAACATAATAGTTCAGAATATGTGCCCAAATGCTTTTGTAGGCTGTTTCCTGCCTATTTTGTTACTTTAGAGAAACTGTGCTCCAAACACTGTTTAAAGGAGCGGTGCTTCAAACTGCCACTTTTATACAAAAGGGAAAGAGCTTGAGAAGCCACACCGCTGAGAAAAGGTTAAAAACAAACCTCAAGCTCCAGGCGGTTGCTTCTCTTTAGTTTAGAGCCCAGGCTGTTTGTTGTGCAGAAAACAGGCTTTGTCTGGCTGTTGCTTTGTTTTTTAGAGGTACCTGAAGCCATTATTTTACTGTTTACAGGCTTTAGGGTACCTTGGGGAACAAAAGCAGCATTTCAGCATAACAGCCAAAACAAATAGTCAAAAAGGAGCTGTGCGAACATGCGCACAGTCGTGGCTCTGTAGGGCAGAGACTGCGGAATTTTACAGTCTGCAAACAGCAGTACAGCCAAGGAGAACGTTAAAAAACAGCTTGTAGCTTTCTTTGGGTGGCAGTACCTTGCTTTTCCTAGACCAGGCTTCTTTTTAAACAGCAACAACATTAACAATATGGATACCAGTATTTCTTTTATTTACAAGTTTAAAGCCACAGCTTCTATCAATGCATCTCAGAGGCAAACCTTTCAAGGGCATTTTAAAATGGGAGTTGGGACATTAACTCCATGCTATGCCTTGGCTTGCAAATAAAATCTGGTTAACTAACAGTGGCAAAACCCAGGGCTGTTAACATAAAACATATAGGGACAAACAACAAAGTGGGTGGCCAGCCCAACCAACAAAACATATAACACAGTACAACATATAACACAGGACACTCACAACCCAGGTATGCCAGCATTACCTTCCTTAGCATACTGCAGTCAAAAAAATGGGGGGGGGGGACACACTTTCACATGGGCCTGAAAAGCTGGGAATTGGGAGGAATGGTGGTCAGGAGACTAGCACTGGTCATCTGGAAGGGGGAAGCTTCTTTAAAGTCTTGTAATATGAGTTCCCAAATAGATATAGTAAGAACTATTCATTATTCAGCACATATTCAGGAAGCCTAATATTCATGGTATTTGGGAACTAATATTTATTACACACACACCCCTAATCTCCTGAGCCCCATATACAGTACTTATATTATAAAGCAAGTCAGATATATTTTATTTGTGTAACACAAGTCACTTCCTTTGTGGTCTGTTAGTACGTTTCATGTGTATGTGTGTGTATAGATGTTAGATGTACTGTACTGTCATTTGAACCTTGCCACCACCCAGTGCCATTGGTACTTTGATTATAATCTACTGTAATTAAGCCAGCATCTCATTTTCAGTGAAGTCCTACTTTTAGTCTTTTTTTATACTGCATTTACCATGGGTTCAACTGAAATGTAATACATCATTTTAAGTGGGGTCCTGAAACAGAAAAGTGATAGAAAAAAGACCTGGACAGACCACCTAGTCTGTCTTGATATTCCCTACTTGGAATAATCTGCAATAGTCTCCATCCTTTCTCCCAGGCTTCCCATATCCCCCATCTTTTTGTGTGATAACTTCTTTATATGTGTCCCACTTCACTTTGAACTCCACTATTGTCTTTGCTTCTACAGTCTTGTCAAGAAGTTTGTTCCTCCCATCCACCACCTTTTCTTTGAAGTAGTATTTCTAAATGTCCTTTATGAACCCCCCTCCCATTTCAGCGCATGCCCCCCTGGTAGATTCACTGTTTCTTTGTTTGAACAAATTTGCTGTGTTCAAGGAGTTGGCCCCTTTCATGAATTTGTAAGTCTCTGTCATGCCCCATCCCTTCTTATGTCCTCCACAGAATACATATTAAGAGGGTCATCATACTGTATATCTTGCCTTACTGGCCATGAATGGCTCTCTGTAACCAATCCCTGTCCTTCCTTACTGTTGTTGTGAACCCCAGATGAGATGTAATGTCTTGTTTTCAGGGTAGGTCTGCATTTACAGTTTTTTTTTTTATGCATTTACCCCGGATAACCCAGTTGCGATGCCAAATTTTGTTTTCAATCAGGGGATCATGCTTTTACCCATTTTAGACAATATTTTCTGAGAATAGCTATATTGAAATGTCATATCTGATTTTCAGAAGAGTTCTGCCTTTCCCCATTTTTGCAATGTATCAAAACAGAATAACCCAAATGAGCTTCAAGATCTCATCTTAGCCTGCTTCAACTAGGACTGGGAGAACTTGGTGAAGTTCTGACCCTTATTAAATAAGAACCGGAACACTGCGAAGTTCTGATTTGTTCTGATTGGTTTTACTTTATTGACAAGTATTTGAAGAAATGTGAAAAAATGCATAAAGGTAGCCAAAGTTAGTCACATTTGACACAGAAGCCCAAAGGAAATAATTTAATGGATTATTTGTATAAAAATGTATGTAAAACTGCTAAATAAAAAAGTAATTATTCACTACTAGCCCCTTCATGGCTGGCCTGTAATGGTGGCATATCCTGCTTGGGTCTGCAGCATGAGTGTGCTAGGAGAGACAGAGAGAGACATATGCAAAATTTTTCAAATATCTATATCATAGCATCACCAAGCACTGCAGGCACTGCAAGGTAGCTAAGATTTTTTTTTTATTAATGGTGCTGTGCAGATATTATTTTGATGGTTGTTCCAGTCAGAGTTGAACAGGCCAAAGAAATGAATATCAATGATCAAATGAGCAACACCAAGAGAGCCCACCTACTCTACCCATGTGACTGATGCAACTGCTTCGCATGTCTGCATACTGTGGTATATGGTACACTACTTAGTCCAGCAGGTGGTAATGTTTTCTAGTAGTATGACTACTTCTACTGAGTCTGATCAACATGCTGAATCCTTAAAGAAGAAAAATGAAAGATATATTGATCACCACCCAGGCAGGCAGCCAGTCACACATCAAATTGGTCAAGTGCAGTACAGTCATAAAAAAAGTTTGTCACTGCCACCTCAAGACTTGATAACACACAACACAATTACATCCTTCCTACTTACACAATTGCTGCCATCCACTGCCAAGAAATTTAAGTATCAAAAATAAAATATATAGTAATATAATCTCAGCCCAGTTACTGTAAGTGAGATGTAACCAGGTTAGCACAGCATACCACACACACACACAAACAATAAAGAAATTATATGGATTTAGTAGCATTTTTTCTGTGAAGTAATCACAGACAAATATGGGAGACATGAGAAAGATACAAAGAGTATATAGTTTCTGGGTATCAGGCACCTGCGATGCTATGCACTGTATGAGAATTAAAACAGTGCAGTCAGGAATGGATCAGTTGCTGAGGGCAAAGAAAGTTACAAGTAGTTGTAGTAAGGACTGCAGTAAGGACAAAAAGTGACTAGTAATAGTCATGACTCATGAGGACAAAAAGTGATAGTAGTAGTAGACAGCAGTACCCTACCCTCTAGATCACATAGGGGTACATGGTACCACTAAGTAGATTTGTGACATGAAATGCAGTTGCTTACTGTATTTGAACTCTGAACCCATTGATGTTACTAGGTTTTTTTTTCTATTATGTGCTGCTCATGTGATCATTCAAGTAATAGCGGCCTGGCCTAGTCTGTCTTGACCTGACCTGTTGCAATTAATTGCTATTTGCTACCTCATGCACTAGACCCTATTCACAAAAGATTATCACTACAGGCACACATTCTTGAAAGTGTTTTGTGGGTAGGGCCTACCCAGAGCAGTCAGTGTACATTTTATTCAGGTATCATATTTTAAATTAAAGTGAGGAATGTTGATTTTGAGAAATATCATGCGCTCAACATTTTCTGGTGTCAAACAAGATCGTATGTCAGTAATGATGTTACCAGCTGAACTAATCATTCTGAACAGACACTAGTCGGAGGGCAATTCATGTACTTCATTGCAAAGTTTACTAAAGCAGGCCATATATTTTGTTTGGCTTTCCAGTATTGCAGAGTATCAGCATTCCAGCTGATATTGGGCTCTGCCAGGTACATTTCAACAATGGTCTGTCCTGAGGTTATGTTACAAGAGGCAGATGAAGATGATGTCACAAGTATGTCTTCTAAGTGATTCCAGAGACATGAAGCTGAACCAAGTGACTGTGGGACAGTGCTATGTTTGGCTGGTGGTGAAGAAGAAGATTCAGTGCAGTGGCTGAGGAGGAAGATGGAGAAAATGCCACAACACTATGGGATGGGCCACCTGATGCTGTGCTGTGTCATGAAGAAGATTCTGAATTTGGTGCTGCTGTTGTATCCTGTTCCATGACAGCACGCACCTTGTCAATTATTTCTTGTTTATTTATCTCGAAACAAGTGTCATCATCATTGGTCAATACTTGCTTTGATTTGTATCATGGGT
Organism: Neoceratodus forsteri; assembly: GCA_016271365.2. Classification (NCBI taxonomy): domain Eukaryota; kingdom Metazoa; phylum Chordata; order Ceratodontiformes; family Ceratodontidae; genus Neoceratodus; species Neoceratodus forsteri. Next base: position 707,395,452 of record CM028135.1, on the reverse strand, counting down.
CCAAGATTGTTGCTTTAATGTAGTACTCAGAATGAAGCATTTTACAGTTTGTCATCTTCTTCAATTTTTTTGATCATACATCTTGTTAGATCTTGTTGTATTCTGGGGGCAATCTGCGTGTGTCAGCAGCACCACTGGCAGCCTGTGTGATCATAGAACTGTCTTGCTTCTCTGACTTTTCCCTAATCTGATTTAATCTGAATTTTAAATTTTTTATTAGGGGTATCACCTAGCTGAGAGTTGCTGTATTTGCACTAAGCTCCCTGGTGATTTCCTCAAATGGCTGGAGCAGTACAATGAGAAACTCCAGCATGGCGCACTGTGATGGAGTAACATAAATGCCTGCATCACCAATTTTATTTTCTAAGGTGTATTGCATGACAGCTTTCTTTTGTTCCAGCAGACCTTTGGAACATATACAAGGTAGAATTCCATTGAGTAGAAATGTCTTGGATCAGTCTGTGCAAAGGAAAACTGTGCTCCTGCTGTATTTATTCAAACAAGTGATGGATTTTGCTTGAGTGACTGAAATGAGTGCATATTCTTGTAGCAGTGCTAACGAGAGCCTTAATCTCCATCATCGTCAAGAAAACCGTGAACTATTAAATATAAGCAATGCGCAAAGCAGAGGATGTGAACAAAGCACCCCTCCTCCAAGGTACTTCCTTTTGTTGGATCTATTATCTGCAACCATAAAGCTAACTGACAGTCCCTGTGGAGTGAGTCATATCTGTATTGGATTTTGGAGCTCTTCATTGATGTTGTATGAGGTATGTTCAGATGGAAAATAAAACATTCTTAGAACAGCAAACTGAGATGTTTCACTGTCCATGGTCCCACATGAATTATCAAAACGTGCCCAATGTGCCATGACAGACATGAAGGATTCAGGCTGACAGCTTGTCCAGATATCTGTGGTGAGATGCACCACCCTCTCCACAGCACTGCACAAGACATGTCTTAATTTTTAGCGTACAACATCGTAAAGATCTGGAATCCTTGTTGTCGAGAAGTACTTCTGCGAGGATATACTATATTGAGGTTCGAGGTACACAAGCAGCCACCTAAATCCTATGTGTTCAACCATGTAATATGGTAGCAAATCAACAGCTATGATTTCTGAATTTTTTTGGTTATTGTAACAGCAACAGGGTGAGTCGAGGCATATTTGGCTTTACGCTCATATGTTTCTGAGATGGTAAGCTGTCTCCTTGAAGGAGTGCTATTGAACACATGGTCACTTTCAGTAACAGCAGGAGGAGTCTTTCAAATGGGAGGAAGTGATAGTGGATGGTGGAGGTGTTTCAGTAGTGCTGCAGGGGTTGCCACTGCGTTCATCTATGGGAGTTACCCCAAGTGTAGTGAGCTACTGTATCACCGTCACTTCCTCTTCGAGACGCACAACTGGAGTTCTCAGTAATGTTATCTGTCTAGGTGCCTTTTCAATGCTGAAGTTCTCAATGGTCCTTTTTTTTTTACCCCTACTGATTGGCAATTTACAAATAGTGCATGTTGCCACCAACTCATTGGAACCACTAATGTGTTTTTTTTCCCTGGAAAACATGGTTCCTTGGTCACCTTTTCAGGGTCCACTCCCCCTGGATTTTTCTTGGGCCTGTTCCTCTTGTGCTTTATTCCCATTGCCCCCACAACCAAAACATTTCTGTCTGTTTCTTCCTCATCTGCAATTTCCATCCCCTCCAGTAAACCTTGTGCTGCCTGATCATTCTCTTTATTTTATTATTACTCTTGTTGGGTTCAACCTCAGAAGAATTGGATGAGGGACTGGCAGCAGAATAGTATGCAATTGTTCCATACTTTTGGGTGCCTCTGTGGGTGGTACCCACCAAGACTTTGTTTTTTTTTAACTACATATCTTTTTTTTTGTTTGGGACTGATGATGATCCAAGACATTCACCTTTTTTGGATTCAAGCATTCACTTGGAAGATGAAACCTTAGAAGTGAAAAAAATCACTTTTAGGGGTTTGATTTTATTTTCCTTTTTCAGGCTGATTGCTGTCTTTTGCAGTGCCGCTGCCCACCTGAGAAATAGAATGCACCTCATCAACACATTGATCCATTTTTCTTAGTATTCTGACCTGTAAAAAAAGATCCTTCTAACAAATGTGATGTCCTTCTGATGACTCCTACCCATAGGCCAGAGACAAATTTACTGTAGTGACTCATGACCATACACAGCACACCCAGAGCACAGCAGTCCACCACCACTTCCTTCCAAGATTACCTGGCTGACTCCTACAGTTACTGTTTAGTGACCAAATTTAGCAACTGTTAAGTGTGTCTCAGAATTTGAATTGGAGATTCAGACACATCTGGTGCATAGCCACATGCAGCATAGTCCCACACTGGGGTTGGTTAATCCATGTATGTAATGTAACACCATATACTATAAAACTAATGATAATAAGGAATAATGGGAAATGAGTGATGATGATGATTATGACAGTTGTGTGTACTTTGCTTATGTTGTTGTGTAAACAAACTGCTATAAATCATGAAGTCAAATTATCCCCTGGGCCACCCATAGCCAGCAGCACAGGTGCATCAACTTGTATGTTGTTTGTCTGAACAGTATATATTTTTTTAATACATGAAATCATGAATGAATGTTAACAAGTGATTGTGACTGGATGGCACAAGTTGAAGATGTATTTAGCCATCCTGCCCTTGCCCTGTGCACACAGCCACACTGAAGCCAGGGGAAAAAAAGAAACTTTTATTTGGGATTTCTGGAACTATTAAATTTCTTGTGGGCCCCAGCTCTCTCTCTCTCTCTCTCTCTATCTCCTCTCTGGATGGCACAAGTCAAATATTTAGTTTGCCAGCCTGCCCTTGCCCTGTACACACAGCCACACTGAAGCCAGGAAAAAAAAATAAACATTTATTTGGGATTTCTGGAACTGTTACATTTCTCGTGCCCCCCCCCACACACACACAATCTCTCCCTCTCCCCCTGGATGGCAAATGTCACAGATGTATTTTGCAAGCCTGCTCTTGCCCTGCAGACAGCCAAACTGAAGCCAGGGAAGAAGGAAACTTTTATTTGAGATTTCTGGGACTGTTACATTTCTTGTTCTGCCCCCCCACCCCGTAGTCTCTTTTTCTCTCCTCTGGATGGTACAAGTCAAATATTTAGTTTGCCAGCCTGCCCTTGCCCTGTACATACAGCCACACTGAAGCCAGGAAAAAAAAACTTATATTTGGGATTTCTGGAACTGTTACATTTCTCATGCCCCCCCCATAGTCTCTTTCTCCCTCCCCTCTGGATGCCACAAGTCAAATATTTATTTTGCTAGCCTGTCCTTACCCTGTATACTTTGTTTGGATTTCTGGCACTATAAAATTTGTTTTGGGCACCCAGTGGTCTCTCCCTCTCTCCTCTGGATCTTGAATGGCACAAGTCAAAGATTTTGTCAGTCTGCACTTGCTCATGTATACAAAGCAACACTGTCTGAGGCCAAGAAAAGAAAAAAAGCTTTTATTTGGGATTTTCTGTAACTGTAAAATTTCTCTAGGGCTCCCAGTAGTCTCTCACTCTCATCTGGAGGATTTTCTGGATTCAATTTCTGGATGGCACAAGTCAAAGATTTATTTTGCCAGCCTGCCCTTGCCTTGTAGTACACTAACACACTGCCTTTTTTATTTGCCTTGTTTACCTCCCTCCCTCCCAGCAGCCACCCACCACTATTTCTCCTCTCTCCCAGTCCCTCCTTGGATTCCTCTCCAGTTCTCAACCTCCCCCGATGATAACATTGTCTCCTCCCCCCTTGCCCCAGTAAGTCTCATTTCTCTCTCCTCTCTTTCTCTTACCCTCCAGCTCTGCTTCAAAAATAATTTTTTTGTATTTTATATTTTTTATTTAGTTTCTTTCTTTTCTCTCTCTCTGCAGTATGCAACTTCTGCCAGTTCTGTTCTGCAGCAGCACAAGCTCCTCCAACCATCCTCCAACTTGATCAGGGCCCGCATTGCACACTCATTACACTTACATACTATGAGTGCATCACATGACTGCCAATCCTGATCTGTTGCTTGATTGGAAGCCACCAGACACCTGCACATGGGCAAGCATGCCAATGGCATCCCCATGGTAACAGTACACCTTATGGCACTGCACAGACCCAGAACTGGACTTCTACGGTGAAGTCTGTATTTATCTGGGTTCATGGATTATGGGTTCAGTCAGGGGGTTCAAATCTTGGGTGAAACAGTCCATCCAGCCCTAACTTCTACCCATTCTTACACTGTATTTCTCAACAATAGCCCAGTCCAGCTAATATAAGATTCTCAAGGCCCTACAGTGGTACTACAGGCAAGCAAGAAATATATCCTCCTGTCTAGAACACATCGCTGAGGTAACAGTCTTACCTGACTCCATCAATGATCATTCCCTGGTTCTATTCACTTGAATAAACAACTTCTCCAAGTGCAGGCCTAAGACCGCCAGGAGCAGATCCCTCAGAACTGGACAACTGGATACATTCAGACATTACATAAAGGAGGTTGACTGGTCCCCACTAGACAGCGCCAAGGACAGGAACCAAGCCCTAGACTATTTCTGTAGAGTCTTCAATAAAGCCTGTGACATCTTTGCCCCATACAAAACAAAGAAAGTCAGAGGAGTCACTAATCCCTGGCTATCAGGCCCTCTATTTGAGTGCATGCACCTCAGAGACCACCTGTGGCATACGGCCAAAGCAACTGGGAAGCTGGTTGACATCCTAGCTTACAAGACAGCCAGGAATACCTGCACAAAACTCATTCATCTTGCAAAAGTTGCATACTACAATGACCTACTAGGCAGGACATGGGGCGGCGGAAGGGAGTTTTGGGACTCAGTGAAAGCGCTCATAGGAAGAGCATTGAGGGCACCCCTGGACCTCATAGAAACCACCTCGGGTACCCTGCAAGACCCTAAAGGATATAGCAAATGCCTTTAATTTAGCATTCATGGACCTAAGCAATGTGCTGCCATTTGACTATCTGAATCATACCCTAGCCAGCCAGCATCACAACCTGAACTCTGCCTCCCTGCCTTCTGATGACACCCCTTCATTCTATTTCAGGCAGATTTCTATAACAGAGGCTATCAAATATATCAGATGGGTCCTCGGTAAGACCAGGATGGGAAGTGACATGATTGACATGAAGTTGGTCGCTCTTACCTTAAATGAAGTAGTGGCACCACTCACTAAGGTCTTCAACGCATCCCTGAGATCAGGAGTCTTCTGTGACCGGTGGGAGGCAGCACTCATCACCCCTGTTTTTAAATCTGGGGACAGAACTAATCTGGCCAACCTCTGGCCTATCTTGATACTACCCCTCCTTTCCAAAGCCCTTGAAAGGGTGGTCTCCAAACAACTTACTGAGTACCTAGAAAAGTATAATCTTCTCTGCACGCAACAACATGGCTTCTGGCAAAACCACTCCACCCTCACCGCACTAGTCAAATACACTACACAGCTTTGTGGTGCCCTGGATAAAGGGATGACAATGGAGTCTATCTTTATAGACCTCACTAAGGCATTTGACACAGTCAGTCACCAACTACCTGTGTAAAGTCTCCTCTCCACAGGTTTTCAACTGGCACTGTTGCCTGGTTTAACAGTTACCTGTCACATAGGACTCAATGTGCTAGGATCAACAGTGCTATCTCTGAGCCTAGGAAGGTGAACCTAGGCATCCCACAAGGATCTATCCTAGACCCTCTCCTTTTCAATCTATTCATAAACACCTTGCCCACTGCCTGCCCTGCACACACTGTACTTTATGCGGATGATGCTCTCATTTCCATCCCTGGCAAAGACATGACAGCCATTAACTTTGAATTACAAGATAACTTCAGAGTGCTGGAATCTTGGTTCTCCCATAATAAACTGCTGCTCAATTATAGAAAGTGCATGCTATTCAGCACACCACAGAGCAAGATGCGAGGGTCACCCCTGAGAATACTTAGCAGCAAAGGGGAAACACTTGATCAAGTCGACACATTCAAAATACCTAGGGATTCACCTGGATGATACCCTCACCTTCTCCATTCACATCGAGCAAGTAATAAAATCCACCAATATGAAATTTGGTATTCTCTACAGACACGGTACTTCCATGACACCGGACACCCTTAAACTTGTCACATGCTGCTCAGTACTCTCCTCAGAGAACTATGGTTTTATCATCTACGGGGCTGGCTCCAACACAGCATTTAGGAGGATCAAAACTCTTCTTAACAAAGCCTACCGACTGATCCTGTGTTTGCACAAGCAGACACACTTGTGTGTCCTATACAAGGAAACAGGCTGACTCCCCCTCCATCTCAGGTTCCAATATCAGGCCAGCCTACTAGTAAAAGAATCATTGCTGGGACTCATGCCAAACTCTACTTCTGTCCTCTTTGAAAACTCGCAACCCTCCATCAGCACAAGAAGTGTATGCAAGGGAGGACTGATCATTCCATTTAAGCGAACTACCCCGGCCCATAGATCCCTCTCCTACTGTGGGCCCAAGTGGTTCAATGACCTGCCTGCTATCCTTGCCACATCTTCCAGGCTCAGCTAATTTAAAATATGGTTACAATCTCTCCTTGCCAACAAATCCAACTGTCAGTGTTACTGCTAGCCAAGGCTGCCAGCAACAGGTCCTGCCCCAGTCCTACATAACCCTTTCATATTCTCTCCTCTATGTATTCTTACCTTGTCCCTTGGACTGCTCATCCTCCCCCTGGCCTCCTCCCCCATCCCCTCCAGACAAAGCCATGCCTGGCTGCAGCTAATTGCCCTCCAATTGACTGGGGGCTCCCCTGTCTCGGGTTGCTCCCTGATATCATCTAAGCACTGTACCACACTCTGGTAGTGTTGCTTCAAATGGCTAATCCACAAGTGTTGACTTGAATTATTCACTTGCTGTCCTTTAATTCTGGTTTGTGATGTAACTACACTTATAACCCTGATGTTAATTTGTTTTCATTTGTATGTACTGTCTATTACCTGTTATTGTATGTCATGTACTGCATTCTGCCTTGGAGCCCTTGTAAACGAACCCACAGCTCAAAGGTATTAATCCTAATCCGACATAAATAAATAAAAAATAAATCTGTAGAGATACTGCAGACATTTCAATAAATGTCTGCCCATGTCTATTGCTACAACTATGCAGTGACTTATTTTCAGTGAGGTCCTGTGGTTACCCCTATGGGGGTGGACCAGAAATGGACCACAATCAAAGGGGCATGGTATCAACCACTAATGAGTATGCAAAATTGAAAAATAAAAAGTCCAAAGCCAAAAAGCCCAGCTGGTTTGATAGGTAGGTTACTCAGGCAATAAGGGTGAAATGGTCAGCCTTCAAGAAATTCAAAAGGACCCAGAAGAGGAAGACTAGGAGTAGTACAGTGTGAAGACAAGGGTTGCGGACAGAGCAGTCTGGTTGTCCAAGGCCAAAAAGGAGCTACAGCTGGCAGAGGGGTTGAAAAGGGGGAAGCAAACTTTCTTCCAATATATCTGGGAGACAAAGAATATAAAGGATGGGATTATCAAGCTAAAAGAGTGTGTGGGGGGAGGGCAGAAGGTAGTGAAGAGAAGACAGAAGTACTAAATTGGTATTTTTGCTCAGTCTTCATCAGTGAGAAGGATGGTCTGATCCCTCAAGGGAAGAAAGGGGTTGGAAATGGGATGGGAAGTGACACTGATGGGGATATTGGTGAGAACAGGGTAAGGAATGGTTTGAGGACCCTGAAACTGGGCAAGTCCCCAAGTTCACAAGGTATACATCTGAGGATACTGAGGGAATTGACAGATGTGCTAGCATAGTAAGTTCCCTGATGGACTTGTTTAACAGCTCACTGGTGTCAGAGGAGGCACCCTTAGACTGGAGAACAGTGCACATATTGCCGCTCCACAAACGCGGGCCAAGGGATGACCCTGTTAGTTACAGACTGCTTATGAAAACTATAATGAAGGAAAAGCTGGTGTGCTTTCTTTAGGATAATGAGCTCCAGGATGAGAGACAGGGATGTGGCTTGGACATCTCGCCAAACAAACCTGATTAACTGATTTGATTGGTGACCAAAACAGTGGATAAAGGCCAGGCTGTGAACATCCTGTATCTGGATTTTAGTAAGGTCTTTGATTCTGTTCCACACAGGAGATCAAAAAGGTGAAGGATCTGGGGGTAGGAGTAAAGCTAAAGTACTGGGTAAAAAAGTGGTTGCAGGACAGGAGTCAGAGGGTAGTGGTTGGGAGGAGGTTCTCAGGGGCTACAGCAGTCATTAGCAGGGTCCCACAAGGTTTGGTGGTCAGGCTGGTGCTATTTAATATTTTTATTGGAGACACAGTGGATGGAGTAAAGGGTAAGATCTGCCTGTTTGTAGATGACACTAAACGCTGTGGGAGGCTGGACACACAACAGGGAATACAGGATCTCAGGAAAGATCTATTCAGGCTTGAGAGGTGGTTGGGTATTTGGCAACTAGAGGTTCAATGCAAAGAAGTGCAAAGTCATGCACTTGGGGGCTAAGAACCCAAAGACCAAATATTGTCTGGGTGGTGTGCAGGTTACCAAGTCAGAGGAGGAGAAAGATTTGGGGGTGATCACCACAAGTGATCTGAAACACTCTATGCAGTGAAGAAAGACAGCAACCAAATAGAATGTTGGCTGCATAGCCAGAGGAATAACTAGCGGAACAGCAGAAGTCATTCTGCCGCTGTACAGATCCCTGGTACATTCACACCTGGAGTACAATGTGCAGTACTGGTGCCCATACTGAAGAAAATACTTCAGTCTTCTGGAAAGAGTCCAGAGGAGGACAACTAAAATGATCCAGGGTCAGCAGGGTATGACGTACGAAGAGATACTCAGAGATTATATCATGTACTCCGTGGAAGACAAGAAAGAGATGGGCGACATCACGTGAAATATTTAAATACTTCAGTGGTATAAACAAGGTGAAAGTTGAGGGTTTTCTCAGCCTTAGCAACAACAAAACCACTACGGGACACTGCCTCAATCTGGTGGGAGGATGAGTCAATAGAAAAATAAGGAGGTACTTTTTCACTGAGAGAGTGGAAGCTAAGTGGAATGAGTTGCCAGACAAGGTGGTATCCCTAAAGACAGCTGACAGCTTTAAGAGGGGTTGGGACAAAGTAAGGACAAGGGTCACAATTAAAAGCAGAAACATGGAAGGGGCTCCAATCTGGAGGGGGGGGACTCCTAACAAGTAGTGGGACATCCCCTCAGAAATAGAAACATAGAAACATAGAATTTGATGGCAGATAAGGACCACTTGGCCCACCTAGTCTGTCCATTTCCCTACCTGATGGATACGCTGCAGATTCTAGTTAATCAACAGCTTACTTCCTCCTACCCCCCCACTAGAATTGCCTTATGCCTGTCCCATGCATTCTTGAATTCTCCCACTGTTCCTGACTCCACAACCTCCTCAGGAAGGCTGTTCCATGCATCCACAACTCTCTCTGTGAAAAAATACTTTCTAACATTACTTCTGAGTCATGCCCCCTTGTTCTTGCACATCTCTTCTTCTGAAAGATACTACCCTCTTGTACTTTGTTAATTCCCTTGAGATACTTGAAAGTTTCTATCATGTCTCCCCTCTCCCTCCTTTCCTCAAGGGTATACATATTAAGCTGCGTTAGTCTCTCCTCGTATGTCATCTGGTGCAGACCCTGCACCATTTTGGTTGCACTCCTCTGAACAGCCTCCACTCTGTCTGTATCTTTACAGAGATGGGGTCTTCAGAATTGCATGCAGTACTCCAGATGGGGTCTCACTAACTGTCTGTACAGAGGGATAACAACTTCCTGTTTTCTATTGTTGATGCCTCTCCCTATGCATCCCAGTATCCCCCAGCCCTCCTTACTGCCTTCTCTCATTGCTTGTCCACCTTTAGGTCATCTGATACAATTACTCCTAGGTCTCTTTTGATTTTTGTTGTTGTTATTAACTCACCCCCCCATTGTGTACTCTTCCCTGGTTTTTGTTTCCAGATGCTTTACCTGCATTTCTTTCCATTGAATCTGAGCTGCCATTATTTGACCATTCCTCCAACCTGCCAAGTCCCTTTACATTCTTTCCACTCCACCTTGTGTATCAACCATGTTGCAGATCTTTGTGTCATCTGCAAAAAGACATACCTTTCCTTCCAGGTGCTCTCCAGTGTCACTTATAAAGACATTAAAGAGGACCGGTCCCAGCACCAAACCCTGCAGTACCCCGCTAGTTACTTTCCTTTCTTCACTGTGGACTTCGTTTTACTATCACCCTTTGTGTCCTGTTGTCCAGCCAGTTTTTTTATCCAGGCTACCACCTTGGGAACCCACTCCAAGGCTGGCTAACTTGTATATTAATCTTTTGTGTGAGACTGTGTCAAATGCCTTGCTAAAATCTAGGTAGGCAATTCCACAGCACCTCCATGGTCTACTACTTTGGTCACCCAATCAAAGAAATCTATAAGGTTCATCTGACATGACCTTCCTGCTGTGAAACCATGCTGCCTTGGGTTCTGTGCCCCACTGGCCTCAGGTACTCAACAATTCTTTCCTTCAGAAGTGATTCCATCTTTTTCCCCTACCACTGAAGTAAGACTAACTGGTCTGTAGTTTCCTGCCTCTGCCCTGCTCCCACTTTTGTGAAGCGGAATCACATTTGCCGTCCTCCAGTCCTCAGGTACCACCCCATCCTCCCATGATTTGTTAAAGAGAGTAGTCAGTGGTGTTACTAGTTCTACCCTTAATTCTTTTAGAATTCTTGGGTGAATCCCATCTAGCCCCATTGCTATGTCCACCCTCAGTTTCAGAGTTCTTTTAAAACACTTTCTTCTGTGAATGGACTGGTATCGACCCCCCTATTCAGAGTTTCTCCCTTGTTTGGTTTAGGCACCTCCCACTCCTCATCTGTTGTGAATACTGAGCAGAAATATTCGTTCAGTATCCCTGCTTTTTCACTGTCACCCTCTGTCCACATTCCCTCCCCTTTATTAAGTCTCTGTATCCCTCCCTTGGTCTTTCTTCTCTCCCTAATGTACCTATAAAAGGTTGTATCCCCCCTTCTTAACAGAGTTGGCTATCTTTTCCTCAGTTTGTGCCTTTGCTATTCTGACTGCCTTCCCTGCCTCCTTCTGCTTTAACTAATAAGGTTCTCTGTTCTACTCCTTCTGTGTTTCCTTATATTTCCTGAATGCTATCCTTTTCTCCTTAACCATCCCTGCCACCAATCACTGAGAGAGCTGCATTATGAGCAGAGAAAGTAGAGTTTGCTGCCATGTTTTGTATATTTCTATTTTCAGTCTAATCGGCATCAGTTGTATTGTAGTGCCTGTTTATTTCTCAAAAGCCCAGAAATTGCTTTCATTTGTAATTATTCCTAAGTGCCCTGCTGTGACTGTAGCACCTGTTTTTCAAAAGGCACAGAAAAATGCTGCAGGGCCAGTGTCTTATAACTGCTTCATTCCTGCATGGAGCTATTCTGCCATATGGTGCTTGTGGGGAAGGAGAATCAGCCATGAATGAATTCATCATCTGTCTTAGTCTCTTTGGAGCTAAATACCTTCACTGATGGGTTCCCAGAAGTATAAAGTCTGATGGTTAAATAAAGCTGCCTTGCAGCTTGACTCTATATAACAGTATGGACAATCATGTTATTTTGTCAGTGTGTTTATGGGTGCCTCATACCTCACAACAATTATCCCACCACTTTACCTACCTCAGTAGATTCTGGATGGCCCCCTCTCTAGGTTGTAGGCCCCATAGTACCCTAATTCTGGCGATCTCTTGAACTTTGAGTCATTATCAACTTTTGTATACTGTTTACGGCAGCTTGTAAAATGAATTGCAGGATGACTCTGTAAATGGATAATGCCTAGTAATCCTATCCTGTTAAAATACAAATTAAATTAATTCATTAGTCTATTTTCTTTCCCTGAGATATTTATAAAACAGTTTTTATTACTATTTTTGTAATTAATAACAAGTTATGAAATATGTTTACCATGAGCAATTTGAAACAATCTATTGAGGATACTTTTTGACAATGCAAACTAAATATCACACATATCATGGCTGCATTAAGATTGTGCTAGCACTGGCTGGCCCACTGGTACAGAGGTTCAGTTTCCGTCTGTTACACCAGCAACCCAGGTTTGAGACAAGACTAAGGACATTAAAGGGCTGGCCGGGAGGAGGAGGAGGAATGAGCATCCTTGGGACTGCTATCCTCCTCTTGGGGGGGAGCAACCGGCACATGATCGACCCTTGGTGGTGGCCAGGGGGACTATAGCTGCCAGGGCTGAGCTGTCAGGTACATGTGCCAGTCATCAGTGTGCTGTGCAGTACGTCATTGCATGCCACGCCTCCCAGGGAACCCATTATCAGAAAACCTGCTGGCCAGCTCCATTTATGAAGCCAAATCTCTCCACCCCCCCATGCCACTCTCCATGATGCTTGGCTGGTAACTCAGTGAGACTCTCCATTGGTGTAGCCCAGCCCCTGCAGCCCTGCTTTGGGGGTAATCCAGAGAGGCCTTGCAGTGGTTCTTCCTCCAAGAACCTTGTACAGTCTTTCATGGAGGCTGTGCCTGCCTGACAGCCCCACCCAGAGGGGACAAGCCTGGGTGGATCACCACTCCAAGTAAGTCTGAGGGTGAGCTAAGGTCAGAGGAGCAGGAGCCTTTGGAGGACTGGCACCCAAAAAGCATGCTAAATAACCCCCACAAAAAATGGTGCTAGCACAATTTTCTGATGGAAAACCACACAGCACTATACCAAGATAGGTGTAAGTGGAGGACTAAGGGCACTGACATAGGAACTACTGTATTTATACTGCATTAGTAAGGTTTCTAATGTAAGTGCACTACAGACAGTTCCCTGTGCTCAAAGTGCACTGCACATGGCTTTTATTAATTTTATTTAATTGGGAGGCTCTGACCACCACCACCCCATGTCTCTTTACTTACTAATGGGGTGCAGGAGCAAAGCCTCCCAACTCAAACAAATTCATAAAATAAACATTGCAACAACACTGCATGAACATAGCTACACATAAACCTTAGGTGTGTCCCTATGTGAGCAAAGCTATGCATAAATCCTATTATAAAAACAAATGAGCCAGTGCAACAAGGCCTATAGCAGGGATAAGAGGATGCAGGGATATATTCAGAGGGGCAGTGATAGAAGAAAAGAGGTAATACTTCCCCATTACAGATCCCTGGTGTGGCTTCACCTGGAATACTGCACCCAGTTCTGAAATCCTCACCTCTGAAAAGACAAGGATAGGTTGGGGACAGTGCAGTGCAGAGTAACAAAAATGATTCAGGGCCAGCAGAGCAGATTCTACGTGGAGCACCTATGGGCACTAAATACAGTATGTACTCACTGGAAACCAGAAGGGAAAGGGGGATATGATAGGGAAATTTAAGTTTCTTAAAGGAATTAATAAAGTGAACTACATGGAATTTTTCACCCTGAATACCAACTCACAGACACATGGACACAAATTGAAATCATCAGGAGGGAGATTCAGGAGGCATGTAAGGAAGTATTACTTTACTTCAAGGGTGGTGGAACCTTGGAACAGTCTGTCGGCAAAGGTGGTGGTTGCAAACACAGTCAGGGGATTCAAGCTGTCCTGGGATAGAATTGAGGGAATAGTGGCTGCCTGTGGTGACAGGACTAAGGCTGGGAGAACTCGTTGAAATTCTGACCCTTATTGAACAAGAACCAGAACATGGGGAGGCTCTGATTTGTTCTGATCAGTTCTGATTTATTGACAAATATTTGAAAAAATGCAAAAAAATGCATAAAAGTGGCCAATGTCAGTCACGTTTCACATAAAGGCCCAAAGGAAATAATTTAATGGGTTTACTTGTATAGAACTTAATCTAAAACTGCTAAATAAAAAAGCAATCACTCACTACTAGCCCCTTCATGGCTGGCCTATAATGGTAGCATATCCTACTCAGGTCTGTGACATGAGTGTGCTGGGAGAGACGGAGAGAGAGAGAGAGAGAGAGAGAGAGAGAGAGAGACAGACAGACAGACAGACAGACAGATGCAAACACCTATAACATAGCACCACCAAGCACTGCAGGCACTGCCAGGTAGCTAAGATTTTTTTTTATTAATGGTGCTGTGTGGGTATTATTTTGATGGATGTTCCAGTCAGAGGTGAACAGGGCAAAGAAATGGATATGAATGATCAAATGAGAAGCACTAAGAGAGCCCACTGACCCTACCCATGTGAATGATGCAACTGCTTCACATGCCCCAGTGTACTGTGATATATGGTACACTACCTGGTCCAGGAGGTGGTAACGTTTTCTAGTACTATGACAACTTCTACTGAATCAACACGCTGAATCCTTTAAGAAGAAAAATGAAAGACCTAGTGATCGCCACCACCCAGGCAGGCAGTCAGTAACACAACGCATCGGTTAAGAGCAGTAAAGTCAAAAAAAAGGTTGTTACTACCACCTAAAGACCTGCTGACAGACATACAACACAATTACATCCTTCCAGGTTCCACATTTGCTGCCAGCCACTGCCAAGTAATTTAAGTATCAAAAATAAAATATAGTAATATAATAATCTCAGCCCAGTTACAGTAAGTGAGATGCAACCAGGCTAGCATGCCACACACACACAAACAATGAAATTAAATTACAGCATTTAGTTCTGTGAAGTAATCACAGCCAAATAAAGGGGAACATGAGAAATATACAAAGAATATTCGGTTTCTGGGTTTCAGGCATCTGCTAAGCCATGTACTGAATGAAAATAAGACAGTATAGTCAGGATGAGTAGCTGAGGACAAAAAAAGTGACAAGTAGTAGTAGTAAGGACTGGAGTAAGGACAAAAAGTGATAAGTAGTAGTCATGACTTGTGAGGACAGAAAGTGATAGTAGTAATAGTAGTAGTAGACAGCAGTACCCTACCTTCCAGATCAGATAGTGGTACCAGGTACCACCAGGCAAGTTTGTGACATGAAATGCAGTTGCTTGTTGTGTCTGGACTCTGAACCCACTGATGTTATTTTTTTTTTCTGTGCTCCTCATGTGATCATTCAAGTAATAGTGGCTTGGTCTAGTGCATCACAAAAGATTTTTACTGCAGGCACAAATTCTTGAAAGAGTTTTGAGGATAGGGCCTGCTCAGAGCAGTCAGTGTGGTGTTTTATACAGGTATCATATTTGAAATAAAAGTGAGGAATGTTGACTGAGAAATGTGAGGCACTCAGCATTTTCTGGTGTCAAACAGGATCGTGTGTCAGTAATGACATTACTAGCTTAACTAAGCAATCGCTCTGAATAGATGCTAGTCGGAGGGCAATTCATGTACTTCATTACAATGTTTACTAAAGCAGGCCACATATTTTGTTTGGATTTCCAGTATTGCAAAGGATCAGCATCCCAGTTGATATTGGGCTCTGCCCGGTACATTTCAACAATGGGTCTGTGTTGAAGCTGTGTTACAAAAGGCAGATGAAGAAGATGTTACAAATACATCTTCTAAGTGACTCCAGAGACATGAAGCTGAACCTAGTGACTGTGGTACTTTGCTGTGCTTGCCTGATGGAGAAGAAGAAGATGTGGCTGCAGTGGCTGAGGAGGAAGATGGAGAAAATGCTGCACACTAGAGGATGGGCCACCTGATGCTATGCTGTGATGTGAAGAAGATTCTGAATGTAGAGCTGCTGTTGTATTCTGTTCAATGACAGCACACACCTCATCAATTATTTCTTGTTTGTTTATCTCAAAACAAGTGAAGTGTCATCATCATCAGTCAATAGTTGCTTCAATTTATATCGTGGCTCCAAGATTGTTGCTTTAATGTAGTACTCAGAAAGAAGCATTTTACATAGTTTGTCATCTTCTTCAACTTTTTTGATCATATGTCTTGTTAGATCTTGTTGTATTCTGGGGGGGCAACCTGCATGTGTCAGCAGCACCACTGGCAGCCTGTGTGATCATGGAACTGTCTTGCTTCTCTGACTTTTCCCTAATCAGATTCAATCTGAATTTAACATTTTTTTTAAGGGTATCACCTGGCTAAGAGCTGATGTGTTTGCACTAACCTCCCTGGTGATTTCCTCAAATGGCTGGAGCAGGAAAATTAGAAACTCCAGCATGGCCCATTGTGGTGGAGTAGTATAGACATCTGCATCACCAATTTTATTTTCCAAGGTGTATTACCTGACAGCTTTCTTTTGTTCCAGTAGCCTTTGGAACATATAAAAGGTCAAATGCCATCGAGTAGAAATGTTTTGGATCAGTCTGTGTACAGGTAAACTGTGCTTCTGCTGTATTTTTTCAAACAAGTGACGGGCTTTGCTTGAGTGACTGAAATGAGTGCATATTCTTTTAGCAGTGCTAACAAGAGCCTTAATCTTCCTGTCGTCATCGAGAAAACCGTGAACTATTAAATTTAAGCAATGTGCAAAGCAGCGGATGTGAACAAAGCCCCCTTCCTCATGTCGGATGCATTATTTGCAACTATAAAGTCAACTGGCAATCCCTGTGAAGTGAGCCATTGCTGTATTGGTTTTTGGAACTCTTCATTGATTTTGTATGAGGTATGTTCAGATGGAAAATAAAACATTGTTAGAACAGCAAACTGTGATGCTTCACTGTCCCCAGTCCCACATGAATTATCGAAATATGCCCAATGTACCATGACAGACATGAAGAGTTCAGACTGACAGCTTGTCCCAATATCTGTTATGAGATGCACCACCCTCCCAAAAGCATTGCACAAGATGCATCTTAATTTTTAACATACGACATCATAAAGATCTGGAATCCCAGTTGTCAAGAAGTATTTCTATGATGATATACTATATCGAGGTTCAAGTTACTCAGGCTCCCACTGACTCCTATATGTTCAACCACATTATATGGTAGCAAATCAACAGCTATCATTTCAGAAATATGTTTGTTTATTGTAATAGCAACAGGGTGAGTCGAGGCATATTTGGCTTTAAGCTCATTTGTTTCTCAGATGGTAAGCTGTCTCCTTAAAGGAGGAGTGCTTTTGAACACATGATTACTTTCAGTAACAGTAGGAGGAATCCTTCAAATGGGAGGAAGTGGTGGTGGAGGTGTTTCAGTAGTGCTGTGGGAGCTGCCACTGCTTTCATCTATGGGAGTTACTCCTGAGTGTAGTGAACTATCACTGTCACTTTCTCTTGGAGACTCACAACTGGAGTTCTCTGTAATGTTATGACATCTGTCTGGGTTCCTTTTCAGTGCTGAAGTTCCCAATGCTCCTTTCTTTTTACCCCTGCTGACTGGCCATTTACAAATAGTGCATGTTGCTACCAACTCATTGTAAGCACTAATGGAGCAGTATTACCAAACAAAAGATGATATTTTTTGTTTGTTTCCCAGGAAGGCACGTCACCTTGGTCACCTTTTCAGGGCCTCTCCCCCTTGTGGTTCATTCCCACTGCTCCCCTCCACAACCAAAACATTTCTTCCTGTTTCTTCCTCATATGCGGAGCTGCTGTGGGTTTTTTGTGGACTGTCTGGTACAGTCCATGAATGGTTTCGTTCTTACCTCACTGGTAGGTCTCAGAGAGTCGTCACTGGAATTTATTCCTCTGACACCTTCTCCCTACCATGTGGGGTACCGCAGGGTTCCATTTTAGCTCCCATGTTGTTTGCAGTGTATATGCTGCCATTAGGAGAAATCATCAGGAGATACAGCTTGAGTTTTCACTGCTATGCAGATGATACTCAGCTGTATTTATCCTTTCTCCCCGATCAGAGTGATGCACTCTCTGTACTTAACAACTGTCTGGATGAAATCAGAATTTGGATGAGTTCAAGTTGGTTGAAGCTTAATCTGGATAAGACCGAGGTATTGGTTGTGGGCCCAGGTCATCCTGGGAGGGGTTTGGGTGCGGCACATCCATCAGGCTTATCACTTGGTGGAGTGCCGCTCTCTAGCTCTCGACAGGTCACGAAATCTGGGCGTTATTTTACGGCGACGGTCTGACCTTGAAATCTCAGGTGTCAGCTGTTGTCAAAACCTCTTTTATCATCTGAGGAATATCGCCTCGGTGAAACATCTGATTCCCCAGGAGGACCTTCCGACCTTGGTTCATGCCTTGTTACAACCCGCTTGACTACTGTAATTCCCTATACCTAGGGCTCCCAGGGATTGATATCCGCTGCCTGCAGCTAGTGCAGAATGCTGCAGCCAGGCTTTTGACCGGGACTCTAAGAACCAGTCATATTATGCCTGTGCTTCGAGAACTGCACTGGCTGCCTGTGCGGTGGCGTATCACCTTTAAGGTTGGTTTACTAACCTTTAAAGCCCTACACGATCAGGGACCCAGTTACCTGAAAGATCTTTTGATTCCCTACTTGCCCTCCGCCCCCCTCCGCCTCCGCCAATGAGAGGGATTGCTAGAGATTCCCAGGGTTCGCTTTAGTTATCAGGATCTCGTGCTTTTGCCTATTCAGCTCCTACCATGTGGAATTCTCTACCTCATTGGTTGAGAGAATGCCCGACCGTTGATAGTTTTAAAATTGCTTTAAAAACTTATCTTTTTAACTTGGCTTTTCCTTTATAGTTTGATTGTTTAATGTTGATTTCTGTTTTATTATTATGTACAGCGCCTTGATTTTGAAAGGCTCTTTATAAATAAATACGAATTACGAATTGAATTGAATATGCAATTTCCATCCCCTTTGGTAAACTTTGTGCTGCCTGATCATTCTCTTCATCTTTATTTTTATTACCCTCATTGGGGTCAACCTCAGAAGAATCAGGTGAGGGTGAGGGACTGGCAGTAGCACAGTATGCAATTTTTCCATACCATTGGGTGCCTCTTCGGGTGGTACCCACCAAGCCTTTAGTTTTTTTAACTACATAACTTTTTTTTTTTTTTTTTTTTACTTGGGATGGACGATGATCCCAGACATTTGCCTTTTTTGGATTCAAGCTTTCACTTGGAAGACAAAACCTTAGATGTGAAAAAATCACTTTTGGTGATTTGATTTTGTTTTTCCTTTTCAGGCTGATTTGCTGTCTTTTTCAATGCCATTAAACACCTGAGAAACAGAATGCGCCTCATCAACACTTTGATCCATTTTTTTCTTAGTATTCTAACCTGTAACAAAAGATCCCTCTAACATGATGTCCTTCTGATGACTCCCACCCACAGGCCAGGGACAAATTTACTGTTGTGACTCATGAATGTACACAGTACACTGACAGCACATCACTCCACCACTACTTCCTTCCAAGATTACCGGACTGACTCCTACAGTACAGTTAGTTACTGTTAAGTGACCAAATTTAGCAACTGTTAAGTGTGCCTCAGAATTTGAATTAGAGATGCAGGCACATCTGATGCATAGCCACATGCAGCACAGTCCCACACTGGGCTTTGTTAATGCTTATACATAATGTAACACGTTATACTAAAAAACTAATAATAATAAGGAGGAATAATGGGGAATGAGTGATGATGATGATGACTCATGTGTACAGTAGTTATACTGTACTTTACTTGGGTTGTAGTGTAAACAGCCTGCTATGAGTCACAAAGTCAAATTATCCCCTGGGCCACCCAGAGCCAGCAGCACGGGTGCATAAACTTGTATGTTGTTTGTCTGAAGAGTATTTATTTTTTAAATACATGAAATCATGAATGAACATTTACAAGTGATCGTGATTCATGATTGGATGGCACAAGTCAGAGATTTATTTTGCCAGCCTGCTGCCCTTGCCCTGCACACACAGCCACACTAAAGTCAGGAAAAAAAAATATTTGGGATTTCTGGAACTGTTGGATTTCTCATGCAACCCCCCACACACACACATACACACAGTCTCTCTCTCTCTCTCTCTCTCTCTCTCCCCTCTGGAAGGTACAAGTCAAAGATTTTTTTGCCAGCCTGCTGCCCTTGCCCTGTACACAGAGCCACACTGAAGCCAGGAAAAAAACCTTCATTTGGGATTTTTCTGTAACTGTAAAATTTCTCTTGGGCCCCCAGTAGTCTCTCCCTCTTTCCTCTGAATCTGGAATGGCACAAGTCAAAGATTTTGCCAGTCTGCCCTTGCTCATGTATACAGCTACACTGTCTGAGGCCAAGAAAAGAAAAAAAACTTTCATTTGGGATTTTCTGTAATTGTACCCAGTGTACAATTCTTGTACAATTCTCTTGTGCCCCCAGTAGTCTCTCCCTCACTCCTCTGGATCTGGATTTGGAATGGCAAGGTCAAACATTTTGAGAGCCTGCCTTCCCTTGGTCATGTACATAGCTACATTGTCTAAGGCTAAGAAAAGAAAAAAAAACTTTCATTTGGGATTTTCTGTAACTGTAAAATTTCTATTGGGCCCACGGTAGTCTCTCCCTCTCTCCTCTGGATCTGGATTTGGAATGGCACAAGTCAAAGATTTTGCCAGCCTGCCCTCCCTTGCTCATGTACACACAGCTACACTGTCTGAGGCCAAGAAAAGAAAAAAACTTCTGATTTTCTAACTGTAAAATTTCTCTTGGGCCTCTTGTAGTCTCTCTCTCTCTTCTGGATCTTCATGCCAGAAGTCAAAGACTTTGCCAGCCTACTCTTGCTCATGTACACAGTCACACTGCTTGCCTTTTCCCTCCCCCCCCACAGCAGCACCCAGACCACCACTGTCTCCTCAGTCCCTCTGGATTCCTCCTTTCTCCAGGCTTGACCCATCACCTTTCCTTGATGATCAGTTTCTCTCCCCCCTGCACCAGTAAATCGAATCCTTTTTCTCTCCTTTTCTCTTCCCCCTCTTCAAAAATATATATATATATATATATTTGTGTATTTCTTTTGCTTTTTAGCAACTTCTTCTAGTGGTTTCTGCAGTGATAAGTAAGGTGCTCCTCCGATTCATCCTCCTCTCCTCTGGGCCAAGTTGGGCACTCAGCACGGTTATATACCATGAGTGAGTCATGTGACCATCTGTTGCCTGATTCACCTGTACATGGAGCGAGCATGCTGACTGCATCCCCATTGTGAAATACACACAATGGCACAGATGGCACTTCCACAGACCCAGAATTGGACTTCTGCAGCAAAGTCAGTATTTATCCGGGTCCGTGGATTGTAGGTTTGATCCAGGGGTCTGGATTTCCCATGGAACAGTCTGTCCAGCCCTAGACAGGACCATGGAGGAGAATGGAGAGTGGACAGGTAGGGTTAGCACCATGGAGGAACAGTAGGTTCCAGTGATTATAGGGAACTGCTATCTTTTTCTGCCATCATTGTCTATGTTTCTATAAAATGGGAAGGAAATATTGTACATCCTGACTGGTCATTAGCCATACATTAGAAGTGTCTAATGAATGGTTAAAAAGAAGTGCTAGCAACATGGATGCAGGACCCACATTAAATTAATGTGCAGATGTGTTTATTTTTATTTAGAATGTTAATGGTTGCCATTTTAAAAAACTCAACAGCCTCACACAGTCAGTATCCTTTTACACCCTCCTCCTAAATTATTTTTTTTCCACTTTATTTACAATTTATTGTTTCTTTCTTTTTGTAGTCTCTACACAGTACATGATAAAGAATATGCCTAATCTCAGTCCCATCCTTGCCATCACCTGCCCACCACTTACTCGTTTCTGCCAATTACCGTCAAACAGCACCCGCTTGTATAGTTTTGTGGTTGTATTAACTTAAATTTAAATTCTTTCTAGGTATGTACTTTTTGGCCCCTCCTGGATCTGCAGCCTTGTGACTCTTGGCACCAGGTCAACTGACCGAAACAAGAAATGTATCACCGAAAGATGGGTGAGGCACTACAATACAAGTGGCAGTCGGGTGCATACAGATTAATGTAGCAAGATTATGTGCTGTAGGTACCACACAGATCACAACATTTCTGCATTGTAATGGACACGGGTCCTCAGGAGTCAGGAGTCATTCCATCAGCAGATCATGAAAGCATACCATACCATACCATACAATACATCCCACTGTGGTAGCATACTTCTGAACTCCTTGCATTACAGCTCAGAACCAGAGTTGAAAAAAAAATCAGACAGTTGACTACCACTGCCACTTGACTAGCTCAAATTCAGGAAGACCCTACTCAGTCCAAATACCACCGTAAATGTGTTTCTTCTTCTCAAGTTTGGAAATCAAAAAACAATAGCTCTATTTCCTCACAAATCTGCTGTTTCAAACTGCACACTCCCCATGCACCCCATCTAGCCTGCTGATGCAGAGTCAGGGTTTTGCGTATGTACTTTTTCATGTCAATAGACACAAATTATACAAAAACAAAGTAACATGAGCCCTTAGAAAATGTGTGTTTTTAAATACATTTGCTGAACAGTGGGGGAGGTGCTATGAACTATTGGGCACTATATAATTATGGAAGCCTTCTTGTGACAAATTCCTTAAGTAGCAACAAAAAAAGAGCAACACGCCCTTACAGGTGGAGGAACTATTTTATGTAAACAATATAGCAAAAATGTAACTTTTGTGTATTTAATCATTTTTATTTTAATTGTAACATCAATATTAAACACAGAGTTCCATTTATAAGTGTAATAAGACAGTCCAGGGGTGTGCATTAGACATTTTTACTGCACAGCAAGGGGGTGAAGGCACTCAGCCTGCAGGCTCATGCTTTACAATGTCCCATACCATGTGTTATAAATGTCTAATGTACCCCCCTCATGTCTTATTGCTTATGTAGTCATTCCTAATCCTCCATATATGCACTATGTTGGGCAAGACAAGACAGCAGGACTTTTAAAAAAATTTTAAAATCACATATCATTCTTCTGGAATGAAATAAAATGAAAGAGAATAGGTATGGGTGTTTTCAGAGGAATACATCAGTATTAAAAAACTTACAATTCATTCTTTTTTGCTCACTAAATAATGCTGTTGCTTTTAAAAGTAAACTTCTAAGATAACACTAGGGGGCACTGAGCTGTGTTTCATCTTACATTTACTTACATCGTCCATTTAATTAAAAGTAGATGATAAAATCAAAGATTTCCAGAGTTTAGATCATGGTCAGGTACCAAACATAGGAGGCCCACCTGCAAATTTGCAAGTGCCTGGTGGGCCAGTCCAACTCTGCTCTTGTTCACATTGTTATAGGGAGTGCAAGTTCTGAGGACACGAGGAAGTCATTTATTGAATTAGAGTTGTTCCAAATAGAAAAGATGGCCAGAGCAATCTTCACCATGGTCTGCATTGTTCTGGGGCCGATGAGAAATGACAGTGATATAATACAGCATATGTTAACTTTGGTTAAGATTCTGTTGAAAGAGGGAAGGTCTTCATTTTCTGGCAAGTTACATTGCATTCAGGGGAAAGGAATGCATATATGCTATAATACAAACTTATAAAATGGGTTGGGAGTTTTCTGCATCCTGATTGGCTGAGCAGTGCCTCTGGCCATGTCCTTTCAGGGCATATTGCACCAACCAACACCTCTTCAGCCAGTCAGGACATTTCACACTACAAATCATTGTGCAGTGTGCCAGTGTCTCTAGTGGACCTGCCTGACCAAGTGGGAGAATGAACAAACCCTGGAGACCCCCTCCTCAAGACCACCAACGCACACAGAAGTGAACAGCATAAGATGATATAAATCAGTTGGCCCAAAAAAAGTAAAAGTGAAATGTAACATGCAGTACTCCAGAAAAAGAAAAAAGCCGACCGCAATGATGGGAACCATGTTCATGCTGCAAGGACGTAGCTTTGAAATAGCAGCCTTCAGCCGCTCGTACCTTATTGTAAGTCCCAGCTATGAACGTAACTGTACACAAACTTTTTGACAACTTTCCCCAACTTAAAAATAAAAATCTGACCTCTGCAGCATTTTTTTCTTCTTCTTCTTGTATAGAAACATCCCTAGATCCAGTGAGCCTAGCGCGTGCCATCACAAAGTGACTTTCAAATGGCAAAAGAAATCCGTCCCAACATTAAGTCTAATAGTGCAGTTATTATTAAACATGATAGTAGAAAACATAAAATCTATCAGCATTTTAACATTTTAATGCCGAGCTAGCTAGCAGCTGCCTGTTGCAAGCAGGTTGTAAGCGCTCAGAGAGAAGCGCTAACTAAGGCAGCCAGCAAGGGACACGCTCGCTCCTATGGAAATTAGCTCACATTGAAAACATGACATTATTCAAAATAAGTTTAGAAGGTGTTTCTGTAGGGATAGGGAAGCATGCACAAATAAATGTATTCTGCAGGATAAGTGTGTGTGTTTGGGGAGGGGCAGGGCACCCAGACATTATCACCCTCTAGTGGCAAGGACTACTTTCCTGTTACAATATACTTCATGGTTTTTGATAGTTTTCATTTGGCTTTCTGAATTTTATTTTTTTTTTTCTTTACAGGGGACCCATTTTATAAGTGGAATAAGACACTCTGCGGTGTGGTTTATGGCCTTATAAGAGCACTTCCCAGGTGCTAATGGCACTCGGTGCAAGCACCTCATGCCTCATTGCACACCTGGGGTATGCTCTTATCAGGCCATAGACCACACCTCGTTGTGTCTTATTCCTTACATATACCTAACACCAGGTAGATGCAACACCTATACAGAGATTATCAGGGTTGCACCACAAATAGGTTCCTTGCCTCTCTTCCCACCCATAACCACTGACTAGGTGCACACAGTAACCTCTAGAATTACCTCCCCAATCAACTAGCTGCAGAACCTGTGTTGGAGAGACAGAGAGAGAGAGAGAGAGGGGCTGTGCTGGACTGACCCAGAAGACCACAGGAAATGTGAGACTCGGAAACCTTAAACACAGCTCTGACACAGTTTCAAAGTGAACAAGCATTTGTCAATGCCGAATGTTTGCTTGCTGGTATTAGCATTGGAAATGCAGGAATTACAGATGCAGAATAGGAATGGCAGTGAAGTATTGTACTTCATGCCAACCTCACCTCCACCCTGCAGAGACAGACAGGCATTGGGGCATGCATTTGGGTTGTCACACATAACGTTCATGCCATTTCACCTCACTCTACCCTGCAGACACTGACAAGTGTTGAGGTGTGCCTTGAGATGTTTGGCTTTGCAGTCACCCACTCCATAAGGACATATGCAGAAATGGGTGCAATATAGAATGGGGTGAACTGTGGTGCTGAAGAGTCCAAGGCACAGCTCGATGCCTGTCAGTGGCTGCAGGGTGGGGGGTGGGGTTGAAATGGCATGAGCATTACAGTCGGCAATCCAAAGGCACACCCCTGATGCCTGTTAGTCTGTAAAGGGTGGAACGTTATGGTTAGAAACCGTAATGCCTCGGGCATGTGTTGGTATTTGCAGTACAAATTTTCAACATGGGTATTTTGTGGCCCTTACCTCATGAAAGCATTTGGGACCTCTCCTCATGAACAGTGGCACTCTGATTTTGTCAATGTGTCCCGAAATTTGAGTTTCCACAGCGACCATGCCATTGTGCGCCAAATGTATGAAAACACATATTAGGCAGGATGTGAAGAATGACTGCTGTACCATTCATTGGGAGGTGTGAAGAGATGGCAATGTTGAAAATCTGTAGTGAAAGTATTAAAAATGCTGAAACTTCCGAGCATATGAGGAAACTGCGCAATGCATGCATGTAACACAGTCATTTAGTGGAATTATTTCACCAAATTTTCAACTTTTGTGACCTCTGCTCATGAACACTGTCACTATGATTTTCTTAATCTGTCCCGAACATTGATTTCTCACAGCAACCGTGGTATTCTGTGCCAGATGTATAAATGCATATTTCAGGCAGGATGTGAAAAATGACAGCTGTACTGTTCATAAGGAGGTCTTAAAAAATGGCAATGTTGAAAATCTGGAGTGAAAATACTACAAATTTGCAAAGTTATGAGGGTGCGTGGACACTGCATTGTGCACGTTTGTAACACAGTCATTTTATGGACATTTGTCACCAAATTTTCAACATAGGCATTTTAGGACCTCTGCTCATGAAGAGTCACTGTGATTTTACATACAAGCATACAAATCTGCCAGCAGAACACACTAATCGGTCTATATTAGTCTGCCCGAGTGTGCAGCTAGCACTCTAGATTGTAACTGCCCCAGCCTCCTCCCCCTCAGTTCCTCCTCCACTTGTCCCAGCCCCTGCCTCCTGAGTCTTCCTCTTGCTTTATCCCACTCCTCCTTAAAGCTATTAACTTTCCTACATGTTACCACCCCCTCTGGCAGCACATTCCAAGTAGACACTAGCCTCTCAGAGAAGCAGTTCATCCTTATTTCCCTCTTGAAACGTCTCCCTTTCAACTTTAGTCCATACCCGCTCGTCTCTCTTCCACTTCTCAGTTTAAACACCCCCTCAGTGCTAGGTTTAGTTACCCCCTCAGGTATTTAAATGCTTCAATCATATCCCCCTATCCCTCCTCTCCTCCAGTGTGTACATGTTCAGGTCCTTCAACCTAACTTCATATTTCTTTCCTTCCATCCCCTTTAAAATTTTTGTTGCCCTCCTTTGCACTCCCTCCAGTAACTTTATATCTCTCCTCAGGTATGGCCTCCAGTATTGCACATAGTACTCTAGGTGCGGTCTGACCAGTGATCTGTAGAGAGGTAGGATCACATCCCTGTGTCTGGATGAGAACCCCCTTGTGATGCACCCCAGCATCCTGTTTGCCTTCGCCGCTGCTCTCATGCAGCGGGCTGAGTTGTTCATGCTCCCAGTTACCAAGACCCCTTGGTCCTTCTTCTCCTCCTCTCTGATCTCCAACCAATAGTCTGTCTTCTGGTTCTTAGCCCTGAAGTGCATCACCTTACACTTCTTTGTATTGAATCCTGGCTGCCACTCCACCGACCATGTCTCTAGTTTGGTTAGGTCCCCCTGCAGTTTTCCCCATCCATCCTCTTCATCCACCACCGCCCCCAAGTTGCTATAATGTGCAAACAGACTAACCCTGCTCCCCACTCTGTGTGCTATATCAGAGATAAAGGCCCAAATAGCACTGGGCTCAGCACTGACCCCTGCAGCACCCCATTTATCACTGTTCTGGGTGCCAAGAGCTCCCTCACCACCACCACCCTCTGCATCCTCCCCTGTAACCAGTTCTCTATCCATTTAGTCAGCTTTTTTACCACCCCTACTGCCATCAGCTTCCCCCCCAGTCTTCCACGAGGCATTGTATCAAAGGCCTTACTGAAGTCCAAGTACAGGACATGTACCACATGGCCCCTGTCCAACTCCCTTGTCACTCAGTCACAATACTCTGTTAGGTTGGTTTGAGAAGACCTCCCTGAGATGAACCCACGTTGCTGCCCATCTTGGAGGCCATTACTGTCTAGGAATACCACCAGCCTCTCCTTCAGTATCGGCTCCATAAGCTTACCCACTATGGATGTGAGACTTACCGGCCGATAGTTTCCTGGCTCCTCCCTAGGCCCACTCTTGTGTATGGGCACCACATGGGCCACCCTCCAGTCCTGGGTCACATACCCCATTTCCAGGGAGGTGTTGAACAGATCTGCCAGCAGCTCAGCCAACAGCTCCACCATCTCCTTCAGCACCCTGAGGTGGATGGCATTGGGACTTGGTGCCTTGTACATCCTTATGGCCCTCAGCCCCTCTAGCACCCTACTTCCTGTGATCACTTTGTCCGTCTCCTCCTCCCCCCCTTTCCCCACTGCCCCAGCCCATTCTGGTAGTGGGCCATCCCTCTCCTTAGTGAAAATGGAGCAGAAGTACTCATTTAGAATTTCCACTTGCTCCTCCCTCTTTTCCAGCCAATCCCCTCCCTGCTTTATTCTCACAATATGTTCCTTGCATTTCCTCTTTTCCCTGACATACCTAAAAAAGTCATTTTCCCCTCCTTTTATGCCCTGTGCAGAACTTAATTGCCTGGAGGCTTTAGCATTTTTCACCCTCCTGGCAACCTCCCTTGACCAACTCCTGAAAACCTCCTTATCCTCTGCCTTCCCTATTCTCCTGTACATCCATTATGCAGCCGTCTTTGCCCTCACCCCTTGTAGCACTTTCTTGTTCAGCCAGCATGTTTTCTTGCCTCTGCTCTTCTTACTCCTGGCCCTGGGGCAGGCTACTGTGGCCTCTGTTAGTCCAGTCTTTATGACTCCCCACTTTTGTTCTGCATCCATCTCCAGCCTTATATCCTGGAGTCTTCCTTGCAGTATTGCTCCCATCCCCCCAAAGTCCACCCTAATAAAGTCCACCACCTTAGTGCCTGTGCCTCCTGTCTGCCTGCACAGTGTCACAACAAGCCACACTGTTTGGTGGTCGCTACCTGCTAGTGGGTCCTCCACTCTTACCTCCCTCACCATCTCTCCATTTGCCAGTACTAGGTCCAGAGTGCTACCAAGCCTTGTAGGCCCACTTACTAATTGCGTGAGAAGGCCATCCTGGAATGCATCAAGGGGCACCTGCTCCCTGGCACTGCTAGTGACGGGGTGCTCCAGTCAACCCGTGGTAGGTTAAAATCCCCCACTATCACCACACTCCCCCTTCTACACACCCTCCTTATCTGCTCTGCCAACTTCCCATCTAGTTCCCTGGATTGGGCTGGTAGTCTGCAAACCACTCCCAGCCTCTGCTTTCTGCCCTTGGAGTCCAGGAGCTGCACCCAAAGTGCCTCTGCTCTTCTCCCTCATCCCTTATGCATTTAATCCCTTCCCTCACATACAGTGCAACTCCCCCTTCCAACCCCCTAGTCCCTCCTGTATATCCTGTATTCCAGGATTGCCAAGCCCCAATCATGGTGCTCTTGTGGCCCAAGTCTCTGTCACTACAGCATGTCCACCTTTCCCTCTGAAAGGAGCACCTGAAGCTCTGGAGTTTTGTTCCCCAGGCTTCTTGTGTTGAGAGAGACCACCTTCCACCCGTACCCCTCCTTCTCCTCACTCTTCTCCTCCTTGGCCTGTGTCTCTCCTCCCGGGAGTCCACACCCTTTCTCCTCCTTATTCTTACTAGGTGGTGGTGCCTTCTGTATTACACTCAGACCACTCTGCCCGTCCCCTCCCAGGGTTACTATGCCTTCACCTTTACCTATATTTAGGGGGGTGAGCTCATTAGGCCCCCTTGTCCTGATCTTTCTACTAACCTCGGTCTTTTGGCCACCCCCCCACTAGTTTAAATCCACCTTAGTAGAGATATACCCCTCTAATCTTGCCTTTAATACTCTCCTCCTCTTCCTGCTCAAGTGTACTCTGTCCCCCGCATACAAGTCACTATTTCGCCAGACCCTACCCCAGTTAATCATTAACCCATAATTTCTGGTGTGGCACCAATCCCTCTGCCCCTTGTTAAACTCCTCAATCCTACCCTTCCTCCCCATGCTTGCACATGCTATGGGGAGTAACTCTGAGAATGCCACCTACTCCCCCACCCCCTCACACTGCTTGCCCAACTACTGGAACCTCCCCCTCACTACTTCCACAGTCTCCCCCCGCCAAGTCATTTGTACCCACATGCAACAGTAAATGAGGTTTCTTCCTTCCCCTTGCTGCACACTTGAGCAGTGCCTGCCCTGCCCCTCCTGCAGTCAACCTGGGGATAGCTTCAACTCAAATACGGCTGTGCCTTCCCCCCATCTCACCCCTTTCAGTATACAATCCCCTGGAACGAGTAGCCCCCCGGTCCCTTAGCCCCTTTCCCTTCTAATGCCCCTTCCGACACCCCAGTATTCAATCTACCCTGCCCCTTACCCCCACCAGCTGCACCCTCTGTGACTTGTGTATCTGTATCCCCTACTTCCGCCTCACCCCTTTTCTCTGCCTTATTCCTCCCATCCCCCTTGAACCCCTTCCCAGCCTGACTACTTATTACTGGGCTTCCCATGTCAACATCCCCTCCTCCCTGCTGATTTCCAACCCCTCTCCTATCCCCGCTGTTGTCGATTTAGAGCCTCTATTCTCTTCTATCCCGATAGTGATGCCCCTCCCATCCTTCCCCCTTCCCGTAGCCTTCTCTCCTCCAGTCACCACCCCTCCTTCCTTACTAGCCCGCCTTCTACCCTTTCGTCCTTGCTATCTCTTCCTGTAGCTGTTGCCATCCCTCTCATGCCCCGCTTGTCCTCCCCACTTCAGTATGTTCCTGCTCCCCTCTCTCTCTCCCATATCAGAGGCTTGAATCTATTCCTAGTCGATACTCCTCCTACATCTCTTCCCCATCAGTTCCCCCCTCCCACTTGTTCCCTCCATGCCACCCTGGTCCCACCCCGGTCCCTCCCTACCCGCAGCCATCTGCTTTCTCCCCTGGTACTCCTCGTGGTCTCTTCCTCCCCCAACAGGAGCCCCCCCCACCTCGGGCATCCCTTTCCTTGTCCTCTCTTTTCTGCTAGTGCCTCTGATACTGGGGTCAATTTCAGTCCCTAGTTGTTCTTCCTCTGTCCACCCTTGCCGTCCCCTATCCCCCCCAGACAGGATGCCCACCATACTCATCTGCCCTGCCACTTAGACTCCTCCCTAACCTCCACAGTTCCTCCCTCAAACTAGCCAGTCATCTACAGACCATACACCCCTCATCCTCCAAGCCCGGTCCAGGATCATGGCAGACCCACACCCTGTACACCCCACCACCCTTCCAAAGATGCCCGCCCTATTGACATGTGGCACCTGCTCCATTCTGGCCCCCATCTTATGTTACGGGCTCTTACTCCCAGGTTCTGCACCCTACTACAACTGTTAGGCCCCTATTTACTTGAATTCCTGTTCCCTCCCATACTAGTCCCCCATTGGCCCCTTGCTGACCAGGGTAATTCAGTCTCAAATCTCATCCAGTACATACTGTATTACTGTAGCAATCCTAAAGCATCCTTGTCCATTTTCACCTCTCAGCTACCATACTTTTTATTCTCAGCTCTCATATAGTTTCACTTAGGCCAGTTAGAAATCCTATTGCACTCCAAGTATTACTCAGCTCAGTTAGAGAAATAAACAGAACAAATAAATATGTATTATTACAGCAATCATAACAGTATCGCTCAGTACTTAGCTCAGTTAGAGAAATAAACAGAACAACTAAATCTGTATTATTACAGCACTCCTCAAAGTATCCAGTCATTGCTTTGTCTCCACCCCAGAGACCCTGCTGTAATAAAGGACCACAGAGGACCCTGGGCGGAAGGGTGGGCAACTCCAAAGTCTCAGCAAAGCTTGGTTGAGCTCGCTCACTCCCCCGTCTCTCACTTGCTTGTTCTGTTTCTCCCGGCGCTGCAGGCTGCCCTTTTGTACTGGGCTCCTGCCTTTTCTGCCCACAAAGAATCTGCAGCAGTCCCGACAGAGCTCTGTTGAGGTCGCTCACTCCCCGTCTCTCACTCGCTCACTCTGTTTCTCCCGGCGCTGCAGGCTGCCCTTTTGTACTGGGCTTCTGTCTGCATCGGCACCTTTTTCTGCCCACAAAGAAATCTGTAGCAGTCATGACAGAGCTCCATTGAGCTTGCTTACTCCCCTTCTTTCACTTGCTCATTCTGTTTCTCCTGGCACTGCAGGCTGCCCTTTTGTACTGGGCTCCTGCCTGCATTGACACCTTTTTCTGCCCACACAGAAGTTCACAGCTATCCCGACAGAGCTCCGTTGAGCTCGCTCACTTCCCCTCTCTCACTCACTCCTTCTATTTCTCCCAGTGCTGCAGGCTGCCCGTCTGTACTGGGCTCCTGCCTGCATTGGCACCTTTTTCTGCCCACAAAGAAATCTGCAGCAGTCCCAACAGAGCTCTGATGAGCTTGCTCACTCCCCCTCTCTCACTCGCTCGCTCTGTTTCTCCTGGCGCTGCAGGCTGCCCTTTTGTACTGGGCTCCTGCCTGCATTTGCACCTTTTTCTGCCCACAAAGAAATCTGTAGCAGTCATGACAGAGCTCCATTGAGCTTGCTTACTCCCCCTCTTTCACTTGCTTGTTCTGTTTCTCCTGGCGCTGCAGGCTGCCCTTTTGTACTGGGCTCCTGCCTGCATTGGCACCTTTTTCTGCCCACAAAGAAGTTCACAGCTGTCCCAACAGAGCTCCATTGAGCTCACTCACTCCCCCTCTCTCACTCACTCCTTCTGTTTCTTCCAGTGCTGCAGGCTGTCCTTTTGTACTGGGCTCCTGCCTGTATTGGTGCCTTTTTCTGCCCACAAAGGAAACTGCAGCAGTCCTGACAGAGCTCCGCTGAGCTCGCTTACTCCTCCTCTCTCACTTGCTCGTTCCATGTCTCCTGGTGCTGCAGGCTGCCCTTTTGTACTGGGCTCCTGCCTGCATTGGTGTCTTTTTCTGCCCACAAAGAAATCCACAGCAGTCCCAACAGAGCTCCATTGAGCTCGCTCCTCCCCTCTCTCACTCGCTTGTTCTGTTTCTCCCGGAGCTGCAGGCTGCCCTTTTGTACTGGGCTCCTGCCTGCATTGGTGCCTTTTTCTGCCCACAAAGAAATCTGCAGCAGTCCAGACAGAGCTCAGTTGATCTTGTTCACTCCCCCTCTCTCACTCGCTCAATCTTAGTCTGTCCCAAACACTGATTTCCCACAGCGACTGCGCTACTCTGCGCTATAAGTGCAAAAACACATTTCAGCCAGGATGTGAAAAATGACAGCTGTACTGCTCATAAGGAGGTGTGAAAAAATGCCAGTGCTGAAAATCTGGCGTGAAAATATTACAAATTTGAAAAGTTACAAGGGTGCTTGGAAACTGCGCAATGCACACTTGTAACACAGTCATTTTATGGATTTTCGTCACCAAATTTTCAACATAGGCATTTTAGGACCTCTGCTCATGAACAGTGTCGCTGTCATTTTCTCAATCTATCTTGTAAAACTGATTACCCACAGTGACTGTGCTATTCTGTGCTGGAAGTGTGAAAACACATTTGGGCCAGAATGTGTAAAATGACAGCTGTACTGTTCATGAGGAGGTGTGGAAAAATGCTAATGTTGAAAATCTGGACTGAAAATATTACAGATTTGCAAAGTTACAAGCATGCGTGGAAACTGCTTAACGCAGCTTATAAAACAGTCATTTTTGGGATTTTTTTTACCAAATTTGCAACATACAGTAGGCCTTTTGAGAGCCCACCTCATGAACAGTGGCACTGTCATTTCGTTACTCAGTCTCGAAAGGTGATTCCGTGCAGTGACCGTGAAATCACCTATCAGGACCGAATAACACAATGACAGTGACTGAATTCATGAGGAGAGGTCCCAAGAACCACATGTTGAAAATTTGGTGCTAAAATTCCCACAAATGCACGAGATATGCACCAAAGTTGAAAAAAACCTATTTATGCCATTATACAGCTTATCGGCATTTCTTTAGTTCACGGTCAGCTTTGAAGAGTGCAGACGTGTTCCCAGTCCACCAAAGATCATCGCGCTGGCCCGGAGGTAAGTATAGGGGTGTAGGGGTGTGGGAGGTGGGGGTGCACAGAGGGTGGGTACGGTTGGGGAGGGCCACCAAACTCTCGTAGGGACTGTTTTCTGTTTACAGGTGTTAAAAAACACAAACATTGTGGGACTTTTTTTCAGGGACATTTTGCATGCTGGGTGGGCTCCCAGCATGCCACCTGAAGTGTTTTAGGGGCTGTAGCTGACGGGGATTAGGCACCCGTCGGCCAGTGGGGGAGAGCCGGGGATTGGAGCACCTCCTGGCACACAGCAACTGGGGAGTATGCTGATGGGGAGTGGACTCCTATCAGCAAATTGAACTGGGGGTACTGGAAGCTGATGGGATTGGGGCCCCCACAGCAAAGAAAGACTGTTGGGGGCGCATGCTGCCGAGGGGGATTGGGCACCCACTTGGCACACAACAAATGGGGGAGGGGTTATAGTGTGCCAATGGGGAGTGGGCTCCCCCATCGGTAAATGTACTGGGTCAGGGCAGCATACGGGCGGCAAGGTACCACCCTGCAATGACGAGTCGGTTCCTCATTGCAGCAAAATGGCTCATGCTGCAATGATGAGGAGGCCCCTGATTGCAGCAGCGAAAACATTTTAACTTGGTGGCACTTCTGCAGAACCAGTGTCATCACGACACTGGGTCTGCATTGATCCACCAGTGCCAAGCCACCAAATGCAGTGCCCCCGTTGGTTGCCAGAGTGCCGCACCTCCACAACCTGCTTCTCTCCTAAGTTGCCACATAATGTTTCTTGTGCATGCACACAAGCAAACATAAAAATGAATGTAAATTTTACTGAACTGCTCTGCAATGTACAGTACATAGACATTTTTGCATGAAAAGCATTATCACTCAACAATAACAACATAAACTTTGTAATATCTGGGGCTAGATATTCAAAACCTTGCCCCTGTGCTAAATTAGCACTGCCTGGTGTGCTAAATTAGCCTAGAACCAATAGCCCGCTATATTAAAAAGGGATAGCCTCAGTACTAAACCTGTTGAATATAGCATGCTAAGGAATCCAGCAAACTGGGCTGGAAGTGCAGTGCAAAAATAGCCCAGGAAATAAGACAGATCTGAATACAGAAACCAGGAAGTGCAAACCACAACAGCAGCCCAGTGTACAGCAACATGAAGGAAGTAGAGGTGAGCTATGTGGAAAATGTGTGTGCCATCAAAGGAGTGGATTAATTAAAGCTGAAAGCTGCAGTGCATGTGAAATCCTGCAAAAATGTACCATGTTTCTGAAATGCTTGCGTGGTGTAGACACATTTGGGCAGGTTTTGCATGGAGCTAAGCTGTTTTCCTGCACAATGCACTTGCTCTGCCACTGGCCTGGGCCAGGGGTATACTGACATGGCAGCATCACTCTGGTGTGGGTGTGTGTGGAATTCATCCATGACTTGCATGCCTAATGGTCAAAGTGCACTGTACCAATCCGTTGTGTGCCATCATGTACCAGCAGTGATGCACACTGTGGCCACCAACACATCAGTTATGGCTGGCCAGGCCACGCCCTGTGCCCACTTTACTTAGCATTTGCTCTCAGTCACCCAGACTGCACCCCCTGTGCAGTACTGTGGAGCATGTGTGACACCTGCCCCTGTCCAACTGTCATGTGTGTTGGTGTTTCAACAGTCTTCAGGGGTGCCATGCCACACATATCTCACATGTACCATGCTGGTGGCAGAGCTCGGTGGGACTTTGCTACTTGTACTTGCTGAGGATGCATTATCCACAGTGTCTGCTCGCAGTACTTACATCACCGTCTTTCTCCCTATGGATGAACATTGCATGGCAGCGGGTGCCCATAGGCCAGAGGCAACAGAGGGGAGGAATGACCTTCTTCAATGGATTGTTCAGTAGAAGAGGGTGCTGTTGAAAGGGTCACCACTTTGGAAGCTATGGCTTGCAGGATGGTGGTGGCCCTGGAGGAGCCGGCGTGGAACAGCAGGCCACCTGCAGTGAACCCATAGGCACCACATTCTTCCCTTTTTCAACCCCTCACACCCCCTTCACCTTGTTTTTCACCCTCCTACCCCCCCCTTTTGTTATACTGATTCCCCTACAAATCCCCTTCTCTGTTTTTTTTTTATATTGTTATTTTCTTTTTGTACAGTGAGGCAGTTTTTCTATGTTATGCTCCTGTGTCCTGTATCTTTTTTGTTGCTCTGTTTACATTTTTCTCTGGTTTACTGTGGTGCCCCTACTGTCCACGTACACCCCCTTTGTGGGTTATGTCCACGCCTATCCTGTGCCACAGGGTCTCCACTGCTGTACCTGCAGGTGTTGATGGCTGCACTTCTAGCTGTACAATGTTCCATGCATGGCAGGTGTGTTTGCATGTTGGCGGTCATGTTATGTTCCCCTTGTGTCCCCCTGCACATCTCATGTGTGTGACAACCACCATCAAGGATGTTCCTGTCCATTGTAAGGGAACAGTCTCTGTACTTCAGGGACCTACCCTCCTGCTTTTCAGGCAGGATGGACTTTGTATGAAATCTGTCTGTGGCTATGTTCTTGTTGGCATAACTTCCCTCCACCCCCTTGTGTCTCAGTGCTGTGTTCCATTTTGTGTGCTGTCACCTGCTCCATGTTGGGGTTCCATGTGTTCTACCCCTGTGCACTGGCCTGCTGTGGCTGTTTGCACTGCCCATTTGCTATATTCAGTGCAATATGCATTGCTGAGCAATCTTTGCACTGTGCTCTGGGCTTTGCTTTGCACACTTGCATTTGCATCCTATATTCAGCTGAGTTTGCCAGCAGGCTATGCCTTTGAATATTGAGTGCAATGAGATGCAGGCTAGCACTAACAGCAGGGCAGGGCAAACTTTGCCCACAGGCAATTTTTTGACTATTGTGCCCCTGATGTCATAATTCGCTGCCTGTGACATCACAGTTATTCCCAAGGCAACAGACTGTGATGTCATAACAGAGCATTATAATTTCAAGTTGGGAATAAAATACAGAGTTAGATGAACTCTAAGGGATACAGATCTTGCTTTTGTGGGAATGTATTCAGTAACAAATAATGGAAACAAGAAATCTATAGAAATCTAAAGAAGCTGTATGAAATAACAGCTGAACTATGTCTAAATATTATAAACATCAAAGTAGAAACTTAGAATTTGGCAGCAGATAAGGACAACCTGGCCCACCCAGTCTGCTCATTTCTTTAGTCTTCCTATACTGTTACCACAGACTCTGCCAATCTCCTGCTCCCCGCTCCCTTTGCTTTCCATGAAGATTCCCTTGTGCCTATCCCATGCATGTTTGAAACCCACCACTGTTTTCACACCCACCACCTCCTCTGGAAGACTGTTCCAGGCATCCGCCACTCTTTCAGTGAAAAATAATTTCCTCAATCTCTCTTGAATTTACCCCCTTCCAGCTTCATTGCATGTCCCCTTGTTCTAACACACCTTTTCCTCAGAAAGATGCTCCCCTCCTGTACCTTATTTAGCCTCATGAGGTATTTATTTGTCTCTGTCATATACCCTCTCCCTTCTCTCTCTCACCCAGGACATACATATTGAGGTCCTTCAGTCTTTCCTCATATGACTTCTGATGTAGAGCCTTCACACTTTTAGTTGCCTTCCTTTGGACTGCCTTCACACTGTCTGTCCTTCCTGAGATGTGATCTCCAGAACTGTACACAGTACTCCAGGTGGGATCTCACCAGCAGTCTGTACAATGGCAACACTACCTTCCTCATTCTGCTGGTAATACCCCTTCCTATACACCCCATCATCCTTTTTTGTACTCACAGAGTTGACACAAGGAAAAGGTGCTACAATGCTTCTAAAAGCAACAACTTAAAACAAGCAGAGCACTCAAACCTCAATAACTTTCAAGGGCACCAGTCTCATATCAACATAGCTTTATTACATAAAGCAAATAAAACAGAGGCAACAGCCTGATGCATTTCGGATGCACTCCATCCTTTTTCAAAGGCTAACTACTTTTAAAATTGTGGCCATTAAATACTCATCCAATAGAACGTCATGATGATGTCATAATAATTATCACATTTCATTAGTAACATAGCAAGCTTTCATCTTACTACTAAAAAACACAGACCTTTGTGCTAACACATACAAATAAAATACTGACATACAACAATTCTTAAATAAAGAAGAAAGCATATAATAACATTCAAAACCGTTACATGCAAGAATTAAAATGTTAACATTAAACTAGTAAAATACCAGATAGTCGTGGTGGGGGAACAGGTTTTTTCCTCAACAAGAGGTAAAGAGCAGATACCATTACATTAAACATTTCATAACAAGCTCCGAAAATTTCACTGCTTAAAGCATAATCAGGATGTAATAATTACAGACTAATGTTATCTATTATCTGTTTCTTTGCTTTTTTAAGAAGGTTTTAACTCTAAACCTTGATTCAAGCCCTACATTTTAGTGGCATTTAAACTGGTTATCCAAAAAGCTTCTCTAGTCAGAAGTAAATCAATAAAGCCCCCCCCCCCCCACACCAAGGTTTCTGGCAAACTTTGTCAATGCCCACAAATTGAAATTCATGCTCACTTTTATCTAGAGTATTTATAATATAAGCTGCTGTAGCATAAGTGCCATCCTTCTTTTCTTTTGCTCTAACATGCTCTTTAACCCTAGTTTTTAAATTTCTTAGCATGTTACCGATGTAAAATGCTTTGCATTTGCATGCAGTTAGATATATGATCCCTACTGAGTCACATGTTATCAGCTGTCTGATTTCAAACATTCACCCTGAATTTTGATCTTTAAATTCTTTCCCTGTTCTGATATACAAACAGTTACAATATCTGCAGGGGAAACACCCACACTCCTTTGACTATTCGTTCTATTTGTCCCTTCATAAAAATGGCTATGACAAAGTTTATCACCCAAAGTCGATGCCTTTTTGTAAGCCATCCGTGGTGGGACTTGAACAAGGTCTCTAAGGCCAGGGTTACTTCTTAGCACGTGCCAATTTGTTTTTATAATCCCTTCAATTTCACTTGCTTGTGCGGAAAATGGTAGCACAAAATTAAATTTTGGAAGGGCTTGATTGCTTGTTTTAACTGAACTTCCTTCTAACAAATCATCTCGATTTAAAACTGACACTGCTTCAATTCCTTCCTTTATACTGCAGCTACTATAGGCTTGCTGTTGTAACCTGATACTCAGTTCTGCTGCTCCTTTCTCAAAGCTAGCTTCCTCTCCTCAGTTTCTTTTAATTCTGAGAAAATGGCCTTTTGGTAAATTCTTTGTCACATGTTTCAGGTGGCAACTTTCCACCCTTAATAAGGTATTCCCATCAGTGGGTTTCCTATAAATATTTGTAGTTACTTTATTTTCATCTTTTCTCTGGATTTTCAAGTCCAGAAAAGTAACCTCTTCCCTTGACTCTTGGTACGTAAATCTCAAATTTCTGTTAGTACTTTCCAAATACTTTTTAAAAACCACTAGTTCTTCACTGTTACTTTCCCAAACAATAAACAAATCATCTATATATCTTTTCCATAGCTTAACTTTTGGGAAAAAAATATTTTGTCTCTCATTTAGCACAAATTCCTGCTCATGTGCACCCATATATAGGTTTGCTATGGAAGGGGCACATGCCGAGCCCATAGCTGTCCCTTTTACTTGCAAACAAAATTGTTTATTGAACAGGAACACATGATTTTTTAATACAATGTCTAATAACGTCAATAAAGATTCAGTGCTCGGTTTTGGCCCTATTTCTCTCATGTTAAAAAATCAAGCTAGGGCATCCAATGCCCCCTCATGGGGGATGTTGGAATAAAGTGTCACCACATCCATTGTCAGCATTAGACTATCAGGGCTCAATTCTATATCTTTTAATACTTTTAAAATGTCGCTTGTATCTTTAACAAAAGAAGGTAGTGCATTTACAAATGGGCGTATGTGTACATCCAGAAACTGTGATAAACTCTCAGTAAGTGCTGAAATACCACTAATAATAAGACAACCTGGGGGGTCTGTCAAAGATTTATGAACTTTATGAACTTTAGGAATCAATAAAAAGTAGTCCTAACCGGGTTGTCTGTAATCAAATATTTCCTGGTTGCAGTCAATTTCCCCCTTCCTCACTCCCTCTTTAACAAGATCATCTATACTAGATGCTTTCTTCTATATTTAAGAATTGTTGTATGTCAGTATTTTATTTGTATGTGTTAGCACTAAGGTCTGTGTTTTTTAGTAATAAGATGAAAGCTTGCTATGTTACTAATGAAATGTGATCATTATTATGACATCATCATGACATTCTATTGGATGGGTATTTAATGGCCACAATTTTAAAAGTAGTTAGCCTGTGAAAAAGGATGGAGTGCATCCAAAACACGTCAGGCTGTTGCCTCTGTTTTGTTTCATGTAATAAATCTGTGTTGATATGAGACTGGTGCCCTTGAAAGTTATTGAAGTTTGAGCACCCCATCATCCTATTAGCCTTACCCACTGCCTTGTTTCACTGCCTAGCCGCATTGAGGTCATCACATATGATTACTCCCCAGTTTGGTAACCCTCAACACCACTTCTCCCATTTTGTATTCTGCCTATGGGTTTCTGTGCCCCAAGTACATCATTTTCTATTTCTTTTTGCACTGAAACCCAGTTCCCATGCCTTTGACCACTCTTCAAGTTTCCTCAGGTCTCTGCAAATTCTTTCCACCCCATCTGCAGTATCCACCCTATTGCAGATTTTAGTGTCATCTGCAAAGAGACAGACCTTCCCTTCCAGATCAACTGCAATGTCATGTATAAAGACATTAATGAGAATTGGTCCCAGAAATACTGAGCCCTGTGGCATCTTGCTGGTCACCATCCCCTCCCCAGAGTGAACTATTTTTTTTTTCTTTTATTTTTACATTCTTATGTTTTTAAAGTTTTCCCAGAGGCATCAGCTGTTCTTTTAAATGCATACAGGCAGCTGGCCTGCCAGTGCAGTGGTTCCATTTCCGCTTGCGATGCCAGCGACCTGGATTCGGAAACAAACCTGGGTCATTGGAGGGCCAGCCATTGGGAGGAGGAGTATCAAGCATCCTTAGACTGCTCTCCTTCTCTTGGGGAGGGTGGTGTGTGTGCTTGGTGTCTAGCGACTCCCAGAGGAGGCTGGGTTGCTGCAAGCAGACCGACACCTGGATGTCTCAGGGGTGGGGCAGATGCTGGACATCATTACACATCCCCACCCCTGCTTACAGTGGGAAAAAACCTGGGCCTGGCTCATCTTCATGGCACCCTGCCCCCGGGCCTCTCATCGCCTCCGATGCCGGCTCCCCCAACCAGATACCAGAATTGCAGCATTAAGGGCCAGCACCACAACCCCACCCTCTGGGGGGTAAGCCAGGGGTGACTGGGGGGAAGAGTGCAGGCTATGATTGGAGGTGGAGGTCCCGGGGGTCCGTGACCATGGCAGATACTTCCGATGACCAGTTACCACAAAAA
Organism: Neoceratodus forsteri; assembly: GCA_016271365.2. NCBI lineage: Eukaryota > Metazoa > Chordata > Ceratodontiformes > Ceratodontidae > Neoceratodus > Neoceratodus forsteri. Next base: position 707,354,659 of record CM028135.1, on the reverse strand, counting down.
GTATAATAAATAAAAAAAAATGCATATAGGCTTTAGCTATGACGGATTGCTTTTCCATGATTACAACTCCACAGCCCTTATCAACTCATTTACTGGTAATATCTGTGCATTGACTGAGTTGGAGAAGTGCTTGTCTTTCTGTGCAGTTAAGGTTTTGTTCGGTGTGCTTTTTGCCTGTTATTGTTGATGTTATGCTGAAATCTTTCAATGTTGAGATTCATCAATAGAATCTGTCCAGGTCTTGTGTAGTTCCACTCTATTATCATACTGTCATGGTCCTGGGAAGAAACTGATTCCCTTAGATAAAACAGAGACGTCTGTTTCAGTTAGTGGAGTATGTAATAAGTTAATCACCACTGAGCTCTTGCCTGTCTAGTTAATGGAAGCAGAAGTTTGTACAGTCCTGCTATGCTATCTATTTCTTTTGTTTTGTTTCTTGATAGTAACTGGTGTGAGGTCCCTTAGAAGCTTACTTGCCTTCTGTTTCTGGCTAAGTGTACTATTTCTGTTTAATAACTGATTCAGTTCTGTATTAATAACTGCCTGGCCAATTGCATAGCAGAGTAGAGTAAACATATTGGAAATTTGTACAGTACCTAAAAGGTTTAGTATGATCTATATTGTCACCACATTTCCTGGATGCACTTTAGAGTGTAGTGTTCTAAGTCCTGTAAACGTCTGGGTTTTTGAACCCAATGGTAGTTTGTAGATTGATGACTAATCCCTTAGATACGATCCCAGGTTGTCTGTATTCTGTAGAAACTTAACATCAAGTCTGTATCTGGTTGATTTTTTTTTTTCAAGCAGATGCTTAAATAATGTTGGTTACATTTTGTAATGTCATTTTAAATTTGGGCATGTATGAAGTCTGTTTTACTGTCCCAGTGTATTGTTCTGTGTTTTGGTTTTTAAATAGTCCCATTTTATTTTTTTCATTATTTAGGGCCCCATAGTAATGCAGCTTGTTCCTGCCCAATGTTATTTTTTTAATTACTTAGGAGTTCCAGAACCCGACATCAGTTGAGCTGAAGACTACAAGAAAGCACAACCCAGTGACATCAGTTGAGCTGAAAACTACGATAAAGCACAACCCAGTGACATCAGCTGAGCTGAAAACTACAATAAAGGACAACCCAGTGACATCAGTTGAGCTGAAGACTACAATAAAGCAGAACCCAGGGGCATTGGCTGAGCTTATGTCACTGTGTTCCACTTTATTGTAGTCTTTAGCTCAGCTGATATCACTGGATTCTGAAACTACTAAGTAATCAAAAGAAATATTGGGTGGGAAGAAGGCTGCATTAATATGGGGCATTAAAGAAGGAAAATATAGGACTATTCCAAAATAAAACACAAAACAATACACTGAGATAGCAAAACAGATGTAGGACATGCCCCAACTTACAATTATATTAAACAATTAAAACAATCTTCTTTATATTCCCTTAAAATAAAGTAGCAGTCACCTACTGTATTAAAAAAGTAAGTGATGTGAGAAAAAATACAGGACAGGAAATAAAGACGTTCTGGTCACGAGCCACAATGGCTGCTAATGCATTAGCGTGATAAAAGATGTATTTTATTTATTTATGTATGTATGCATTTATTTCAATGGCTTTACCAGAAAAGACATATTGAGCTGGTAACAGCTCTTTTTCAGATGTGTCCTGGGGAAGGAAAAAGATAACAGATATGAAAATGCAGGATATAAAATACAGTGCATAGAAATAGAATAAGAATAACAAAAATAAGCAGGACAATTATGCCTAAGAAGAAATTGACTGAAATAAGTTGCAAGCAATGAGTTGTGGAACTGACCAAAGAACAATACATAGAATAATACATGGGGTGGTGTGTTTAATGAGAGTTTACACACCCCAAGGTACTGAATGCTACATAAACCCTGAGAGCAATGCTCAAGGGGTTTATTTTAAGCATCTGATGCCAAGGGTGTGTGCAAAATCTCGAGTTAAACACACCACCCCATGTTTTATTTTATATAATTGCTGAGGAGCCTTTTCTCACCACAGCAAATATATAAAAAAGCCATGGTCTAGCCGAAATGAAGTGCTGCTGTGGTCCAGTCTGAAGGGATCTCTGCAGCCTGTACTGCCGAGTGGCTGCTGCAACTTTTTTTTCTTTTTAAAGTTTTTCATGAATTACTTAAACAGTAAACTTATTCAACTGCTGAGAGGCATTTTTTTTAATCTTCAGGAGTTACTGCCTAGTGATAGAGTGAGGCAGCCAGCAGCTTTCCAGTGCTGTGTAGGGGGAGAGCGATGGCAACCACATGTGTGGAGCAAGGGAAACCCAGCGCATGTTCATCATTATAACCCTTGGGTTATAGCAGCAAATTGTCCCCTGAATCCCCCCTAGGAATGATGGACACCACACCAATCTGAAAGTTGGTTGCTCATTGGCAAAGTTTATTTATGGCACAAAGGACTACATATTTACATGCCATATACTTAGAATTTACAATTCAATTATAATCTACAATTCATCCCAAAATTTTCTGACTCCGGCCTTTGTCCTTCTTCTGATCCTTTCTTCCATCTTGCTTTCAGGGCCCAGATACTATGAATCTGGCCCCCTCCTCCACACCAGAACCAGGCCATACCAGTTCCCCGGGCTTTTGCCTCCAGGCCCGGACACTTCTGAATCTGGCTCCTAGATGTATCCCCCTCCCCACTTTACCAGCACATCTGGGTTCTTTGTCCCCAGCCTGTGTATCCTACCCCCCTCCATCCTTTCTCCCCTCCGCTCTCCCTTCCCCCCTCCACTCCCCCCTTTCCCTTATTTCCACTGCCTCTGCTCCAACTTGCAACGGATGGAGGGACTCCCCCCTTGTGGGCTAGTATCTCAGCCCTTTTCTGGCCATCTGGGTCACTAGTTCCCCTATAGGTCACAGGAAAAGGCACATTCCCAACTCTGACAGGTGGACTCCGTCTGACCTGAATACTGCTGGTTGGTCAAAGGAGATGTCCCTGTGCTGCAGGTGAACTCCTCCCATCTCTATTACCACCCTGGCCACCCTTCTGTTGAGGCGCTTCCTTACTTTCTCGATCAGCCTTACGTCCTGTACCCCCCTCCATACCCTATGTGAGGTGATATACGACCACCCGATTGTCACCCTCAGCCACCACCCCTTGAGCTTCTCTAAGTCTCCCATGATCATCTGACCCAATACCCCCCATGGCAGGCTCCCTAAGTCATTTCTCCCCAGGTGCACCACAATGCAGTCCAGGGTGCCCCATTGCAATTTCAGCTCCTCCATCAGAGGCATGAGCTGAGCCCACTTTCTTCCCCTGATGCCCTTCCACAACACTCTTGTATGTTCAGTGTTGTATCTCAGCTCTGCTCCTTTTGAGGTGGCCACCGCAAACCTCTCAGCCCAGTATAAGAAAGAATGCCCCACTATCCTGATCTTTCTCCTGGAATCTGCCATGGAAACAAAGTAAACAGTGTGAGTTGCTGTTAGTCTCTCACGTACCTCTTATAGCTGCTGGATCTCCAGTGCCCCACCTTTTGCACCTCCTCCACTGCAGCCCCTCTCTCTGCTGCCTCCGTGGCCACCCCGATCCTGAATGAACGAGGGGCAAATTTGCTGGGATCCTCCCCCAAGAATGCCATCGCCTTCCTGAGAACCACCCCCACTTGGGAAACCCGTGACCAGGGAGCCATCCCCATGCCTGAACAGCTTCCCCCCTCCTGTCCCTGAACCATCCTGTACTCCTCCAGTGCCCTCACAGTGCAGCTGGCCAACTGTGGTTTCAGCACTATTGATATTTGGGTCCACCTCCCCCCTTGGTCCATTTTGGACCTGGTCAGGATGATGACCATCTGGTCCAGTCCCCACAGAACATTTCCATGTCGCAAGGCCTGCCTTGCGGCTGATTTTCTCAGGGCCACTACTTCCCCCACCCTCAATGCTCCTGCTGCCATTACTGCAAACACGGCCCAAAATAGCACCCCTTCCTGGGCTGACGTGCATACCTTCCGGGTGGCCTCCAAGACTTTTATGAGCAATTCCTCCCTTATTAGTTGCCTCCTGTCCAACCTAAGTCCTTGCCCCCTGCGCCACCCGGCCATCATTCATTTTATGACCCTGCTGGCCCCTACATTAGCCAGCCCTTGTCTTGGCACACACAGCTTGATCCCAGCTAGGTGCACGGCCTCCCAGAGCTCCACCACGAACCTCCTTACCTGCTTGTCCCGGGCTGGTTCCAACTTGTCCCACCCATGTTTCCCTCGGAAACCCTGAAACTTAGCCTACCCTGCTTCATAGGCCCTCAGCATATTCTCCATCCAAGTGCCCCAATACAGCACCCGGGCTTTGGTCCTCCAACCTCCCATAACTGGTCCGGGACCCTGGTCCTGTGTGGTGCCGCTTGTGGCTTCAGCTCCTGAAACCTGTCAAGCTCTAAATGGGATAGATTGTCAGCTACCTCGTTCTTAAAACCTTCGATGTGCTGTGCTTTGAAAGACAAGTTCAGCCACAGGCCCAGTAAGACCATACATCTGAGGAGTCTGCCCACTGTCTCTGTTTTCCCCCCGTGCCTATTGATTACCTCTACTACCCCTCTATTATTGCACCAGTACAAGATCCATTTTCCCTTTATCCTCTCACCCCATACTTCCAGTGCCACCCATATTGGGAAAATCTCCAGGAATGTGATGTGCTGCAGCGTTCCCCACTTCCGACCAGGGTGGCGGCCAAGGTTCTGACATCCATTCTCCTCGAAAGTATGCCCCCATCCCCAGGGCACCTGACGCAACCGTGAACAGCTCCATGTCAGTGTTCCTCTCTCATTCATCTTGCTAGAATGCAACCCCCCTTAAAACAGTCAAGAAACTCTTCCCACACCCTGAAATCCTCTGTCACCCCTTTGGATATATCTACCCAATGATGTGGAAGTTTCGCTTTTCCCGTGGCCCTCCCCATTCTCCTTGTGAAAGCGCTGCCCATGCTGATGGCCTTGCAGGCAAAATTAAGGTGCCCCAGCAGTTGCTGTATTTGTACCAGCGGCACCCTCCTCCTCCCCAGTACTTGGGCCAATAGTCCTTTGAGCTATGCTACCTTGTTCCTGGGCAGCCAAAAGCAACCCTTTTCAGTGTCCACTTCTATCCCCCAAAACTCCAATTTCCATGATGGCCCCTCTGTTTTTCCCTGTGCCAGGGGAATACCTATCCACTGGCACACGCTCTCAAAGTCTCTCAACATCATCTGTGCCTCTTCTCTCATTCTCCCAATGAGCAAGAAGTCATCCAGGTAGTGAATGACCCTCCTGTGCCCATACTTGGCCCCGAAAACCCACTGTAACCAGGTGCTGAATGGCTCAGATGTGGAGAAGGCCACAGAACACCCCGTGGGCATGAATTTATCAAACTATATATGCCCTTGAAATTGAAAACCCAGCAGGTCCCAATCTGCTGGCCTGACCAGTAAGAGCTGGAATGCCAACTCAATGTCCATTTTCACCAGCCATGCCCTTCTGACTGCCTTGATTAGCACTATGGCCTGATCCAATGAGGCGTATGAACACCATCCTAAGGTGATCCGGGATGCCGTCATTCACCGAGGAGCCTTCCGAGTAAGATAGATGGTGAATTAAATGGAATTCCCCCTCCACCTTCTTGGGCACCACCCCCAATGGGGAAATCCAGAAATGCGTGCATGGGGGGCCCTCCAAAGGGCCTTCAACCTGGCCTGCTACGATTTCCTTCTCCATCTTGTCCCCCATGATCCTTTCCTTCCTGTGCACCGACTCCAGGTTCTTGGCCCATGATCTTTCCAGCCCCCCTTGAAAACTCAGTGGAAAACCTGTCCGGAAACCTTCCCAAAGCAGTTCACCTGCTCCCTTGTTCAGGTTTCCCTTGGTCCATGCTTCCGCCGCCGCTAAGGAAATGGGTGTACGAGCCAGTGCATACCTCCACCATCCGCACCTCTGTGTCCTTTTACCACCAACCTCTGGGGGGCACTGTGCTGCCCCCTGTGGTTGCCTCCCCTGCCCCTGTTCTGCATCCCCTGGGGCCCCCAAAAGGGCTGCTCATAAAAGTGCCCACCATTCTGCCCCCCTCTGTCCCCCTGTTAGCAGCTGGATGCCAGGTGCGACCCGCCCTGCACTTTAAGCAGACATGTCAGAACTTACAGTTGCCCCATGTGCATGTCGCCTTGTTGTACCCCCAACATGCCTTTGCCCCTGGGGCTGGATTGTGCTTTCTTATTTGGCCTCCCCCTGTCCCCCCCACTTCCCCGGAGAGGGCTCTCACCCACAATTCAGAGTGGGTGCAGTCCCATCTTAGATCCCCTTTGGCTGCCATTCATTTCTGGAAGGCCTCGTCATACTTAAGCTAACCAAAACCCACTTTTGCCTTGTATGCTTCCCGGATGATGGACATGTAGGTCAATAATGGGACTGTGAGTTCTGGCTGCTTCTCCAGTAGCAGTGCACTGTGTGTTATGAAGCCGCCCTGCCAATTCTGTATAGTCTTCCCCTTATATTTTGCTTTGTCCGCCTTATGTCCCACCACCGCTAATGCCACTGCCATTTCCGATTTTCCCACTGACTCCTTCTGTTCATGCTTCGTGGCTGTGTCCTCGTCCACGAGCCCAAAGATGTCGATATACTCCCTTTTCCAGATTTTCTCCTTGATTGAGGCTGGCACGTGGTCCTTGATCGAACAGCCCGGGAGCCCTCCGTACAACTCCTTGTTTGCCGTTGCCCATTCCCCCTTCTTTCCCAGCTCAGCCCCTTTTCCCTTCAAAGCCTGTACTGACCGCTTCATCTTCTCAATACCCGAGTCCCCCCATACTGCCCAGCAGCCCCTCAAAATATTCCTTCAAGCCGTTTTCATCCGTAAGGTCCACATCATCCTTACCCCCATCCAGATTCTTGTTGTCCAGCTCTGGAGCGGGAGAGGGCACTGGTATCATTTCCTTGCATGGGACTTCCTGCCTGGGTCTCTTGCCCCGTCCGCCTCTGCCCGGGTGCTCCTCCCACTCCTTGCGCTTTCTCTGCACCTCCTCTCTCCTCTTCACTGCTGCCAAGAGCTCCGTCATCTGCCCCATCAGAACTGATGCCTCCTGAAGCATCCTTTCGCTGGTCAGCTGAGCTCGTTTTGGTGCGATGTCTATGCTTCTGTCCTTGCAGCCTGCAGGGCAAAGTGACATATTCAGATCTGTCCAATCAGCTCTATCCCCTTTGAAACCAGGTTGTATGGGCTGGCATGCTGCCTGGCCCCTTGGCCCAGTGAGTCATCCCCGAGTCCTGCTGCGGGCCTTGCCTCCCCTTGTCCGTTGCCCCAGCGGCACTGCAAGCCACTGTGGTCTCGCCCCCCTGTATCTCGCTAATGCACCTTAAGATTATTATATTATATATATTTTTTTTTTAACCTTTCCCCCAGTCCCGGTGTTCCCCTGTGCAAGCCCTTCTTATCGTCCTGCCCCAACCCCTGAGGAGTGTGCATTGTAGCAGCCCCTTTCTCCACCAGTTGATTGGGTCTCCTCCGATGCGCATCTCATGCTGTATTGTCAAGGCCCCGCACCCAAGCTTGCCTTCCTCTGTCCTGCACATTGTGTGTCTACCTCGACCGTTCTGCCTGCGCTTCCTCTTCGCTGGCCCACGTGATCACCGTTGTCAATGCCATTAAACCCCCAAGCCTCTGCCTCTGCAACCATGTGGCCCTTCTTCGATGACTTCTTTGGCCTCAGACTGCCCAGCTGTAAACCCCCCTTCCTCCTGGACTGCCGCCCCGCTCTGTTGCGAGGTTCCTTTAGCTTCGCTCTGCACCCCCATGCTGTAAGCACCAGCTTGTTTCTTGACTTAGGTGGGGCCTGGTCTGCCCCTCTCTCCACAACCTCTAGCAGGGTTCTGCTCACACTGGTACCCAGTGGGGGATCCAGGCTCTGTTCAGGCCTCCAGGCTTATATCCCCACCTCCTTAATCTGCCCGGTTGGCCCATTGTCAGGCCTGCTGCTGGCCCTTGCCTGCTAGAAACCCCCCCCGCGCAGCTGAGAACCAATCAGGAACCCCCCACCTGCCTGCTAGGCTGTGTTGAACCATGTGGTCTTCTGGCCTTCGTCATCCCCTTTTTGTGTAAATTGTGCCCTCAAAGTGGCATCTCTCTCCCATGCTGTGCGGGAACCACTGGTGTGTTCTCCTCCTGTGAGAAGCATCTGTAGTGGGGCTCACCCCTTTCTCCATCCCCTTGTTACAGCAACCCTGGATGTTAGGCCTCCTCATGGCCCGAGTGCTGTGCACCCCTTCTCACGCCGCCGCCACCAGGCCTTCCACTCGGCCCATGACACTGTCCCTGGCGTTCTGCTTTCTGCCAAACACAAAAGGCGTTACATTCCTCGCAACCCCCCTGTCTCCCGCGGCCCCCATCGACAATCAGTGTCCCAAATCAGGCTCCCTGGCTTTCTGTTGTGCCTGCCCCAGTTGCCTGTGTTCCGTAATGCTAGGCTTTCCTATCCTGAGCCTGCTGCCTTCTCCTAGCTTCTCCCCATTCTTCTCTTCTCTTCCTTTTTTTTTTTGAAAACAGCCTGCTTTCCAACGAAAACCATCCTGTCCTCCAGGATGAGCCTGTAAATTATGATTATGGTGCTCGTCTCTAGCCTACGAGCCGTTTGTTTCCCCCCTCCAAATAAAGCAGCCGGATCTAAATGCCCCACTATCACAAGCATCAGAGCTATCTTTTCAGTTATTCCTTGTGATGCAACAATGCCCCACATCTTTCTTTCTCCGTTCAGCACTAGCGGAATTGTCCCTTAAATTTTTTTTTTTTTACAACATTCACTTATACATGTTCTTCTGTTGGATTTAAACCCACAGTGTTGTGCACTAGAAGCCACCATCAAACCACTGCAACACAAGCTCTGCCTTGAATAAAATACCAACCAACGTTGCTAAAACTTGGATCACATGGCCTCCTAGGCAAACAAAATCTTTCCTTTTCCTTCTGCCCACACATACTTCAGCTGAAATTAGTAACCAAACAAGAAAACAGTGCTAGTTAGAAGTTGTACCATGTGGCATACCGATCATTCACTGAATTAAGTAACCAAACCTGTGCAAGCTAAAATTGTACCATGTGGCCTACTAGGCCCAGAGGCCTATGTGCCTTACCTGATAATTTGCCAACGATGTGCTGAGTCTCTCAGAAGAAAAAATTCCCAGCAAAAGAGGCCATCCTGCCTGAGCCATGGCCTTTTATACCCCCCATGGCCCGTGGGCAGGACCCCCTCGGGCTCCGTCCCCAGCCAATCCCTGTGGCTGTGGCCAGCCCTTGTCATATTACCCTTTCCTGCCTGGTGATGTCATCAGGCCCCTCCCCTCCTAAGCCTCTGTTCCCTCATCCCTCTCCCCCCCCCCCCTCCCCTCCTATCTTAAGGAATTTATACTCCTGGTGGGATCACTGGACAACCTGGCCTGCATTTTAATGACAATCCCCATTATAATTCAGTTTCCCTATGGGAGAAAAGGCTCCCCAGTTATTATTAAATAGTTATCAACTTAACAAAATAAAAACTAGGAGAATGACTGATAGTGTGGGAGAGAAATAGAATTAATGTGTGATTTAGTTGTACTTGTATTATTGTGATATGTAAGTCCCACGTTTACAGTACAATTGTAGAAAAAGCAAAACCAAAATCTTCAAAGTAATGCAGGAAACAATGTTTTTGGTTCTGGACATACACACCCCCTTGAAAATACACACAACAAACACAGACACACACACACACACATATACACACACGTAGCTGTTACAACAGTTGCGCATGCACAAAGGGTGTGAGTGTGATTAGGAGGACAGGGCACCTGAGCCGCAATATTTCATTTTCTGTGGGATCCTGCTTTTTCATATCTTTACAGTATGTTTAATAGAGTTAGCACAGCTAAAATGCAAAATCTCATTTTTACTAGGGTCCTGCATTTACACATTTTTATTATCCAGGATGCATCAGTTAACCTGCAATATCTCATTTTCAGTGAGATCCTGATTGTACCAATTTTTACAATGTATTTTCCAAATAGTGACCAGCTGAGATGCAGTATCTTGTTTTAAAAGGGATCTTGTTTACGGTGAATGCAGGTAGTTATTTACACAACTTGTCATTTCAATAGAAGATGGGGATTTCTGACGTCAGCATGGGAATGTGGAGCTAGTGAGGTGCTGACATAATAGAGAGCATCCTAATGTTGCATACAATTTATATACTCTGGACAGCTAAAATAAATTGCAACATCTCATTTTCAGGAGACTCCTGCATCTACCTGCAGTGTGAAATACAATAGTCCATGATACAGAAATCTGAAGCAGTTAGCAACAATGTTGGTTTAGCACTCACACATTGATCACACATACTGTGCAATCAAAATGCAAAAATTAATTGAGTATTGCAAAAGTCAAACTTCTGTTTGGGCTTTTGGTTACATTAACACAGTACCTTAGCATCATTGCAAAACATGAAGGTTTTAGTCTAAAATAATGTCTCAAGGAGTTTAAAAATTACTTTATTCTTTTATAATAAAATATTTAGTGGTGCAGTGAAACAAGTGGGTTTTTACTGCTGCTTTTCACAATGCTAGTAAAAAAGGATTTAATAGAATCCTGGTATTGTGATGTCAGAAACTGTAAGCTATTTAGGAGCTCATTGGAATGGGGGGGGGGCAGATTGGGGTGGTAGGAACCAGGCAACGCCCTTGGGTTAAATGGTTGTAGGACAGTTGGTAGTCTCTGTCTTGTTCACATACCCAAGGGCTCAGCAGTTAATGCTGGTCAGTAGTGGTGGGCCAAGTGGGCTCAATCCGCTCTGCGTAGCGATTCGCGGAGCAAAGGCGGATTCGTGGAGTGCTCCGCAATGCAAAGCGGAGTACGTCACTTTATAATGAGGAATGCGAAGTCCATTACAAATGCTGACTTCACATTACTCCGCCTTCCCGGGCCACTACTCTTCCAATTTTAAAGCAAAGTGCATTGATGGCACTTAACTTTGCCTCACTTCGCCTTGTTTTTGAGCTCCAAAGGCGAAGTTTGCAGTGATTCATGGGATTTCAGGTCACATGAGCTCTATATTGATCTGCACAGCCTCAGTTCGGGGTAGTATGAGTAGGAAGGAGTAGGAGACAGTGCGCTCTGATAGCTGTCTGTAATACGAATCTTGTAAAAGCTGTTCAAAAAGCATTTTTGCTTTTTTTTTGGAATCTAACTTTAGTTCATTGATTGTAGGAAACCCTCCTGTGCACATATCATCGAGTGTTTTTGTTTGTGTGTGGATTTTGAATGTTAATTTACAACATTGAGTGTGTGTGGTGAAAGACAGTGAAAGTGTGCTGTGGGGGAGGGGCGTATCTGTGGTGTAGGTAGATTTAAGTTGGAGAAATAGTGATTTTTTTTTGGGTTACATTTTTGTTATCTAACTGACCACATTAATGTACACATAGTAATATTGTCAGTAACAGTACACATTTTCTTGCTGTTTGTTGTGTGGATGTGGTGCAGCATTTCATAAGGTCAGGTTGTTTAATTTACAAATTTACATGGCATAGTACACTGAACTTCTGCATTTGCATCGCATTCCACATTCAGCATTGTACACAAACTGTTCTGTGTTGTCTGTGAGTGTGTGTGTGCAGTGTTGCATGCATCAAATAATACACCTTTTATTGTGACACAGACTAGTGTAATTGCAACTAAGCGCAGCAGTGTGAACCTGCTATCCACTGCAGCTGCCTGATTTTGTACTGCGATCGTGTTCTCTATTCTTAGTTTTGCTGCTTGTAGTGCCGTAAAATCAGCACTGTCTATATTCAGTGCTCCCCCCCACCCGTATGTTCGACAGGTATTTTTTACCAGACTGGATTCTTTTTGTGACCCCATCAACACCACTGGTTACTGAAGTAGTTTTAATTCCATGACAGTCTCAGAGTAGTCTGTTATCTGTTGCTGAAGCCACAGTTGTTTATTTGGCTTTGCATCCAGCCAGCATCCCTCCAATCAGAAAGTGAATGTATCACATTCTGAATTTGGCAATAATATTTGTGGTTGATCCCCCAAAATGCCTGCAAAGAGACATACAAGCAAAGCTGTTTCTTGCCATGGCAATGTTGGCAGTAAGAAGGTCTATGGGCATGGTAGTAGTACGCAGACGCAGAAGTGCATTGCTGATGTGAGGAAAGGTATTTCTCCTGCAATGTTTTTTATGGCCCAATCAGTAGCTTCACTCATAGTGGGAGGAGATGATGTTTTCCCAGCTGGTGGTGTTAGTGTTACTGGTGTTAGTGGTGGTGGAGGTAGTATTAGCATTGTTGAGTCAAGTTCTAATTCTGACCAGTGTACCGTATCCAAACATATTGAGTGTGAAGCAGTGCAAGTGACTGGCAGCGTAGATGATGTCATACTTCCCAGTAACATCCCAGTAACTGAACCTGATGATTCTGATGATCATGTCAACAATAGCATACAATGTGATATTCCGTCCACCGTGGCACTTAACATCACGCATTTTCCATGCAGTGATTCACAGTGTGGTGAAAAAATATCAGGTGATGGTGGTGTAGATGCTGATGATGAATGTGATGATGATGTTGCTGTTGTTGCAACATGCAGTCCACATGCTAGCATGCAAGAAGAAGATGTGGATGTGTGTGATGTTGATGAATATGATGATGATTTAATTGACCCCAGTTGAGAACCGCAGAAAAATAAATTAAAAGTGGCTGTGTCTGAGTCTGTTTGCAGGAATCCCCCCTGTACAAACTTGTGATCTACTGCTTTTAGTTGATGATGATGATGATGACCCAGTAATCAATATGATAGGTAGTTGTGGTGGCCAGTTGCAGTCCAGGTGTGCAGTGCCAGAAACATCATGATCCCCCCCCCCACTTCAGTGCTTAAAATAACAGACTTAAATAAGCCACATCATCATGGACATATTAAAAGCAGAGCATCACACTCCCTTGTTTGGGATTTTTTTTGTTCAAGATGCAAATGATGATTCAGTTGCAATATGCCAGGTTTGCCATGTGTTTGTGAGTCGAGGTAAAAAGGGGATCCATCTGGGGACAGGAGGACAGCATACGCATCTCAAGAATAGGCACTTGGCTCTGTGGACCCAGCACAAGCTGGCAGCTAATACTACAGTGGGGCATTCAGCCATGTCACCGGAACAATAGCCAGCATGTTATCCTCTTCCATGACTGTTAAGCCCAGTAGGAAATTAAACGTGTGCAGTAGTGCGGTAATAAGATCAGAAGATTACTACAGGCATGATGAGGTGGAGGACCATAATGACTTTGAAATGTTGTCCAGTGCTGGTGAGAGTAGCAGTTTTTGTGGTGGTGGTGAATGCAGTATGTCTAGTGCAAATGGTACATCAACCCTGGTTGGCAAATCTGGCAAAATAACATCATTTCTGGGTTTGTCATCATCACCTGTGCAACCGTCTTCATCAAATGTCCACACTCCACCCCCTGCAAATGCCATTCATCACAGAGCACAACCATTTGTGACCAACAACACACCACGTGTAAAACGTTTAAGTCAGCCCACGTTACAGAGTGTTTTTGTGCATAAGCTAAAGTACCCCCCCAATCATACAGTGTCACAAGAACTTAATGCTACTGTAGCGGAAATGCTGGCAATTGATCTTTTGTCCTTCTCCTTTGTGGAGAATTCTGGGTTCCAGTGGTTTGCTGCATGTGCCTGTCCAAATTGGAAAGTCCCATCCAGGACATACTTTTCTACCCGTGCTGTCCATGAGTTGTTCCGCACTGTGTCCGACTCAGTAAGACATGCCCTTCAACATTCCTCCTCTCCATTCATCCATTTAAGTATGGATATGTGGACAAGTGGAAAAACAGTGGGGAGTTCATACCTGTGTATAATTGCACACTGGGCGCAGGTGCCGGGTGTTGTTTGTGATGTTGGTAGTGTGAATAATCAGTGCAGTAAGGTGGATTGTCGCGGTAGCAATCCTCCTGGAATTCCCAAGCATGCAACAATTGATATGCACAGTGTGACCTGTTCACACACTGGTGAGAACATGTTGGACATGGTACTGACTGAAATTGACAGATGGCTAAACCCTCTGTCCCTGAGAGCTGGGCTCATAGCAAGTGACAATGGGTCAAATGTGGTGAAATGCATCACTAATGCTGTTTTTTTTCATGTTCCATGCATGGCCCACTGTTTAAATCTTGTGGTTCAGGAGTTTCTGCAGCACCCTGATATAAAGGAAATGCTGACCTTTGCATGACGTATCTGATCTCACTTTTCAAGATCTGGAAAGGCCCGTGACCAGCTGTGGCAGTTGCAGATACAAAACAGCCTGCCTCAACACCGCTTGAAGCTGGAAGTTGTCACTCGAAGGAACTCCATGTTATATATGGCAGAAAGGTTGTATGAAGAATACAAAGCCATCTCAGAATATCTTGTTATGCACACTAGCTGTGACAGTTCCAGGGCCTCCATGTCTATGATGACTGAACAGTGGCACTTCATGGACTCTGTAATGACAATTTTGCGGCCTTTTGAACATGCCACACAGGCAGTGAGTCTGCCATTAGCCAAACAATTCCACTGCTGCAGGTGCTGATGCAGACATTGGTGAATATACAGCATAGCCTTGATGTTGCCGGAGACGGTGGTAGCAGTATGTTGCCACAACACATGCTGACAGTATTCAACCAGAATCGTCACATTGTGAGCATTCAGTGTAGTGACAATTTTGACATAGCAACAATGCTGGACCCACGATACAAACGTGGAATTGCATCACTACTGGAGGGAGGGCCTGAACAGGTAAAAAATATCAGTGGTCAACTGGTGCGCTTGGTTCATAGGGCACAGAAGTCATATGCCAAGGTCAGCAAACCTCAGCAGCATAATCCGGCTGAAGGTGTACCTGGAGGACCATCAAGCATATCCTGCAAGAGGAAGGGGACTGTAGTTACAGGTGGTCTATCATCCAAAGTGGGTGGTGTCAACCCACTTTGAGAAGCTTTGTCCCAAGTGGGTATTTGTGAAACTAATAATTCAGGAGAACTGGATGATGCATCAACAATTGGACTTAGTGTGGCACAGAGAATGGTTGAGTCATATTTGTCTGAAAACAGGCATCTGACAATAAGTGAAGATCCTCTTTTGTACTGGAGTGGAAAGGTCAGTGAATGGCCAGAGCTGACTGCAGTGGCACTGAAGTACCTCACATTCCCACCCTCCAGTGTAAGTGTTGAGAGGGTATTCAGCTCAGCAAGTGCAATAGTCAGGGATCGTTGGACAAATCTGTCTCCTGCAAATGTTAGTTTGCTAACATTCATTAAAATAAATGAGAGGCACATACCAGCACAGACTGCAACCTAGGTATTCGTACCCCGGCCTAGTCATGGTGGTCTTGCTGATGTGGAAATGGAGCATCCTGGTGGCACTGGCAGTGGCTGCCTGAAACGGCCCACCACTGATGTAGATGATGACACAATGAAGAAAGAATTTCCCAGTGGTCAGACTTCAGACATTGATGACTGTGAGGGCAGTTTTCTTTATGAGGATGATGATGTGGTTAATGTTGGCAGGTTATAACAGCAGTATTTAAAAGGCAGTGTGCCCCCCTGGACCACCACCATCGGGACTAACGTTATCCAAGTCTGCCACCATGAGTCTATCTGCCCCCGGACCACTTTCACCCCCACCAGGACTGATGTTATCCACTGCCACCATGAGTCTGTCTGCCCCCGGACCACCTTCACCACCACTGGGACTGATGTTATCCACTGCCACCACTGCCACCATGAGTCTGTCTTCCCCCCGGACCACCACCACTGGGACTGATGTTATCCAAGTCAAGTCTGACACCATGAGTTTGTCTGCCCCCCGGACCACCACCACCGGGACTGATGTTATCCAAGTCTGCCACCATGAGTCTGTCTGCCTGCCCCCCACGGACCACCACCACCAGCTTCATAATATTTAATCCATAAAGTGAGTATGTGTACTCATGTTTGTTATGCTGCTTCACTTCCTTTAGTTGTATGTTTTGTTTTCTGTAGCTTTTCAGAGCCGCAATGATAAAACAGGTACAGTACAGTACACTTCTTTTGTTTCTTTTACAGGGTAAAAGAAAAAGGCTCCATTGATAAAACTTGTTGGGAATGATGCTGCAGCTGTACCGTAAAGAGAGGAACCGATGTAATATCCATGTGAAATCCATTCTGGTAAGTATTCATTTATTCATTACAAATCGGGCTTACAACCTTTGAATCAGAGACTCATTTACAAAAGCACCTAGTCGCAGGGGGGGCAGACATCAAGACAGTTATTACAGTGCAGATTAAAACAGAGGATAACATTACAAGTGCAGTAAATGGAACATTTAACATAGATGCTCTTAGGTTTCATAAAGTAGTAGTTTGTATGTTACTTAGGTTACATAATGTTACAAAATTGTGAGTTACACTCATGGATATAGTAGGTCCTCAGGGAAGACAGTGGGTTACATCCCTGTTTGGACCTAGTAGGGAAGGGGTAGGTCTGGGGGAAGGAGAGGCTGTCCAGTGGACGTTGTTGAGCCAGGGGGAAAGGCAGGCAGGAACCACAGGTTACAACAGGGGATTAGTTGCACCTACAACAGCGGGTATTAAAGATATGGTTCCGAAGGGCTGTTTTGAAGGAGCCAATTTTTGGCAAGTTGGAGATGCAGCTAGGGAGGAAGTTGAACCAGGTGGGGGCTCGGTAGAGGAAGGATCTCTAAGCAAGAGAGGTCTTGGTTCTGGGCACCTTGAAAGTGGCTTTAACAGAACTACGGGTAGTGACAGACGAAGATGGCTGCTGTAGGGAGGTGGAGACCCCCAGGGGGGAGATTCCTAGCAGAGATTTCTTAGCAAGAAGGCAGGTCTGGTAGAGCAGTCGCTCCTCAAAGTTGAGAAGATTGGTGGTAGTATAGAGAAGGCAGGTGTGAGTTCGGCTGGGAGCACCGGTCAGGAGCCTACAGGCCTTATTGATGGAGAGTTGTATTTTGGAGAGGGCAGTGTTGTCAGCTGCATTGTAGATGGGCAAGCCATAGTCCATGAGGGACAAGATGGAGGAGATGATGGCCAGTCTGAGGGCAACCTGAGGCAGGCAGTTCCTGGGCCGGTATAGTACGCCAATCCGAGAGTTAATGGTGGTTGACAGGGCATTAATGTGGGTGTGGAAGGAGAGGGCAGTATCGAACGTGATGCCTAGGTACTTGTATGCGGTCACTTGTTCTAGCGGGTGCAGAGTGCTGGGGATAATCAAGAGGGGGGTATTTTTAGCTTTATTTTGGTGGTGGGAGAAGAGCATTGATTTGGTTTTCTTTAGGTTAATGACCAGTCTGAGGTCTCCGAACTACCTTTCAGCTTGGTTGTAAGCTTGCTGGAGGAATAATTGGAGGGAGTGGGATTGGGATGTGAGTATGAAGATTTTATTTCATCCATTTCATTGTTTTGAAAAGACTGCAGCAAATATTGCACACAGCAGGTTGTGTTTGTTGACAAGATGTGTCTTTAAAATGTAACTTGACTTTAGGGATTGAGATTTGAGAACCAGGGAGGGACACATAACAATTAAGTTGTAAGAAGTCATTCATTTCTTTTTTTAGGAAACTTCCAGATGCTTTGTTGTTCTTACAAAGTGGCCTTATTCAAACAAGTTCTTCAACATCAGCCCCAGGCTGGGGCGCACATGCAACATGCAGAAGTCATTTCATTAGATGACCATGACCATCATACCAGACTCGAAAAGGATGCAGGTGAAATCTGTGAAGAAGTAAGGAAATAAGTAACTATTACAGACAAACCTGCAAATATGCCTCCCCCCACCCAAAAAAAAAAAATACTTATCTTCATGTGCTTGACAGTTATCCATTGCAAATTTCTATGCATGAAGTCCTAATCAAGCACTGGAATGTGCACACCAACAGTATCTGTGACCTGTGATACAGAACAATACCATGAGTACAAGTCCATGTCAACCCCCCCACCTACAAACTACAGAAATATATATCTATATATATCAACTCACCAAGGCTACTATTAGTGTACAGACAAAGGGCACCCTTCCATCCAGTTAAGATGATCACATTGCATTTGCTCAAATCACAGCACACATTGGACCAGCAACAGTTCTCTCACGGTCATCATTTTAGGGGCACTGCGAGCATGAGGAAATAAATTCTGGGGTACTTTGCATGTGCTGAAACAATCCCATTTCACTTCATTACCACTTGTCAATTTTCTGCACACAAGCAGGATGCATTCTGGGATGGCAGAAAAAATCTGGGGACTCTGTGCCACTTTTATGTGCATGACTGAGTGCGCCATTAGTTCTGGGGGACTTTGTATATGCTGAAACAGTCTCATTTCACTTTACCACTTGTCAATTTTCTGCACACAAGGAGGATGCATTCTAGGCCTGCAGAAAAAATCAGGGGACTCTGTGCCACTTTTATGTGCATGACTGAGTGCGCCATTAGTTCTGGGGGACTTTGTATGTGCTGAAACAGTCTCATTTCACTTTACCACTTGTCAATTTTCTGCACACAAGGAGGATGCATTCTGGGACTGCAGAAAAAATCAGGGGACTCTGTGCCACTGTTATGCGCATGACTGAGTGTGCCATTAATTCTGGAGGACTTTGTATGTGCTGAAACAGTCTCATTTCACTTTGTTACCAGTTGCCAATTTTCTGCACACAAGGAGGATGCATTCTGGGACTGCAGAAAAAATCTGGAGACTCTGTGCCACTTTTATGCGCATGACTGAGTGTGCCATTAATTATGGGGGGCTTTATATGTGCTGAAACAGTCTTATTTCACTTTGTTATCACTTTTCAGTTTTCTGCACACAAGCAGGATGCATTCTGGGCCTGCAGAAAAAATCTGAGGACTCTGTACCACTTTTATGTGCATGACTGAGTGCGCCATTAATTCTGGGGGACTTTGTATGTGCTGATACAGTCTCATTTCACTTTATTACCACTTGTCAATTTTCTGCACACAAGGAAGATGCATTCTGGTACTGCAGAAAAAAATCTGGGGACTCTGTGCCACTTTTAAGCACATGACTGAGTGTGCCATTAATTCTGGGGGACTTTGTATGTGCTGAAACAGTCTCATTTCACTTTGTTACCACTTGCCAATGTTCTGCACACAAGGAGGATACATTCTGGGACTGCAGAAAAAATCTGCGGACTCTGTGCCACTTTTGTGTGTTCTGTGATTGTTGCTGTGAGCTCATGATTTCATACTGACATTTTTACAATTAAATTATCATTGCAAAAATGTCTTCACAGTTCTGAACTGTACTTTTTTATGTTACTTTACATTGCTACAACCACCCCTGCTTACCTCAGAGTCGTGACTTGAATGATATGATTTGTTTCACAATTTATGTCTGCTTTACTTACTTGACTACTTTTTTTCATGTATGAAAAAAAATGAGCATGTCTTCCAATACTGTCGGACCAGCTTTGTATTTATTTGCAGCTGCTTTTCAATAACTATTATTCCGTCGTGTCATAAAACACTGCCTGATGCATAACTGTTAATTAACAACAGAAGTGATATATAACAACTACCTGATGTGATGGAAAAAAGCAGAGGAAAACAATGACAAAGACCTGGTCAGCACCAATTTAAAAGGAATGATCCCTTTCATTATTTCACACATGAAAAAAGGTAGTACAGCAGACTCAGCTACTGCAAATTATCGTATCATTTCAGTCAGTCAGGATGTAAGTAAAGGAAGTTGTAACATAGCATTAAAAAACATAGGTCAGAGTTATCAACAGATTGTTGCACTGCTGCTTTACAGACATTCACCACATTACATAGTTATGGTGATGCACATAAACTAATATGTGGGGTCATTACTACCACTGGAATATTTCTTGCTCCACAGTGTGCAAAATATTTCTGTGAAAACCACCCATAATTTCATTACAGTGAACCACATAATGGAGGAATTACCAATCAGAAAAGCCACCCACATTTTGCCACCCTTTCTCAACAACGTTAGGACGTGATGCCAGGGGGAGCGCAGGTGCATGTTCCACTATAGTGAATGTCCGGCAGCTATCCCAACCAATGTTTCCTTATGTTATAAGGTTCACTTTGTGGTGAAATGTGGGATGTTTCCACTAACAAGGCTCTTCTTACTGGAAATCTGGCCACAAATTTCACCACAAACTGACCATTATAACATAAAGAAACATTCAGAAACCTGCTGGACAATTGGATATTCACTGCAAGGAACATGCACACGCACTCTCCCTGCTATCACATCCTAATGTTGCTGAGAAGGGAGGCAGAATGTGGGCAGATTTTCAGAACGGGAATTCCTCCATCACGTGACAAATTATGGCTAGTTATCACAAAAATGTATTGCACTATGTGGTACAAGAAACATTCCCTTGGAAGGGAATATTTATATGATTAAACAATAACAAACAAAAAACAAACAAAAAAAGTAAAACACAGTAGTGGGGTGGGGTCAGGGGTGGGGGTGGGGTGGGAGGCAGAAAAACAATCCCCTGACTTACCACGGCCATGGGATGCCGTGGAGGTCCAGCAGCAGGTGCAGCATTGAAAGTATTTGCTGATGCTGTGCTTCCACTCTGTTAACCTGCTGCTCCAAAGCACTGAAACGCTCATTATTTTCCTTGAGCACTGCCCACACCAGGCTGATGTCAGACTGGCTTGCAGGAACTGTGGCGGGGTCCACTGCAGCGGGTAATCCAGGTAGTGGGGCTGGTGGTGGAAAGGGTGGTGCTGGTGGCTGTGGTGGTGGTGCTGGAGCAGCTGATGTAGTAGCCCTACTCCTCCTGCTGAGGTGGTGACTACTGAAAGGCACATCTCCCACACCTGCAGCACCCTCTGCCAATGCCATGGAAGGGCCAGCAGGAGGTCGCCTGGCTCCTTCTGTGGCAGTCTGCTACTCTGCCCTGTGGTGGTTCAGCATGTGGGAGCACTGGCCACCAATCTCCAAATGTGTTCCGGGGGGCCACAGTGCACCAGCACACCACACACACACGGCACTCCACCACTGTGCTGTCTCCCCCCACACAGTTAAAAAAACTCCCACACTGGGGAGCTGCGGGGGGGGGACCAGACACAGTCCTCACACATTGGGCATGAGTCCCACCACCACCTATAATTGCCAGGGCCACCTCCTGTGGCTGTGGAGGTGGTGGAGGGGGTGCTGCTGGAGCCCCAACAGCTGCTGCTAGTGGTGGTGGTGGTAGTGGCAGAGAAAGTGGACACGCAAACAGCCACTGGTGGCACTGGTGGTGCTGCTGCTGCTCCTGTTTCTTCTGCTGGGGAAGCAACACTGGCCAGGAGTCTGGAGCAGTCCAACATCACATGACTGCCCCGCCCCCAAGGGTCTGCACTCCTCCCCTCCTAATGCACCCACAGGCCAGCAACTCACGTTCTCCTACATGACCCTTCATCCTCCTGAGTCCACGGGATGCCACACACACACACACACACACACACACACACACACACAGACAGTGGATACACACACACACACAGAGTCAGTCACACACACAAAACAAAACAAAACTTATACCAAAAAATTCACACTAAGACAATACAAAAACTAAATAAAATAGTTTTTAAAAAAGCTGTTTGTTTGTTCTGGGTTCTGGCAGGAAAAAGAAGCGAAAGCCAAGCAAACTCCTCTCCTCTCACAATTTTTCTTTCTCCCTCTACAAATGCAAAGGAGAAAGTGAAACTGCTTTTCTGACTCACTTCCTTCCTGCCTGGCTAAAGCATGTGACTTACAGTACTGCAAGCCATGTGATGTGCCTATTTTCTTCTCACTTCACCTTACTTCACGTTAAGGCACAATGAGAACGCAAAGTGGTAACAATAAAGCGAAGTGAGCTCTTTACAGGGCCCACTTCATATTGTGCTCCACAGACGCGAATTGCCCACTTCACGTCCACTTTACGGGTGGATTAATAATTCGCTGCATCTCTACTGGTCAGGAGTCAAGGTCTTCCTCAGCATCTCATCCAACTCAGGCAGTGTTATGTAATGCCAGGTCCATCAAAAACAAGACAGCTATTATAGCTGATCTTGTTGAAATGGTGGATTTGGCGTGTGTCACTGAGACCTGGCTGGACGAAAGTGCTGGCCCAATTTTGGCTTCTGCAGTTCCAGTTGGGTTCTTGATGATTCACTGCCCGAAATTGGATTATAGGGGTTGGGGTGTAGCCATCTTTTTTAAGACCAAACTAAGCCTTGTGGAGGTTCTGGTAGGAATTACTAGATCCTTTGAGTGTATCATGGGAGAGGGTGTAGGTTGCAGGATACTCCTCATTTATCGTCCACCAGGTGATGGGGGTTTATTCCTGCAGGAGACTGCGGACTTCATCATCGACATGGTATTAGAGTCTCCCAGATGGATTATTCTCGGGGACTTTAATGCCTGGGTCAACGATGAACTCTAGCAGCTTGGTCAAAATCTCTCCAGCTAATGAAAATGCTGGGCCTCACACAAGTTGTTACCTCCTGTACCCATGTAGGAGGTCACTCATTGGATCTACTGTTCCTCCTGGGGATGGAGATCTCTGACTTGGAAGTGGAACTAGTTGGTTGGTCTGACCATCATACCATAGGGCTTAGTTTTGGGGCCCCCACAAATAGACCTACCGCTTTGGAGATGGTCCGGTACCGCCCTTTACCGGGAGTTACCCCACATGGTCTGTCAGCGGTGCTTGACCTATCGGGATTGCTGAGTGAAAGCACAAGTCCGGGGGATCTAGTACTGGCCTATAATGAGGCAGTGGGAGATGCCTAGGACTTGATTGCTGCTGTTCGGGTTCAACCACTTACTCTTCACCAAAGGAACCTTTGGTATGATGGGTCCTTGAAGGAGTTAAGGCAAGTTGGTCGAAGGATGGAGAGAGCATGGCAGAAATCCGGCCTTGATGCTGAGAGGCTTTGATTGATGGAACATTATGAGGGCTATCAATTAGAAATCTCCCATAAGAAGGCAGAGTTCCTGTCCAGGGAGATTTCTGCTGCACAAAATCGACTGGCTCAACTCTTTGGAACCATCGACAGATTGTGCAATCCAATCTGTCTTCAGTCTGGAAGAGCATTTTCACAAAATAAGTGTGATGAGCTAGCTCAGTTTTTCATGGATAAGGTTGCCAGCCTTGCCAGTAAAACTTTTCTGACATCATAATACAGGAGTCCATTGGATTCCTTTTTTTTTTCCTAGTAGTTTACAAAATACAAATACAATGATAAAAATGTAATTAAAGAATCAAATAAAAGCAAACAAATAGATTACAGAGGCATCTAGGGGCCCCAAACCTTGATTCTTTAAGATGTACATCCTTACTAAGCACATGATCTTTAAGCTGAAGCCTTTATCTGATCCCCAACCACATTCCTCACATGGCTCAAGGAGTTAAAACTGAAGCCTTTATCTGATGGCATATGCACATTCCTTCTGCACTGTGAACCATGAAGCTGTAGTAACCCTTGCTGTGCCGCCAACTGATATAGCAGTCCAGAATTTCTATACCTTCTCGTTCTGTCGGCAGTGGCAACCTAAGGGTTAAACTTTCTTTTTCTCATGAAGAAAATAGTGCAGTGCTGGAGGGAGGGATCTACACTATACTGAATGTACTGAAGGTGATGCAATGTTAATCGGCTCCAATCCATGGAGGAAGACAGGCTGTGCTGCATTAGGAGAAACATTCTAGAAATTCTGGAGCCCCTTTTCTCTACTGACATAATTGCACTATGTTAGTATAGCTCTGCTATTTAGCCATAACAAGTGGTATTGAGAATCGTCAAAATGGATGCCAATGGATAGACAAATATCCAAAACTAGTGTTTGTTTTATTGTGTCTGTTCTCCAATCACATATACATGGTGGCCTACTGGATCCAAATGGATAAACTGATACCCCCACTACAGAACTTGTTTGGCAGATTTTATTCTTTAAAGCCCATTCCCTCCAGAGTACAACTCTGATTATAAAATGGACATAATAAATGCTGGAAGTTGATTGGTCAGACTGAGAATTTGGCTGTGTGTAAATCCTACAACTAACACATAGGTAAAGTCCCAGTTGACCTGATCACGTGTCTCCAGGCATGTAGATCAAGTGATCACAGAAGGTTAGTTTTTAAAATGTTGTCACAGCCACCATTTGTAATATCACAGCTGTAAAACCACAGTTTAAAACAGTTCAAAAGCAACACATTTTTCACATATCTTTAAAAGCCACTCAAAATGTCAGAGACCTACTTTCATTTCTGTGATGGTGCTGCCTGCTGTTGAACAGCATTTCTTATGAGTATGGCGACTGGGAAGTTACAGTGTCAGGACCTAGTGAGTATGAAATGCAGCAGCTGGGACTGTTAGCAATCAATGAAGTGGCACAGTATACTGACATTGATCCCTGCATAGCAATCTCTGGGACATGTTAGAACAGTGAAATAGAAGTTGTTAATGATGCTGGAGATCTTCAAAGTCCTGTATTTCCTGTTGTGACTGTCCACGCTGATGATTATGCACAGTAGACTCCATCCTTACTTATGGCTGATGGGACCAAACAATGGTAATCACGAGCTACCAGGAGCAAGACTACATTAACCTGATGTTCAGTCCAGTATATCTGTTAATGTTGCTGGTTTAACCCATACATACTTGACCAGCAGGACTATGCAAGTGGTTACTGATGCCGCTCCCCTTCAAGCTGCAGTTTCACCCTACCTGAGTGGCCGTTCTACTGATAACGCACGGTTGACTCTGCCCTTAGGCATGGCATCAGTGAAGCATACGGAGAATGGGGTGGGGAATTACATTTACATATTTTCCCTTCCTGTAGTGATGGTGGCTCCTCCCATACACACTGTAAATTAGAATAATCCAGGTGACACACTGCTGATTCCACCTTCAGCTGTGGCTTCCTCATTAACAGAAAAGGCTGTTCGGGGACAGAAAATGGGGAGAGAAAGGACTATTTTATCAGTGATGGAAGAACAAAACCATTTCTTTCTTGGAATTAATAAGAATTTGTATTTATTCTACATTAAAAAAAAATTTGTGTGTTTATTCCATTTTATAATTGCAATAATGCACTCAAGATGGTGTGTTGTTGTGAGATTTACACACACCTTGGGTGGTTTGCGGCTGTCAACCTGTGGCCTCATGTCACACCACACCCGTCATGCATTATTGCTTAAGTGTTCCACCACTGTGTCTGCAGTACACTACACATGTTATCCTGAGCCTGTACTACCATAATGCAGCTCAATGCACCATACTACAAAAAAATGCAAATATCTCCCAAACTATAATAGCTACACACAAAGTGAAAGCAGTAAAGTTGTTCAGTGCATAATTGTTTTTCTAATGATGGAATGTATCCTTCTCTATTTTTTTCTGTAACTAGGGAGATACTGAAAAAAATATTTTTTTCAACAAAATGAACCACAGTAACAGAATTCTTTGTCAAATATAAGGCATATCTAACACACACTGTACATGAATGTGTAATGTGCTGTTATTCAGTGTACAGCCTAACAAAAATAAACATTTCTTGTGTGAAATATGATATTTTTTCACAGATTTATTTCAGTGCAGTTGTAAGTTTAAAATCTGGCCCAATGCACCATACCTCAAACAAATGCAAGTGTCTGAATGAAACAATAATAGCTACTCACAATGAATCAGCAACAAAGTTGTCCAACATAAACATATCTTTCTAATGATGGTATGCAAGCCAATGAAATCATTTTATTTTTTTCCTGTACCTTGGGGAAATATGAAAACATAGATTATTTCAACAAAATTCACCATGGAAACACAATTTTTTTAAATAAAATGTGAGACATATCAAACACAAACTGCAGATGCATAAATATTCACAGGTGTACTACATACCTGTATACATGTACAGTTTTGGTCATATATATTTTATTTAAAAACATTTGGTTTCTGTTGTGGATTTATTTGAAAAAAAAAAAGGTTTTAGGAATTCCCCAAGGTTTAAAAAAAACAGAAATTATTACACTGGCTTGCCTATCAATGTTAGAAAGGTGCTGAAAAACTTTTCAACTCATACTATTTGTGTAGCTATCATGGTTTTTGGCAATACATGCAAGACTTCCACAGGCATTTTCAGAGCACAAAAGAACATCTAGAGGTACTGCACGACATAAGTGCTATGTGTTCTACTGCCATCTAGAGCAGTTAATGGGCAGAATTTATTTATTTTATTTATTTATTACATTTTGATGACCGGGAAGACCCACTGAGCCCTGAAGATCTCTTTTTCAGGGATGACCCAGAGAGACAGTGCATGGAGAGATACAGCCAGTGACAAGGTAACAGTGTACATACAGGTTCAATAAATACAGTTTTTGTCATAAATGCAGAGCAATAATGGGATTCCATCCATAAAGGTATGGCACAGCCCAAGAATATTGGTGAGTTACTGATATAAGGACTAGTTCTGTTCCACGTTTGTGCAAGTAAAGTGATTAGCATAGGTGGGGGTGGAATGTCAGGTGCCCTGACATCAGCAAGTGCTGGCCACAAGTAGGTACACCTTGAGCCTGGTATGGAAGTTCATGAGAGAGGGGTCTTCCTGTACCACTGGTGGAAGTTTGTTCCACAGGTAGGGGGCTTTGACAGAGAAAGGCTTGCTGCTCGCATGGGTCCTGACCCTGGGGTTTTCCAGCAGAGTCTGCCCTCAGGTCCTCAAGGTCCGATGGTTGTGCTTGGAGGCAATGGTAGTGGAGAGGCTGGGTGGAGCTCCCGGGCTACAATAGCTTATATACTAGTCAGAGGAGGGGATATTGTAGGCGTGCTTCAAAAGAAGGCCACTGTAATTTGGCTAAGTATCACAGTGGTGACTTCTGGAGTGATCCTGTGAAGGGAACCGCGCTACCTTGTTGTATAGGATCTGCAGCCAGTGGACCTCCAGCTTGGCCATGCCCTGTATTACAGGGGCAGCGTAGGTCAGTGTGGGGAGCAGGACACTGAGTTAGGCACTGCTTGATCATCACTGACGTCACAAGGTTCTAAGAATGGATCTAATGTAGTATTTATATTGCACAGACGCAGTCATCTGTATCTCTGGACTGCTTCTAGCTAAAGGTATGCCCAACACCTCAATTAACAGAACTTCTCATGAGCTTGCAAACTAAGCCTGCCACTGTATGTGAATGTGTCCCATTAAGGTATCAACATAATATGGAAAAATTAAATAAATATAATATTGTAGAAATTAATACAATATTTTGAGCGGATAAGGTAGCTCTTCTTCAGATATGGGGACAGCAGAATGCAATGGGTTTAAGTAAGGAAACTTTGAAGAGAAAAAAGGATGAAAAAAACAGCAGTTGTTTAAAACTTAAGTCCTAAATGTGCTTCCCAGGAAGGCTGTAGTTGCACAAATAGATTTGAATGAATAGGACAGATAGGAGATGAGGTAGTCATCAAGACAAGAGGCTTGTTTACATAGCTGATACGCTGTGGCTTCTGCAGTGCTTATCTTATATTGCCCACCAGAGATAATGTAATGTTTTGTCCACATGGCCACTCTGCATTCTAATGCCAGCTGCGGTGGAGAGGGACCATAAGTCCATGGGTGGTCAGCTAGTTGGTGTCACTGATGTCGATGTCAGGCCTGATAAAAAGAGAATGGGTACACCTCAAATATAAAGAAAACTTCTACAAGAGCACAATGTCAGAATAAATAGGATTCCAGAGAGGTTCAAGGTATCAGACTCAGAACACTATTGTCAGAAGAGTCTTGAGGTCCTGAGGTTATCAGAGGACCATTATCACTTGGCAATTGAGCTTAGTTACCAAATAACCCCACATAAGGATCAGGAAGGGACCAATCATACCCTACAGTTAAGAAGGGAATTGCTATTGCAATGATTAATTTTGAGGGTGACCAGGATGTTTAGAAAGGTATCAGGCCCTTCCTCCAGCTGATGATGTGATGTGATGTGGATCTTCCAGTGTAGGAATGAAGGGAACTGGCATCTAATTTGAATTAATTTGTGTCACAGAGGTGCCAACTGTCCTTGTTAGATCAGAGCAAGTGGTGCAGCCTTTCCACATGTCTGCTTACAGTACTTACTCTGACCAGTGTCCCCAAGATTCTAGCATTTCTCTGAACAGTGTAGAATGTGACTTACTGTGAGTTAAGTGTCCACATGCCAATTTGCACTGGAGCAACCTGAACACTCGGGTTGCTTCAATGCAAAAACCGCCATGTAAACAGGCCTAAGGATTAAAAGAGTGAAGGAGATAAAAGGAAATACCTAAATAGAGGTAGCATGAGAAATCACTAATAAATTAATGATATAGAATGTTACAGGACTATTTAAATGCTTATTTGACAAATTAAGAATGACTCCGGTAAAACAAAGAACAAAATGGTCCTCCCAGTGACTTCCAAGTTGCAGGTAATGAAGCACAGGAAGTCTCTGATTTCAGATGCAGCCAGCATCATGCCAAATGCATCAAAACTTTGTAATGTTATTTTTAATGGTTTTGATGAATTTTCAGCAATTTCTTCACTTTTTGGGGCACAAAATGATGCATGCACCATTATTCTGATGCATGCATCATTTTTGAAGTCTAATTTGTATCATTTCCAAATACATGTTACATCACCTTTTAGGTGGTCTTACGTTCAAGTGCAAAGTTCACTACTGCATTGGAATCATGATGCAAAGCCCTTTAAGACCTTTGAACATGCAGCTCGAAATATTTGTGCCCAGATTACACTTGATGAGTAGGTATCTTATGATACGTTTATTTTTTGATGCTGCATTGGATAAATACTTAAATTGCATTCTTTTAATAGATCATGAAGGCCCTACTTTTTAATTGACAATTACGGAACCTGAAGTTAAAGAATCCATTATTTTTTTAACCCATAAAATCTCCTATGGACAAAATACCCATTGGCATTTACAAATCAAATTTAGATTGATGGATACCAGCATTACCACATTTTTTAATGTCATATTTAAAGAACAGTACAACACTCAATGTATTAAAGGAAGGGTCCCCAAATAATTCCTGCCCAATAAAATGGAATGATTATTGATTCCATGATGTGCTGTCCCATAAGCTTACCGGAGACTGCTGCAACGACCTTCTATAAAATAATTTTAAAAAGATCTAAAAAAATGGCTGGGCATTAACAACTTAAGGCCCCTATGCATAAAACATGCCCTTAGACATGGCAGTGTCTCATCAAGCAGGCGCACAACTACATGGGATTGAAATGTGCATCCCACCATGGCATGCACTATGGAGAGGGAGCTAGACATTGGGGTTCACACTGGTCACATAATTATGCACAATGCCCTGGGTAGGAAAGGATTGGTGGCCCATGCTAACCTGGGAATGTCTTGTGACCCAGCCATAAATTGACATCCATGCTGGGACACAGAACTACTATGCAGGTATACTGAATACCAGTGGTATGGAGAGCGATCGTGTCAGCTATGGTAAGGTGCAGGAGTTGGATGGTAGTGCAGGTACATCCTGATGGACCAAGGGGGAGCATAGGGTCATGGTACAGGCACAGGTGGTGGTACAGTGGAGTGGGTGGAGTCAAGAACACCTGGGTATGCCTCCCCAGAACATAACAGCACACAGTGGGGGCAGCCAGGTATCAAGGCATATGGGAGTGCAGGGTGGAGGTCACCACAACAATGCACCAGCAGCAGTGTCTGTATCAACAGTAGCAGGTGCTGCTTTGCCAGAAATTTCACAGTTGAACAGGTGAGTGCAATGGTGTCAGAGATCTGGAATAACTAAGCAATGCTATATGGTCAGTTATCCCTCCAAGCACAGCTGGCCACCAAGGCCCACAAGTGAAAGGCTATCCAGACTGCAATCTCCATGGTGGGGCAAGTAATCAGGTCCATCAAGACCATCAAGCACAAGTGCAGGGACCTGTGGATGGCTATCTGGAAGAATCTGGCAGGTGGGAGGCAGGCAGGAAATGACTCTGGTGGGGTCCACCATCATCCCCAGAGCTTACATCAGTGGAGGACATTGTATCATACACCATCATCCAGATGACTGTGGATGGAAAGAAGGAAGGCTTGGACACCAGACCAAGTGAGTAATTGCAGCCCTATACATGTGGCACAGTGACACACTGCACACTGGAGTGACATTGACTGTGGCAGTCCCTCTATCCCTGCAGCAGACCTGCTCAGGTCTTTGGTGGAGAGTACAGTGGTGCATTGCACCAACCACAACAGTGCCCTGCTCAGCCATGAACCATACATCCTTCTCCCCACAGATGTCAGCAAGGCCAGTGCAGGGAGTGACCCCCAGTAAGATGAGGAGACCAACAGCATCATGCGGAGGGGTTGGCTGGCCATAGAACATGGCAGCCAGTCACTCACCCCCATGCAGAGCTCCCCACGCTCTCCAGAACCACAGTCCCAGAGCCAGATGCACCAGCTACAGCAGGTGGAGGGCACTAACATGGACATGGATCAGAAGGAGCATACATCACAGATGCCAAAGCACTGGTACCCAACACCGCCATGAGTACCATCACCCCTGCACATAGCAGTACCAGTAAGCTGGTGGCACCCAATGCCAGAGTCAGCTGGCAACACAGGTATTCCATCAGGTGGCAAGCGATACAGGGCCTAGCAGTGGTGATAAAGGTCAGACAGACAGGACAAGGCCATACAAAAAGAATAGAGCCACTGCACACCTGCTGCTGAGGTGCTTCTTGGAGGTGTGGTGGATGGAGCAGGACTGGCTATGGGCCAGTAGGGAGAACAATGCCAAGCTGCATGCACTCATGGCAGAGGTGCAGGGGATCCACACAGAGTTTCAGAGAGTGAGCAATCTGCTTGAGGGCATGCTGAGATACCTGATAACCCAGGTTGGTAGTGGTGGTGGCCCATAACCTGCATAACTACTTCTCTGCCACTGCCCCACACCAGCCACACTACTGTACTGCCACAGCCCAGTGCTGCACAGGGGGATGGCCGCAACCCCCCTTCCCTGACCACAGCCTCTGAACTTCTGCCTTTGTGAACAAGGCAGCCACCAAGACCTGCAACACCCAGTCCTCCACCCAGTGGCAGGACCATCACATCCATCAGGACATGCCTTCTTTCCCCTGCATATATACATATACATATATATATATATATATATACACACACACACACACACACACACACACTACACACATGTGCACTCAATGCTGCCAGTCATCCCCATGCACCAGGGTACATGTGCATGTACCATCACACCCTCCCACATCACAATCAGCACATCAGTCAATGCTGTGCCATGCATACCTCCTGCCCAAAGTCTCCGCCAGTCTGTGCCCACATCTGGCTCAGGTAGATCCTTAGGTAATGGCAATCTTTTCCTTGTTGCAATATTGTGCAGCATGCAACACATGCCGAACACATGGCATACCCTGCTCGGTGCTAGCATCATTGCACCACCCATCTTGTCTAGGCACCTGAAATGCATATTCATTTGCCCAAAGGTATGTTCTACCACTGTCTATGACCTCCTGTGGGAATCATTGCACCTCTGCTCCTCCTCCCTTGCAGGGGCCAGGAATGGTGTCATCAGGTATAGCCTTAGATAGTACCCACTGTCACCTGTATGGGGTACAAGGGGAAGTTGTATCAGTACCAATGTGTGCACAGCATGGCATGGTCTGTTCCCCAATGACCCATGCAATATGTACCAAGCAGCCACCCTAATCTGCCTCCATTGGCTACTAGTACTGTCCTCAACCATGACTGCTGGAAGATGAAGTAATCATGCACTGAGTCTGTATACTTGGCACTGAGATTCATTTGAATGCCCTCTGCTTCGTAACCACCTGCATGTTCATGCTGTGGAATCTGTTACTGTTGTCCTCATTGACATCTGGTGCCTGGACTGGCACACATGTGCAGTCTGTGATGCCCAAAACATTCTGGAACTCATACCACTCATGGAATGCCTCCTGTACCACCCGTATTCCCAGCTGGTCCACAATGAGCTAAATTTAGTCCTTCACATGTGCCAGCAGTGCCACAGTCACTTGGTCTATGGCACATGACACTGAAGACTGGGTCACCCCCTGTCATATTAGCTGCAATCCACTGGAAGGAGTCTGTTGCATAGTAGGCAAGTGCACACATCACATTGGTCTTGCCAGATATGACCTCAGTCCTGTTGTTGGTGGGCTATATGGTGTCCCTGATCAGATAACACAGCTCACTGATGGTGCCCTGGTCTAGTCAGAATCTTTCTAGACAGTGGGTGTTGCACATGCCCCTGAGTGCCACACAAAAATGCCATGTATAGGTTTCCATGAGTTTCAATGGGAACAGGAACTTACAGATGACATGATAGCAACAATAGCTGTATCACTGTCTACCATTGATAAAAACTGATAAAACATAGGAAACACATTGTAAATAAACTCTATCAGCTGTTAAATATTTTAACAGAAAATATGGTAGCAACTCAGTCATATCTGTCACCAGGCAATAAATGCAAACATTTTCCCACATTCTTTGTATGCATTGGAAATCTAGGGTTTTGAATGTGGCAAATAAACGGATAGAGCTATTCAGAGATTATGTCCCTTAGCTCTTAAGCTGCCATGCATCATCTCTCCATATCTTCTAAGAGCAGAACAAAGCCAAGTACCAGTAAAAGAATGGGCCAAAATTAGACCATTATCATATTGGCAGAAGTTACACAATGTGAATTCTAGTTGCCTTCTTAAATTGTGTTTAATCAGAAAACATGCTTGGTTCAGCAGACTAAACTCTGATTCAGTCTAGTTCCTTGAAAAAACTTTGAGTAAAATTAGCCTTGCTTATATTTGGGAAGATCCTTATTTCAGTAAATTTAAACATAATTCTGTTTTTTTCTTAATTTTTTTTTTATCAACATATATAAGCAAACTGACTTAGGCCTAGTGAGGATACTCAGATAAAGAGCACTGCTAGGGAGAATTAAAGTTGAACATACATTTCAAAAATATCTAAAATAAAAAATAACTTTACCAGACTGTAGACACATTGTTACACAATGAAAATTTAAAAAATGTAAAGACAATTATAAGTCTAATTAATTATTCATGAGCTGAACTAGCTCACTGATTGGCTGCCTTGTCAGTCTGAAATCTCTTAGAAATGACCGGCACATCAGCGACACTCGGTTCACGTGCTGTACACTGACAGCAGCGGCACCAAAACAAAACTGTTTTCGGTACTAAAAACATGAAGGAAAAAAATTGTAATTATTGTGATTAGACTTATAATTGCAATAATGACCTCACAGCTGGTCATTTCCTTTGATTAACAACCGGCTGGGTAGGATTGGCCCTCAGCTGTGCCTCGGGCCACCCTTTCCCCCAGCCGATCATTAATTACCAGGAAATGACTGACTGTTCAGTCATTATTGATTAATAAACAAACTCTGAAACCATGCATGCTGTTGTGACAGCATGATTTTTGACAGTGCCATTTTGCTGGCGCTGTCTTGATTGGATACCTAGAATCTCAAACATATTTTACTATTTTGTAAATGGAAATACAAAGATATTTATTCACTTGAAACAATATTGGGATAATTATACATGAAACCCAATGAGATTGTACAGTTCTTATTTAATACTGACTCCAATTGACATCTATTCCTTTTATTAGACTGTCTTAAAGGATGTACTACAATAAGAAAAACAAAAACTGGTTAAACATTACCTAAAATTTTAATGCTTTTAAATTTAATGGATATGCACTGAACCCAGTTTTAAATGTAGGGTAACGGTTTATTATTTTGTATAAATATGCTAATTATGTGTGTAATCTTTTTTTTTTTGGTATTTGTACTTTACTCCGCCTCCATGGAGCTGACAGGTGGCTCTGGCCCTTCTTTGGAAGGGCTCATCCTCCGACCCCAACCATCCTCTGCTCAGCCAGACTCCTGAAATTCCCTTGCATATTACCCCCCGAGTTGGGGCCAGGGTGAGGCTCGCCAGCTTAATCCAGATGTTGGGGCAGCATATTGTGGGAGGATATGTCTGGCCATCTTAGACCCTGTCGGCTCCCAGTTTTTCCACCATTTTTTTCCTCTGACCCACGAACATGCAATGGGCAGAGCTGCTGGTCTCCACCTCCAAGGAGGCAGCCTTATGCCCTGGACATGGACCTTCCCATTCTTGGTGGTGTGCCTATGCTGACACCCAGCCACTGCCGGGCATCAGTCTACAGTGCACCACACTATCCCCCCCTCCCTGAGGAAGGAGAGCTGTCTATGGACACTCAATTTTTCCTCACCCCTGCCAACCCCCAAGCAACCTGAGTCTGTTCCTGAACTCGGCATGGTGTGAGGTGTGGTGATCCAGTGCCTCAAATCTCAGCACCACCGGGTCGGCGTATAATCTGTTTCTAAAGGTTTGACTAAGTTCACAAATAAAACTAGACTCAAGTGAACAGTAATATAAGGAAAACACCCAGCCAGAGGGTAATATAAAGAAAAATGTATGTACTGTGCAAGCATTTTATTGTGGCCTAATCTGTTTATCTCCTTTTCATCCACAATAGCTGATGTCCGGTACAAGTAAAACAAACACGCTGACCAGAAAATAAATACTGCAGACATACTGTAAGTACTTATTAGGCGTTAGGTAGAAAATATGGAGTCAATAAATAGTATGGTTGCACAAAGGTTTTGATCTCAGACAGTACTGTTCCATAATCTTTATTTGTGAATTTTTTATTTTTCATACCAATGTTTACCTACAAGGAAGGTGGGCAGCTCTCAGTCCTGTCTCTGCCCCCTGTGACTGACATCAACCTCCTTTGATCACAGTGGGGCTATGTCCCCATAGATTTCCCCCTGTGGCAGCGCCAGGAGGGGGAAGGCATCCTGCCCCAGTCAAAAATTTAGATTGCCTCCAGTGGTCAAGTAGTGGAATGGGTCATGAGAGGTAGGGCAGGGTTTCAGAAGCCTAACCTCCCCACTTTTCCATTTTTTATCTCTACTGTTCCCTGCTACAGCGACACATTAATATATGTATGTGGAGATGCACACATCCTGCAAAAACACAGCCCCAACCTCCAAGCTGCTCATATCCTGCACACTACCACTGGGCCTCCACCAGGTAGCAGTCAGTGGCTGTGATTTAAGTTTATTCAGGACTTGTATGCTTTGAGTGTTAATGGGGGAGGTTTGCTGACATCACTCCAGAGGCGGGGCTTTAGGGGATAAAAACTTTTGCTGCTTGCTACAGCAGAACACCTGCACCTTCACCCTTGCACTCTGCACTCAGAAGATCTGTGCCAGTTCCTCAGGCAAGAAGATCTAAATAGATTTTTAAGCACTATTTAAACTGCCTTTCATTCAACTGCAGCTGATTTAAGTTTATTCGGGACTTGCATGCTTTGAGTGTTAACGGGGGAGGTTTGCTGACATCACTCCAGAGGCGGGGCTTCTGGGGATAAAAGCTTGTGCCGCTTGCTACAGCACGAGCATGAGTGGTGCGAGTGCCACTCCTTGTAGAACGTTCATACAGCATGTTGTAAGCTTTATATGTTAATGTAGGTGGACGTTTTATATTGTTAGGGTCGTTTTAAATATTTACTATAAGCTATTGATGTATTTGATACTTTAGCTATAGATATTTATTTATGAACTGGGTAATACCTATTTAGATTTAGTAGTATTGGCCTTATTCAGGTCATTTAATCAGCTAAATACTGTAATTCTGTTCTTACTAGTTTTATTTTGGATTGTACTTATTTTATTATGGGAAAAATGTATGTTAATGTGCTAATTATCTTGGAAATAGTTTGTTTGGGAGCAGGAGCTTTTTATTGTCAGAGACAATACCATATCAATGTGCTTCTCCTGACTCCTTCACATTTTCTAATACATTGGTTGAGTTTTATTCTCATAAAGAAAACTATATTACTATTTTGGGATACCTAACAAGACAAGATGTGTTGGATATAGGGAGTGTTTATTTTATTAAGAAACTTAATTTTATAGGACAGTGACCTATTGAACAGATTATTACATCCCCCATGATTGTTAAAATCTTGTTATTTCTATCGGGTGATGTTGAATCCAAACCAGGACCAGTAGTTGCTGGTATTAATCAGAATTTGAGACCTTAATGGGCTGCAATTTGTTCATATTAACATCAGGAGCTTTCTTAATAAGAAAGCTGAGGTTAAGACCTGGATTAAGATTCACAGGCCGGATGTATTCAGTATCGCCGAGACCTGGTTAAAAGCTAATATCAATGATGGTATGTGTATAATAGATGGCTACAATGTATTTAGGAAGGATAGGAAGGGTAATAAGAAGGGGGTTATGATTTTTGTTTCTGATAGGTTTGAAGTTGAGTGCTGATGTTTCTTTTCAACAATCAACGTCTTGTGAATGGCTACATTTAGAGCTACATTTCGCCGCTTGTATTAAATTAGGGTTGTGTATTTTGTATAATCCTCCTAAGGTTGGTACTAAGGGATTAATTGAGTTTTTAGATTACTTTCAGCAGTTTGCCTCATCTAAATATGTGGTGGTAATGGGGGATTTTAATCTGAATTGGATGGACAATGCTCATGATCAACTTGAATTATTGATTACTGAAGCAGGATTATCCCAATTGGTGTCGGGTGTCACTAGATTGAATTATCGTAGCAATCAACACACCTTAGTTGATTGGATATTAACCAAGACAGTCGATAGGATAATAGAGAGTGGGACTTACTCAGACAGTATTAGTGAACATATGCCAGTATATTGTATTTGGAGACACATAAAAATAAAAATACCACCTAAAATAATCACTTATAGAAACTATTGAGATATTGGCTATGATTGCTTGATTTTTGATCTTCAAATGATAGATTGGTCACTCTTGGACCTCATTCCTGATTCAAATGCAGCTGTTGATTTTTTTCTTACTTCACTCTTGGAGATACAAGACTGACACTTTCCTTTAATAAAAAGAAGGGTTAAGGGTAAAGATAGTAAATGGATTACACCCAATTTATTTTTTTAATGAGGGAGAGAGATAAATATTGGAAAATATATAAAGTCACTAATAGTATTGAAGCTCTTAATCATTATCAATATTTGAGAAATAAATGTAAGTTGTTGGTAAACAAAGGAAAATCGCATTACTGTCAGAAACAACAAGTGGAGTCATTGGGAGATTCTAAAAGACTTTTGGGGATCAATTAAAAAATTAACAGATCCAAACATAAATAAAGGAATTGGTACTATTAATTTGAATGGGGTTGTGATAACTGATACAAACAAAATGTGTGATCATTTTTTTTTAAAGTTCACTGATTTATCGAAATACTTAATTGGTATTAATCCTTCATGCTTTTCAAGTAGTTTATGATCTAATTGTTCTCATGTCAATAATTCCTATTGTTTCAGCATGATACACCCTCAACAAGTATTTAACTTGCTGGGACAAATGTCTACCAACAAAAGTGTGGGAGCAGATGGTTTAGAACCACGGTTCCTTAAACTTATTTCCAATTTTATATATGAATCTTTGACTTCTGTTTTTAATTTGTCACTTTCTACTGGGGTTTTTCCCATTGATCTGGAAGCAGGCCATTATTAAACCAATATTCAAATCTGGTCTTCCTTATGAAATAGATAATTACTGACTCATCTCGATTCTTTCTCCATTAAGTAAGATTTTTGCAAAGTTGGTTAATTGTCAATTGGTGGAATGCCTAGAAGCTGGGGGACTTCACTCTCTGTAGCAGCATGGCTTTCAGAGGCTTCATTGTACTGGCACATCCTTGGCATATTTTATTAATTATACTCTAAAATCTATGGATGCTGGTCAGTTGACTAGAGCATTATTTATTGATTTATTAAAAGGCTTCAATTTAATCATGCCATGCTGCTCCACAGACTGAGGAGCCTCAGGCTTTCCGAGATAACTTGTGATTGGTTTCAAAGTTATCTAACTGCATGACCAGTAAGGGTAAAACTAGGTGGTGTGGAATCGAAACTGGGTGAGCTTCAGCATGGGGTACCGCATGGATCTATTTTGGGGCCCCTGTTGTTCTCTGTGTTTATTGACCCCATTGTTAAGGTTCCACTTCATTCTAGAATATTGTTGTATGCTGACAATATAATTTTGTTTACTACCTCCCAAAAAATTAGCGATATAAATGTCTTTGTACAGGAGGATTTCTTAGCTTTAAATAAATGGTTGTTGGAACATTGTCTTGTATTAATTTCTAAAACAACTGCATGTATTTTATTTGGCTCTGCACCTAAAATTCACAATGCAGAATCTTTAATAATTAGTGATTTGGCAGGTAACATGACTAAACAAGTAACTGAAACAAAATATTTTGGCATAATACTTGATTCCAGCTTAACCTACTCAGCTCATATTAGGAAAACAGTAAAGTCAGTGAACAAAAAAATAGGTGCTTTATATCAAATTAAG
Organism: Neoceratodus forsteri; assembly: GCA_016271365.2. Classification (NCBI taxonomy): domain Eukaryota; kingdom Metazoa; phylum Chordata; order Ceratodontiformes; family Ceratodontidae; genus Neoceratodus; species Neoceratodus forsteri. The sequence continues at coordinate 707,316,140 of CM028135.1, read as the reverse complement.
GATTGTTTAATTAGGGAAGCAAGAGAGATGATATCTAAAAGTGTACTACATACAACTTTGTAGTATAATTCTTATTTGTTTACTAAATTAGCATTGAAGGATTTGGATTTGGTTAATAAATGTTTTCATTCCATTTGTAGAGTTGTCTTGGCCAAACCTTATAATACGCATAATTGTGATTTATATATTGAACTTAATTGGCTGCCTCCTAAATTGTCTTATTCTTACAAATTAGGTTGTTTGATTAACAACATACTTGTGCAGTGTATTACATCTCCTTTGTATAGTCTGATTAATTTAAAGGAAGATTACATTCAACTAATGTGCAATGGTTATTAACTCCTAGAATTGTTACCTGTATGGGTGAGAGATCCTTTTCCTTGAAATGCCCCATTTTATGAAATACACTGCCTGAAAATTGTAATATTGTCTCTAAGCAAGAAAGTTTTAAAAAAGTATTGTATTGTCATCTACAATCACTTGCTGTATGTAATGGTTTTTAGGAATTTCAAATGACTTGTCTTGTTTACCATTGAAGTAACTTATTGTGTTGTATATTTGTCTTGTACTATTTGTATGTCAATTTGCTTCTTTGATATTGAAGCACCAGGTCGATACTGAAAAAGGGCCTTGGTCCAGTTATCTTACCTGGTAAATAAAGTGAATTGAATTGAATTGAAGATGACTGGCCACCCCTTGCCATAAGGGGAGAGCAGTCTCTGGGATGGTCAATACTCTCCCACCTCAATGATCTTTGCCAACCTGTGCTACTTTCTGAACATAGGTTGCCAGTGTGGCAGGAAGAAAGGCATTCCATGCCTCAGCCCTCCTCAACACCTGGCCAGCTTATTTGAAGAAATTTATTTGAAAATACATAATTCTAATACCCTGGAAATGAAATGAATGAATGAATACCATAAAGTAATTTCGATCACTGTCTGTCAGTGGTTCAGTGCTGGAGAAATCAGTGATGGTGTCTGCTGCAGCAGAGATTTAGTGTAGGGTGCCATCATTTATCTGCTGCTGTTAGTGCACTCAATTCAGGCTCAATGCTTGTATGCTGCTCCATTGCTTTACAAAGGGCTATAAGTAATATTTTTAAATGACTTATAGCCATCATAGTTTATTTTGCTGCAGATTCTTTGTCTGACTGGTTGTCATAATTGGCCTACTTTTCACACGTGTGATAACTTTTGTGATGTCATCCTGTTCATGGATCAGCTTATTAGTGTGATCCTGTCAGTGGTACAACTGGTCAAACTCAGTTTCAGTCAGTCCCTGCAGCAGGACCAGTGATTTTTCATTCACCAAATTTTCAGCAGCAACATTAGGGGCATCTGGGACAAATACTTGTTTGTGGATACAACAAAAAATTGTTTCTACAGTCACGTTGTCCCAAGTAATCTTTATTAGATAGACCTTGTCCAGGAGGGTGATTTTTTTTTAGCATACACTGAAGCTGTCAGTTCTTCACTGGCATCCATTTCTTCAAGGGCATGGCTCCTAATCACATGGAAGATGTGCCTCTTCAAGGCACAGATTATTCTTTGGTCTGGTGGCTGGATAAGGCAGGTGATGTTAGAAGGGAGGAACAAAAGCTTAATGTTTCACTCCACCTGGACCTGTAGTTGTCCAGTGATGTTTTTCTGGAACAGGAAAATCTATCTGGACCTTACTTTGCAGTCCCAGGAGCACAGTCAGACAGTGAAGATCTCCCGGTCATCCATGCAGACCAGGTTGCATTGTAAGGCATGAGCAGATGATGAACACCAGGGAAGCACTGAGGGTTAGCTAAGTTCTGTATAACTAGCAGATGCAGTTTCTTACTTCCTATAAAATTACAGTAGGCAAGCACCGACAAACACATTTTTCAAGGCCATGTGGAGCTCAGACTTAATAGATAGCATCCCATACCTGACACAGTGTTAAAACAGTCTTGTCTGACCACAGTTTAAGATTTTTTGTCTGTTGTAACCATGAAGAAGTTCAGGGGGCACTTCTTTTAACCATGTCTTGGCTTCAGCCATATCAGCAAAAATCATTTTGCTGTGTGCAAGCTTATAACCACTGTTGTGGCATTGTTTCTACTTCTGCAGCCACCCATCAGTTGGATTTAAATCCAGCCAACCCAGAGCCCTAGCTAGATGTTTGGATTTTTGGATCAACAACTGGACCGTAATTTTGCCCTGTCTAGAGGAACTAGACAGAGGTGCCCCCACTCCCCATTACATTTTGTCTTGACAATAGAGCCTTTGGCAAATCAAATCAGGCCAACAGAGGAAATTGATGGGGTTCAGGCAGGTGGAAAACTTTAAAATTCTCTCTTTTTGCAGATGATATAATGCTTCATTTTACAAATCCTAAAGTATCTCTACTTAAGATTATGACAATAATAAAATCTTTTAGAGAAGTTTCAGGGTACAAAATGAAGTGGAAGAAGTCTTAATTATTAATAGTAAACCCTAATGGGAATCCTCCACAGGAATTTAATAAATTCTCCATTACAACAGATAGGATTAAATATCTGGGTATCTACAATATTTAACTACCGTAGGAATGGTACAATAACAAAGGAGTACAATATGAAATTGTTAATGGAAACAAATAAAACTAGACTCAGAAAAGTGGGCGCTTTTGCCAATGACTTTAATGGGGATGTCTCAAGCAATCAAAATGAATATTCTGCCAAGGGTCCTGTACATCTTTCAAACACTTCCTATATTAGCTTCAAATAAACAAGTTAAGAACATGGAGAAAATAATACAAACATTTCTGTGAAAGAATAAGAGGCCAAGGCTTACACTCTCAAAATTTATGGTAAAAGGAGAACACGGGGGTTTGAAAGCAAGGCAAGGCAAGGCAAAATCTATTTAAAAGGTGACCAGTCCCGGAGGCTCTGGGCACCGTACAAATAGATAAACATATATTCAAAAAATAAATTAAAAAAAAGAAAATGTTTCTTTAGACATATAAATGCTAGCACTTCATATAAACAATACCCATAAACAGTAAACTAAACAATACATTTTCAGCAGCTATAATCAGATCAAATTTATAAATGAATAACTCAATCCAGAAAAGCCTGAGTGAATAGGAGGGCCTTGAATACCTCCAAATTAAGGCCCCCCTGAACCCCAGAGGGGAGCAAGTTCAACAGGACAGGAGTGGTGACACTAAAAGCCCTGTCACCAGCCGATTTCAACCTCATCCTGGGAATCGCTAGGGGGGCCTCCACAGGAGGAATGGAGGGGGTGAACTGAGAGAGCAGGTACAAGAAGCTCTAATAGATAACCAGGGCCCTGACTGTGTGGGGCCTTATAGGTGAGAAGACCCACCTTAAAGAGGATCCTCCACCTGACCGGTAGCCAGTGCAGCTCATGCAACACCGGTGTAATGTGGCAAAATTTCAGCTGCCCAGTAAGTAACCAGGCAGCTGCATTCTGTGGAAAGATCCTCCTATGACCCTGAGGCAGAGCGCATTACAGTAGTCAAGCCGCGATGTAACTAAGGCATGCATCAAAGTGGGGAGGTCCAGAAGTGGAACAAGGGGCTTTAGCCTGGTGACATTTCTGAGATGGAAAAAACAGGAGCAGACAGTGGAAGATATCTGTGCCTCCATAGTCAAACTCCTATCCAAAATAATGAAAAGATTTTGCACCCTAGAAGAGGTCTTCAATGGAACAGATCCCAGAACAAGTCCAGTCTCTGATTCAGAGGCCATCCTATCACACACTCTGTTTGACTCCACCACCAATACCTCCATCTTATCGGGGTTCAGTTGCAACCGGCTAGAGGCCATCCAGTCATTGATCTCAGCAAGGCAGCTGTTTAGCACATTTACCGTGTTGAATGTTCCTGCGGCAAAGGATAAGTATAGCTGGGTATCATCAGCATAGCAATGAAAACCCAAGCCATACTTCCTAATGATCCCTCCCAGGGGTAGCATGTACACTGTGAACAACATTGGGGAAAACACCAATCCCTGAGGTACTCCACAAGATAAGGAACTAGGGGTGGAGAAGAAATTCCCCATCACAACCTGTTGCCTCCTGTTGGTTAAATAGGACTCAAACCAGCAGATGACAGTGCCGGTGAGTACCCAGAGTTCCCTAAGGTGGTCAAGCAACACACAAAGGTCCACAGTGTCAAATGCTGAGGAGAGATCAAGGAGAACAAGAATTGTATTTTCTCCTCGATCTCTAGCCCTGAGGATATCATTCTGCACCTGAACAAGCATGGTTTCTGTGCTATGCCTCGACCGAAACCCCAACTGGAAATGTTCATACAACTCATGGGTCACAAGGTGCTCCTCCAACTGAAGTGCCACTACCTTCTCCACAACCTTCGCCAAAAAGGGAAGATTGGAGATAGGTCGATAATTTGTCCTAACCTCTGGGTCCAATGATGGTTTCTTTAGGAGTGTTCTCACCAATGAATCCTTCAAGGCATCAAGGAAGACCCCCTCAGATAAGGAACACCGGACAATCAGAGCAAACACTGGGCCAACGGTGTCGATGTATCTCATCAAGAAACATGTTGGCACTGGATCCAGTTCACAAAATGTGTGCTTTAGATTGGTCGCCACCCCAATGACCTCACTTACCTCCAATGGTCTAAACTCTCCCCAACCAGGTGGAGTACACTCAGAACACCTCTGTTGACCACTGCCAGCTGTGGCGTTGCTGACTGGAGGAACTCCCTGCCAGATACCGGACACTCTCTCTCCGAGAAGAGCCAAGCAAACTCTTCACATTCAGCATTCGAATAAACCTTCTTCAGCTGTAGACAAGCAGGAAGAAGTAGCCTGTCCACAGTCCGAAAAAGTATAGCTGGTCGGTTCTTCCCGGCAGCAATCTCCCTGGACAGGAACACTGCCTTCTTATGGTTGATTGCCCCCTGGTATGCATTATATATTACCTGATATTGCACAGTTGTACAGTGACTGCATGGCTTTTCATATATATATATAGATATATATATATATATATATATATATATATATATATACACCAGTTTGTCCTCCTCCAGACCAGACTTTCTCCAGCAGCACTCCAACCCTCCCTTTCTCTTCATCTCTGAGGTCCCCATCAAACCATGGGGACCTCAGGTAGGAAGATTTGGGTCATACATAGACAGGTGTGAGGGAGTCAGTGGTGTCAGATAGCACTCTAGTATAAGAGCCCACCATGGCACCAACACCTCCAGTGCATGCGTTACCCATACCAGATAGATCAGTTGCCACCAAAAAACCCTCTGGGGTCACACCCCTCAAAAGATGACAGCTCATCATCTCTGTAGGGAGAAGGCATCTGGTGGGAGCCCTGAACATGAACTGTACCATGCAGTGATCAGACCATGCCACCAGTCAGGGTTGAGATTATTTTTCTCAAGCCCCAGTGAGAACACCAGGTCCATCGTGTGGCCGTCCTGGTGTGTCATGGCAGAAACAGCTTGTAACAGGCCCAGTGATTACATAATCTGGAGGACGTTATGACCAAATTGAGAAAATTCATCAGCCCAAACATTGAAGTCCCCCAAGACAAAACATCTGGAGGCTTCCAATGTTTCACCGACGATGAATTCAGCAACCTCCAGCAGGAAATTCTGCGCTGCCCTGGGGGGGGGCAGTAAATAAAGAAAATCCTGCAGCCTGTGCCCAGACCCCCACAAATGGCCACACATTCAAAAGAACTCAGGGTTCTCACTGGGCGCACGGTGAAGTCCAAGTTGAACCTACAAAATTTTAGACTATATCAACAAGCAGCAATATTATACCATACTACAGAATATCCCGACAAACACTCCCCCTGGTGGCCAGAATATGAGAGATCTTTTCTTAGTAACTGGAAAAATATCACCATTTGTATAAAGAACATAGAAAAGCAGAAATTGAAAACATAACCTACGTATGTATTAAATGTACTCCAATTGCATGGAGTACCTATCATAAGGAAATGAAAGAAAATATTGGGATGAACATACATAGTCCAATTAAGATTAAAGGAACTGTAATAGAGCATGAAACAGAAAATTAATATAATAACCCATGGAGGAATGTAATATTTGGGATATAGGGGACCTATACAGAGGAGAGAATTTTCTAACTTTTGTTCAGCTGAAATACATATATAACCTCCCAAACACAGAATGACTTAACTATATGAGAATTAGACCTAGTTTTGTTACGTTCATTGGGAAGGGATTATATACACCCAAACTTACAATTTTACAAATTTGGATTTCTAATAAAGGTCAAAATTATAAAATCATTTCCAAAATCTGTAAAAGTTTGGGATCCTTACATAACACACAACTAAAAAAAACAAACAAAACTGGGAAAAAGAACGTCAATATGTTATACCAGAAAATAAATGGTTGGAAGCCATTACACTGATAACATTACTAACTAACAATAGACTTAATCAAATTTAATTTAACATAGCACACATAATTTATTACACACCCCATTTGTTTAACAAGATTAATTCTGGGATTTCACCAGTGGATAATAGATGTAAAACACAAAGGGGAATACTGACACTCATGATGGTATCCTGCACAAAAAATAAACCTTTATGGGATAAAGTGATTAATACATTAAACAAAATTCTGGGTATAAAAATTCAATTTGAGCCTGAGTTCTGTCTACTAGAGATTTCCAAATTTGAAACTTTACCATCAGGTCATTTGCAAAAAATAACAAACATTGATTTTATAAATGTAAGCAGATGTATTGCGAGGCTCTGGAAGGAAAAAGAACCACCAAAGTATATATCATAGAGAAATTTATTTGTATACTGCATTAATTTTGAGAGACAATACAGCTTAGATATTAAAGCAATTGAAAAATGTAATAAAATGTGGGCTCTAGTTTTAGACATGGTCAAGGTACATCAGATATAATATCTGGGGGGGTAGGGAATTAAGGACATATAGTAAGTTGTATTAGTGGGAGGGGTAGGCACACAAAGCACCCTGGGTGAGGATGCAATACAGTAAAATGGAGGACTCACAATGGAGTGAAACCAATCCTTGTTTAATCAAATTCTTTTGGATAAATTGTATTCTGAATCCAGGGGGAAAAAGAAAAAAAAACAAGGGGACAGTGATTAATGCCTCGTGATCATGTGCTTTGCTAAACATCTCAGCACTTCCTCTTCGACATCTCCATCATTAACCTCCCTCTTTCCCTTATGCTATGGATTCTGATTACAGTGCCTTTCAATATAAAATCTCTCCCTTGCTTTCAGGAGGTTGGACAACATGATTTTGGCAGCCTGAAATGAATATGTTCCTCATTGACCTCTTGGGGAGAGAAATCAGTAGCATTCAGCAGGTTGATTTGTTTCAGAAAACAAAAGTTTTATGTTTCGTGCTCATCCTGTATTGATTCACATGAGAATTAAAGGTCTGGGACAGTAATAGTTCTTAATCAGCTGACTGTCAATCAACCTCAGTTGGTTTAATTAGCACATCACTAGCACTCACTATCATCAAGAACTATCCACTAAATTTGATTGGAGCTGTGCACGATAAGCAGCTGGTTTAACTTTAAAGGCATAGAAAAGGACTGGAAAAGTAAAATCCATTATAGCCATGTCCACTCTAAGTGGAGCACACTAAATAAAGAGATTGGTCTGTAGTGGGGGTTAAGCCTATAACGGCTAGCAATGGAATCAGCACACTCCAGAGCTGAAACAGTCTTTGTTCACATTTCCTAAGCTTCCCAAATGTACATCACTATGATACAGCATTATAGGAAGAACCCCCTGTCTTTTATTTTGCTGAACAACTTGTTTTCTACAAGGGACCTCAGCTGAAGACTATCATGAATTAGGATGGTATTCTGCTTATCCAGGTTTTTTTTTTCTTTCTCCTTTTCCAGATTTTGATTCAACTCTTCACATTCCCTGCCCTCCCTTTTTTCTTCACCCACCCCACAACATCCACCCCAGAGTTGTCCCTTTCCATCTTCCCCCTTCCTTCTCGGTTTACTTTTTAATTGTCAGCAATGGTTGCACTTAATATGCAGGTTGGTACTTCACATGTAATTTTGCACTTTATATGCACTATTAGCATTTGATGATGCATGATTGCACTCAACGAGTTTTGCACAGCATAGATTTGCACTTAGGTTTGTGGTTGCTCTGTTCTATTGATAATGGGTGATGAGTGCTTTGCTATTTAAAGAGTTGATCAGACACCTGTAGGTACTTAGAGGAAGGTCACATGACCAAAACATCAGCATACAGCAACAGGATGTGAGAAGGTACTCTGGTATGTTCTGCTCATCCACAGTCTCAGTGTAAACTGAAGCAATTTTAAAAATGGTACAGGCAGTTTTTTTACCAGAAGTAACACACTAAGCTGAAAGCTTATTTACAGATGCAACCTGGGAGCACAGGGAAATTAAGTGACTTGCTCAAGGTCACACAGTATGCAAGTGGGGGCTGTGGGAATTCAAACCCAGGTCTCCAGATTTGCAGTTCAGAGCCTTAAACCACTGTACTATACTGCCTCCCAACAGTCAACAAAACAAGACTGGGTTGCTTCATAAACTGCAGAATGAATTGCAGTGATGTGCAACTGAGAACCTTTACAAATGTGAATAAAAGACTGTTTACTCTCTGGAGTGTGCTGATTCTGTTGTTAGCCCTTGTGGGTTTGCTGTCAATGCAGATTTGCCTTCCCTCATAAGAACAGATTCACCATGAGACCCAGGTCATTTCCCATAGAGGAGGTGAGCACTGATTTCTTTGCATTTTATAAAAAATGATCTGTATCTAATATTAGGAGCATTAAAAAAGTAAACATGTACTTATAATTCAAATTTTGCATGATGAATGGTGCACAGTAGCTTCAACCCACTTTTAATAGTTTCTTTTATTACAATTTCTTAATTTTATAGAATAATATGACTGTGATACAAGCAGTCCTGAATGAGAGGATATACAGTACAGCAGAATGTAATGGTGCAGTATATACAGTACATGTTTGTTGTGTTCTATTAAAGAAAGGTATTTAAAGATTTGATTAGAGAAAATGTAAGTGAATGATGATGTTTTTGATTTTGTTTTGTATAATAACCACTCCCCTGGTGAAGTGAAATTGCATATATCCACAAAATGGTGGTTTCATTTAGTAGCAGAAAATATTATTTGTTGAGTGCTCAGTTTTTTCTTTTTTTAGTTTTCAGTTGACCAAATCACTAGAACTGTCTCTGCTCCTACACATGTACCATTATTTTACATAATATTTTGTATTCCCTGGGATCTCACAGCACTTCTTTGTTAGTAGTGCACACAAAAGCACTATAAAGTCCTAATTCTTTAAAATGAGCAACAATGTCAAAACCCACATTTTAAACCACTTTATTCATAGCTCTTGTTTGGAAGGAACATGTTAATACACATTTAATGCTGCACTAAGGTGCAGTTTGCATAAACATTTCTCACAAAACTGGTGCTGCTTATAATCATTATATATTGCATCCCTTTACAGCATTACAGACTCTTCCAACCTGGGTTAATTCTACCTAATGGCTGAAGATTCACAAATAATCTTGAAGCTTTTTATAATTTGATTGCACCTTCTCTCCTTGATTTCCCTGTTTCCTCAGTTCTATCAAGTGCATCAATAAAGCTAAAAGCACAATTACCTGTCTTTCCCTACAGACAGATATTTTCTCAAGGTAAGAGGCATCAGAATTCACCTTTTCTGTGACAGTCTTTAATAGTGCTGTATCGGTAGGCATATATCCCAAACCTAAGGCTCCTAGGTATTTTTTTTTCTTTTTCTTACATTTTACTAAGGTATAAATGCTACACAGTGGCATTACATGGCTACCCCCAGCAATCATCACAGTGGTTGAAGCTGAACTATCCCCTAAAGGAATAAGAAAAGTGAAATTATCAAATGAGGGATATTTTTTATTTTTTTTTTATTTGGTAACTGGTAAGGCCCACTAGCCACAAGTGTCTGATTTCATGAGTGACCTGGGAGCACTGGGCAGTTACATGACTTGCTCAGAGTCACACAGTATGTAAGTGAAGGTTGTGAGAATCAAACCCAGGTATGGTCTGCTGGATGTACCGAGCTCATTCACAGCTCATTACTCTAACCTCTAGGCTATGATGCCAGCATCATATTGTTAGAATTATTGGTATAACTCAATGACTAAATGGAATTGGAAGTATTGTGTGACCCTCCCTTGAGCCCTTCATGAGTGGCTCCAGAAAGGATCAAATCTTGCCAGGAGCTCCCCCATTACCCCTCATGAGTGGAAACATGTGAAGGGACACCCCACAACTGGTTACCCACTGGATCCCCTCATGAGTGGAGCCAGGTCAGAGGGAAAGCTGAACCCACAGAGAATAGCAGGCATTCACATTCTGGGTTCCCTTCATGAATGGGTAGTCAGGCAGTGACAAAGCAAACAACAAGAAGGACTGATTCAGCATCTCTACTGCTTGATCATGTCTCGCATATTCTCTAGTTTAAACAAGCTAACTGTTTTGGCCACTGAGCTATGGCCAATTCCAATGCTCAAACAGTGCACCATACCTCCGGAGAATACCAGACCATGTGCAGTAAGAATCAGGCATTGCTGCCCTAAACACATACTCAATATCTCCTTACTCCCTTTACCCCCACTTCTCTTAAGCCCTATAGGTGCCATTTTGCACTACACATAAGTGTACCTGGGACATCCTTTTGGCAGACATGCAATGCCACCAGCCATAACTTTGGGGCTCACGTGAGCTGCTATGCTCTGCTAGCCATGCCACACATTGGCCCAGCCTAAGATAAGCAGGCATGCAGTATGGAGCATTATAACTGAGAAAGATGCAGGGAAAACAGACCACCACAGCCTGTAGTTATCTTTAGGTTATTTTACTTCCCTTTCCAACCATGACCTCTGTATTCAATTTACTGGGATGTATGCTTAGTTAATATTTCAACCCGATAGTCATGGAAACAGCAGTAGGACGGAAGGCACCATACTGGACTAACACTGCAGACAACAGAAATTGTGAGATTCAGACAACCTTGAAGTATGACTCAGACACATTAAATGATTTCTTGTCTCATTCCAGGCCAATAAAATCTTTCTCTGACCCTCTCAAGAGTTTTCCTTCTCTCCATGTTTCCAGATATTGCACAGTTGTACAGTGACTGCATGGCTTTCCTTCTCAAGCTCTGTGGTAGAATTACTCTCCATCCCTCCTCATTGGTTGTGTGCATCATTAGCACTCCATCCATCACAACATATTGGTAACTGTAATTCAGCTGTATCTACTTGATTATCTATGTCTCACTAGCTTCTTCACTCTGTAGTAACTCCATGAGTTCTTTGGTTTCTGTATCTTAGCTTTGAACATCCATTGGAGCATCATAATTGTAGTAAGAGGTTGTCTTCAGAGTCCCTGACTCCAGTTGCCATCACACTGCAACACAAAGTAGAAACTACCTGCTACATGTCAGTGGCAACCTCCTCCTTGTCATCTTCATCACTTTACTCTGCTGTTCATAACAGATGATCAGCTACTGTATTCATACTTCCTGGACAGTGTTGTATTTTGAATGCATATTCATGCAAGAGAAGTGACCATCATTCCAGCTTCCCATTGGTGTTGTTCAGTGTGCACAACCCCATCAGTGCACTGAGATCGATATATAACAAGAATGATTTACTGTCCAGGTATCCTCGATACTCCTTGATTGCCATACATTGGCCAATCACTCCTTCTCTGATGCGTGGTACTTTCTCTCTGCTACATTCAGTACCCTGCTAGCATATGAGATCACTCTCCTTTATCCTCCTGAAGCAACACAGCTACAAGACCCAAATCATTAGCATTCATGGCTAGATAGAATGGCTTCTCAAAATCTGGAAAATGCAACTTCTCTGCTTCTCACATCCAATCATTGATTGTTCAGAATGCTTTCTCCTGTGCAGCATCCATTACCACGTACTTCTCTTCCTTCTCAGCTGACTCAGTGGTTCCACAAAGTCTGTCATCTGCTGTATGCATGGTCTATATCAGTTGCAGATTCCAATGAATTGCTGTTTCTACATGGAAATGTCAACTGTGATGCACAAGGTGTGGACCGGCCATGGGCAAACACTGGCTGCACTGCTGCTACCAGGACACCACCAGCACTGACACTCCCACCCATATGCGGCAGGGAGAGGGGCGGGCAGATGTGCCAGACATACATGGTAATTGATGAGAATGGAGGGGGTGGAGCAGCAAGATGGCTGTGGTGCTGCTCCTTTCTGTTCTGCTCCACGCTGTACATTTTTATGCTTCTCACTCCAAATATAATAAGTTTTAGGGAGTTTTGTGAATGAAACCCACATTATTTTAACAGATTTTAAATTACAGCTCTGGAAATAGGCTTTCTTTGGTAGTTTGGAAAGCCACAGAGCTCCTTTTTCCTCGATTGACGGAATCAGTAGTTCATTTGTTCGGGCATTCTTTCGGACCTTCTTTCAGATGCCAGCTGAGTTGGACTGAGAGAAAGCTTTGCAGAGCTATCATGATTTTGAGTTTGTTGTAAAACTCTCTATTTTGAGCTCTGATTCTCAGCCTTATTCTTTAATATTGGGTTGCTAGAATGCCTTTTTTTTCAGTTTTTGTTATATGACCCAGCAATTGCCTAGGTAAACAAGGGAATAAAAAGGATGAATAAGCAGAAGATACCTGACTCAAGAGACATTGGGAGAGAAGGAACACGGAGACTCCTGTGGTAACAGGGAGTTTTGGTGCACAGTTGGTGCTGAAAGGCTGCTTCTTCATTTAAACAAGGTATGATACCCTTGCCTAGGGGGTCAAAGGGAACTTGTTTTGTCATCTATCCAAAGTTATTATGCTCAGAGGAGTGTTTTCTTTTTTTCCCTTTTCCCTAGGATCCAGAGGACAAAAGAAGGAGAAATTCAGAAGGATGATAGTCCCGAGGAATTACTGGAGGTAGTTCCCGGAGACCTATGGGTGGGCTGGTAATGCCTTCGTGTTTCTGAATTCCCTGAATAAGAGAGTGGAGGTGAACATATTGTAAGCAAGACAATTATCAAGCCTGAAAATCGATTACAAGGAGGGCTGTAGTTTTGGGAGAAACCATGCCTGTATTTGAAATCTTCCAGATTAAGAGCGGGAGCCATAATTCTTTATTAACTCAACTATGCCTTTCTTACAAAGGACGCTATAATAGCAACAGGTGAAACTGACTAAGAGGTAATCTTCCCTAAGTGGTTTGTAACATTCCCTGAGGGGCTCATTCTTGTCTTGCCAGACTGGGAGAGTACTGTTTGTTTTCTTGGAGTTCTACTCATACATTGTTTCTTCCAAGTCAGCATAATTATTAACGATATTAAGTGAGTTCTAATAACTGCTGCAGGGAGTCTTTCTGTTTAAAGTACTTTGAACTTGCCTCAGATTAATAACTAATGGTGGAGCCTGTGCTTTGAACTCTGTACTGAATTTAGAAGGTTACTTGGATTTGGTTGTTTGGATTTGAGTTTGGCTGTTTTTTTATTCATCTGCTTCAACAAAGGGGAAAGGTGAAGGACACTTTTGAGAGCAAACATATGTCCTATATATATATACATATATATATATATATACATATATATATGTATACAGTATGTATATTGCTTTGTCACAACACTTTTTTGCATTTTATATATTTTTGATTTGTGTACTATCTGTGTAATTAATATTTTCAATTGTGCTTAACAAATAAAGTTATTATTAGTATTATTATTAATATTAATTTGTGTGTCATCCCAGTTTTTGCATTTCAATAAACAAGCTGCTCTTAATGAGCTCTCATTAAGCAATGGTTAGTCTGAGGCTTAATCATTAAATTATTTAAGAGCAATTTAGACATTTTGAGATCTGAATATATTAAAAGGGATGTATCAAATGATAAGCAGTAGCCAGGATTGTAAGCAGCATACTATCAGAGTTGTATATCTAGCGCTATAGTAGCATTATTTTTATTGGTGCTATAAAAAGGAAAAGTTCCCACTTGATGTGATGCAGTCTGAGGCAAAAAAGGATGGAATCGAGGTTGCCCAGCAGGTGTGGAGAGTGATGGTGCTGCTGCAGGGTACATTTGCAGCATCCAGTGATGGCCATGAAGGGGAAATGGAGTAGGGAATAATACACTGTGCTGGTTTGAGGCTGCTAGGCACCATTCCAAAGGATAAAATGATCTGCATTATATATACCTCCCTGGTGCAAGGAGTCCTAGTACAGGCCTCAGGAATAGCCAACAGGAGTGGCTGGACATGGGGTGGCCAGTGGAGCATGGACTGACATGAGCCACATGGTGCCCCTAATGGAATTGCCCCCAAATCAGTGTGTCCGACAGGCTATCAGGAAGGCACTGAGGGGACATGGTGCAATCAGGTGGGTTAAACTACAAGGGACAGAATAATCTGGGATGGGCAATTGGCCATATATGATCTGGTGTCCATTCATCTGATCTGCCCTCCAACTGATGGCTATGGGCTAGCTTGTGGCTTAGGTGCAAAGTGGTTAGGCCATGCTTCCTGCAAACTAGGGGAATTTCAGATGGCATGTAATGTGCTGTGACATGGCATTGCATTCTGAATGTATTTTATAATGGTTAATCATTGTAGATCATAATAGTGTTGTAAGATATGAAAAGATTAAGGTAGCACTATTATTAGTAGAAAATTGAACTTGGAGTATTACTCTGGGTATGAAATAGCTTGTTTTACATAATTTCAGTGCTGCTATATCAAAATGAGCTATATGGAGTGGGCCTGACCTGCTCTGAATTTGTAGTTTAGCAAAGAATGATATGACTATTACTGTTTTAATACTGAGCTAGAAATTGATCAAAGGTGTATAGCTCATTGATTGATAGATTTTATTTTGATACTTTTAATATATCTTTGTCCACAGAATTGTTTGTTTTCTAATAGCTTTTGCTGAACAAATAAATCCTTGATGATGAATGAATTGCTAAATGCCTTTGACTTTCTTAGATCTCAGGAAACTGTATATCACTTGATCTGTTTCTGGTTCTGGCAATACTCCTCCATCTGTGATAACATACCTTAAGAACTTTATCTGTTGACAGGAAAATTGCACTTTTCTGTTTTTGCAGTGAGTCTCTGACTCCTCAGTCTCTGTAGCACCTGTTTCAAGTGTTTCCAATGTCCTTCCACTATCTTCAAATATATAAACACATTGTCCATATAGATGAAGCGAAACTTGTACTGTATTCTATGTAGTACTTTGTACATCGTCCTCTGAAATATAGTATGGGGATTTTCAGTTCAAATGGTAACTCACTGAATTTGTACAGTCCCTTGTATGTTATGAAAGCAGTCATGCAGCAATCCTTTGCCTCCAGTGGTATCTGGTAATGCCCACTTCCAAGGTACACTGTTAAAAATACTTGTGCTCCAGTGAATGCATCAAACTCATCTTGCATGCTCTTTATTGAATAAGTTCTTCAGTGGTTACAGCATTCACCCTCCTGTAGTCAATAAAAAACTGTGTGGTTCCATCTTTCTTAGGCACTAGCACCACTGGTAATGACCATTCAGACAGTTATTATATGATTCCATCCTTCTATATCTCCTTGATCTGTTTTCTGATGATGACTCTCTTCTCTGGGGAACTTGCATAAGGGTCTGTTCTGTATTAGCTGAGCATTTCAAGTGTCAGTCATGTGCTGCAACAATGTAGTTTTTACTTTTGCAGAGGTACTGCCTGTTTACCACAGGGGTATGGAGAGGAATCTCTGCACCAGGGCCTTCAATGCATGGTTGAAGGAATGGTGAAGACAGGAGGGGTACAGCTACATACAAACATATGAAAGTGCCAGCAGAAACAGGCCTAATGGTCTACTGAGTCTGCTCGATTGAGCAGCTAGCCCCTCAGCTAGCAGCTGCCCCACCCTCCCTCACGCTTCTCTTAATTACCCCTTCCCTCACTCTGTCACACCCCCTCTTATAACCCCCTACCATACTACACGCTACCACCTCCTCAGGCAGGGCATTCCACTTGTCCACCACCCTCCCAGTGAAAGATTGTCTCCTTATTTCCCTCCAGAATCTTCCCCCACCAATCTCAATTTATGCCCTCTTGTGTCCCTTCCACTTCTAATCTGGAAGATACTCTCTGTGTCAGTTTTGTTAATCCCATTTAAGTATTTAAAAGTTTCAATCATATCCCCCATACCTCCTCTCCTCTAGTAAATACATGTTCAGCTCACCCAGCCTGTCCTCATAGGCTATACCCTCCAGACCCTAGATCATCTTTGTCACCCTGCACTGTTCCTCTTCTAATAATCTGATGTCTTTCTTCAGGAATGGGCATAAGTACTGCACACAGTATTCCAGGTGTGGTCTGACCAGTGACCTATACAGGGGAAGGATCACCTCCCTATTCCTGGAAGAGATATCTCTCACTACATACCCCAGCATCTTGTTGGCCTTTGCTGCCACCTTCCTGCAGTGTGCTGAGTTGTTCATTTTCCCCTTTATAATCACCCTGAGATCTTTCTCCTCCTCGGTGCTTTCCAACTGAACCCCTCCAAGCTGATAGCTCCTTCTCTTGGGGACCAGGGGCACACCTGGGAGGATAAGAGCTTATACAGAGGTGATGGAGGTGATGGCCTTCATCCATCCAGGAGGGGAACCACAGTCCTCAGTGGGTAGATTAAATGTCACTTTGATGAACATTTAAACTGGCAAAGGGGGGTGGTGGAAGAATTAAGGAGGCAGAAACTGCCACCCCACAGGCTGAGATAGAGAGTAGGGAGATTTCATTGGGAGAGAGTCCCCCCAGGGTACAAGTTAACCAAAGAAGCAGGGTGATAGTAAAGGAGGAAGGAGAGAAAAGAAAAAGTCAAAAGAGAAGGGTTAAGGAGGGGGAGCCAAAGGAAAAAAATCTGAAAGACTATGTGTATGATTGCTAGAAGTCTGGGAAATAAGATTCCAGACTTAGAGACCATCATGGCAGAGGCCGACCTTGATATTGCAGCCATTATCAAGTCGTGGTGCACTGACAACCATGATTGGGATGTGGGATACCAGGCTACACCACTGTTCAGAAAGGATAGGGTGGGAAGGAAAGGAGGGAGTGTAGTGCTTTATATGAAGGAAAATATAAAAGCAATGGAGATACAGGGAATTTGGGGGGGTGCAGAGGTGTTGGGGGCCACCCTTGAGTCAGGAAACTCAGGGAACAAAGCCACTATTTGGACAGCCATGATCTATAGGTCTCCAGCACAGGGGGAAGAATTCAACAAGGAAATATTAGAAGCAACTGGCAAAACAGCTGAAAAGGGGGAGGTGTTGCTGGTGGGAGATTCAATCTGCCAGATGTAGATTGGAGCCTCCCTGCTGCAGCCACAGCTTCAGCTAGAATCAGGGATATCTTGGACTTCCTGCAGGGGGCATTCTTCAGGTAACTAGTCAGTTAACCCACTCAAGATGGGTAATACTGGACCTGGTGCTTACTAACAGGGACAGTGTTGCAGACATCAGGGTGGGAAGCCATCATGGGACAAGTGCTATCCTACAGTGTTGTTCAACATTAGAATAGCTTCAGAATCCAACCACACAATTGTGAGGGCCCTGGACTTTCAAGGTCAGATTTTATAAAGATGGGTGAATGCCTCAGGAATGACCTGGCAGAGGGAGATAACCTGGGGAGTGGGGGTAGGAAAATTGGGCAAACTAAAAGAGGGCGTAGTGAAGACAACAAACCTCTGCATGAAGCAATTAAGCAAAAGGAAGAGAAGACAGCAACGGTTCTCAAAAGAGATGGCAGAAAAGGTAAAGGCTAAAGGAGTAGCATTCAGAAGGCATTAAGAGATCCAGAGAGAAGAGGATAGGGAAGTGTATCAGGGAAAACAGAGGGAGGCAGGAAAAGCAGTAAGGAGCACAATGGTGAAAACTGAAGAAAGAACAGCTCAGGCAGTATCAAAAGAGGACAAGACATGTTTTAGGTGTTAGCAGAAAAAGGTAGACATAGGGAGGGATTATATGGTTAAGGGGGTGGAGGACTGTACAAAGGAGGACCAAGAGAAGGCAGATACCTTGAACAAATACTTCCGTTCAGTGTTCACAGTGGAAGGGGAAGCAGAGGGACTGTGAAATAGCATCAGGAGATTTAATGGGAGAGAAGTGGACACTAGTCCCTTTTCTGAGGAGAGAGTCTGGAAAGCACTAACTAACCTGAAGGCAGACAAAGCTATAGGGCCAGATGGGGTGCATCCAAGGGTGCTGAGGGAGCCCAAGAAGGTACTAGCTACACCTCTGACAGACCTATTTAATGGATCACTGGGGACTGGCATGGTTCTGGAGGACTGGAGAAGGACAGATTTAGTCCCACTTCACAAAAATGGTAGTAAGGGAGAAGCAGGCAATTATAAGCCTGTCAGCCTGACACTGGTGGTGGTTAATGGAAACACTACTAAATGAACCGATTGTGAAATATCTTGAATCCAGTGGGTTACAGGATTTGAAGCAGCATGGATTCACAGAGGGGATGTCATGCCAAACAAATCTGATATATTTCTTTGACTGTGACCAAGGAGTTAGGCCAGGGTGGAGCAGTGGACATGACCTACCTGGATTTCAGCATGTTTTTGACACTGTTCTACATACAAGACTGGCAAGCAAGCTGGGTAGCTTGGTGGTGGGCAACAAGGTGGTAACCTGGGTAAGAAACTGGTTAGGGGATAGAAGACAGAGAGTATTGGTTAAAGGAGTTTGCTCAGAGAAAGGGAGGGCAAACAGTGGGGTACATCAGGGAGTAGTTCTGAGACCAGTCCTCTTTAGTGTCTTTATTCATGACATATCAGGGAAGCTGGAAGTGAAGATCTGCCTCTTTGCAGATGACACCAAGATCTGCAACAGGGTGGATACTTGGGGGTGGAAAGGATGGGCAGAGATCTGAAAAAACTGGTCAGGGATATGGCAGCTGGGTTTTAATGTAAAAAACTGCAAGCTAATGTACTTAGGCCATAGAAACCAGGGGGCAGAGTACAAAATGGGTAGAGTGATACAAACAATGACCAAGCAGGAAAAAGACCTGGAGGTAGTCATCTTGGATGACCTAATGGTGGCTAGGCAGTTTGACAAGGCTGTTAGTAGGGCTAGGGCGATGGTAAGGTGCATAGGAAGGGGTATCACCAGCAGTAAGAGGGAGTAGTTGTTGCCCCATATACATAGCTAGTAAGATCCCCACCTTGAATTCTCCTGTTCTGTTTTGGAGACCACATCTCAGGATGGACACAGACAAGGTAAAAGTAGTCCAGAAGAGGGCTACCAAAATGGTGCAGGCTCTGCATTAAAAAGCCCTATGAGATAAGGCTAAAGGAGCTTAATATGTGCACCCTGGAGGAGGGAGGGGGATATGATAGACACCCTTAAATACCTTATGGGAGTTAAAGTACAGGAGAGAAGTATTTTCAGAAAGAAAGTTGCTCTAGAACAAGGTGACATGCCAAAATGCTGGAGGGGGTAGATTCAGGAGTGATGTGAGGAAGTATTTCTTCATAGAAAGAGTGATGGAATGCTGGAACAGGCTTCCAGATGAGATAGTGGGGGCCAAAACAGTGAACAGTGGTGGGCTTCAAAAATGCCTTGGACTGGCATGAGGGAACCGTAGAGGTAAGGAAGGGTGGGAGAGGCAGCACTGTAGATCAAGTTGGTCTGCGGCAAAAATGAAATTGGAAAAAACACTTGGCAGACTAGGTGGGCCAAGCGGCCCTTATCTGCTGTCAGAGTCTGTTTTTATGGTTTCCCCACTGTCTCAGTAACCTGTTCTGATCATTTTCTGAGGACTTCTTCCAGTTACAACTCCCTCTTTTCAAGTAGCTCCATCAATCCTTCCAAACATGGACTGGCAAATGTTTGGACATGCTACAGTATGTCTTCTATTTCCAAGGCTATGACAGGTTATACTTGATGCTCATCAGGCACAGTCTTCTCTGATGTCTCAAGCTCCTTAGCACTTTCACATTCTCCATCACTTGCAGGTGTCACACTTTGTGTCTCTTCTGGGTACACTACTCATCCATTAGCCATGTCAATCACTAACTTTGGATCTTTGATAATGTATGTCCTGATGATTACTTCAGCCACTGCAGTATCAAAGATGACAGCTCATCTCTTTGTCAATGTTGAGGCTGACTTCTCCATGTCCCCATGGACTGTAAGTCTCTTCTGAAGCAAATGTTATCTCTATTTTTGGCTTCCTTTTGGACCATAACTATGCCTCAGTATTCCGCATTAGCACTAGTCATGTGATGATTGTCACTGTAGCTCATGTTTCCACTAAACCCTGTATTTTCTTATCTCCTAGCTTCACAAACAAATACAGCAGGTTTGAGTTTGTGACTGTGGTCACCATCTCCTTTGATTGCTTCTCTTCCACAACCTGAACAGCCTTGAACTTTTGTTTCTTTATCATCAGTGTAGTTATGACCCTGTTGCAAGCTGCACTGGATTATTCTCAGGACATTCTGACTTCTTGTGTCCTAAGTCATTATATCCATAACAACTCAGTTCAAATCAACCCCCTCTTCTAGGCAGATATGATCTCTGCTGTACATGCTGGGTGTCTCTGTATTTCAGATCCTCTCTCCTGAAATCTCTACTTCCTCCCATACTAATGGATGATAGCAGACTTCACTTGACACAGATTCTTATAAAACATTCTGCCTTGCTGTATCAGCTCCTGTATATTCCGCTGCATAGTACATATCAGCAGGTTCTATAAGAGAGATGAAGTGAAGTTTAAATTCACTGGCGAAGTTCCAGCAAAGTTGGGAAATTCTCCTCCATGGAGCAATCTGCAAAGTTTTGATCCTAGGCTAAAAATTCACCTACCTGACTTTGCCAGTTGTTTGGGTGAAATTTCACCACAAAGTGCAGAATTTTGCCGGCGAATGATGAAATTCCAGCATTCGTGGTGAAATTCCATTGTTCACAAGTGAAATTCTCCACTTTGCGGGCAAAATTCCACACTTCGTGGGTGGAACTTTGTACTTCGCGTGTGGAACTTGCAATTCACGGCCACAAATTATTCCACAAATTGCATTAAATTCACAGATTAATTTGCGGAGTGAAGTTTACCAATTTTGTCCTTCTTTATTCTGTAACTCCATTTGCACTGTCCCCACAGTGAACTCAAATAGTGCTCTCTCTCTCTCCGTCTCTCTCTCTCTCTTGAGCTCCTGGATATAGTCTTTTGTAGATGTTCCACTTGCCTAGGACCAACACGTCAATTTGATATATGGTCTTCTGTGAAAGATCCAAGTCTCTCCTTACATGTTGGCTGCTTTCTTCTTTATCAAGGAATTAGATTCTGCACTATCTCCAATCTCTCAGCTGTTTTTGCTTGTATCACCCCCACTTGCTTATTTCATCACTCATGGCTCCTTCAAAGTGCTGAATCTACACATCTTCATTTACTTGTGCTTGTCTCAGTGTCCTTTCAGTTGATCGCAGGAACTCTAAAGCATCCACCTTCTTTTCTCCTCCAAAAGTAGGAAATTGTTTCTGACCCATGGTGCAGCAATTAGTATTATGGTGTTGTCACTCTATCACAGCCTTGTGACATGTTTCCCCTTCTCTGTGGTGTCTCTTGGCTTCCTCGCCTGAATTCCTGTACACGTGGTGTTCCATTCCTTGCTGACACACTAGTAGTTGGTTTACTTGCTTCTCGGCCTCTGGGCATCAGTCTCAGATTCTGGATACTGTTTACTACTCTGTCATAAATGCATTTAGCTTCCGATCCATTCCTTTCTTGAACTTTTCCATATCTTGTGGTGTATTCTCTATTGGCATTCCTCTCAAAGCACCTCTACCAAATCCCACAAGCTCCCTTATGCCTCCTCTATTTGGCACTCTGTACTTTTTGGCTTGAATTCTGTAGCATACTATGAAAGAAAATACATTCTGAACCCTGCAACTGGGTCTACACCTTGTGCTCTCTCTAAATCACTGTAGCCCTCATTCTGATTAAGCATTTTTTCTGACCAGTGGAGGCTAGTGAGGTTATTGAGATGGCAGCCCACATGAAGCATACCTTTTGTGAACTGGACCCGGTGCCAACGCATTTTTTAATGAGATGCATTAACTCTGTTGGCCCGGTGTTTGCCTTGATTGTACGGTGCTCCCTTTCTGAGGGGGTCTTTCCGGCTGCCTTGAAGGAGGCTCTGGTGAGACCCCTTTTAAAGAAACCATCTCTGGACCCGGAGATCAAGGCGAATTACCATCCTATATCCAACCTTCCATTTTTGGGGAAGGTGGTGGAAAAGGTGGTAACGCTTCAGTTGAAAGAGCATCTTGTGACTCACGAGTTGTACAAACCTTTCCAGTCAGCATGAAGCAATTAAGCAAAAGGAAGAGACATAGCACAGAAACTGAACTTGTTCAGGTGCAGAATGATCTCCTCAGGGCTAGAGATCGGTGGGACAGGACAATTCTTGTTCTCCTTGATCTGTCTTCTGCATTTGACACTGTGGACCATTGTGTGTTGCTTGTCCACCTTAGGGAGCTATGTGGACTCACCGGTACTGTCATCAACTGGTTTGAGTCATTTCTTACCAACAGAAGGCAACAGGTTATGATGGGGAATTCCTCATCTACACCCAGTCTTCTATTTTGTGGAGTCCCTCAAGGATCAGAACTGGCCCCAATGTTGTTCGCAGTGTACATGCTGCTCCTGGGAGGGATCATTAAGAAATATGGTTTGAGCTTTCATTGTTATGCCGATGACACTCAGCTATATTTTTCCTTTGCCCCAGGAACATCTAATGCAGTAGATGTGCTTAATATCTGTCTGGCTGAGATTAACAACTGGATGGCCTCCAGTTGGTTGCAACTGAACCCTGACAAGACGGAGGTATTGGTAGTGGAGTCGAACAGAGTTCGTGATAGGATGGCCTCTGACTCAGAAACTGGGCTTGTCCTTGGAGCTGCGTCATTGAAGGCCCCCTCTTGGGTGTGAAATCTGGGAGTGATTCTGGACAGGAACTTAACCATGGAGGCTCAATTATCCTCCATGGTTTGTACCTGTTTTTTCCATCTCAGAAACATTGCCAGAATTAAGCCCCTTGTTCCGCCTCTGGACCTCCCTACCTTGATACATGCCTTAGTCACATCTGGGCTTGACTACTGTAATGTGCTCTATCTCAGGGTCACAGGAGGATCTCTCCGCAGACTGCAGCTGGTGCAAAACACAGCTGCCCAGTTGTTGACTGGGCAGCAAAAGTTTTGTCATATTACACCAGTTTTATGCAATTTGCACTGGCTACCAGTCAGGTGGAGAGTCCTCTTTAAGGTGGGTCTTCTCACCTATAAGACCCTACATGGGCAGGGCCCCGGTTACCTGTCAGACCTTCTGTTACCTACCCTCCCCACCCGCCTCTTCGATCTTCTAGTGGTGGCTTCCTGACCATTCCCAGAACGAGGCTAAAATCAGCTGGTGATAGAGCCTTTAGTGTTGCAGCTCCTGTTCTGTGGAATTCTTTGCCAACTTTGGTCAGGGAAGCCCCCACAGTAAATATTTTTAAGGCCCGCCTGAAGACTTCTTTTTTCCCAAGCCTTTGATATTTAGATTAATATATACAGTAAAGACTGTGATTGTATTAGATTTCTTTATTTAATTTGTATAAAATTTTGTGTTTTAAATTTTGTGCTTTTAAAATTCTGTCTAAAATTTGTACGGTGCCCAGAGCCTCTGGGATTGGGCGTCTTTTAAATAAAGTTTGCCGTGCCTTGCCATTGGAAAAAGTTTCTGATATATACTCATTTCTCACTTTCTGAAAGTTGACTGATCAAAACTTCTCATTTGGTAGAACTGAGCAAAAGAGAGCCAGCTTCACTGCAACCCCCTTCTTCATACTCAACAGTGGTTTCATGAGAAAACTACCCCTTATAATGCCAGACATAACACTCAAGATCATGTACAAAGAATCTGCAAAGTGTTCAACCAAATTCAAAACAAAAAACACTTTTACAATATTCCAGTTAGATGGAACATACAATAGGTCAGTCTTGCTGTAGTGTCAATGTTTACACACAAAACCTCAAACAAGTTCACAGTACAGTTACACAGTCAGGCATTAGCATTGTAACCAACACTGTGCCTACACATTTGGATGCCAATTATAACTGCATCCAACAAGCAGACCAAACTGCTGATCCAGACTATTAGCACAACATTAGTGTGTCAATTTATAACTGAGAGAGATGTGGGGAAACAGACCACCACAGTGTCTAGTTATCTTTAGGGTATTTTTACTTCCCCCTGCCACCCACAGCCACTGGATTGGGTACACTGGTGTTTGATATTCGAGTCAATGATTACATTGGACATGAGAAATTCCACATCACAAAGCAAGGTTTATTGAACTAACACAATATACCACATTAGCCCCGACAGCCCAACTTGCAAAGAAAGAGTAATGATCTGTTACCTCTCCTTGGGAGATGAACCAGATAGGTGTGAAAATGTCAGCACTTCATTTCTTGGTTCATTGCTTCTTACCCACCTTGTCCCACAAAGCATGTTATATACCCTTTCTACTTGTTATCTTACAAAACTCAGCATATGTCCATACCAGGTAATCTTTCCCTGGGCACATTACTGTATTTTTCCAGTCTGGAACAGCACATTTTTACATAGCCAAAATGTGCAAGACAGTGACCTTCCGTATCCCTTATCATAGTAAATAGTTGAACACAATTGAAGTAATTCTATTTTTTCTCAGCAACAAGGACATTAGCAGGGAAAGAAGAATGCATCTAGTATAGAAATATTATCATTAACCCTTTTGCCTTCTCCTACCAGAACTTTGCAATGCTTTTTTTACCAAATTGTCATATACCTACACTCCCGTACTTGATGCATGAAAAGCACATGCATCACCATCAAAATATGATCTAGTGTGCTTCAAATGGTCCAGTAGCCCAATATGGTCCTGCCAATCAGTCCATGAGCAGCACACTAAATATAAATGTTCATGTTAAATGTTATATGTAGCTGGTTTACAATGACACTTTTGATCTGTTGCATATCATGTAAAAAGTGTAACTGTTGGTGGTACTGAGCTAAAATTCACCACAAGTATCAAATAACTATAATCATAATAAAATTAAAACTGCTTGAAATAATACAAATATCTTAAAAGTAAGTTCTAGCCATGTGTTGGACAGAACCAAGAGTAAGTTATCATTTAGTAACTCATCCAATGCCTTTCCAGCTTCATACATATTATTACTGATCATAATCACGTGGTGGTCCTTGTGAGCAAGAAGGAATTTTACATTTAAAGACAGCTTAGTTATGGGGACTTCAAGGACAGGTACATATTTCTCAAGATTGGTAAAGGATGGGGCACTCCAAATAGTGGTTTTCTAGTACAAGGGCACAGGAGTGATGACAATAGCACCTAAAAGGATTTTATGAGTAGGAGTAAAACAAAAGTTAAGCATACGGATTGGACATTGCCAAGAGCCATATAGAAAAAAGTTGTGATTAGTAACCATGCAATACTGTCCTCCCATATTATATGTGACCTCTGCCTGTGGTGCCCTCCATTTGATGAGGAACACTTGGCAAGAGAAGCTGTTGAGTGTCCTTGGACCCATGGTTACTGGTACAGGCTGACCAGTAGTATTGTAAAACAAAATGGTTATATTAAATGCATGCTGAAAATAGAAAATAGAGTTAAAAATCTACATTTCGACCTTAGGTCTTCTTCAGGAAATATCTAAAAGAGAAAAAAAAACAAGTTAGTGTAGAGGAGAGGTAAAATGAGAGAGATATATATGTGGAGAAAGAAGAAGGGGGAGGCTGAGGGAGAAGAAGTGATAAATGGTAAGATTAAGAGAGAATCTGTGAAACAAAAAGGTGATGTTGGGAAAGATAAAACAATGGGAGAGAAAGAGCTGGGGAAGTTCCCAGGTAGAGACTGATTAACAGGGCCTTGTAAGAAGGCTGAAAGGTGACAAATGTGTGAGAAGGAGACAGAAATGGAGACATACGGTGAAAATGAAAATAAATCAGTACAAAACAAATTGACTTTAGGGAAAAAAGGATGGCTGAAAGATGTTAGTGGAAAATAAGTCTATCATTTAAACCAGAGGGCTGCTGGGAGCCAAGGCAGATGATCAGCTTGGCTTCCATGTTTTTTATGGTTAGGATCCCGAAGCCCTGCTGAAGGACACAAACAGAAAGGTCATTGACATTGTGGTCCCTGAGATAAAGTGGATACAATGGGTTTAGCAGTTTCACCATTCCTGACTGCTCTGTAATGTTCCCTGAAATGGTCAGCAAGACGCCTACCAGTTTCTCCGATGTAAATAGCTGAACACCTCCTGCAAAGAATACAGTACACAACATTAGTGGAGGTGCATGAGAACTCCTTGGTGATGTGAAAAACACCTGTAGGCCCCCGAATCTCAGTTACACTGGAAATAAATTTGCAGGTGTAGTAGCGAGCCCTGTTGCAAGGTTTGGTACCTGGGGGGGAGGAACTGTTAGGAGTGGGTAGGCTGCTTTTTACCAGGAGATTGTGCAGGTTAGGTGGCCGGAGGTAGGAGGCAATAGGTGGTTCTGTAAAGGAAGCACCAATGTTAGGATCAGTTTGCAAAATGGGAAAGTTACTAGTGATGATCCTGTGAAGAGAAGGTGTGCTCTGATGGAAAGGAAGAACTAGTGGAATCTGCCGTTGTTCTTTGTGTGACAGTATCCCTCCCAGGGGTCAAGGTTACGGGCATGTTACTGACCCGGAGAGTGCTCTGTCCACTGTGTTTTTAGGGTATCCCCTGTTGATAAAATAACTATGCATTATTTGGGTCTGCTCAGCAAAATCATCCTCTTCACTGCATAACCTGCGAAGTCTAAGAAACTGTGAATAAGGCAGGCCATTCTTGACATGTTTAGGATGGAAGGAGCTATGGAGGAGGAAACTGTGAGAGTCAGTGGGTTTGTAATAGACTGATGTCTCCTACCGCCGGCCACCTAACCTGCGCGATCTCCTGGTATGTCAGGGGAGACAGCAGCCTGGTATGGTGCCACATACGTGATGTCAAGGCATGCCGTGGCCCCCAAGGGACACACCTTGGGACTGGGGGCCAGTACACCCACATGGTTAATCACCACAAGGTGGAGTGGTAGGCTGCCACAGAATGGGCCAGGCCTCCACCTGCTGGCCCTTCTGTGGCAGTGGCAGAGGGTGCTGCTGTGCATTACCACAGCAAGAGGAGGGCCACAGCAGCAGCTGCTCCACCGCCAGCACCACCACCCTATCATCACCAGCTGTACTACCATAAGTGGACCCCACACTGCCTGTAACTCAGGCCAACCCTGCTGTGTTGTGGGCCAGCGTAGAAGAGAACAACGAGAGGGTGAGTGCTGTCCAGCAGCAGTTGGAGCACATAGAGCAATAAGAATTGCAGATTGTGTCAATGCTCCATCTGTTGCTGGACCAGCAAGGGATCCCACATTAGCCATTTTTCAACACACCTCCCCCCTCCTGCTGTGTTATAATCCAAGTTAAGAATGTGTACCCTGATGTATTTCCGGTGCCTCAGTAATGTTTACTTTCTGTTGTGGAGTGGTTGTGGAAAAGCAGTACTGAGCAGTGCAAGTATGATGTGCTAAATTGCATGAGTGCAGTCAGTGTTCTTTCCTGTGTGTGAACTGCAGACATTGTCCAGCTTCTTGCAAACATACATATGCTGACTTGTTGCAGTGTTTATGGTATAAAGAATAAAGTT
Organism: Neoceratodus forsteri; assembly: GCA_016271365.2. Classification (NCBI taxonomy): domain Eukaryota; kingdom Metazoa; phylum Chordata; order Ceratodontiformes; family Ceratodontidae; genus Neoceratodus; species Neoceratodus forsteri. The sequence continues at coordinate 707,288,347 of CM028135.1, read as the reverse complement.
AAGAATATATAACATATAACATATATTTTATTGGTACCATCATCAGCAGTGGACTAAGTGATATGATATTTTTTCAGAGGTCTCTGGCCAGAGTGCACCTTAGTCACACAGTGCACACATGACTTTTAGGAGATCATATAGCAACCAAAAATCTTGCTTTTCAACAAACTGTACCCAACAGACGTGAAGTATTGGTGATGGTGAAGCACCTAAAATATTTGACGGACAGTGTACAGACACTATAAAGTCAGAAAATATATTAGGTCCAATTCACTCACTGCCAAATGCCAACACACTGTGCTTCCACAGTTCTTCTTTTCTTTTTTTGTTCTGGAATAAGTGATATATTTCTAGTTTAGACTGGCAGTGTCAGTTTTTTAGCAAGTTAATGTACATCATGACATGACACAATGCTAGTGGTTGCACAGTGTGGTGGCAGTAGACTGTAGGACCTGTTATATATTTTGACTTTAAAATGTCTGTACACCATAACATATTTTGGGTGCCTCCGCAATATTTAATGTCTGTTGGGTATGGTTTTTTGAAAAGCATGATTATTTTGTGCTATTATCTCTGCAAAGTCATGTGTGCACTGTGAGTGACTGAGATGCACAGTAGCCTGACACCTCTGAAAAAATATATCACTTACTCCGCTGCCGATGATGGAACAAATAAAATATATGTTATATATTTTTATCTTTATTCTTTACATACTGCAACAAGTTACACCATATATATGTTTACACGAAGCTGGACACTGTCTACACACACAGGAAAGAACACTGACTGCACACATGCAGTTTAACACAGTATACTTGCACTGCTCAGTCCTGCTTTTGGACAAACACTTCACAACAGAAAGTAAACATTATGGAGGCTCCAAAAATATTTATTTTTTGAAATAGACATTAATTTATAATTTATGACATTATGTGCTCACAACACTCAGTCCCCAGAATTTTGGTGCATCCCCAAAATGTAACTGTCTTGTGTCCAGAAAATTGCCCAGTGCTGATGAAGTGAAATGGGTGCGCTACAAGAAATGCTGCTGCTGTTACAATTATATGTAATGCTGCTGTGTATTGACCTTACTGTGATGATGATGTGATGATGCACAGTGTCTTGCCAAACCGTATGAAGGAGGGATAACATGAATTACCATTCAGTGTACCATCACAAATGTTGACACTGAGAGAACTGTTGGTTGCCCAAAGTGTGCTGTGATCACCTCAACAGGAAGGGTGCCCTTTGTGTGTACACCAGTTGTAGCCTTGGTGAGTTGATATATACATATATGTATTTTCTTGGGGGGGGTTGACATAAATATAAATGTACTCATTGTATTGTTTTCTGTCACAGGTCACATACTGTTGGTGTGTGCATTCCTGTGCTTGAGAAATTGTGGCATTGAAATTGGAAGTTGAATACTCTCAAGCCAATGAAGATAAGTATTTGTTTTTTGGGGGGAAGGGGATTATCATATTTGCAAGTAGGTCTCATTAATGGTTTGTTGTTTGGTTACTTCTTCACAGATTGTATCTGCATCCTTCTCCAGTCCAGTAATGATGGTCATGATCATCATTGATTCATACGACTTCTACTTGTTGCATGTCTGCCAGCCCGGGGGGTGGTGATGTTGAAGTTCTTTGGATAAGGCAACTGTGACACAACAAAGCATCTGGAAGTTTCCTAAAAAAATAAATGAAGGACTTATTACAACTTGATTGCAGCAGTAAGACATTATGTTTAAGCCGTGGCTATTCCACCATGGGTACATGGAATAACACAGATCGCAAGCTGTGAAGCCACACGAACACCAAATCATCAGATCACAATTAAATTTAGTAGCAGGCTGTAAGAAATATACTGTGTCAGTGTCCCTGCATCTTAACTCAAGTTACATTTTAAAACCACATCTTGTCAAGTCACATGACCTGGGTCAAACTTTTTTCAACACTGGCATGGCTGCAGCTGCAAATTTGGAATATAGTGCATGATGTGTTGGGCAAATATATTGTGACGTACATGTCACCTACTTTATGAATCATCAGTCAGATTATTTGCACTCTTATAAAGAAAGGAACAGATTAAATAAAATTGATATACTTAACAGTATGGAAATGGATATCCCATCGGTTGCTGTACACAGTAATGCTGTACCATTGATACAGACCTTCAGCGAAGGAGAGTCGTTTGTTAACCTGTAAAAAAACCAAATAAGTTTACCATATTTGTTTGACCATTGCAGCTCAGAAAAGCAACTGGAGACAAAACACACAGCTAAAGGAAGTTGAATAACATGAAAAACATTAGTACACATACTCACTTTATAATATTCATAGTAAGAAGCCTTGTGCCTGTAGCTGATGGATGTGGTCTCCTGTTCGACTCCCTCTGCCTTGGCATGGTCAAGACATGTAATGGAAAACATCATCAAAATGGTGGTGGTGGGTGGTGGTGGTCATAGCTTAGGCACATGATGACATTCCCTCTCACATCTTTCTGCATCTGGTGGTGGTTGCAGTGGTTAACAGCAGTCTTATGGTGGTGGTGGTGGTCCGGGGGGCACACAAAGTCATTCCCCCTGGTGGCAGTGGCTAACAGCGGTTTCATGGTGGCAGTCTAGGAGGTACATGGTTACATTCCCTATGGCAGCAGTGACTAACAGCGGTTTCATGGTGGTGATCCAGGGGGGCACACAAAGTCATTCCCCCTGGTGAAAGTGGCTAACAGCAGTCTTATGGTGGTGGTCTGGGGGGCAGACAGTGGCATTCCCTATAGTGGCAGTGGCTGACAGCAGTCTTATGGTGGTGGTACATGAGCCAGGATAAATTATGCTCTGTGTTACAAATGTGACATGACATATGAAATTTGAGTCACTCTGAGTGGGACACTGATTTAACTTTATGAAAAAGAAAACATGTATCATACAACAAATGTGACAGCCTTTTAACTGCTTAGGTTAAAACCTGCCAACATTACCCTCATCATCATTCTCATAAAGAAAGCTGACCTCACAGTCATCTATGTCTGAATTCTGACCACTGGGAAATTCTTTCTCCATTTAGTCATCATCTACGTCAGTGGTAGGCCATTTCATGCTGCCACTGCCAGCACCACCAGGATGGCCATTTCTACATCAGCAAAACCATGACTAGGCCAGGGTATTAATACTGAGGTTGCAGTCTGAGCTGGTATGTGCCTCTCATTCATTTTTATGAATGTCAGCAAACTGACATTTGCAAAAGAGAGGTTTGTAGAATGATGCCAAACTATTGCACATGTTGAGCTGAATACCCTCTTGACACATACACTGGAGGGTGGGCATGTCAGGTACTTCAGTGCCACAACAGTCAGCTCTGGCCATTCACTGACCTTTCCACTCTAGTATAAAAAAGGATCATCAGTTATTGACAGATGCCTGTTTTCAGACAAATATGACTCAACCATCAGCTGTGCTGCACCAAGTCCAGTGGTTGATGCATCATCCTGTTCTTCGGAATAATTTATGTCACAAATCCCCACTTGGGACAAAGCCTCCCAAAGTGGGTTAATGCCAACCTGTTTTGATGACAGACAACCTGGAACTGCAGTCCCCTTCCCCTTACAGGATATGTTTGATACTACTCCAGGTTCACCTTCAGCCTGATTATGCTGCTGAGGTTTGCTGACCTTGGCACATGACTTCTATGCCCCATGAACCAAGTGCACCAGTTGACCACTGACATTTTTTACCTGTTCAGGCCTGCCCTCCAGTAATGAGACAATTTCACGTTTGTATTGTGGCTCCAGCACTGTTGCTATTGCAAAGCTGTCACTACGCTGAATGCTCAGGATGTGGCGATTCTGGTTGAATACTGTCAGCATGTGTTTCAGCAACACATTGCTAGCACTGTCTCCAGCAACATCAAGGCTGTGCTGTACATTCACCAATGCCTGCCTCAGCACCCACAGCAGTGGAATTGATTGGCTAATGGAGGCAGGCTCACCACTCGCTGCCTGTGTGGCATATTCAAAAGGCCTCAACATTGTTATTACAGAGTCCATGAGGTGCCACTGTTCAGTTGTCATAGACATGGAGGCCCTGGAACTGTCACAGAGAGTGTACACGACAAGATATTCTGAGATGGCTTTGTATTGTTCATACAACCTCTCTGCCATGTATAAAGTAAAGTTCCACCAGGTGACAACTTCCAGCTTCAAGTGGTGCTGCAGGAGGCAGTTTTGGATCTGCAACTGCCAAAGTTGGTCACGGGCCTTGGCAGAGCATGAAAAGTGAGAACAGATACGGTGTGCAACTATCAGCATTTCCTTTATGTCAGGGTGCTGCAGAAATTCCTGCACCACAAGATTTAAACAGTGGGCCATGCATGGAATCCAAACAAAGTCACCATTCATGATGCATTTAATCACATTTGACCCATTGTCACTTGCTATGAACCCAGCTCTCAGGGACAGGGGGTTCAGCCACTTGTCAGTTTCAGTTAGTACCAAGTCCAGCATGTTTTCACCAGTGTGTGAACAGGTCACATTGCGCATAGCAATCGTTGCATGCTGTCGAATTCCTGGAAGATTGCTACCATGACACTCCACCTTACTACACTGATTATTCACACTACCAACAGCACAAACAGCACCCGACACCTGGGCCCAATGTGCAATTAAACACAGATATGAATTCCCCGCTGTTTTGCCACTTGTCCAAATATCCATACTTAAATGGATGAATGGAGAAGAGGAATGTTGAAGGGCATGTCTTACAGAGTCGGACACAGTACGGTACAACTTAGGGACAGCACGAGTGGAAAGTATGTCCTGGATGGGACTTTCCATTTTGGACAGGCAAGTGCTGCAAACCGCCACAACCCAAAATTCTTCACAAAGGAGAAGGGCAAAAGATCAATTACCAACATTTCACCTACAGCAGCATTAAGTTTGCGTGGCACTGTATGATTGGGTGGGTATTTATTTTATTTATTTAGGGATTCAGATCATACTTTTGAGCTCAGAACTCTTTTATAAAGGTTCCACGTCAAACAGTGACAATAACAACAATAACAAACAGTTTATATACAATACTCGAGTAGTAGGTAGCTAGTATACAATAAGGTTACAATGTCATTCATACTACCAATGGTTATAGTACAGCATCGAGAGCATTCAACTAGGGTAAAGGACAGTGCTTGTATGTAGCAAAGGAGATAAAGTGGTGTGACACCTCGTGTGAGAGTCTGAGGAGAAGTCATGGTGAGGAGGAGGGAGTCTGGGGTGGGGGGGGTGTGGGAGGCCAAAAGTAGTGGCTTTGTCTAGGAGGTTGGGAGGTAGTGGTAGTAGGTTGGTTATAAGGTTGATCCAGTGGGGGAAAGGCACAGGGGGACAGGAACTTTGGCTTATGTGCAGAAATACTCTGTAACGTGGGCTGACTTAAACATTTTACACAGGGTGTGATGACAAGTGGGTCTGCACTGTGAATCCAGGGGGTGGAGTATGGGTGTGTGATGAAGACAGTTGCACAGGTGATGAAAAATCCACAAATGAAGTTATTTTCCCAGATTTACAAACAGGTGTTAATGTGCCACTTGTACTAGATATACTGAATTCACTACCACCACCAAAACTGCTACTCTCACCACCACTGAACAAGATTTCAGAATCATTATGCTGCTCCTCCTCATCTTGCCTGTAGTAATCCTCTGCTGTTATTTCATCACTACTGCACACATTTTATTTCCTACATGATCTTACAGTCATGGAAGGGGATAACATGCCCATTATGGTGTATGATGATGGTGAATGCCCCACTGTGGTATTAGCTGCCATCTTCTGCTGGGTCCACAGTGCCACGTGCCTGTTCTTAAGATGTGTATGCTGTCCCCCTGTGCCCAGATGGCTCCCCTTTTTACCTCGCCTCTCACGCGCATGGCAAACCTGGCTGATTGCAACTGACTCATCATTTGCATCTTGCACAAAAAAAAACCCAAACAAGGGATTGTGATCCCCTACTTTTAATATGTCCCTGATGCTGCTTATTGGACTCTGTTTTGTTAAGCCCTGAAGTGGGGGGATGTGCTACATGATTTTTCAGGCCGGAGACTCTTGAACTGCAACTGACTACCATGACTACCTATCATTATTACTGGGTCATCATCATCATCAACAACTGAAACTTATAAATCACAACTTTTTATGGGGGGGGGGTAATGCAAACAGACCCAGACACAGCCACCTTGAATTTCTTTTTCTCTGGTTCCCAACAGGGAACACTGACATCATCATCATATTCATCAACATCATCCACATCCACATCTTCTGCTTGGATGCTGGCATGTGGACTGCATGTTGCAACCACAGCAACATCAGCAACATCAGATTCATCATTAACACCACCATAACCCGATATTTTTTTCACCACATTGTGAATCATTGCATGGCAAATGCGTGACCTGAACCATGGTGGAAGAAATGTGACATTGTGTGTTATCGTTGCAATGATAATCAGAATTCTCATGTTCAGTTAGCAATGGGATGTTACTGGGGAGTATGACATCATCTATACTGTCACTCACTGCTTTACACTCAACTATATTTTTGGACATGGTCAACTGGTCAGAAGTGGAACTTGAGGCAGTAATACTCATACCACCAGTAACTGCACTAACACCACTAGCTGGGACAACATCATCTCCTCCAACTATGAGTGAAGCTACCAATTGCACTGTAAAAAACATTGAAGGAGAAATACCTTTCCTCACATCAGCAATGCACTTCTGCAACTGCGTACTACCATGTCCACAGACAATCTTACCACTGGCAGCAGTGCCATGGCGAGAAACAGCTTTGCATGCACATCTCTTTGCAGGCATTTTGGGGGATCAACGAGAATATTCTAAACAAACTTAGATTTTGGAACACTCACTCTGGGCCACTGGATGTGAAGCCAAAAAAACAACTGTGGCTTCAACAAGCAATACAGATGCAAAGTTACAACAAGTTCAACAACACCATAACTAACCAGCAGTGTTTAAGTCACAATCCAATCTGGAAAAGAATACCTTTTGCCAGTTGGGAGGAGGGGGAAGCACTGTGACTGCAGATTACAGTAACAGTCAAAACCAAAGATACTACAATGGCAGTACAAACTCATGCAGCTGCAGTGGATAGCAGGTTCACACTGTTGCAATTACACCGTGGCACAATAAAAGGTATATTATTTAATGTCATGCACCGCACACACACACTCACACACACACACTTTATCTAAGCAAATTGAAAACTTCAGTAATATACCACATATTTTAAACAACCTGAAATTATGCACTGCTGCACCGTGTCCACAGCACAATCAGCAAATAAATGTCAACAATTACTGAAAATATTACTGTGCATACATTAACAGTTATACAAGAAAAATATAACCAAAAAACAAAGAACTCCCTATTTCTCCAACTTAAATCTATGTACACCACAGATACACCCCTTCCCCAAAGAAAACTTTCACAGTCTGTCAGTACACAGACTCAATGTTGTACATTAACATTAAAAATCCACACACAAACAATAAATACTCAATGATATGAGCACAGGAGGGTTTCCTATAATTGATGCACTAAAGTTTGAGAAATAAAATGTACTCAAAATGCTTTTTTAACAGATTTTAGAGGGTCTGAATCATAGACAGGTCTTAGAGCAAACTATCTCCTACAGCTACCTACACACACTACGCTGAACTGAGGCTCTGCAGAACAATCTAGAGCCTATGTGACTTGCAATCCCATGAATCACTGCAAAATTCACCTTTGGAGTTCACCAGCAAGGCGAAGGGATGCGAAGTACATTGATTTCAATGTACTTCACCTTAAAATTAATGGAGTAGTGGTTTGGGGAAGATGGAATAACGCAAAGTCATTGCTTTCAATAGACTTTGCATTCCTCATTATGACGTGAAGTACTCTGCTTTGCATTGCGGAGTTCTTCATGAATTCTGCGTTACTCCACGAATCACTTCACAGAGAGAATTGGAGCCACTTCGCCCATCACTAAACCTTATCTGCATTTTAATGTTCAAAATAATGCATATGCCTCTTTATGGTCACCATGTCAGCCCTATTCCATATGGATGAGTCTAATGCAAATAGGTCTGAGATGGTACCAGTAAGTCCTTCCAGGTCTCAAACCTGTCGGGTACAGAAGACTCCATCTTGTGGTCTCCTTTTTTGCATAGCTATGGGATATTAGGCTTTAGCATGATATGAAGCTAACATATCCAAAATCAAAGCATTGTATAATGAAGAAACACTAGTAGAAGCACACAAATGACTATGTTTAGTCATGTCCCAGTTTGAAAAGTTCAAAATCACAGGAATATTCATAAACTGTACATTATCCAATGAAGTCCACAGGATAAAAGTAGCAGTGAAACCACTGAGTGGGCCCGGTCCTACTTCATGGCACAGTGCAGTTTTGTTAGACGTTTGCAGTTCAAATGTTTGTGCAATACTATGAGTCTGTAATAATCTTTTTAGGACTCTTAGAACAGTAAGTCCCATCACTTCGCAGGGATGCTGAGGTTTAGTGGTGAATTCTTGAATTGTCAGTTTATAAACATCTGAGACTGAGAGTTGGGCTGGATTTATGATCAAGGAGGCATTAGCTGGGTAAACTTCTACACAGCTTTATCCTGGAGCCCATTCGGTGTAGAATAAATGCTGTTGATTCATATTTTCTTGCCTGTATAAAGGGGGCATTCTTTTGAAGGAAATTGTATATGAATGTTGTCCTAGTCTGGAGCACATACTACAGATAGCATCACAATGTCAAGATTATCAGGCATTCATTGCCACCATATGTCATGTTCAGGGTGGTTAGAATTGTAGGTGACAGATAACATAACATATTCTTCTTCATATACTGTCACCACTCATTTGTGCATGGTTACCTGAAGTTCTGTGGCTACAAGCCACAGGGCAATTAGAATCAGCAGGATTGGGAACATTGCTGTCAGCTTCTGAAAGAAAAAAAACAAAGAGGAGAGCTTCAGCACCCTACCTCATTAGTATGTTAGTTCTAATCTTTAAACAGTCTCAGCTGATTTACATGAAATCACTTGTCAATGACTACTTCGATTGGGTGTCTGACAGCCTTAGCATCACTTGGAAACCACCAATGCACAGTTTTAATAGACATGGATGTATCAGCGAGTCTGCCTTCTTACTGAAAGCTGTATATGGGGTATTTTTAGAATGTGCCTTACCTGGCCTATGAGTCTTACCTTGACTGCAGATATACTATAATAATTTGCTATGCGCAAAAGGTTTCCCATCAGATGACTGGAAATTGTTCTGTTCCCACATGGGCATAAATTCAGTCAGTGCACTGCATACCCAAACTGAGTCAGAAAATATAATAAGACCTTGCTCAGCAACAGTATAATTTTATGATATGCAAGCAACTGTAGCTAACTCAGCATACTGGGCAGAATGTGGGGTACACTTAAAGTGATTTACCAACTTCCCCCTATGTCATGTTTGCAGATCACCTTCCCTTCACTGAGTGATGCAAAGCTCAGCTGCCCTGAAGTTAAGTATTAAATATATTCAGATGCTTAGTTTTTTAGCATTTTTGTGCCACAGTTGTCTCTGCATGTTTTTTCCTTTGTTTGAAGTTCACACATGAGCAGTGCATCCACATGCATGAGTGACATCAGCAGAGGGAAGGTGTTCCCACTGCACCTTTCTCACTGCTCGTTCATTCATCTTTCCTGGACCCAGCCTCAGTGAGTGCAGATCCAAAACTGGACTGGTAAAAATGACAGCACTGATGACTGAAACTGTTTGCTATATTGGCAGTTGTTATACTTGCTTTTGGGATTGCAGAAGTGGTGATTTCTTCTGATTTTCAATTTTTCTCATCTGACTAAGCTCTGTGTCCTAGGTCCATCGGTTCTAGAAACATCACAATCTACACTGCTTGAGTACAATGTTACAGTTTTAATAAGTGCTGCAAGTAAATAATTATAACAATAAGTCTGTATAAAAAATACATGTTTTTAACTGAGTGGAGCTGTAATCTGTAGTGTAGTGGGACACAAAAGGATGACTTTTGAACTGGGCAGATCTATAAATTGAAGTAAGCTTTTCAGTATTGGTACATAGAGGTCTGTGTTAGATGGATGACTTTTTCAACAGTTCAGAATTGTAATGCGCAGCAAGAGTATAAGCACTGAGCTGCACAGTCCAATCCCAGGAGAACAGTGCAATAAACTGTATATTTTTGGCAAGCGCTGCTTCCAGTGTGATTGCTCCAGTAAACTGCCTTTGCTATTGCATTTCTGATTGTCACCATCATTATAGACAGTTTATATTTTTTCTTGTGCCCCTGTGTTTTCTTGGGCTCATTTGGTGTTCTCATGCAAGCACCATAACACTGATCACCAAAGTATGCTTAGATGTGCATGAATAAAGGGACATGGTGCACTGAATTATTTCTCCAGCTTGCCAGCTCCTTGCTTGCTAAGCTTATAAATTAATGCAATAAAATCAGTTATATGCTGTACATAGTTATACTGTACATAGTTTACAGTGTATCTCAAAATTAGAAACACTTAGTTTTTTAAAATTTTAACATACAGTCTTTATTTATAATTAGGATTATAGCATCATCCGTATGAGCATCAGCAAAAGAAGAGACTACAGTCGCCATCCTCTCCCGACACTGTGGTATCAATGTACGGCTTCTATGGTGTTATATTGCAAAGTGTGCTAGCCAGTTTGGCATACTTAGGGGAATAATGTCTGAACCAAAATATGGGCTACACAGCAATGAATGCAAGGAGTCTACACAATGCACCATAACATCGGTAAGGCATGGGAGACAGTATAGTGCAGCATCTGTTGTATTTGCTGTACACTTTACGCATGTGCATCAGAGATCCACTGTAATGGAAAAAATGGGAAAACACAAACGGCTTGACACAGACCAAAGTGGTAATGAAGTATGGTGACATAAGTGAGGAAGGGTGGTTCAAATACAGTCTAACACTTGAGTACATACCGCAAGGATATGTCCCTTTTTTTGTAGTGGACCAATCAAATGGTACTTAGGCTATCTAAACATAAATGAGGCCTCTTTCTCCATGAGAAGGGTATTGGCAGTGTCATTTTTAACCTTGGGGGGTGGGGTACGATCACCGACTGTACTGTGTATTTTTTGCTCAATTCTTGATGCACCTGTAGGCACACATATAGTGGCAATAAGTCAATGCCAGGATGGTATTACAGATGCTTATGCAGACACTAATGACAACTGCAGTCTGTATAGTTCCTGAGTGCTTAGAGGTAACACAAAGCTGGTGCAATAATTTGTAGTTTTAAATTTATAACATGCCACCACAAACAGGGGAACTGGTGACTTCAACACGTTACTCAATCACTGATACCTCTAAAGGGGAAAGTACAAGCAGGCCCCCCAACCCCAAACACACACATACACAGAGAAGAAAGCTATAGTGTAGACCAGTTGGCACTAGGGCAAAGACAGACCCAAACAGTATAAATAATTTACAGATAATAAAAGTTCTATGCTGCAGCATTTTTCTAAGTGTAATATGTGCAGCTGGGGGGTTTGGAGTGGTTGGGGTACAAGGTGCCTGCTTGTAATTTCCACCCTGTGCTCCATCAGAGTGAGTGACTAATAAATCAATTGGCGGGAGGTCACTACTAACTAGTACCAGGTGAGAAATTTGGACAAATTGGATTTGGACAAATTGTGAGCCATTTATCCTGCTCAAGCAATGCTACCAGATCGAGCCGTGCTCTCAGTGTCAAGCTGGAGTGGCCAACAACTCATTAGCATAGGGAAAGCAATCCCCCCCACCAACAAAAGAAATATAAAAACCCAGGGTACTATCATTAGCATTTGTGTGGGCACATCGATGCTAGGAGTAACAGAACACACACCATACTTTGATTTTTCACAGTAAAATGACAGCAATGAAGTGAACCAAACCGTAGCACTAAGTAGCAAAATATAATATTAACAGTCTGTGTTGCTAAGTCTGCTCTCACTGCTGTACTGGAATGGATCAGTACTACTGCTGTGACTGCCTGAGCTACTGCCCACATCATTCTCGCTGCTGTCATAGGGTCATCCCTATGGGGATCTACTATGCAGTGGCTGTCAAACTGTGGCACTATGTCAGTGTCCGAAAGATCACTGTTAGTGCAGGACAACATTATGCTTTCATCATCGGACCCTGAAAATGAACTGTTTGACATTGCTATTGTTGTGCTGCATGCTGCAACCAAGAACTCTGTTATCAAGACAGAATTGCTGTGTCTAAGAACTAATTTTAATTGCAGAGCACAGATCTCCCTGTGGTGACATTGCAAAGGTAATGAGTGTCAAAGGTCACCAAATACAGGCTCCAATACACAAAATGACACTTCCTGGTTCGTGAGGGTGAAAACCTGATTTAATTTGCTAAAATAGGCTATGCATCTATCAAAATACATTGCGAATCAGTTCTATATGCAAGCACCTTGCAGTATATGCGTTCATATATCAAAACTTGGTAAATCGCTTTAAAGAAAAATTCTTTGTCAACATCTCCCTTCATTACAGAGACACCAAACCCAGTATAGGACTTGCCTTCTCTGTAATAATTGAACCCGTCTACAAATACCAGGATTTCAGTGGTGACAATATATTCTTCTGACAAAACCCTGAACAGACACTGCACTGCAGAGCGATAATCTGCACTACGGCATTCATAAGGTTGTCCCTCATAAAACAGTGAATGGGCCAACACCAAAGTGAAGGAGGTATGTTTCTTGGTAATATCCCTGTCCTGGAGTAATAATGCCCAATGTGTGAGCCTAGCATTGGATACAACATCATCTTTAACTCTGCTTGACAGGAGGTATTGAATGGGGGTATGGCACGTAAGATCAGTGGTTACAGACCCATGATATAGATAAAACACTCTACTTTACTGCCGAAAAAGTTCAAATTCTTTTCACACTGTGTACATGCTTGTTCAACCCGGAAAGCACTCTAGAAACACACAGGATGGGCATCAATGTTCCATGTCGCTGCAGGGTCAGCACAGCAGAGATGGAGGTCTCCGTGACTGCCACTTTCAGGTGAAGAGGTAAAGAGGGATCTGGGTTTGCTAACACTGGTGCCTTAGTTAAGGCATCCTTCAATGCATTGACTGTTTCAGTGTGGGCTGGAGTCCATTGCCACTGAGCTCCCTTCTTGAAGAGGTCATACAAGGGATTGACCATTTCAGCAAAATTAGGGATAAAATCCCTTGAATACCCTACTAACTCTAAACAGAAGCAGAGAACTACCTCCGAGGTAGGTAGTGGTAATCTGCACTCAGTTTCCACTTTGTGCTGGTCAGGGGTACAACCTTCCCATCCCAGAGTGATACCTAGAAAATTAACTTGTTGCTCTACAATCTGTGCTTTTCTAGTATTCTCTTTCAAGCCTCTCTGTTTCAGAAGGCTCAATAACTTATCTAACAACTACAAATGATCGTATATGGGGCCTCTGGCCAGAAGCAAATTGTCAACAAACTGCAACAAGCATTCATGTTGAGAGAGAAGCCCGGCAATGCATCCTTCATGTAAAGGTGAAAAATAGAAGGAGAATTATGGAAACTCTGAGGCCAGCAGGTCCAAGTATATTGCTGTCCAACAAAAGTGAATGCAATACAAAATCACACATGCCCACACAATGCAAAGCATCATGGGCTGCATATGCTAATCACCACAGAATATTTTGCTGGTTCAACTTTAAGCAGAATTGCATGGTGCAGAGTGAATCAGCATAACATTCTGTGGTGATTAGCATATGCAGCCCATGATGCTTTGCAGTGTGTGGGCATGTGTGATTTTGTATTTCCTTGAAACTTGGCTTCCCAGCCAAATGCCCTTTGGGGTAACCATTGCCTCAGTGTTTGCGCACAGAGGTTCTTTGTCTTTTAAAAAGTGAATGCAAACTTGTATTGGCAGTCAGAATGCAAGGGGATGACCAGAAGCCATTTGATATATCAAGTACAGAATACCAATGACAAGCAGGCTTTATTTGGGACAAAATACCATGGGTGAATGCTACTAGAGGGGCACATGATGAAGTGGTTTGATTAAGGTGCTTATAGTCTATTGTCAGTCTCCAAGAGCTGTCAGTCTTCTTTACTGGCCAAATTGGGGAATTATTGCTTGACACACACTTTCTGAGCACTCCCTGTTCCATCAATGAATCTATAGTAAGCTGTAGATATTGTTCTGCCTCTTTTGGAAAGCTATATTGCTTCTGTGGGGGTGGATCATCCAGTTGGATCAACACACATGCTTGCATCCTGCCACTATCATGTTTGTGCTATGTAAAGTCTTCCTCATGCCTGCTTAGTAATTCTCTTAAAGCAACAACATCCTCTCCTGCTTGTAGCACATTTAGCACATCAGACATTTCTGGCTTCTTTACAGCAAACACAGAATGAGCATTTGAGAATGTTGCATCTCCTTCCAACATTCACTCTACTTGCCACAACACTTGGTTAGCTAAATCTACTACACAGCCATACCTGGTAAGAAAGTCTGCCCCTATGATAGTTTGCTGGTGAGGTAAATTTATAATGGCCATTGCATCCCTGCCATCAATTTGCCAGTTTATGCATGGATAGGACTTGAATAGCATTTGACTCATTATCCAAAAAAGATTGTAAGGGAAACACCTGGTCTGTGGAGAATCTTGACTGGTGAGCTGTTCTGTGTGGTAGATAGACACTGATGCACCCATGTCTATTAAAACTGTGCATCAGTGGCCTCCAACCAATGCTAAGACTGGTGGGTGCTCCTTCTTGTCTGTCTCCACAGGGACTAGAAAATGAACAGAGGCTTCTATTCCCTATTGTTGGTCAGGGGGCCTCAGGCACTGCTCTCCTTCATAGGACTTGACATGCACCTGCAGGTCTTGGATTTGTTTCATCTCATTTATTATACTGGATTTGTCAGAATCCCAATAATAATGGCCTTGGCTCCAGACCCTTCTGTGGCTGCACCTGTAATTCAGATTGTAGGCTGGTTGCTCTGGTGGTGGTTCTTCATTAGTAAACATTACTGGGGCTTCCACTGGCTGATCTAAAGGGGTCATTACTGCAACCATCTTCTCAAGACCCTTAGCATGGAGTCCCAGAGTTTCCCAAGCCACCTGCATTTTATCCAAAATGGCAGCATAAGGACTTTGGACTGTGACATGCAATGCAAGCATGGCCTTTATCTGTGACAGGCAGTTATTGATTAAGGCCTGATTATAGGGGTTGTCCTCATGAGTAACTTGCTGCTGAGGTGGCAGTTGCTGCACCTGTTGGTCTCGTTGAGGTGTGGGGGTTGGCAGGTTAAAGATGAAATTGTACATAGAGTACAGTCAGGTGGCATAGACTATGGGGCCTCCTCCTGATCCTGTTTGCATTCAGCCAAAACACTATAGGGGTCTCATGTCTGGAGCCCATTCATCAGCATAAAATGACCTACTGCTGCCTGCCAGGGGTCTCGTTCTGCATAATATTTGGGGTAACAGTATTCTACTGCTCAGAGGGTAATGTAGCAATTAGTAATTTAACATTGTCAGCATCTGAAAAATTGTACATCACACCTGCTTGGGTGACCTTTAACTTGTGCTGAAAGACATCATCCTTTCCTGATATAAACTTTCCCACTTGTGGTACCAGCTTATCCACCATGTCTGGGGTAGCATCTGTAGTTTCTGTAATATTAATGGCTCTTCTTCCCCTTGTCTCTTAGATCTATGTATAATGGGGCCATAGGAGGAGTTCTCTGATTTCCACCATTGCTCCTAGCCTGTGACCCTTTAGATGCACTCTCACACCAGTCAGCATCATCATCACCTTCTTCATCATACTCAAACTATCCTAATTCATAATCAAATGTAGGGTAAGGGCCAATAACCTCATAAGGTGGCAGGGCAGTAGCTACTGGCATGATGTCTGGTGTATAGCTGCAACTATTCCTCTATGAGCCTTCATCTCTTCTTTCATATCCCCTAGCTGTCTCTCACAGTGACTATAATCTCCTTGTCTCTCTTAAGATAGACCATCATTTTACTCTTTTTAAAGGTTACTTTTAAATCTTCATTCTGTTTTCTCAAAGCCTCTCTTTCTTGCCTGAGTTGTTCCAGCTATCACCACAAGGTGTCATTAGAACACTGTATATCATCAAGCTTGGGTGTTAAATTACACTGTGTTACAGTAGCCTGTATTTCTCTTTGCTTGACCTCTTCAATTTCTCCATGTAATTTAGTGTTAAGTTCTTCAATTGCTGTTACATTTTTCTGAAAACATTTGACTTTGTCCTGCAAAGTTAAAACAATGACATATTAACATTATATATACAGTAATTCCCTTTGTTTTGTTTATCCTTAATTGTCTTATCAAGTATCAAACAGAACTGTTTTTTTTTTATCATATTCATCTCCTTGATTCTTAAAATCTATACAAAAATCTTGTGCCCTATGGGAAGTAACATATTTCAAAAGATATTGCTCCATGTTATGTAATCTGCCTCTTTCAGCCAGATCAGGTTTCAGAAAACGAAACCTCCAGCTGACAGTCTCTAGCCTACTATCAGCTCCCACTGACAGAAGTACTTAGGTTGTGATCCTTAAATATCTCTATTGCCTTGATTTTGGGGTGCAAATTAACCTTGTCCTAACTGTTGGTGCCAAAATGTTAGGTATTAGAGTCAATGATTACACTGGAAATTAGGACTTCCATGCCACAAAGCAAGGTTTACGAACAGTAAAAGAAGGTGACAAGACTTTCTATAGATACATTAGTGAAAGGAGAAAGTCCAGACGGGGTATTGCTAAGCTTAATGGAGAAAAGGGAGCATGTGAGGAGGAGGACCCTGTAAAAGCATCTATCCTAAATAGATGCTTTTGCTCAGTATTTACTGAAGAGAAGGTTGGGCAGGGCCCACAGCTCAGCACCATGGACACAGGGGGGAGGGAGGTGAGCACTACTCCTTCACAAAAGAAAGGGTCCTACAAGAACTTGCTAAGCTCAGGGTGGATAAGGCAATGGGACCTGATGGCATACATCCCAGGGTACTTAAGGAGCTAAGGGTGGAACTAGCAGAGCCATTAGCAGAACTGTTTAGTGAGTCTATGAGCACAGGAGAGGTCCCAGAAGACTGGAGAAGAGCTCATGTGATCCTGTTCCACAAGAGTGATAGCAGGGAGGAGGCAGGGAACTACAGACCAGTCAGTCTTACCTCAGTAGTGGGCAAGATTATGGAGGCACTCCTTAAGGAAAGGATAGTGCAACACCTGGAATCCATAGGGGCACAGGATCCAAGACAGCATGGGTTTACAAAAGGAAGGTCCTGTAAAACTAATCTCATAGATTTCTTTGACTGGGTAACCAGAGTGGTGGACCAAGGGGAAGCAGTTGATGTCGCCTACCTTGACTTCAGCAAAGCTTTTGACACTGTTCCACATAGAAGATTGATAAATAAGCTGGGTAGGCTCAGGGTGGGTCAGAAGTTGGTCAACTGGGTGGCAAACTGGTTGACGGGCAGAAAACAGAGAGTGGTGGTAAATGGTATACAGTCAGAAGAGATGCAAGTCACAAGTGGAGTACCTCAGGGATCAGTCCTGGGGCCAGTCCTCTTCAACATCTTCATTAGTGACCTTGCAGATGGACTAGAGGGTAAGGCTTGTCTGTTTGCAGATGACACCAAGATCTGCAACAGAGTAGATGATCCAGATGGGGTGGGCAGAATGAGAAGAGATCTGGGTAAACTAGCAATGGTCAGAAGAGTGGCAACTGGGATTTAATGCAAAGAAGTGCAAGATCATACACATAGGGAAGAGAAACCCTGAAGCCACCTGTAGGCTGGGAGGGACGTTGCTAGCAATCACAAAGGAAGAAAGAGACTTGGGCATCATCATCACTGATGACCTGAAATCATCCAAGCAGACCTCTAAAGCAGTAGGTAAGGCTAGGGGGGTGTTAGGGTGTATTAGTAGGGGTATCACAAGTCATAAGAGGGAGGTAATAATCCCTCTTTACAAGACACTGGTTAGGCCCCATCTGGAGTACTGTGTGCAGTATTGGAGGCCATACCATCACAAGGACATTAACCAAATTGAGGCAGTCCAGAGAAGGGCAACCAAAATGGTGCAGGGACTGCATCAGAAGACATATGAGGACAGATTAACAGAGCTCAATATGTATACCCTTGAGCAAAGGAGGGAGAGAGGTGATATGATTGAGGCATTCAAACACCTTAAGGGCATTAACAAGGTGAAAGAGTCTAACATGTTTAAATATAAGAAAAATAGCAGGACAAGAGGACACAGCATGAGATTAGAGGGGGGGCCAATTAAGGGGGAATGTGAGGAAATTCTTTTTCACAGAAAGGGTGGTGGATGCGTGGAATGGCCTACCTCAAGAAGTGGTGGCTATGAATACTGTGCAGGGCTTCAAACAGGCATGGGATAGGCATAAGGGAGCAATACAAATGAGGTATGAATAGATAGGCCACTGACAGAGCAAAGGCCAATTACACATTTATAAGGTAGAAAAAAGAAATGGGCAGACTGGATGGGCCTTGCGGTCCTTATCTGCCATCAACTTCTATGTTTCTGTGTTTCTATGTTAATGACTAACACACATACTGTATGCTGCATTAGCCCTGGCAGCCCAGCTTGCAAAGAAAGAGTAATGATCAGTTACCTCTCCTTGTGAGACAAACCAGACAGGTGTGAAAGCTTCAGCGCTTCATTTTGGGGGTCATAGCTTCTCACCCCCCTATCCCACAAAGCATCTTACATACTCTTTGTACTTGTTATCTTACAAAACTCAGCATATGTCCATACAAAGAAATCTTTTGCTCAGTACAGAACAATATTTTTCCAGTCAGAAACAACACATACATATCCAAAAAGCACAAGACAGCATCCTTACTATATCCCTTATCATAATAAAAAGTTAAACACAGCTGAACTAATTCTATTTTTTCTCAGCAACAAGGACATTAGCAAGGAAAGAAGAATGCCTCTAGTACAGAAATATTCTCATTAACCCTTTTGCCTTCGTCTGCCAGCACATTGCAATGCTTTCTTTATAAAAAAATTGTTATATTCCTCCACTGGAATGGTATGCTCAGCCATCTCTCCAACCAGATAGTTTTGGAAACTTGTGAGGGACTGAAGGCACAGTACTACTCTGACATTTGAGACAACAGGAATTGTGAGACTCAGACAACCCTAAAATGTGACTCAGACAGTTTTCCAGTGAAAAAAAGGTAAAACATTACTTAGTTGATCTGCCACAGTGACAGACACAGCAGAAATAAACAACATAAACTTTTTTCAATAAACCTCTTAGAAACTTTATACTTATACTCCATGCATTCCACTTACATTATATTCACCATATTTTCCCACAGGTCATACCTTCTAACCCTGGAGAGTGTATGCTCTACCTTGAAGCAGCAGCCCTCTGATTCCCAGTGACACTTGGCAACTCTTCATGCCTTAGCTGCTTAATTTTTAATGCTGCAGTGGACGTAGCCCTGCAGACATCTTACTATGACAGTAGAGAAAAGAAACTCTCCAGATACCCAATGGACTACATAATATTGGAGGGTCCATAGAATCACTGTGCTAGTTGAATTGAGCTGAGCAGTCTCGAAAGTACTGTTTTGCTCATAAACATGTCAACTTAATTAGCCTTTCAACTGTAATTGAGACTGATATCTTCCTCTCTTTCTAACTTTTTCCTGTAGCCTGTGTTGCACTAAGATGCACAAAATAGGTGATTTGATAGCAGGCCTTCTAAAAAGAAAAAAAAAACAGTTTCTTTCTATACATGAATGCCAAAGTTTTACAGAAATAATTAGCTGGGAAGCACAGCACTAGAGAAAAGATGTGGCAGTCAGAAGGTCAAAAGCCACAAAAGGAATGCTATGCAGATATGCAAGGTCATAAAACATCCCAATGTTGAAGTCTATATGACTAGAGAAACTGAAAGACACACTTCAATTGCAGTTTCAATGCTGGCATTGTGTACACATGTTTCTGTCTGTAACTATGTGTTCATTTGTCAATAATATTTGTGAATATTCAAGTTTGCACTTGTCTAAACATGTTCTGTCTATAACTTTGTATTGCACTGAAAGCCTAATATGTGATTTATATGTTTTTCTATCTCCCATTAATACCATATAACTATAACTCTGCTATGTATTTCTTTCATATTACCATCAAAACACAGTCTACTTAAAACTTATTTTATTATCACACCTGCAGTGATCCTGCACTTCTTTGCATTGAATCCCAGCTGCCATTCTTCAGACCATTTCTCCAGTTTTTAAGGTCTTCCCTCATTCTTTCAACCCCCGGTATATCCACCCTAATGTGTACCTTTGTATCACCTGTGAAGGACCATACATTCCCCTCCAGTCCCCCTGCAATATCCCCAGTAAAGTCCAGATATGCCACATCCACCACACCTCCCTGGTCCTCTGCTTTAGTTACCCAGTCATGCCATAGATTGGTACCATGAATTTATGCAAAATACATTGCTTATCATAAATTCAGTAAAGCTTAGGGTTAGATGTGTAAGTAAATAAATGCCATATAAGGCATTGTATGTGTGTTTGTGTGTGTGGCAATGCTCTATGTATGATGACAGTACACTTCTATGCTATACTGGAATATACAGTAGATGCATATATGTGTATATGTATTTGTGTGTGTGTGTGTGTGTGTGTGTGTGTGTGTGTGTGTGTGTGTGTGTATAACAACAATTAGAAAGTGCAGTTTGGTGGCTCAGTGGTTAGTGCAAAAATTGCTAGTCTACATTCCGCCACTATCTAGATCAATTTCAGCCTTATGCATGTCACTGCAAATTTAAATGCGGTGCCTAGTGGCAACTGCCCCCCCGATGTCCCTCAGAACCTGAAAAGAAGAAAACGTTCCCTTGATGTCTTTTTTTTATCTGTAAAAATGTGTGTAGACTGTGTACTGCTATGTTATACTGGAATATATGTGTATGTGTATTAGTCAGTGTGTGTATCACAACAATTAGAAAGTGCAGCTAGGTGACTTAGTGGTTAGTGCAAAAATTGCTAGTTTACACATTTCTCACTCCCCACAATACCATTATTTTTCAGCCATACAGGCTCTTACTAGAGTTTGTTCTTTTAGTTCCCTTAAGGGTATGCAGTGGTTGCCAGACCTATAGCTACCTCAGGCAGCCCTCCCACCTCTTTAACCCAGATACCCTTCACTGGTATCTATACTGTAGGCATTTATACTCAGTAGCAATTAACGTATACTCCATAGCAATTCACTTAAACTACTGTAGCACTAAATCCTGCTGGCTAGCAATTGCTTCTAAAACATTCATATACCGAAAACATCCTCCTCAGTCTGAGCAAAGTCTGTTTAATTGCTGGATTGCTGTTGTTTGTCTGTTTCAGTTTTTGGCCAGCAAATACACACTAAGCAGAGATTTGTTTCAGGGTTCAATCTTAACATTGTTTTACTAGTCCTGAACCTAGTGCAAATTGATCAGGGCTAGTGCAGCTAACCCTCTACTTCTCCGTCTTGAGTAGTGCAGGTTTTTCATGGCTGTTAATGAAGTTAAAAAAGTGCCTACTTTAGCAGGCTGTAGTCCTTTTGCTAATCTCCCTCAGTGTTTCAGGTGGCCTGGTGTAATTAACAGCTCATTAAGAGCTGCAATTATCTGGAAGTTTAAGAGGGGGAACCAACAAAATACTTGACGTGAGTCATTATCACTCAATTGTTAAGACATTCAACTAGTGTGCATGCTGTTATCAATGGTAGAGTGGTTAAGTCACTAGCTTCCAGTTCACTGAACTTGTCTTTGATCTGTCACATAATATTAAGACCAGTGTGCCTCATTTCCCAACCTTTTGAGTGTCTGTATCCAACACTGCAGTGACAGAGTGCTATGATGTGTACAGGTCTGCCCAGCCAGGTGGTTTGTCAACTCTGCACTTTCCCTTGACACCACTGCAGACTAGACTCTGATGTGGCCATTCATAGACCCATAGCTGCCATTACTGACTGGTGTATGGGTCCACAGGTCCTCTTAATGGATCACACCAGTCAATGCCATCCATGCAGTACCACCCTTATACCACTCAGCATGTCATTTCATTCTAAAAACAATGCTTTGGAGCATGTATGGTACAAAGCAAAACCTTAGTGAAATACATAATTTGATAGGTTAAAACAGCTATTCTTGGTGTACACAGATCATCCTATACAGAAAGAGAGGTAGTACATCAGCATGCCTGTATACTGCTTCCCCTTTGACTGATGAAAGGACACTGTTATGAACAATCTGCTGTTAGGGCAAAGCATGTTAAATCAATACTTTTGTGCCTGGTATATATAACAAGATATGTCAAAGTTTCTCACATCCCAAGCCCCCTTTGTTTGTTTAACCCTCCCCAAAGAAATCCTAGAACTGCCCTTGGCTCACTTCTCAATGTAAGCAAACTTCCAGAAATGCAGGTCTAGTTAATCACAGGGCGGGGGATGAGAGTGTCTTTCTCTGCCTGACTCTGTACATTGCCCTTCAGGTCAGGGTAGGACTGTGGTGAGGTGCAGGATTATGTTGGCTGTTGTGTGTGCAGAGCTAGAACTGCTTGATTGAACATTTGCTATTATGGTATCCTCTGGTTTTGTGGGGAGGGGTGAAGAAAGAAGAAGGAAGGGGAACATGGTAAAAAAATTGGGGTACACACTGCGTGTGATTGGATTGCAGTCTTTTTTCTGTGCTGGGGCAGGAAGCAATGTGGGAGCAGGATAAATATGCAATAATCAGAGTATTTCTTGGCTCATATTTTTTCTGTATAACCAATCAAAATGTACCATTATTATTGGTGGCTAGTTAAACCGTCTGCGGGCTAGTGCAATTTTTAATCAACTTGTCCATCTGACTAGTGTAAAAAAAGTTAAGGTTGACCCCTGGTTTGTTTCCAGGTGTGTCCTGAAAGCACAGGGAAGTTAACTGACTTGCTCGTAGTCACACAGTATGCAAGTGATGGCTGTGGGATTCAAACCCAGTTCTCAAGGCTTGCAGCTTAGTGCTTTTAACCACTACCTTATACTGCCACCCTGGATAGTAGTTTTTTTTTCAGCAAATGGATCATGAATCCTAATTTAACAGATGGGTGTCCCTCTTGAACTACAATAGTCCTACAATACATTTAAATTACTGTACCACTTTCCTTGAATGAGATCTGTAAATCACTGGCAAAATCTGGACCCTTGGAAAACAGCAGCAGATCTAGGATGATGCTGATCCTTGGAGATGATCTTGGATGCTGGAAACTGTTGCTGCACTTGCTGAATGCAGGCTGAACACAACTTGGAACCGGTACCAAATGCAGCATGCACAAACTATACTTTCCCTGTATTCACTTACTGTCCTGCTGACCCTGGCATTGGTATACCAGTGATTCCCTCTAGGCTAGTATACTGTGTGAGAGCTAGTTCAGCAGGTCCTATCCTGAAGTAGGCCTCTATAAGCAGGACACCATCAGGTCTGTGCAGTGTCATCTTTTCAGGTCTGCCCCCCTGCTTGATTTCCTCAAAAATGAGTTGTGCAGCTCCTTTTATACTCAGTGAACATTCTTAAAGCCAAATCCTGATTTCTGAGTGAACAACTGCCCTGTTACAAATTTCAGTACAAATCATCTAGAATTCTAGGTTGAAATTCTGCAGTTGGATAACCCCCAATGGAATGCTCCAGTTTAAATCTCCGATCACCTGTTATAAGAATTATGAGCCTGCTCTGCCCTGTTCACATGGATCAGTATACTGTGTGTGTATGTATATATATATATATATATTATATATATATATATACAGTATATATATATATATATATATATATGTACATATGTATATATATATATATATATATATATATATAATATATATATTGCAAAACTTTAGGGTTGAGCGACAAAGTAGGAAATAAGGCATTGGGTTTAAGACCCTAACACCCCCCATGCTACCATCCCACTCCCCCCACTAACCAAAAGGCATTGGGATGCGCCCTGGGGTGTTGGACCTAACTCTCACCCAATTCCATGTTTAAGAAAGCTGACATAGTACAGTATAGGAGAATGGGGTGAGAGTGAGTTCCAACAACCCTGAGGCACACCCCAACACCTGTTGGTCTGTGGAGGGTGGGGGGTGAGGTGGTAGGGTGGGGGTGTTAGGGTCTCAACCCTAATGCCTCATTTCCCTACTTTTGTCACTTTTAATTCAATCCTAACTGATGCATTAACAAAGTTTTTTTGCAATGAATTTCCTTACTTTTTGAGAAAGTGCAATCTTAACCTTATATAGTTTTGGGAGTGCAGGACCCTCTGGGCACTACACTCCCATGGTATCAGTGATTTGGGGGCCCTGCACTGCCATCTATCCATAAGTGCACAGACATTGTAATGAGCTGTCAACTCCGTGTGGGCCCTGTGCTCCCATTATTACATAATGGATGTCCTAGTAGCCCCATTACTGCATAATGTTATCCATATATGGGAGCACAGGGCCCTGTGCTCCCACCTACCTATAATTATAGAGATGCAGTGCAGGCCTTGACACATTCCAAGTAACCCATGTGCTGTAAATGGTGCAATATCTCAGTAATAGTAGCAACCTTGGAAAATATTCCACTGCAATTGTAATCACAGATTGGTAACTTGCATGCCTGCTTAGTACTTCTAGGCTGCATTTAGTGAAAAATCCTTATCTCAGAGCATTTTCAAGATATAGGAACTGAAAGGTGCTGTGTTCACCACAGTGTTATCCTATGGGAAATTTCTCAACTTCAAAATGGCATAACTATAGAACCGATGCACATTTTTATACCAAACCAGCATAAGTCACATCTGTGGGACACCCCCTTTGTAATTTCCAAATTTCAAGTCAAAAGTTCTAACTGTTTCCTAACAGTGAACTGGCAAAGTTTTTAAAATCTTTGGGACTGGTGCTAGGGAAAGGGAATGAAATGAAGAAAATCCCCAATAGCGAGCTGAATCCCCATTCATGAGGTATCAAAATCCCCATTCATGAGCCGACCCCTGTTCGTGAGATAGGGCCATCTGGTCATTTTTTTTATAGTTCTTGTTCGTGAGCTGTCAAAATCCCTGTTCACAAGCCAAATCCCCATTCGTAAGGTATCAAAATCCCCATTCATGAGCCGACCCCTGTTCGTGAGATAGGGCCATCTGGTCATTTTTTTTATAGTTCTTGTTCGTGAGCTGTCAAAATCCCTGTTCGTAAGCCAAATCTCCATTCGTGAGGTGTCAGAATCCCAGTTCGTGAGAAATCCTTGTTCGTGAGATTGGGCCATCTGGTCATCAGCTCATGAACAAGGATTTTAACAGCTCACAAGCAAGGATTTCTCATGAACAAGGATTTTGACACTTCATGAATGGGTATTTTGACAGCTCATGAACAAGGATTTTTTTTTTTATTATCCTTGTTTGTGTGGTGTTAAAATCCCCATTTGTGAGCCGAATCCCCATTTGTGAAGTGTCAAAATCCCCATTCGTGAGCCAGTCCCTGTTTGTGAGATTTGGTCATCTGGTTCTTATCTCATGAATGGGGATTTTGACATCTCAGGCCAAACTTCCAAATGGTGTGCGCGCAGCCTGTTCAGGAAAAATCTGGAAAAATGGGTGAAAAAAGTGAAAAACACACTTTTTTCACTATGGCTGCACAACATCTGCACATATGATTGAAACAAAACTTGGTGCATCAAGAGAGCTACTCCCTGGGACAGCACATACCAGATTTTGGACAAATCGTTTTAATGGTTGCAAAGTAATTAAGGTGCAAAATTTGGGGTTTAACATTAAACTGCCTACTCAACCCTAACTATAATGGCTCTACCGCACCAATATACGTACATACATAGCTCCACATAACCTTCCATTTATTAAGCATTGCATCCAACACCTTAACTCCACTCTCTTTCAGTTCCTTAAGGACACCAAATCTGCAAAACTCCAGTCTCTCACCCAGCAGATCACCAACCAACATGACCTCTCGAGTCAGACACAACCTAACAATTTGGTATTTTGTATTTCTCCAGACCTCCCACTGACACAAGATGAGCAATCTCTTCTTAGCAAAGGTCTCTCTTTTGTGCCCACACCCAGATGTCTTGATGCACCCCATGTTCAAGTTGATCTGCAGTGCTTCTATCATAGAATATGCCTTACAGCTAATTTTTACAATGAAACTCCTCTTCCCACAGATGATGACAGTATCACCAGAACAAGTAACGATATCAATCCCCAGCAAAGTGCATGGACACTCTCTCCAGGACGATTTGCTGCTGTTGATTATTTTGTTAACCAATGCATGGAAAACACCACTAACTTCAATTTTCATTGCAGCCACAACCACTCCAATATTACACTTGGTTAGCTTGCAGCCCTCAGATCTTTGCAATGTAGGAATTACATTGTTATTAAACCAGCTGATAAGGGAGGTGCTGTTGTGGTCTGGCAAAGAAGCGATACATCACTGAAGTCACACAGCAACTCTCCGACACCAGGTTTTATTCTTCTCTTCCACAGGACCCCAGTACTGATGATCAGACTGAGGTCACCACCACCATCACCTCTACTATTGAAAACAAAGAGCTCCCTGCTTCTGCTAAGAGACTCATAGTTCAGCATCCTCAAACATCCAGGTTTTATCTCCTTCCCAAAATCCAGAAAACAGGTAACCCTAGTCATCCTATTGTGTCTGCCTGCTCCTGCCCCACATCCCACATCTCTTCATTTTTGGACAGCATCATGAGACTCCTCATTGAGTCCCTGCCCTCCTATGTTAAAAACACTAACCATGCTCTCCAGTTATTTGACAGGTTCAGACTCAGTGGCTCTCATCAGCTCATCTTCACCATGGAAATCAAATCTCTTTACACACTCCATTCCAGCCTAGCAAAGGGCTTAAGTAAGCTATCAGTCCTCTTTAAACACACTTGGTACTGCCCCTCCCAAACCCCCACACACACCATACTCGACAAAGCCTCTGGGGCTGCTGCTCCCCCATCACAGCCCCCCTCGTTTCACTATCCCCCACCCTTCACTCTCTATGGTTGGTTTCAAACCCAGTCCCCTTGTTTCACTGTCACCCAGCCTCTCGCCATCTGGGATAGCATTAAACCCTATGCAGTTACTCTGCCATAGTCTATCAATGGATTTGGAGGTTTCCAAGGGTGTGTTACCTAGGGCAACTGATTAGAAATAGTTTAGTATTCAATTACAACTGCTCAGTTTTTTTCTCCTATTTGTCTAATTGTCATGTAATCACTCTTTAATGCCTAATGATCAGGCCTCTGTAACCACTGAATATGTGTATTGTTTTATTGTCCACCCTGACGTGGAACCTTTGTAAAAGAGCTCACGCTCAAAGGTCTTTCCGAAATACTAATTAAACAAATTAAACGGTGATCCCCACAATGATAATCTGACACCTTTGCAGCATTTTCTGAATAAGCGGGAAGTCCAGCAGCCACATACACACACACACACACACACACTCATCTGGCAGAACTTGTTCTTAAGCTCAGTGTTTTTTCTTTTAATAACAGTTTTTACAGCAGGTCAGTGGAGTTGCCATGGGTACCAAGATGGGTCCAAGCTTTGCTGATCTGTTTGTGGGTTGAGTGGAGGAACAGTTTCTTCTTTCATTCACAGGGACTGTGCCTGAACTCTACAAATGTTACATAGATGTCTGTGTGGGGGCCACCTCCTGCTCCAGGGAGACCCTCCAAGTCTTCCTCGACAAGTTTACCAAGGCCCGTCCTTCCCTTCAATACACTGTTGAAGTATATTCCTCTACACTGCCTTTCTGAATATCCAGCTGTCAGTACAGAACACTGGTCTGAAGACATCAGTTTATTACAAACCCACTGACTCTCATAGTTTCCTCCTCCACAGCTCCTTCCATCCAAAACATGTCAAGAATGGCCTATCTTATTCACAGTTTCTTAGACTTCTCAGGTTATGCAGTGAAGAGGATGATTTTGCCGAGCAGACCCAAATAATGCATAGTTTTTTTTATCAACAGGGGATACCCTAAAAGTACAGTGGACAAAGCACTCTCCTGGTTCAGTAACATGCCCCATAACCTTGACCCACGCAGGAAGGATACTGTCACCCAAGAATAATGGCAAATTCCACTAGTGCTTCCTTTCCATCTGAGTACACCTTCCCTTCACAGGATCATCACCAGTAACTTTCCCATTTTGCAAACTGACCCCAACATTGGTGCTTCCTTTACAGAGCCACCTATTGCCGCCTACCATCGGCCACCCCACCTGCAGAATCTCCTGGTTAAAAGTAGCCTACCTACTCCTACCAGTTCCTCCCTACCAGGTACCAAACATTGCATCAGAACTCACTGCTACACCTGCAAATTTGTTTCTAGTGTGACTGAAGTTCAGGGGCCTACAGTTGTTTTTCACATCACCAAGGAGTTCTCATGCACCTCCACTAATGTGGTATATTGTATTCTTTGCAGGAATTGTACAGCTATTTACATCAGGGAGACTGGTAGATGCCTTGCTGACCTTTTCAGGGAACATTACAGAGCGGTCAGGAATGGAGATACTATTAAACCCACTGTATCTCACTTTATCTCCAGGGACCGCAGTGTCAATGACATTTCAGTTTGTGTCCTTCAGCAGGGCTTCTGGGATTCTGACCATAGAAAGATCATGGAAACCAAGCTGATCATCAGCCTTGGCTACCAGCAGCCCTCCAGTTTAAATGATAGACTTATTTTCTACTAACATCTTTCAGCCACCCTTATTTTCTCTAAAGTCTGTTTGTATCTGTACACATTTATTTTCTTTTTCATTTTCACCATAAGTCTCCATAAGTCTCCATATCTGTCTTCTTCCCCCACATTTGTTATCTTTCAGCCTTCTTACTAGGCCCTGTTAATTAGTGCCCACCTGGGGACTTCTCTAGCTCTTTCACTCCTATCATGCTTTGTCTTTCCCATCATCACCTTTTTGTTTCACAGATTCTCTCTTAATCTTGTCAATTATCACTTCTTCTCCCTGAGACTCCCCTTTTTTCTTTCCCCACATATATATATATATCTATATATATATATATATTCATATATATATATATATATAGATATATATATATATATATATATATTATGGTAGCACGTAGTGCTACCATAGTTAGGTTGAATAGCACTTTTAAGGTTAAAGGGTGAAACTTTGCACCTTAATAACTTTGCCATCATTTAACAGATTTGCCTGAAACGTGGTATGCACAGTTGGGCATGGTAGATCTTAGGATCTGCCAACTTTCATACTGGTCAGATATACGGCTGCAGAGTTATTCAGTGACTTCCGTGTGCGCAGTTATGCTTTTTTGAGCATTGTTTGCTCACACCTACAGGTCACATGGTTTGTGCAACCAGTCCAAAAACTTCAGTGAACGTGCAGCCAGGGTCCCTGATGTGCCTTTTGAAGATTTTGTGGAAAAATATTGAACGGTTCAAAAGTTATTCAAAAAACAAGTTCCCATTATAAGTCAATGGGAATAGTTAACAAAAAGTTCAACACTTTCGCAAATGCACTTTTTAGTGTCGCAAATGGCCCTAGTAGTGTCGTAAATCCACCATTTTGTTTTCAGTTACTGATCAGAAAAATGCTTGTCATTTAAAATTGGGACCCTCTAGGAACACAATTCTTTTTGTGTTCGCCTAGTCGGACCCTCAGAATGCTAGCCATGTCTTTATTTTGGGGTTAAGCACCCCAGAAATATGTTTTTCAAATTTCTGGAAAAAGTAGTGTCGCACCTGCGACACTTTTGCAAATTTTTGGCGAAAGCTTTTGCAAATTGTGACACTACTTTTCCAGACTATGGCCAAATGACAGGAATTCTTTGCCACCCTGCTGCAAAAGAATGGTTTGGTCTTTTGGGCTGAACTTTGGAGGGAAGGCAGCCAACATCTCACAAATGTGCCTTTTGGTGGTTTGGTGAAAAGATATTGCACGGATGCCAAGTTACTGTGCTCTGAATTAGATTTTTTCCCCATAGACTAACATGGTGGAGTATGCCACAGCTTTCAGGGCTCGTATTTCGGAAACGGTGTGAGATACGGAAATTTTGTTTTAGCCCAGAAACTCATGAATCATGTGAAATTAATTTTTTTTTCTATGTCGTATGGTTCCTGAGATATCAGCAATTTAGTATTCCAACAGCTCATTTTCTGCTCTGAGGCCCATTATTATGAATACATTCTTTCTACACACTGTGTTTCTCTAAGCAGCTGTTGGACAAATACAGGGTGTGCATTTCCATTACTGTTACACTTACCATACCCACTTGTGTTTCTGTACCCATTTGTGTTATCATTCCCATGTACGCCACCGTGTACATTACCCTTTGCATTCTCGTTTGTGTACGCACTTGCATTCGCATTTCCATTTCTGTTTACTTTGCCATTATTTCTGCTGTTAATGTTATCATTTGCATTTCCAATTGCTGTATCGTCACCATGCGTGTCACGGTTTGCGTTTCCTTACACATTTGTGATTGTGTTTGCGTTTCTGTTTTCTTTGGAGTTATTGTTACTGTTACCATTACATTAGCATTTACAATTGCGGTACCATCACCGTGCACATTACAGTTTGCATTTCCGTACGTGCTTGCATTTGCATTTCCGTTTCTGTTTTCTTTGGCATTATTTTAGCTGTTACCGTTATCATTTGCATTTCCAATTGGGGTACCATGACCGTGCGCTTTACGGTTTGTGTTTCTGTACACACTTGCATTTGCCTTTGCGTTTCTGTTTCATTTGGTATTGTTTTTGCTCTTACTGTTACCATTTGCATTTACAATTGTGGTACCGTGACCGTGCACATTACACTTTGCGTTTCCATATGCGCTTGCATTTGCCTTTCCATTTCTGTTCCCTTTGGCATTATTGTTGCTGTAACAGTTAGCATTTGCATTTACAATAGCATTACCATGACCATGCGTGTTACCAGTTATGTTTCTGTACACGCTTGCATCTCCGGTTGCATCACTGTTCGCTTTGGAGTCACTTTGCACTTGCATTTCGATTAACATTTGCGTTACCATTTACATTTGCATCACCATGTGCTTAACCATTAGTGCTTGTGTTTGTGTTGCAGTTACCATTACTATGTCACAAGACATCATGTGGTGGGAGCGCGGCCACCACTGCATTCTATTCACTATTTATAGTCTTCATTCTCAAAAAGAAGGGAAATTCATGGTAAAAAGCTCTATTTAATGCATCAGTTAGGGTTGTTCCACAGTGACAAAAGCCAGGAAATTCAGTGTTAGGGTTGAAAGCCCCCCTTGCACCCCCTCAGCCCACCCCAACCGGCATCAGGGTGTGCATTGAGGTCATCGGTCCTAACTCTTACCCCATTCTCCTATATCTCAGCCTTTACACATGTGATGGGGTGAGAGTTAGCCAATGACCCCAATGCACACCCCAATGCCATTGAGGGGCGGGCTGGGTGGTGCAAGGGGTTTTCAACCTAACACTGAATTTCCTGGCTTTTGTCGCTGTGGAACAATCCTAGCTGATGCATTAAATGGAGTTTTTACATTAATATATATATATATATATATATATATATATTCCTTATTTTACATCCCTCTACACTAACTTTGTTTTTTTCTCTTTTAGATACTTCCTGAAGAAGACCTAAAATCAAAATGTAGATTTTTTACTTAATTTTCTATTTTCAGCATGCATTTAATATAACCATTTTGTTTTGCTCTCAGACCACATGCTAATGTAGCACCTTGTTTTAATAAAAATAAAAATGAAAATGTGCCAAGATTATTTCCAAACACTTTCACATTTCCACAGATGGAAAGCTGGCACTTTAGGTTTTCTGCAACAGTTTTTTGTTGGCTCAGAACCAAGAAAACCCTAAGCCACTTTGCATTGAAGTTTCTTATTGTGTGCTTATTACACTGAGCCACTTTCCCTGAAGACAAAGCATTGCTTATGAAACTAATTTCTCCTTTAAGTCAGTCTAATTTCATTTGTTTATGGCTGAAATATTATCCATGTCATTTTCTGATCCAAAGCTCCACCCAGGATTGTCTCAGTGGCTCCAGTTACATATTCATGACCAGGAATACACTCTATCCTCTAGACTCCTACTTCTGACTTTCATTGTCTCTCAGCATGTCTTCTGGACTTCCGACTTTATTCTGTGAGCACTGCATATTTGCTGGTCAGAAACCCCCTTTCTTGGACACTGTCATAACTGAGACTATTTTCCCTGATAGCCTACCTTTAAATCTATACTCTCACCAAGCTTGAAAAAGATCTGATGGGCTTTGGCTGAGATATAGCTTTAAGTAAAAAAGTTACTGACAAATCTTAAGTTTATATTCTCCATCATATTTCTCTCAAGCTCTCTCTATAAACAGCTCAGTTTCTATAACTGTTTATTCCTGGGGAGAAGTAAACATATTACTTTGGTCCTTAGACCTTTTACTAGCCCTCAGTGATCCTTTATTTTATTACATTAGCTCTAGGAGGAAGGAGCTTCTGGTATAACTAAACTTGTCTACTGGACTTCCGGTGATGTAGCAGGCGGGAATGGCTGCTTAGTTTCCCGCACCGGTAACCAACATTAGCTTTCTGAGAGAATCCAACATCTATCGATCGCATCTTGCATCCATAGATCTCGATAAAGGTGCAAGAAAGGACTAAGGATGGTCCGCTGAAAAAAAAGTTTAAATTGCAAAAATGGTTGACGAGTACCTCGAGTAGACAACCAGCAGGCCTCAGCCCAGCACCCTCGCATTCATCGGTGTTTTCCACATCAGGAGCTGATGATTCATGCTCGGACTCTGGGCCTACAAATACAAGGGCAGAGTCTAGGAAGATTATCAAGTTGCTGCACAAAATTGATGCCAAAGTATCAGATATCCAAAAGGATTTTAAAAAATTAGAGTCCAGAACTATGGCGGTTGAACAGCAGGTAGATGGGCTGCAGGCTGAACATATGGCGTTTGGCAGATCATTGGCATTTTTGTATGGAAGAGAGAAAGCACTGTCAGCCAAAGCTGAAGATGCTGAGGCTCACTCCAGATGTAACAATATTGGGGTCGTGGGAATCCCGGAAGGAGCGGAGCAGGCAGATATGATCTCCTTTATGGATTGCTGGCTGAGAATGAAGTTACAGATCGAGGAAGAAACTCCATTGGAGATTGAGAGGGTGCATAGAACCCTCGCCCCAAGCCCAAACAAGGGGCTCCCCCGAGAGCAATTTTAATTAAATTCCTCTGGTATACTACAAAGGAAAAGGTTCTGCATCTGGCGTGGGGAAAGAAAGACCTTAATTTCGACGGAATGAAGGTGTATGTGGATCAGGATTTCCCCCCCTCCTTGGCCCAGTGCCGGAGAAAAGTGATTGGGGTCATGAAACAACTTAGCGAGAAAGGCTTTAGGGCCCAACTACGGTATCCAGCCAGACTGTGGGTAGACCTACTGGAGGGGCAGAAAACATATGACACACTCCTCCTGGCCAAAGACTTTCTGTGCTCAAATGATGTCCAGATTCCAGATATGAAAGAAGAAATAGCTGAAAAGGAAATTGAGAGATTACTATGGGCAACAGTGCCAGGATCAAAGAATAGTACTCGGGCTTACCGGAGAGCGGATACTGTTTTGCCCTTGCATGCGGACCTCACCAGATGGATCACTAGAGAGAAGTCTTCAACATAAAGGGAGCGAACTTGTGCTAGTCGACATTGTTCATATTTCAACCTGGTGTCGCTGGGGGTTACAATGTTTAATGCTCTCACCATTTTCCAGAAGCGAGCTCCCAGATCAGACTTTGCCTACCTAGAGTCTTAATTGATCACTTACCTGCCTATCTGGTTTGCCAGAGGACGGAACACACATAGACTTCACCAGCTATAATTTTAAATCTTTTAATGGCAGAGGAAAAGGATGTTCGCAGGGCTTATTTGGTTGAAATGGGGGGGGTCCCTTCTGCTTATATTTAATTTCCTCTTTTTCCTTTTGGGCTGGATCCATGGAACTGTTTCCCCCACCCTGGTGTCCTGTGGATCTCTCCGGTTCCCCCCTAGATGGGTTGGGCCCAGGCGAGCCCATAATATAGATTGGCGCTCCAGTGGTTGACTGTAGGGGCCCTCTTCTTTTGTCCCCCTTGGGGTGATGGATATGCTTTTTGGTTGGACCCTCTCGAGTCCGATAAAGATTGAGGTCCCCCTGATGGAAGTAGGCCTTCCTGATTTCTCGGTTTGGTTCCCGTTTCCTTCAGCGGGACCACCGCGGAGTTAGAGTGCGCTTTCCTCCAATTCCGATGAGAAGCTTGCAAGCAGGTTGGTGGTGTTTCTTGCGGAGCGGGGGAAGGTAGGGACGGATTCGTTTTTGGTATCACCAAGCTATACTGACTCACATTGTCTGAGTCACAAATCCGGGTTGGATGTTTCAATGGCCAACGGTTGTGGTTGTAGTCTCCCCTTTGCTCCCTTCGTGGGTGGAAGGATAGAGGGAGATCAGGGTGGGTCTTATGCTATTTTGACAATTAAGGTTTTGGCCATCCCACCACAGGGTGATTACCCAATGCAGAGGTTGGATTCCCCCCTTCCCCTTTTTTTTTTTTCTTTTCTCTCCCAACCCTTCAATTTTGGTTACAATGGATTCTCTTTTCACGGAAAGTGTTACTTTTTTCACAAATATGTTGGTACCTTGAGGGGTAAGCTAGGTATCTCTGCCCCTCCTGGAAAGATCCATATCTAAGACTTACTGAGGGCACAGGCGGGTAATACCCCAGGGCTCTGGGGTTATTTCTGGCCCTTTCACTCCTGATGGAGTGTTGTTCCCTTAAGGGGGTTTGGTACATCTTTAACCCCCTAATCTTTGCTGGTGCACCTGCCAGGCAGTTGAAGAACGGCTAGGATGGGTGCCTCGGCTGATAATTCTAGTTCTGGCATAGACCTGTTGTCAATGCCATCCCGCACTGGAGGCTTGTTTTTTACTCTTCATGGCGGGATACTTCAGATTCCTAGACCAAGTATTGGTCTTAAAAGTTGTGTTTATTACTGTGTTATCTTTCTTCCTTTCTTCTCTTTCTTTCTCTTATTTCTTGTTTTGGGGAGGCTGCCTCATGACATTAATCAATGTCACAACTACACAAATGAAAATAGGATGCATACAAATTGTTGTCATAACTGTGAATTAATAATATGTCTGATATGATAATTTGTTCACTAAATGTTAAGGGCATTAATAATGTCATTAAGAGGGCTAAGGTATTAACTGAATTTAAAAGAGAAAAGTGTGACATTGCTTGCTTGCAAGAGACTAAGTTAACCCGGGGAGAACATATGAAATTGCGAAGGGACTGGGTGGGCTCGGTGTGTTCTGATGAGCACCCTCATTCTAAAAAAGGAGGAGTGGCCATATTACTCCGCAGAGGTCTCCCATTCCAGATCCATTCAATAAACAATTCTGGTACAGGTCATCAGCTGATAGTCACTGGGAATTATAAGGGCCAAACATTACATTTAGTTGGGGTTTACGCTCCTACCCCACCTTCCGGAGAGTTCCTACAATCCCTATTTAATTCAATTGCAAAGTTACCACCGGGACAAATTATCTTAATGGGGGACTGGAATTGTGTGGAGGATGTCAGTTTGGATAGGAGCTCAACTAAATCCCCTAACTCTAAATCCTGTTCTAAACTGTTTCGAAGTTTGCTGGTAGAGGCTGGGTTAACCGACCCCTGGAGACAATTTAATCCCTCGGTCAAGAACTTTACCTTCTATTCACCGGCCTCAAAGATGTATTCTAGGCTGGATAGATTTTATACGTACAGAAGCGACTTGCATACATTTAAAGACGTATCTATCCTCCCGATTATGATTTCTGATCATGCCATGGTTAAGGCCAAACTTCATTAGGGCATAAGGAAGGGGGGGCATCTGGAGGTTTGATCCTGGACTTCTTAATGATAAACAATATATCGATTCTACTAAAAAAATTATTCAGCGTAATTTAGTGGAAAATACAGAGGCTCTCTCCAAACCTAAATATATATGGGATGCTCTGAAGGCAGTGGTGAGGGGTCATACAATTTCCTATTCCTCCTATAAGTATAAACAACATCAAGCCTGTGTTAGTGAAGTTCTCATTGAAATTGCCACCCTTGAAACATTACATAAACGCATAGGATCTAAATCTACTCTTAAAAAGTTGATGGAGTCCAGGAATACTTATAATGCTTTGTTGCAGAGATGGGTGGAAAATTCCCTTAGATATACGGGGCAACGTTATTACAAGAGGGGGGAGAGGGCGGGCAAATTACTTGCTTTGAGGCTTGGTAAGCAGGCAGCTGACAGATATGTAGCTAAGGTTAGTAAAGACCCCCCAAAATCTTCTTACAAGAGTCTCCCCGGGGAGATTGCTCAAGAATTTGCAGAATTTATACACAACTTTATTCAAAAGAAGAAACACAAGAACACAGGGAGAAAATCCAGAACTTTTTATTAGGGTTACAAATGCCGGTCTTGTCGAGGCCAGAGAACTATTAGAGCTCCCTTTACAGTGGAAAGAGATGGGGTGGCCATTAAAACCCTGCAATCCAGCAGGGCCCCCGGCCCGGATGGATTCACTTTGGAATTCTATAAAGGATTTTCAGACCTTTTATCCCCACTTTTCGCCAGAGTCTGTAATGTGGCGCAGGAACAGGATTCTCTGCCGGACACATGGGGGGAGGCCCTTGTTTCAGTTTTACCCAAACTTGGAAAAGACCACTCATCCTGTGTTGGATATAGACCCATCTCATTGCTTAACCAGGATGCTAAAATATTTACTAAAATAATCGATGTACGACTACAAAAAGTGGTCCCTTTCCTGGTTCATCCAGACCAGACGGGGTTTATACCCGGTAGACACATACAAGACAATATTAGATTATTACTAAACGTGATTGCCTCAGTTCAACACCCATTAAATTCACCACTTTCAGCAGTATTAGCGCTGGATGCTGAAAAAGCTTTTGATCGCTTAAATTGGCAATATCTAGACTTAGTAATGGGAGGCTTTGGGTTTGGGGACACATTTTGTAAATGGATTTCCAATTTATACTCTAGGCCTCGAGCCAGGGTCCGGGTGAATGGGATGATGTCCACCCAGTTTGAAATAGAGAGGGG
This sequence comes from Neoceratodus forsteri, assembly GCA_016271365.2. Classification (NCBI taxonomy): domain Eukaryota; kingdom Metazoa; phylum Chordata; order Ceratodontiformes; family Ceratodontidae; genus Neoceratodus; species Neoceratodus forsteri. The sequence continues at coordinate 707,251,040 of CM028135.1, read as the reverse complement.
CACTAGACAGGGTTGCCCTCTCTCCCCTCTTCTATTTGCCCTTAGTTTAGAATCTCTGGCCCTGTATATTAGGCAATCTGATCTTTTTACAGGCCTCCAGGTTAGGGGTGTGGCGGTCAAGATTTCATTATACGCAGATGATACTGTGTTATATGTTTCAGACCCATTAAATGCGGTCCCCAGAATTCTTACCTTCCTTAAGGAGTTTGGATCCTTCTCGGGTTATAAAATTAACCCAGATAAATTGGAGTTATTTCCTCTAGGGGGTGTTAGGGGCCATCCATTGCCGGAGGTACAGCAAGTTAAATGGTGCAAGTTTGGGTTTAGATACCTGGGGGTGTGGATTCCTAGGGATTTTCAAAACTTATATTCTACAAACCACTTGAAAGTACTTCAAGAGATTAGAGAGGATTGTAACAGATGGAGGGAGCTCCACCTCTCAATTTCGGGTAGGGGGAAACAATACGCATGAATATTCTTCCACGTTTACTGTTCATATTGAGCGCCATCCCATATAAGCCCCCAAGAAACTTTTGGCAGGACTTGAGAGCCACTCTTTCCAAATTCCTTTGTTTAGGAAAAAAGCCACGGGTAAGGTGGAAGACCATGGTGGCTCCTAGGGAGAAGGGTGGCTTTGGGATACCCGATAATCAGAAATACTTCAGGACCTCTCAGTTGCAGACCTTGGTGGCCCTGGACCAGGATCCCCCACCAAAATGGGCCCAAATTGAGGAGGCCGATCTTCCCTTGGGAAAGGCCAGGGACTTAATACATTTAGATTCCCCTAGATCAGGGGTTCTCAAATGGTGAGGCCAGCCTCCCTGGGGAGGCCCCAACCTGTTCCAAGGGAGGCTCAAGCAAGTCTTGAAAAAGCATTATATTTCAATTGTGAACTTTATAGATTTTGTGTGAAGGGATAAGGCAAACTGAAAGAGGATAATAGTAGGTGAATTTATGTATTTATTCACAAGTCTGTGATCAGGAAAGGTACTGTACATTGAGCCATGGCTTATTTCAGGTGTACCCAGGGAAGGGTTGTGAGAGAATACAGTTCAAAATGTAACTGCAAAGCATTCAAGCAATACAAAACGAATGAAAGTGCAAACAAATTAAGAACAATGAACTAACAATGCGAGGAACAATTGATCAGACTGGCAGCAGAACTGTCCAAATACAAGAGTTAACCATATAGGTACTAGGAATAAGAGCAGGAGGGAGCAAAATGTTTCCTGAGAAGTTGCTTAAGAGCAGGGTGAGAGGAGGAGAGGCAGAGGTCGGCAGGAAGTTATTCCAGATAGAGGGGAAACAGAAAAAGCAGTCTGACCCATGAAGGTATGGCAGTAAGGTAACAATGGTTCGAGAGTCAAAATATTGGAGCAAGTAGGTTGTCCTGTTGGGAGGTGGTTACAAAAAGCTTAATAACATGAGCGCCAGCTACTTAAAGAGGTTTCAATTTATTCCTGATGTACTGTGAAAAGTAGGCTATTTTTTCTATGGGAGGCCCAAAAATATTTCAGTATTTTGGGGGAGGCTCAAGATCTTTTCCATGGCTTAGGGGAGGCTCACTATGACAAAGTTTGAGAACTGTTGCCCTAGATTGAGATGGCTGGAGTTTAGGAACCCCCTTACGAGGGTTCTTCCCCAAGTTTGGAGGGACATACACCTTAAGCTAGGTATCAGCTAAAAGCTTAACCCAAATACAACTATATTAAGCTGTTTAGATTTTGGAACACTTAGGTGGGACTTGGGTTTCCACCAGTGGGCAAAGGCAGGCCTTTCTAGTTTAGGTCAACTTTTTGAGCAAAACTCAATTAAATCCTTCCAGCAATTAAGAACAGAATTCAGTTTACAACAAAAGGATTTTTTCCGATACCTTCAGCTAAGACATTACATTCAAGTAAATGTAAAAGCGATTGAATTTAACTCGGAGTCCCTAACTAATCCGGTGTGTTCAATCTTATCCTCCCTAATTAGATCCCCACATCAAAAAAATATGATCTCTAAATTAGTCAAAGCGATTTACAATGCAGAGGCAGACCCAGTACAGAGTATTAAAGAGGCGTGGCATAGAGATTGCAATTATTGTTTTTCTGAGACAGACTGGTCTCAAATTTGGAAGGCAGTACAGACCACCACTTCATCTCTTTACTGGCAGGAATTCCATTGGAAAATTATTATGAGATTTTTTAGGGTCCCGGTGGTAACTAAGCATTTTGGATTACATTACTCTGACCTTAGTTTGGAGGTAGTACCAGCAGGTTGGTACATATTTCCATATTTACTGGGAATGTGATATTGTGCAGGAATACTGGAGGGAAATAAAAGATGCTTTTGAGTTGATTTTTGAGACTAGCTTGCCAGATCTCCCACAATATTGGTTGCTGGGACTGTGTCCTGCCCCCTTATCATCAAGATCTTCCCGTCTATTATTTGGGATCTAGTACAGCAGCATATAAATCCATCAATTTGCTGTGGTTGACTCCTGACAAGCCTACTTTCTCCTCCTGGTTTAGAATTTGCACCAGGATTTTAGATATGGAGTATCTAACAGCCAAATTAAGATTCTCCACAGAGAAATTCAAGGATAAATGGTATCCCTTTATGCAATTCATGGCTTCCCGGGAAAAGATATCTGTATTAGAAGTTATAGCAAGATATACATGATGCAGTCTCCTTGCTCCGGTTCAGAAGGGTGGATTGATCGACGGGGATGGGATGCGCCATCACATTAAAGTTGCATCATATACATAGTAATAGCTTCAGATCCTTGCTCCCTTTACGGGGAGTTTGCTATACTAGTGTATAACTAGGAATGAGGTGTTTGGGTTGGTCTCCCTCTTAGATGGGGACCCTATTATTAATTATCAATTAATTGCTTAAAGTTATGGTAGTATACATGTACGTATGATTTGTAAATGATTAAGTTCTTGGTTGTCCTTTTTGTTTTTCCTCTCTCCTATTTATTTCTTTGTAGAATAGGAGGCATTCTCCCCCTTAGGACTTCTCTTTTTCTTCCTCTCTTTTCCTTTCCTTTTTCTGTCTACTCTTTTTTGAATTCTCTCTTCTTTCCTTGGTCTCACTTCTCTGTCTTTAAATATATATTTGTGCATATGAGTAGGAATGGACTTATGTCTGTTTGTTAATGCATGGATTTAATTGTAAGAGTAAAGGAAAAAAAAGCTCTTCAATAAACTTTAATTTCCAAAAAAAACTTGTCTACTGGGACTAAGAACTAGAACTCTTGTACTGGGACCTTCAATTTAGGGTAAAAAAAGTTACTGTGTTTGTCAGAGTTAGTTGAAATGAATTGTTATCTGTGTATCTGTTATCTGTGTTATCTATGTAGTTGTCTAAGTGCTTATTACAGGTGGCTGAAGGGAATTATCTGTGAAATTAACAAAGTGTAGAAAGATTTGCAAGTAGAGGGAGTGGCTTAGCTAGAAGGAGCCATGTTAAAACCAGATTTAAGCACTGCCCTAGATAGCTTCTGCCAGAGAACAAGCAGAGCACCAGGAGGAAGGAGCTGCTGGTATAACTAGACTTCTCTACTGGGACTATATTGCCCTTCTTCATACCTCTCAACCTTTTGTCCCCCAAATGTGGAACATTGCCTGTCAAAATGTGAAACAAATGGGAAAAATGTGGAACACTTAATCAAATCTTTACCTAAGAAGCTCAAAACACTGTTAACATGTTGCATTTGTGTTCAGAAAGTCTGTTATTAATTGAATAATATGTTTTTTGCACCATTTACTATGAATTTTTGTTTTAAAATGTTGACTTTGAATGTGGAACAAGTCCTCACAATGTGGAACAGTGAGCTTTTGTGAAATAAAATGAGGAACATTCCTCGTAATGTGGTACGGTTGAGAGGTATGCCCTCCTTCCCTTCCCTCCCCTCCACCCCTCCACCACTGAAAGGCAGTTCTACTTTAATAGGCACAGGATTTGACTGACAACAGAAACTTCCTGTTTGGGAGCAGGAAGTGAGTGATCACTGAGCCACCAAAGACTCACCATCCTAAAAGGGCAGGAGTAGCTCTCTGTCCCTCCTTAGCTGCTGGAGGTCTGACTCTAAGCAAGTACGGAGACTACTGAGAAATATAGGAACTTCTTGTCTCAGAACAGGAAGATCAGGAGCTAAAAGGGCACAGAGGCAGTACATAAGTAGGGAGAGAAAAAAGAAAAAAGAAATAAACAAACAGAGGAAACAGTAAGCATTCCAAACAACAATTAGGGGGCCAGAAAAAAGACATGATGGGAGTGGTGCAATGCAGTGGCTGTGGAGCAGCAGTCTTCCGGAAGACATTCTGGAGGATGTGGTGTTGTTCCATCTGCAGGCATCTATCTGGGCTGAGGGAGGAGGTTGCTCATCTCCAGGCTGAGCTGGCCAGGATTTGTGGAACATCCTTTCCCACCCAGGGACCACCAGGTTCACTGCCGTTGCCTCAGAGGTTGCCAAAAAGGGAGCAGTTGGACCCCAGTGGGTTCAGGGAGGGTGAGGGTGGGGAAACAGAGGCACATTCCTCCAGTTGTACCTCTCCACAATTTCCATGCCATTCTGAAAAAGTGTGGTTCCTCTATGGAGGCACCCACAGTGGAGACCAAGGAGGATGCTGGGAACCTCCACAAAGGAGACTCACAGGAGGGTGGTATGGGACCCCACAGGGGAATGAAACAACTCCTGGTGGGGGACTCCATTGTTAGTAAGGTAGAACTGGGGGAGGAAGGGGAGAGGGAGGTAAGATGCCTGCCTGGGGCCATGGCTTGTAGGGACAGGGAGTGAATCCTCAGGATCACAGGAGCAGCTGCACAGGGGAGGGAGCTGGATGCCATTGTCCACCTAGGAACAAATGACCTGGATAAGAAAGGAATGAGAGCAGTGAAAGAAGCATTTGTGGAGATGGGGAGGGGCCTTAGACAAATAGCATGTACGGTAACCTTCTTGGAGGTGCTGCCTGTCTATGACACGAGTGAGGCTAAGGTGCTCCACACCATGGGATTCAGTCAGTGGTTGAAAAACTGGTGCAGAGCTCAGGGATTTGGCTTCATTGGGGACTGAGGGTCCACCTGGATGGATGCAGGCCTATACTGGCATGATGGTCTGCATTTGTCCAGGAGGAGAACCAGAATCCTAGGTGATAGGTTTAAATACTTCATTGGCAAGCATTTAAACTAGCCAAGGGGGAGGCACTGGAAAGGAGCAGGGAAATCCTAGCTACCCCCCAAAAAAATCAGGGTACTAAGTGAGGTAGGCACCAACATAGAGATGTCGATAAGGAGAAGCATAGGGTTAAATGGAGAAAGTGACAAACACAATAAGTACAGGGATGGGGCAAAAAGGGGTAAGGCCATCAAGAAATGGAGGGTAATGAGTACCAACTCTCATAGTCTGGGCAACAAGCTCCCTGAACTGGTGGCCTTGATGGAAGAGGGATGCCTGGATATTGTAGCAGTCACAGAAACATGGTACACAGAGAACCATGACTGGGATGTTAACATACCAGGGTACACAACCTACAGGAGAGACAGGAAGGGGAGAAGAGGGGGCAGAGTAGCTCTCTATGTAAGGGAAGGGATAAAAGCAACTGAACAAAAGAGTAAACAGGGAGGAGAGGAGGCACTGTGGGTCACCTTAGAGACTGGAAATGGCACCACAGTCCACACAGGGATTGTATACAGACCCCCATGTTGGAGGAGGGAATGGACAAGGATATGATAGAAGGCATACTTAGGATGGCAGAGAAAGGGGAGATACTGTTGATGGGAGACCTTAATATGCCAGATGTTAACTGGAGCACCTTTGCTGTAGCCACATCCAAAAGCAGGGCCATTCTTGATGCCCTTCAGGTGGCATGCCTCAGACAGCTAGTTTTGGAACCTACTCATGAGGGAGTAATCTTAGATCTCATACTCTCAAATGGGGACAGTGAGAGGATCTCTGATCTAGAAGTAGGTAGCCATTTGAGAACAAGTGACCACCAAACAGTGTGGTTCACAATAAACTCAGCTACAGAGTCAAGCCATACAAAAATGAGGGTTCTGGACTTCAGGAGGTCTGACTTTGGCAAGATGGGAGAGTGCCTTAGAAAAGCAGTAGCAAACAGGTTAGAAGGAGGGGTGGAGCAACAATGGGGAAATATCAAAACTGCCATCACAGAGGCAACAAACCTTTGTGTGAAGCAAATAAACAAATCAAAAAGAAAGAAAAAGCCACTATGGTTCTCAAAAGAGGTGGCGGTGAAGGTTAGGAAGAAAAAGATAGCATTTAGGAAGTATAAGGAAACACAGAAGGAGCAGGACAAAGAACTGTACCAGTTAAGGCAGAAGGAAGCAGGGAGGGTAGTCAGAATAGCAAAGACCCAAACTGAGGAAAGGATAGCCAACTTGGTTAAGAAGAGGGATAAAACCTTTTATATGTATATCAGGGAGCATAGCAAGACAAAGGGAGGGATAGTGAGGCTGAATAGAATTGATGGTGGGTGGGCAGAGAGGGACAGTGAAAAAGCAGGGATACTGAATGAATGCTTCTGTTCAGTATTCACAAAAAAAAGGGGGTGGGGGAGGTGCCTAATCCAATTAACAGAAGCACTCTGGATAGGGGGGTCGATTCCAGTCCCTTCACAGAAGAAAGGGTTCTGAAAGAACTCCTAAAACTGAAGGTGGACAAAGCAATGGGGCCAGATGGAATTCATCCCAGAATTCTAAAAGAATTAAGCAGAAAACTAGTGACACCACTGACTACCCTTTTTAACAAATCATGAGAGGATGGTGTGGTACCTGAGGACTGGAGGAAGGCAGATGTGATTCCCCTTCACAAAAGTGGGACCAAGACAGAGACAGGAAACTACAGACCTGTCAGTTTGACCTCTGTGGTAGGGAAAATGATGGAATCACTTCTGATGGAAAGAATTGTTGAGCACCTAGAGACCAGTGGGGCACAGGACCCAAGGCAGCATGGGCTCACAGCAGGGAAGGTCATGTCAGATGAATCTAATTGATTTCTTTAACTGGGTGACCAAAGTAGTAGACCAGAGAGGGGCTGTGGACATGGCCTACCTAGACTTTAGCAAGGCATTTGACACAGTCCCTCACAAAAGATTAATAGTCAAATTAACCAGCCTGGAAGTGGGTCCCATGGTGGTAGCCTGGGTAAAACACTGGCTGGACAACAGGACACAGAAGGTAATTGCAAATGGAGTCCACTCTGAAGAAAGAGGCGTTACTAGTGGGGTACCGCAGGGTTCAGTACTGGGTCCAGTCCATTTTAATGTCTTATAAGTGACATTGCAGAGGGACTGGAAGGGAAAAGTATGCCTCTTTGCAGATGACACAAAGATCTGCAACAGGGTTGAAACACAAGGAGGCGTGGAAAGGATGAGAAGGGACTTGGCAAGGTTGCAGGAATAGTCAGAAGTATGGCATCTTGGATTCAGTGCAAAGAAGTGCAAAATAATACACATGGGAAACAAACACCCAGGGGAAGATTACACAATGGGGGAGAGGTAGTAACAACAACAAAAATGGAAAGGTACCTGGGGGTAATCATATCAGATGACCTTAAGGTTGGCAAGCAATGTCAGAAGGTGGTAGGGAGGGCTGGGGGGATACTGGGATGTATAGGGAGAGGCATCACCAGCAGAAAACAGGAAGTTTTATCCCCCCTGTACAGACAGTTGGTGAGACCCCATCTGGAGTACTGCGTCCAGTTCTGGGGACCCCATCTCTGCAAGAACATAGACAGGATGGAGGCAGTCCAGAGGAGGGCAACTAAAATGGTGCAGGGTCTGCAACAGAAGCCATATGAGGAGAGACTAAAGGAGCTTAATATGTATACCCTTGAGGAAAGGAGGGAGAGGGGGGACATGATAGAAATGTTTAAGTACCTCAGTGGAATCAACAAAGTCCAAGAGGGTAGCATCTTTCAGAAAAAGAGACGTGCAAGAACAAGGGGACACAATTTGAAGATAGAGTGGGGACGGCTCAGTGGCAATGTGAGGAAGCATTTTTTCACAGAGAGGGTGGTGGATGCATGGAACAGCCTTCTTGAGGAGGTTATGGGGTCTGAAACTGTGAGAGAATTCAAGAATGCATGGGACAGACATAAGGCAATTTTTGTGGGGGTAGGAAGAAATAGGCTGTTGGTTAAATAGGATCTGCAGCTTATCGTCTAGGTAGGGAAATGGGCAGACTAGATGGGCCAAGCGGTCCTTATCTGCTGTCAAAGTCTATGTTTCTATGTTGTTTTCCTTGAGTATCTGTACTGTGCTAAAATTTCACGGCAACCTGCTGCTGCTTAAGGTCAGGCCCTTTCTTTGCTGTGGGAGCCCATCCCCATTTCTGCTATGCTCGCTCTTTCTTTCTCCTTCCCTCCTTTATTTTTAAGTGTCTGTATTTTTATTTTTATTTTGCATCCTGTCAATAAAAATACATCCCTGGTGCTTGGTGTCTGCTAACATCATGCATGTGTACAATGTACAAGATGGTGGTCCATGACTGCTGAGAGCACTCTCACTCTCTCAGGCTGCAGCCTGCTTCGCAACCATAGTAGCAGTTTGCACTACTCCATGTTGGCATCCCCTCGCCAGAAGCCACCCTGTTTCAGCATGGTAGTACTGCTCTGTGGAGCCAGCCCAGCTTACTCTGCCTCTTACTATGGATGCACTGGTGCTGTGCATCTACCATTCTGCAAATTGTAAAATGACTAACTGCTACTATGCTCCATTACAATACTGGCACACTTACACTATTGATACATAAAATGTAACTGCTCCTAACATTTCAGCATACCTTATAAACTCAGGGCTAATGGTGTTGCAGTAATAGGTACAGTTTGTTCTTTGATGATTAAAAATATTGGAGAATCTGATAAAAACTGTCAAGCTTATATACAGTACCAAGATGGTGTTTAGAAATTTGACATGGAACATTAGGGGACTAAATGATAAGTTTAAAGCTAACCAAATACAGAGGTACATTGATAGTAAAAATGTAGATGTCTTTTTTTTTTTACAAGAAACACACTTCTCCACCAGAGAAATTACTTTCTGTTCAAAAAAAGATGGGGAGATTGCAGAGCTGTAAACCTTGAATGTTGAATTTAAATCTGTTTATTTGCTTAGAATGCTAGTTCCTTATAATGCTATTTCCTAATTGTTAGAACTTAAACCTTGCCCCATAGCCTGTGAGTCCTATTAACTACAGTTGTCCTTTTTCCTTACATGAGAGCGTAGGAAGAGTAACACTCAGGCTGTCTTTACATTTATTTATTCTAATACAGAGGTGCTACTTTCTTATTCTTTATGTTTTATTAATCTACCAAATTGCCCACTTAACCTAAACTAATTATTCCTGCTCTTACTCTCTGCCTCAGCCTGTCTCCAAACTTCACCCCCAACTCTGCGCTCACCTGCCCAGCCCCCTGCTCTTCTTTCTATCCCCAACCTTTTCTTCCAGCTTTCAGTAAAAAACCCGCCCCTGTTTAACATCAATTGACCTGCTGTTTCATGGCCCCCTGCTTCTTTGTAGTCTCTGGCCCCTGTCTACCCCCGGCCCAACTGTAATGCAGCATTAAATTAATTCCTATGTTTGTCTCCCCTCTGTAGACTCCCAGCCCCTGACCAGGCACTTCTTCATCAGCTGTGGTGCGGCGCCTGCTGACCCCGCCACTCACTCTCAGCTCCTACAAGATGGCTCCCCATGTACGGTTCTCCAAACCTCCAGCTACCTTTTGATTTTCAGTGCAAACTTTAGGCCCTCTTTTTAATTGGCTGATCATCCGTGCTTGCTCATTACCAATTGGCTGCTCATAGGAAACCGATGCTGGCTCACAAGCTGAGCAGTTCAACCTGCTAATTTTGTTCTGTAGCTTCTACTCAATCTGATTTTTCAGCCCACCCTCCCTTTCCCACCCCAACACTCTTTAAATCCACTTTTCTCCCTGGAGCTCCACCCCTGCCCTCATCAATCTAATGGCACTTTCCTACTCTTAAAGGAGCTGGTGCCTACACGTACACCACACTAATTACCACTCAGACAGAAAAGTGCTCTTAAACCTGAAACATCTAAAATCTAACCAACTTCCTAGATTCTGTCTCTCCTCAGTTGCTACACTACCTAAGATGCCACTATCAGTACTCCTGCACTTCATATTACTTACACTTATGTTGCCACTCTCTCTCCCCTTCCAATAACTGCAATGCACAAAATCTAAATCTAGAAGCAACCTTCCCCAAAGTTGTCTGGGATCCCTTCTATCTTCCAGACCCTGTGACCAGGAGCTCTGATACCTCCTTTAGGTATCTCCTAAGGATTGTGTACCCAGGCAAGTGCACCTACCCCATCCCCTCAGCTTGGCTGAATATGCTCCCAATCACCAAGAAAGGGTGCAATAATAAATCCAATGCCCACAACAGATCCCAGGTGATAAAATATTTAAAACTGTAAGCACTAAGACTAGCCAGGTTGCTACTATTACTCTCAGGGAATATTCATCCCAACCCTGGATCTGGCACTGAAACGACTATATCAACAATAGTAAAGAAGGCCTGGGTAATAACTATTGCATCTCTTAACATTTGCAGGTGACATTCAATGTTCTGCAGGTCTGGAGCACACAACATAATCCAGATGTCCTCTCGGTTGTGGAAACCTGGCTCACTCCGAGAACCTCAGACCTGGCAATCCAGCTGGAGGGATACACAGCCTTCAGGGTGGAGATAACAGGGAAATGTGGTGGAGGCTGTGTCATTTATGTTAAGGACACCATCCAAGGCAGAGCACTCCCCACCCACTGGTGGTAGATCTCAACTGCTGGCAGTCCAGTTACAACTTAGCCCCCAGGCAAAGTGTCTCACTGTAATTTCAGTGTATATCTCACCAAAAGATCAGTAGACTGGTTTCAAACTAGCTCTTGATTATTTAACTGAACTGTGCCATAACTCTGAAATTCTAATGCTTGTGGATTTCGATATAAATTAGCTATCCCATGATGCTGCTCAATATATGGATGCCATTGTGGCTATTGATATGGTCCAACTTGTTCAGTCCCCCGCTCAAGTAAACTACCACACTGGTACTAGTACTCTCATAGGCTTAATACTGACAAACCAACTGCTAAGAATAAATAGTACTACTGTGTTAGCCAATACTATCAGCGACCACTCACCAGTCATATGCACCTGGACTAACAAGGCTCCAAAAATCCCTCAAAGAACCATAACCTTGAGATTTTTCAAAAAATGGACAACTTGCCTCTCTTAAAACCCATCTCTGCTTGCTTGATTGGGCTGGGTCTACGCTGTCATTGATGTTGACACTGCTCTTGAGTGCTTTATTGACACTTTTAATAAGGCCTGCAACACCTATGCTCCCTTTAAAATGAGGAAAATCAAAGGATCCAGTAGTTCATGGATTACACTGCAGCTCCTTGAGCTTATGAGAACTAGGGATCATCTGTGGCACAAAGCTAAGAGCTCAGGGTCTCCCACTGACCTACAGAATTACAAAATAGCCCAGAATAAGTGCACCAATGCCATCCATCTCACTTTAAAAATGAATTAGATAACTCCTGGGGTGACAGCCACAGATTCTGGGAGAACATCAAAACCATAACTGGCAGAGCAAGCAAACTCCTTCCCTTGCTACTCAGCATTGATGTTGTGATTATCCAGGATCCCAAAAACATCACAGATGCATTTGATAAGGCTTTCATGGACCTTAGTGGAGTACTTTCCCCAGACTTTCTCCAACCACTGCAATGCACCTCCAAAAGCAGCAACAACATTCCACCAGGAAATACAATATTTCCATTCTACCTGAGAATTATTTCTACAGTGAGGCCAAAAAATACCTGGACAAAGTTCTTGGGAAAATGAGATCCAGGGGTGACTCACTTGATCTCAAGATCCTAGCTCTCACCCTGGATGTTCTACTTTCCCCCCAACTTGGATTCTAAATCTCTCCCTAACAACGGGCAAGTTTCCTCATTGCTGGAATGCTGCAGTGGTCACCCCAATCTTCAAAAGTGGCAATAGAGCTAACATTTCCAACTTACATCCAATCTCTATTCTACTCCTACTCACTAAAGCCCTAGAGACAATAGTTTATGACCAGTTAGTTGCATACCTTGATAAGTACAACCTTTCAATGCTCACAGCAGCATGGCTTTAGGAAGGATCACAGTTCTTCCATGGCCCTGGTTGAATTTATTGGCTTTATACATGAAGCACTTGTCCAGGGGCTCTTGGTGGGGGCCACTTTCATTGATCTCACCAAAGCCTTTGATACGGTCAATCATAATTTGCTTCTCACCCAACTGAATAACATAGGGATATCTACTGTCTCTCAGGGCTGGTGTGAGAGTTACCTCTCCAACAAAAAACAGCAGGTTAAGATCCAAGATATTCTATCCGACCCTTGAGATGTCAACACTGGGGTGCCACAAGGCTCCATATTAGGCCCCCTGCTTTTCAGCCTGTTTCTAAATGAGCTCCTAAAAAATCTGCTAGTACAAGATCCTTCTATGCGAAGGTGATGCTCTACTATACACCTGTCACTCTACACCTGAAGCTCTAGAAAAAGGGATGCAAGCCAACTTTAATGCTGTGGAAAAATGGTTCCTCAATTTCAAGCTCTTGCTCAACTACAAAAAAAAAACTAAAACAATGTTGTTCACCTCTCATCAAAACTGATATAATTCCCACTCCATCAAAATATACAATAGCAAGCTCGAGACACTCAATATGGTCAATAACTTTAAATACCTCATGGTTATCCTTGACTGCTCTCTCTCTCATATAGCCTACACATAGACCATGTAGCCAAGGCAGCGAGTGCCAGATTAGGTCAACTTTACTGGCACAGACACTGCCTCACTGAGAGTGCCATCAGACTTGCAGTTAACAGCTCAGTGCTTTCAATCATAGATTATGGCCTGGTAGTCTATGCAGCTGACACTGATATTGTCCTAAAGAGAATTAAAACCATTTTAAACAAAGCCTGCTGACTCATTTTGGGTGTAGACTGCCTAACTCACATTTGTGAGCTGTACTCTTGCACTGGTTGGCTAAACCTGCATAACAGGATCTAATATCAGCTTTGTCTACTAGCTAAAAAAAATCCTTGACCCTGCACCCTCAGGCATGCAATAACTACTAAGCTACTCCACCAACTCCAGACTAACCAGAGGATCCAGACAAGCTGTCTTCCATACTCCATTTTGCCAGACCTCACTAGGACAATGATCCTTCAAATACAGGGGCCCCCTCTGGCTCAATTCTCTTAGCACTGAGCTGGTTACAGATCCTAAACTAAGTCCCTTTAAATCAAAACTGCTCACATATTTGCCCACATTCAGTATGTGCAACTGTGCTACAAATGCCTAATGCCAAATCGGTTTATTCCACCTGGAGCACTTTCTTCCTCCTCCCTTCCCCTCTCCTCCTCTGCCTTCCCATCCCTTAATTGTAAATTTCTACCATTTAACTGATACACCTCCTTTCTTCCACTGTATTTCCCATCACAATAACAGCACCTTGTGACCTGCCTCTGGCCTACCTTCTTCCCATTCCCTCGCCCTAGCATCAATCCCAATCCTATACTAATGAAACCCCATGGGTGGATCCCCTCCAATACCAACCCCCACCCTATGACCCCTGATCTGTTCCTTCTTCTAATCAGCCCTGCTCATATTACCTACTCTCCCCTTCTCCTAGGTTTCCTCTCCAACCTGTCCCTCTAAATCATACCCTGTTAGTTTTTAAGCTTAATGCATTTGATTGATGTACTCTGTACGACACCTGTACACAACTGTATATAGTTTTTTTCTGTCACTGTCTATATACCATGTACATCAGAATCCAACTGTAATACTTGTAATATGACTGTGTATGATCTTCCTTACCTGTTCTGCATAATTGTCATATGTAACTTGTCTGTACTTTACTTTTCCTTTGACATGGAACCTTTGCAAATTAATTCACCAGCTCAAAGGTGTTAATACAAGAATCAAATAAATAAATAAATAATGTAGCCAGAGGGGTGGCTATTTTTATTAAACAAGTTCTGGTCAAAGCCATTATGGCAGGAGAGCTTTTTGAGTGGCAAAAACATTGAGAAAAGAATATGCAGTGCTCTCACCACAGTGGAGTCAGCCTGCCACCTACTGAGGGATGGGTTATAGCATAGCTGAAGCAGCTACAGCAAGAGAAGGTGGGGATGTGACTGATGTCTGTATAAAACACTCATGAGATCTCACCTGCAATACTGCATCCAGATCTGGAGGCCCCAACTGAGGGAAAAAAAAACATAGACAAGGTGGAGGCAGTACAGTTGAGGTCAACTACAATGAGCAGGGCATATGGGATAAGTCTTATGAGGAAAGACTAGCTAAGTTGATATTTAAAATATTTATTTCATTTGGGTAAAGCATTTAAACCATTTTAAAAATTGCATTTTTACAAGATATGCCAGTTAAGATTTGATACATCATGTATCGAATCTCAACTGAAAAATCCTGTAAAATATCCCTTACAGTGTGGTCATGCTTTTACCAATTATTTCTAATGAATTTGCACAATGCAGATCTGCTGAGAGGCAGTTTCAATGCTGTCTTCCTTTACACATTTTTTACAATGTGTTTTCCTAGAATATGCCTGCTGATTGCTATATAGTGTATTTAGCCTGGATAGTTCACAGAAGAAGTGGCATTTTATTCTCAGTGGGGTTCTACATCTACACAATATTATGTTGCATTACATAAAATCAGAACACACTGAAAACGATATTTTACATCTGGACTATGCTACCCCAAATAAATACAGTATAAAAATGATAAAATCATGACCACACTGAAAACAAGGTATTGCATCTAATCTGGGACATGCTGAGTAAATAAAGTACAAAAATGTGTAAAATGAAGATCCCTATGAGAATGAGATGTAGCATCTCCCCTGTGCTATCCAGGATACAAAATATAGGATAAGAAATATTTAAAGGAAATCTACTGTGAACTGAACTTCACTGTGTTCCACATTACCAAGACTGACATAAACAAACCGTTTCTTTATTGTTTTATAACATATTAGATTGCAGTATTTGTTTTGAATGTTGTGGCCATGAGATGGTGTGTACAGGATGTGTGTGTGTGTGTGTGTGTGTGTGTGTGTGTGTGTGTGTGTGTGTGTGTATTTCCTGTATATAATAAACTATGTCTGAGACAGTGCTTATCAGATAATGTCTTAAGAGGTTAAAAAAGCATTGAATCTCACTGGCAAATCCTGTAAAATATCACTTACAGTGTGGTCATGCTTTTACCCATTATTTCTAATAAATCTGTACAATGCAGATCTGCTGAGAGGCAGTTTCAATGCTGTCTTCCTTTACACATTTTTTACAATGTGTTTTCCTAGAATATGCCTGCTGATTGCTATATACTGTATTTAGCCTGGATAGTTCACAGAAGATGTGGCATCTCATTTTTAATGGGGCTCTGCACCTACACAATATTATGCTGCATTGCGTAAAATCAAAATATGCTGAAAACAATATTTTACATATGGACTAGGCTACCCTGAATAAATACATTATAAAAATGATAAAATCGTGACCACACTAAAAACAGTATATTGCATCTAATCTGGGACATCCTGAGTAAATACAGTGTAAAAATGTGTAAAATGAAGATCCCTATGAAAATGAGAGGTAGCACCTCCCCTGTGCTATCCAGGATACAAAATATGCGATACGAAATATTTAAAGCTACTGTAAATTGACCTTTACTGTGTTTCACATAAGCAAGACTGATATAAACAGTTTCTTTATTGTGTTATAATATATTAGATTTCCGTATTTATTTTGAATGTTGTGGCCACAAGGATGGTGTGTACAGTGTGTGTCTGTGTGTGTGTGTGTGTTGTTTATAATAAACTATGTCTGATACAGTGCTTATCAGATAGTGTCGTAAAAGATTAGAAAAACAGTGTAAATCTTTTTTGGAGATTCCTTACTGAAAAAGAGTGACATTTATGAGGTATGAATCTTTCTTGGAAGAGAATACCTGCCCAACTGAAGCTAGTAGCAAGAAAATGTTTAAGTGATAAGTATTTAAAATGTGCAAGTTGTTGCATTTCGAAGGGGGTAAACAAATCTCCAGTTTAATAGGTAACCAATATATTTAACTAATGGCCATCTGATAAGCAGCTTGGTGTTCTGTCTATAACATTCTAAACAGAAAGAAGGGAATTTTTAACTGTCATAGTGATTTACTGTTATGGAAGGATACACTGAAAAATACTATAACAAATTTGTTCCACGGTATGCCAGTTTTTCCTAGCTAAAGCAAGATGACTGTAGACTCCACTCACAGCCATAAGAAAGAGCACCATTCACCTTTGGGAAATCATACAGTGACCCTGCTGGCAAATATGTACTATATTTGCAGAAGCCCATAGCCTGGTGGATCCACAACTTTAGTAAATATATATGGCCCCAACAAAAGTGATCACAAATTTTTTACAGACTTATTTCTTTTAGTAACTACCTTTAATAGCCCATATATTTTTGGAGAGGATTTTAACTTCGCAATGAATGCTAGGTTAGACAAATCCTCATCGTTTTCCAATAACATGGCCTCAGTAAGAAAAGTTTGCAGAGAACATATGGAAGACCTAAGGCTTGTAAATCCCTGGAGAGCAAAATGTCCTCACACACAAACTTATTCTTTTGTCTCACCTTCACATCAGTGTTATACACAAATTGATGTTTTTCTTATAACCAACAGCATATACCACCAACTTCAGGAGAGTAATTATAATAATATACATGTTTCAGATCATGCTTCAGTTCAAATTCAAATAGGCTTAGAAAAACCTGAAAGAAATATAAATTGATCTATGAATAATGCATTTTTAAAAGATAAAACATTCTTTCAGACTCTAAAAACTGCTATAATTGAGTTTTTTTCAGTTTAATAATACATGTGACACATCTTTAGCAGTTATACGGGAGGCTTTCAAAACCATTGTCAGAGGAGGTCTGTATGAAGCAGGACTCTTATATTAAAAGGATGATCAAAGTTAAATTTAAACAAGTTGAAGGGAAGCTGAATAGACTGGAGTATTTACACATGACAACATTGGATCCACAGGTTTTTCAGATCTTATTCAAGCTAAGGAAGCCTACAATAAATTATCATACTTTGAAGTGGAAAAAAATATTCTTTGCACCAGAGCTAAGTATTACATATTGAGAGATAAGCCTGATAAAGCAATTTCCCTACAAATTAAAAAAAAAACAAGCACGCACAAATCTTTCCATTAGAAATAAAACCAATGAATTACTTACTGACCCCCAAATGATTAATGAGATATTTATGGATTTCTATAAAAGTTTATATACCTCAGCAAGGTTATTATTCCCTAATGCTATAGAAGAATTTTATCAGAACATTACATTACCCACTCCTCTATCAGATGAACAAAAGTTACCACTTAATAGGTATATTTCGCTGGTAGAGAATATCCAGGACATAAAGGAGCTGTCAATTGGGAAGGCCCTTGGAGAAGATGGGCTTCCTGTAGATTTCTATAAAGCTTACATATATCTTACAGGACAGCCTCTAGTACACCTATTTAACTTTGCAATTTGGTCGGGTACTCTCTCATCCTCATTTTATAAGGCCAAAATTGTTGTATTTCCTAAAAAAGATAAAAACCCGGAACAAGTGACATCGTATCGACCCATATCTTACCTGAACACTGATATGAAAATATTGGCTAAAACATTAGCAACCTGTTTGGAAAAAGTGATTTCTAGTCTCATTCAACCTGATCAGAATGGCTTCATCAAGGATAGGAAACTTGGCACCAATACCAGAAGACTGATTAATTTGATCGAAATGAGCAAAAATAAAGAAACCTTGATAATGACTCTTGATGCTGAAAAGGTCTTTGATTGGGTTGAATGGGACTACTTGTTTTCTACATTAGAAAAATTTGGTGTGGGGGCACAGTTTATTAACTGAGTTAAAATTATGTATCAAAATCCTCTGGCCAAAATAGAAACAAATAATAATTCCTCTAAGTGTTTTTCCCTATCCAGGGATACTAGGCAAGGATGCCTCCTGTTCCCTTTATTGTTTGTTATGGCCATAGAACCACAAAGCTTTGCAATAAGGGATAATCATAATATTCATGGGATAAAAATTGATAATAAGGAACACAAAATCAGTATGTATGCTGATCATACTTTGGTATGGAATGGTCCCTCTAGTTCATTACAATTATAATTATAATGTTGGGAAGTTATTACATAATTCAGCAAAGCTTCTGGGTATAACATAAATATGGCAGAAACTGAAGCATTACTGTTAAATTCCCCACCTTCCTCCTAGACTTTGGTTAAATACAAAGGCATCATTAAAACGAAGATTAAATACTTAGGTCTTACAACACCCAAAGACTTAGCTCAACTATTTAAACTTAACTATGTTCCATTGTTAAAGAATATAGAGAAAGATTTGGATAACTGGAGAAAATTGCCTATGACATTAGTTGGTTGCTGTAATGCAATCAAGATGAATATTCATCCTCAATTATTATTCTTTTTCCAAGCCTTACCGATAACAGTCCCTGAAAAATTATTTAAAAGTTTGGACCAGAAAGTTACCCAGTTTATTTGGAATGGTAGAAAACTAAGAATATTGTTACAAAAACTTAGGATACCTAAATCTCTCGGGGGACTTGCCCTTCCCATTTCAAACAATACTATCTAGCTGCTCAAATCTCTCACATCTTAGATTGGTTCCGGGGGAGAAACTATTAAAACTTTGAAACAGAAAAAAAATTAATAAATACCAAAGCTCCAGAAGTATTTTATATTCTCACTACTACAATAAAAATAAAAACCAAAACAGTAAAGAAAAGTTCTTGACAGTTACAAAGAATACTGTACAGTGTTGGCAGGAAATTAATAAGACCATTCACTGGTTTTCTCCCCAATATATCTTAATTTTGGAGTCCCACCATCTACTTAGATCTAGCCTATCGGCAATGGGCAAACATGGCATTCATACATTTAAAGATCTGTATGAAGATAATGTACTGATGTTGTTTAATCAGAACCAAAGTAAATATAACATTCTTTCAGACCATTTCTTTCATTTTCTATAAATTCAAGATTCAATTTTTTAAAATCAAACCTAGCTGGACCCTCTCTCTAGTAGAACAGATAGTGCTTAGTACAGACCTTAACACAAAACCTCTGTAGAATATACATAAACTAACGATAGACTCATCTTTGTTTCGATTAGAGAAACTTAAAAGCAAATGGGAATTATATTTAGGGATACCATTTGGGCAGGAAGAATGGAATAAAATACTCAGCTATCCACTTACAGAATTTTATTCTTCTAAACTCCAGCAGATCCAATTTAATGTATTTCATAGGACTTACCTGACCCCATAATGACTGCACAAGTTTAATTCTAATCTAGATGGGAAATGTCCCAGGTGTCAGAATAACGAGGGGTCCCTCATACATATGTTTCTTATGTGTAAAAAATTACCAAATACTGAGATACCATATGGAAGGTGGTAGAATTTGCTGTCTGGCCAAAATTAAGTTAGATCCCTTCGCAGTTTTGTTGGGCCTCCAAAACAGGGCTATGAAAGTGCAAGACCATCAGATTAAGTTAATATATCTGGCTTATTTTAACAGT
Source organism: Neoceratodus forsteri (assembly GCA_016271365.2). NCBI lineage: Eukaryota > Metazoa > Chordata > Ceratodontiformes > Ceratodontidae > Neoceratodus > Neoceratodus forsteri. The sequence continues at coordinate 707,231,323 of CM028135.1, read as the reverse complement.
GTCAGTGGCTTAACAGGTAGCACATTCGCCTCTGAGGCCAGGAGATCAGAAGGCTGTGGGTTCTATCCACACACCAGACACTTGGGTGAAATCCCAATACTGACACTGCAGTGCAGCATGAGGGGGGTGCTGCACTCCTGAGGTGCTGTCTTTCAGATGAGACATTAAACCGAGGTCCCATCTGCCTGTTCTGGTGATAGCTCAGGTGGATGTTAAAGATCCCACGGCATTTCTCAAAAAGAGTAGGGGAAATTTTTATTGATGAAACTACAAACCAAAATCACATTGACAAAAATAAATACAAAAGACTCATGTAACAAGAAAATCAGAATCAGTCACCCATGGTAAGCATTTCCATAAAGCAAACAATGATCCAGATGACAAACTTCTTAGTTCAAAAAATAAATATCTTTTAAATCCTGTTCAATACTTTGGACCACTAGTAGGTGGGACATATCTTTTTGCTGCAAGGTGAAAAGACAGCGAGCAGTCCATAAATGCCATTTAATGATGGTAAACAATAAGTTTAGGGTGTCAATATTCCACCTTTTCCAGGTCGCTGGAAACCTACTAAACAATAACATCTCATAAGTAACAGAAGTAAATAAAGGTTCCTTCCATCTGTTTGCTAAAAATAACCAAAAACCAGTGATATAGGAACAAAGAAAAAACAGGTGTTGTATTGTTTCATCCTGATTTACACATAAAGGTCTGGAACACAATCTTTCATTCAGCTGTTTATGTTTATGATTTGCCTTAATATTGATCGGTTCATGACAACTAAGCCAATGTAGATCCCACATCTTCTGGGGGATGCGAGGATTCCTTAACAGTGTGTATAAAGCAGGTAAGGAAGTAGGGGGACATTTGGGAAAAATTACAAGGTCTGCACAAGTGGTATCTATCAAAAAATTATAAATGGCTATCCTATTTTGAGTCATAATCATATGGCTAGTAATCTTCCATTGTTTTAAATGGCAAAAGGTATCACGAAGATAAGGAGGGGTAGACGATACATGTTTAACCTGTTTCAAAGTGTTAGGGTCCCAAAGATGAAACCAGGGTTGACAGGATTGAAAAAAATAAAATTCCCATCCCACATCATAACTAATTAAAAGTGGTATAAGATTAGTCACAAAAAATAAACTATTATAAAAAAATAATGGGTGTATCATATTAAGACCACCTTCCTTGAAAGGTAAGCAGGTAATGGAACACTTAATGGGATTCAGGTGGCTGCCCCATAAGGCCTGAAAAAATATACTCAGAAATTTGGTTTCCAAAACACGGGGAGGGGGGAAAAACATAAGCCAAAAACCAAAAAATCGGGAGCAAGTGAGACTTTATCAAGTAAACCTTCCTTTTTTTACTGAGTTTCCAGCTGTTCCAAAGAGAAACTTTGGCCTGTGCAAGGTACAGTTTGGGAGTCCAGTTGAGAATGTCTAAAGGACCTGAGCCAAAGAGAATGCCCAAAATCTTAATAAGGGTGTCACAAAGTGCAATACTGGAAACTATTACATCATTTGACTGCTGAGATCCAAGCCGTCGACTGACACATTTCTCCAAGTTCAGGGATGCTCCTGAAACAAGACCAAAGGACTTACAGAGATGGAGAGATGCATCTGCCGAAGGAACATCAGCTACTATTAAACTCATGTCATCAGCATAGGCTAAAACAGAAAGTGGTAAGGAATAAATAGGGTTAACATTTTGTGCTGTATTAGTGGTGCGAAGTAAGGGATCCAAAAAAAAGATATACAAAAGGGGACTGAGTGGACACCCTTGTCTAACACCTCTCTTTAAAGGTATCAAAGGACCCTTCCAGCCATTAACAAGATGGATAGAAGTGGCTGTAGAATATAATAAGCGTAACCAGGAAAGAGTAGTCACAGGAACCCTATAATGTCTTAAAACCTGCCATAAAAAAGTCATGACTCACCGAATCAAATGCCTGTCTTTGATCCAATGAAAACAGGAGGCCTGTTAATCTATTTGAATTGCCATGTTCCACCAATTCCCGTAATAAAAGGACATGATTATGTATACTTCTGCCTGGAACATTACTAGATTGAGCTTCTGAAATAACAAGAGGGGCCAGCTTTGCTAGACAGAGAGCAATAATTTTAGTTAAAATTTTAAAGTCCGTATTTAGTAGGCTAAGAGGCCTCCAATTAGTCAGTAATTTTATGTCTCCTTTCTTATGGATATAGAAGGTACTACCCATATTAAATTCTAATGGTAAAGTATAAGCTTTTAAAAGGAAGTTATAAACTGCAGCCAATTCCACACTCAACTCAATATTAAGCAATTTATAAAGCTCATTAGGAAGGCCATCCAAGCCTGGAGATACTCCAGATCGCAGAGTTGTGATGACCTCAACTATTTCTCGTGCCTGAATATCACAAGCAAGCATATCCGATACTGATTGTTGCACATCAGGAACAGAAATGGGACTAAGGAAGGTCAATATATCATGTAGACATGTAGGGAATGGACTGAATAAGTTTTGAGTATACTCAGCCACATCATTTTGAATAAGCCTAGAATCAGTAATTGTATGACCAGCTTCAGTCACAATAGTATCAATGGTTCTCCCCGTAATCTGTTTAGAAAAATGTGCAAACGGGCAGATCACATCTTAGGCACCTTTTACACTAAAACATTGATGTTGTTGCATTGAAGCATATTTTTTGGAGTGATAGTCCATTAAAGATTTTTTCAGGGTACTAATTTGTGAAGAAAAATCCTGGCCAGTGGTATACAAAAGGGTAAGGAGTTTTTGCAGCTGATGTCGTGTCCTATGGTATGTGAAATAACAATCTGCATGATGGGTTTTGCTAACGGATTTCAGTAATTTCATCAAATCCTTCTTCGTATCTAACCACCACCACCAAGGATCATCGTAAAGAAAAAACACAGATCTTCTGTTTTGAAAAAAAGATTTAAGAAGTGTTAACAACAGAGAATTCTCTAATAAGGAAACATTAAATTTCCAAGTGCCAAGACCAAAAGTTGCAACATTCTTAGGACCAAGAAAAATGGTAAGCAAATCATGATCTGAAAATTCAGCCACCTGTACTTCAGCAGCTGAAGTTTGTAAAAAGGAGGACACAAAAAAAAATCTATCCGGGTAGCTAAAGATCCTTTATGAAAGGTAGGGGTATGTGTCTGGTGAGAGAAAGATAATCATCCTTCAGTTTTGCAGAAAATACAAGATTTTTGAGAAAAGTGGTATCACAAAATAATTTTGTGGTTTTTGAGAATGAGGACCTGTCCTTAGTGGACAACCCACAATTGAAATCACCACCAAAAATGATGTGCATAGAGGTGTAAAGATAGGGTCGAACCACTTTCAAGAGTTCAATCCTAAACGACTTGGTTTGTGGGGCATAAATATTGATAATCTGAAAAGGGATAGAAAGGAACCTAAAGTCTATCAATAATACTCTGCCAGGGCATAAATCTAGAATCTTAATAATAGAGACATTAGGAAGATGAAACAAAATACCCACCCCAGAACATGTCTCCTGCCCAAATGACCAATAGGAGGGGCCTAAATGCCAGGATTTTGGGCCCTAGAAATTTCAGGCAAAGAATGGAATCTAACATCTTTTAGAAGTATGAGACCGGCAGTAAGGCAAGACAAAAAAAAAAACTGAATCCCTCTTATGTTGTTTTTTTATACTGTTAACATTAACAGTATGTATTGCAAAAGAAGTAGACATATGCATAGCAATCACCTCTGTCTACCCTTTCTCGGGGTACATTCTTTATGTTTTGTCTTAGCCTTGGCTTTCCTTTTTTGGGACCCCACATTGTCGATAGGGACTTCATTATCTGTAGTAAGTTCAGGGTGAGAGGACTGGACAGAAGAAGAGTCAGAGTCTGTGTTTTCAGAAGTATGTCACAGCAATTCATATTTATTTGCCAAAGGGAGAGTCTCTACCCTCTGAGCCTTAGAGGAAAGTGAACCAAACTTTCTTGAACCCCTTGTAATTCTAGAAGGTGTAGTAAAAGGGTCAGAAGGGGAAGGTTCCATTGTTTCTAATGGTGCCGGGGGTCCCATAGAATAGCCACCTGAAGTAGAACAGCTAGGAAGAACTGGGGAAGAAGGAGGATGGGGAGGTAGAGAAAATGTAACAGGTTGTGGGACAGGCTCAGTCAAATCCTCCCCAGCAGTTATTACAGTGGCAGTGGAAACAACACTATGTGATTCAGCTAAAGTAGTAGGAGGGGGGCCGGGGCAACTGTAGAAGAAGAGGGACCCTTAATGTTAGAACGTGGGCCACTGTAATAATAAGCCGTTGCTCCTCTCCATCAGCTGAAATAGGAGAATTATGGGCAGTCCAGGAACATTGCTGAAAAGTATGTCCCAGGTCTTCACATAAAACACAGAGAGGTTCTTCAGTACACTGTGAGCCTGCATGACCAAGACCACCACAAACAGTACATTTAATAGTGTCACAAATGCTGCTGAGATGAGAAGTGGAACCGCACTTATAACAGGCTTTAGGTTGTCCAGAATAGAACAAAACTCCCCTACCCCTGCCTAACAGAAAACTATTGGGTAGGTGTTGAATACCAGTATTAGTAGTCCAGAGAATAACCCTAACCTTCCACCCTCCTGTCCACAAATTTTCCGAATCAAAAATAGCTTCAGGGTCAGAGATCACTGTACATCTTTGTTTCAGCCAAACTGTAATATCATTCAAACTAACACCTTCATTTCTAAACAGAATAGTGACAGTCTTTTGTGCAGGTTTCGTTAAAGGAATTGCACTGAAAGGTGACCATAAAGGGGTATTTTTCAACAGATGAAGTTGGGACCAAAATTTCTCTAAACCTTTTAAGGTTTTAAAACTTACATCAAAGTGGGACTCATTAGAAACATGTATCAATGCGTGGATATCATAAGCAGCAAATTTCATGGAGTCTTTAAGCAAAGTGCTCCAAACAAAAACCTTATCAGGCATTTCAGGTAAACCCCCCAAATACTGTAATCTGACAGCACTGTGTCTCTTAGCCTGTTGGGTGGGAACAGAAAAACAAGATGCATACGTTTTAGTAGATGTAGAAGCAAGAGAAGTTGGTCGTTCAGTCCATTGAGGTGGTAGACCAGGGCCCTGGGGTGGTAAACTTCAGTGAAGAGGGTCAGAGTCTGAAAACGGAGCTGCAGGAGAAGTGGAAACCGGTAAATTGAGAATTAGATTCTGTGTTAAACGCAAAGCAGGCGTAAGCGTAAAGTCCGATTGGTCTTGCACAGGAGAAATAACTGGGGCGTCTGTAGGGGTGATCCGAATAAGGGAAGGACCAGAGCGCCAGGTACCGACAGCTGGATCCCTCTCCCACCCTGCCGCAACAAGAGCAGAGTCAACTGACCAGTCTCCCTGTGGAACAACCTCTGCAGGGGGCAAGTCAGACACAGAGGTTTGTGGAAGAAGATCGGGGGAAACAGCAAGGTTTTCAGGAGAAGTTTCAGCAACAGGAGCAGAAGAAATCATCGAACAGACCACATTGGAATGCGGAAATGTCAAGGCTGTCTTTCGGGCATCTGACGCAGTAGTCTGCAACAGTTAGTCAGAATCAGTAGGCAACTGCAAAGCTGAGTTCTTAAGTGCTAAAAGCTCCTGTTTCTTTGTAAGATAGCGTGTTTCCTCAAGTAATAGCAAAGCGTCCACATCTGTAGGTCGTAAACATTCAGTATTCTGTAGAGACTCTTTAGCAGATGCTAGCTGTTGCAGTATAGGAACAGACTGGGAAGAAACAATTGTTTGCTTACTTTGATCCATCAAGGTTTCTGAGGAAGGAAATGAACTGGGAGATGCATTCAACTTAGATCCATTAGAAGAAGCTTGAGGAAGAATCGATGAGGTCTCTGGCAATCCAGAGACAGGGGAGGAGACCAACTCCCCTGCCTCCAGCACCTCCATGTCCTCCACAGCATGTCCAGAGGCAGCCATCTTGGTCCCACATGAAAATGGGACCCCCCTGCTCACAGGAAGCAGAGTAAGGGAATTTCCCCAGTGTCCTGGCCAAATTCCCCCCCACCCCATTCACTCAAATACCATCATCAGCTTAATATGGTTCAAGGTCAGTTGACATTCATCTGTATCCCCCTTCCCTGGGTCATGCCTGAAAATAGGCAAGAATTTGTCTAGTGCACTTACCTGGTCAACAATACATAAATATCTAATTACAAAGACATATATTTTAATGAGATGGAAAGACGCAAGTCCACCATCGATTAGAACTTGGTTTAACCTTATGGTTGATCTAAACTCATTAGAAAGAATACATTACTATAAGGTGGACAAAATGGAAAAAATTCCATCAAATCTGGGATTCGTTTATTGAAATAGTGAAATGGTGTAGGAATATTCCAGCTTGATAACAAAGTCCTCGAGTGGAGTCAAGGTAAAGGGTAAGAAATCACAAAAGTCTTCAGATTCTGTAATGGCTTAAGGACAAAGGGTTGATGTTGATAGAATGCAATTTATAATATGATGCCATCTACTAATTTTTAATGATATGTTTTTCTTATTGAGCCCTGTTATGACACTATGGATGTTTTTTTCTTGTTGATGTTGTTGTTGTTGTTTGTTTTTTTTTTCTTTTGCCTGACGGAATGTGTTGTGAACCCATTTACTGTATTTTCAATTAAACATAGAAACATGGACTTCGACTGCGGATAAGGACCGCTTGGCCCACCTAGTCTGCCCATTTCTCTAGCTATTGGATAAGCTGCAGATCCTAGTTAATCAACAGCCTACTTCTTCCTACCCCCCACCAGAATTGCCTTATGTCTGTCTTGTGCATATTTGAATTCCCCCTCTGTTTTTGATCCCATGACCTCCTTAGGAAGGCTGTTCCATGTGTCTACAACAATCTCTGTGAAAAAATACTTCCTCACATTGCCCCTGAGCCATTCTCCCTCTATCTTCAAATTGTGTCCCCTTGTTCTTGCACATTTCTTTTTCTGAAAGATGCTACCCTCTTGGACTTTGTTGATTCCCTTGAGGTACTTAAAAGTTTCTATCATGTCCCCCGTCTCCCTCCTGTCCTCAAGGGTATGCATATTAAGCTCCTTTAGTCTATCTTTGCATGGCTTCTGTTGCAGACCCTGCACCATTTTAGTTGCCCTCCTCTGGACTGCCTCCATCCTGTCTATGTCCTTGTGGAGATGGGGTCTCTATAACTGCACACATTACTCCAGATGGAGCCTCACCAACTGTCTGTACAGAGGAATAACAACTTCCTGTTTTCTACTGGTGATGCCTCCCCCTATACATCCCAGTATCCCCCCAGCCATCCTTACTGCCTTCTCACATTGTTTGCTTACCTGCACACCCCATGTGTCAGTTGGCGCATGCTGCATATCACCAGGCCCTACGCACCATGTATGTCTCTCATTTTCATGCCTTTCTCTCACATTCATGCATAAGGCCCATTGTGTGTGACTTCTAAAGATTGCGCTCTAAGCCATTCCCATTACACAGTTCTGAGAAATTGTCATATTTTTGTTGTAATCTTTGGAAAGTGGCATCAGAATGATGTCAGCAACATATTCCAGGCATCCAGTAGTAGTGTAAAATGCTTAGAAAAAAAGACCACCATAAAAGACTGTATAGATTTTTGCTGAATTTAGGCAATACTATTATGTCAAAATATTGGCGTAATACATATAAAAAAAAGGTCGGACTTGGATGGTGGTGTTCTCAGTACCAAAAAGGGACACATAACTATGAAATTAGGCACTCACCACCAATAATTATGATGCTCAGTCTTAGTCGATAAAAAGATTTAGAGTGCCATCTTTTTTTTTTTAAAGGCCTTTGAGAAATGAATAGTTTTATCTATAACATGTCACACGATAGTGGGCATCTGTGTGTATATTTGGCACTTAACAAAGATGGCACTTTTCAATCTTTCTATGGACTAGGGCTGAGCATCATAAGTGAGTATCCATTGCTATTATCAGCTGGAATGTATGTCAATTGTCCCCAGAATGGCTGAGTGAAGTTCTTTCCATAGTTCTTGTTGATATACTAGCCACTTCTTTCATTGCTAAAAATCTGTTTCGATTTCTTCTCTCTTAATGGGGTCATAATGGTTTTCATTTTGTTTTACTAACCCTAGCATACTTTAATATATTATTAATAACTTTCTTTCGGGCCATACATTGATTATTAAAGTAAGTTTTGTTTCCTACCTTACATGAGCAATATTAATGTGTCCAAGAGGGTATGTTATTAAACATTCCCACAAAAATACATCTGAAAGCAGATGTTGTATATCATTATCCAGAAAGAGTTGCTTTCTCCAGCCAAATAGACCAGGATCATCTAAGACATCCCATATTTTTCTGAAGTTAAAGTCCCCCTCTTCAGCATCCTCCCATTTGTATCAATAAAGGACACACTGTAAGGTTTATGATAGAAGATTTGTGGGGTCCGAGATCTTCAAAGAAAGATAGAGGGCCAAATGATCATTAAAAGGTCTGGTGCTGCCTTCTAATGAGATGATCAAAGACCATAAAAAAATTACCAAAGACCAAGTCAATGGTAGAAAAGTCATTATGACCTAAGTATGTATATTCACTAGTCAAATCCTGTTTAGTACAGCATTGCAAAACTAAATAAGCATGACTAAACATCAAGTTAGCCAGCTTTTTCCCTATAATGGTGATTTTCTAAGCTTTTATGTTTCTTACTGCCACTATGTCCTTAATCCACTGAAATTCTAAGTTTGTTTTTAATCTGACAAATTATACATTTGAAGACTACCCATTCTTCTAATAAAATCCCTGTCTATAAGTATGAATGCAATGGAGGAAAGTTAAACAAGAAGAAGAATCAGCATTTATATAGCGCTTTTCATACACATTGTATCCCAAAGGGATTTACAAGTAATGCTAGACTGGCAGTGGAGTGACTAAACATATAGTGGCAGCCATATCGCACATAAACACCCACACACAGTTTTGGACAATTGCATGAACCAGTTTTATGAGAAGGGAATATTGGCCAGGACTCCGGGGAAATTCCCCTACTCTGTAGGCAGGTGGCACTGCCCATCTGTCTGCAGGGATGGAGGATCCCAGTTTGCTTCTGGACACGGAGGGTGAAGGACATGCTGCAGGATGTATAGAGCCTGGTCTGAGGGAGACTGAGGATCTCTCTCTTCTATGCCTATGGAGAGTATGGATTTGGGCCTTGTTATACCGATCTTGGCGCATACTGCAGAGGAGGAGGAAATCACTGAGGATGAAGCGCTGCTATGGGCAGAATTATTTAAGAAAAAGCAACAGTTGTTACTTATGTTGTCAGTGGTGGAACAGGAATTTCTAAAGGGAAAGACACAGCTGGACGAAGAATGGTAAAAATGGAAATGATCTATGGCTAGCCCCCAACCGGACGTAAGTAAGCATTTGCCTGGGGGGGGGTTTGGAACCTACACCTCCCTCAGACCTTGCTACTGTTTCCGATCCTTTTGTTGAGGGGACTACACCCCAGGATATGGTTTTTGAGGGCACTCCATCAGATTGGACTCCATGAAAGTCACTTGATCAGGCAGGCTGGGTGTTTATTAATGGACACTGGCTACCTGACCCTGCTATCCCTATCCCCGGTTCTCCGACCACTAGAAACAATACATTTTCAATACCTGTGTTGCAGTCTACTATTGGGGATGCTGACAGCGCTCTTGGAATCCTTCCTTTGGAGCAAGGTTTGCAGGTGGATGGTATTTCGGTTGCTGCGCCAGACGCCGAGCTTTGTGTGCATCCGGGTAACGGTGTTGTGCATGAGGAGTCTCTGGGCAGTGCCTCTGCTTTGGGAACTGTTTCAGGTGGGGACGGCATCACTCTGTGAGAACAAAGCGATGGGGGGATAGGGCAGGAGTCTGCAGGTGAGGCCTTGGAAGGAACACTATATTCTGAAATGTCTTTGGGAAGTAGACATCCTACAACTTATGCAGGACTATTTCAGACCCCTACTACAGCTGCTAAAAGGAGACTTTTGGTGCGCTTTCGGTATAAAGGTTTAGCCCCGATAACTCCTGACAGATTATGGGTTGGTAAAACGCTATTAATGGACTCTATGGGTTTTACACCGACTGAGGTGTACGTGTTTATCCATGCACCAGGTGATCAGATGTATGATGTCAGCTGTTGTACTATGGCTTCCCTTGACAGGTTCTGGAGGTTATACTATGGGATAAAAGATACAGAAGGCTGGAAGGATTTCTTAGCTATACCCATTAATAAGCCAACCATTAAAACAGTTACATAATTATTCAGGAATGAGGGGGTGGATATTAAGGATATTATATTCTGGCTGGAAAAATGATGTACTATGTTTGACCATCCTTGTCCCATAATGGATGACAATGGTTTTTGGACCGGGGGGTGGACTTTTCGGGTTCAGCTGAACCAATCTGAACATGATATTCAACATCTTCCAAGTTCTTTTTTTCAGGGTTGAGATAGAGGAATTCTTTTCTATGCTGGTCAGCCAAAGAGTTGCTATTGGTGTGGTTCATTATCACACCTAAATATGGATTGTGATAATGTGAGATGTTTTCAGTGTGGTGCATTAGGACATACAGCAATGCAGTGTTCAGCCTCCCCTGTGCGCAATCTTTGTGGGGATGATGAGCATGCTTTCCAGGATTGCCCTTGGGACTGCTTGCAACTCAGAGGAGGCCTCTGATCATGATGTTTTGCTTTCCTGGGCTAGGTATTCCTTTGCTAGGAATAAGGAAGCCAGTGTTGATTTTTCAATGCCTGCTAGGAGACGAGGTAGAGGATGGGGTGGAGGTGGAGGCCCGAGGGGAATACCATGGTCTGTTCCTCCATTCTCTCGACCTACTGGTGTGACTACTTTCCCCACCTCAGCAGTGGTGGAAGGTCGGTGGGTTACTGAGGTTTTCCAACCTCTGCCAGAGACTTTTCTTCCTCCTCCCCCCGGTTGTGCTGTATTGGTTACAGAACACCAGCAACAGACTTGTGGAGTTAAACCTAATGATGATTTGGTTTTAGTTTCATGTTCTGTTAAGGGTATTGCTATAGACACTGAGTTATGTCCATCTCTAGACCTGGAGGATCCAATTTCAACCTCTGATGTAATCATAGACAGAGACTCTGGTACTGTTTTGAATCAGGGACCAGTGTCCCCATTACCCCTTTCGAATTGTTTTTCTGTGTTCTCCTCCTGGGGTGACAGAGTTGAGGAAGAACAACCAATGGATTTGACTTCAGAACCTCTTCCCTCACAAGGAGTGCAGGATAATACCCAAGTTAATGGGATGCTATCAGACCCACCTGTATTACCCTCTAGATGGACAAGGTCTAGTGTTCATCTGAAAAAGAACCCACCCTAAGCCTGTTAATCTTAAATTGGCTAGTCTAAATGCCAATAGTTTGAAGTCCCCTGTCAGACGGGCTACTACCTTTTCTATTTTAAAGCATTTAAAGTATGATATAATCTTTTTGCAGGATACTCGGTTTCGTACACTGTTGGATATACATCTGGCTACAAAAGACTGGTATTGAGGACCTGCATACCGGTCTATTGGTCCTGATTTATGTTGCGGTGTGGGTATTGTTTTTAGGAATTGTGCTCTTCGGGCAGTCAGGCTAGTAGATATAGAGCCAGGTAGAGCACTTTTGTTGGATGTAGAAATTGGGTCCTTTTCTCGTCGTTTGATTAACATTTACAGCCCTCAATCTAAATCTCAGCGGATACAGTTGATGTTAAAAGTTCAGCCCTTTTTGTATACTAGTAGGCAACTTTTCTTTGGGGGTGATTTCAATGTAAATTCTCAACAGACACATCCTGGTAGTAAACAGTATTGTGATAAAACTTTTTTGATTAAAATGGTTTTGCAGGTGGGTTTACAAGATGCACATCTACAGGGAGGTAATAAGGTTAAGCCTACCTATTATAGAGGAACTTTATCTTCTAGAATAGATTATATTTTTGTAAAGCCAACAGCCGGAATTTGTTTCACTTGTACGTTACCTATTGAAACTTCTGATCACATGTTGATAGGAATTCACATTGCAATTCCCCCCAAGAGTGTCTGGGCCGGGTTTTTGGAGGCTAAATGCATCTTTATTGTTAGAAAATGTTGTTAGAAGTGACTTACGAACAATTCTCTCAGATAAATGTTCCACTATAATCTTATATGAGGGTGAGCTTAGTCAGTGGTAGGATGATGTAAAACAATGTTTGACGCAATATTTTCAGTTTAAAACTATAACACAAGACGCATCATTAAATGTCAAATATTTGGAGCTTCGGAGACAACTGTATTGTTTATTGTCGGCCCAAACTGTTAGTAGTCAAGATTTTAGTCATGAAATTAGTTTGATTTGTACTATAATGTCCTTATACCAGTATGATAGATTGGTGTCCCTGCAGAAGGAACAGTCTTTTGGGATGCAGGGGAAAGTGGATCAAACAAATCCTTTTATAGACTGTCAGAATAGGAGGGAGAAAAAAGGTTTTGTAATTTATTAAATGAACAAGGAGAGTTACTTGCAGACAATACAGCTGTTATGGAAAATTTGGAATCTTTTATTACTAAGACGTATGGGGAGGTACCGCTAGAGCCTTATACTATGTCTATGGTGTTACAGGCAGCTGATTTACCACAGTTAACGGTTGAGCAATCCGATAAGTTAATAGCCCCTTTTTCTCCAGAGGAACTGCAAAAAGTTATTATGTCTTTAAAACCCAACATCTCCCCAGGTTCTGATGGTTTGCCTGGAGAATTATCTAAACTGCTATGGGACTATATGCCGGCAGAACTTTTGGCTGTTTATAATTTTATGTTAAGGGATGTTTGTTTACCCGATGCGGATGTATGAAGGGCTTTTGATTTTTTTTCAAGTCAGGACAGGTGTAAGATATTGCGAATTGGTGTCCAATTACTTTATTGAATGTTGATTTTAAAATATTTGCCAAATTATTGGGTAATAGATTAATGGCCCGTAATGGATTCTTTGATACATCCATCACAGTTTTGTGGGATACCAGGTAGAAGTCTTATGGATGCAGTATGCTTAATACAGGAAATTATGGATAGTGGGAGGAGTATGACAACTTCTGGTTTAGAGGGTTTTTTGTGTTTAGTTTAGATCAGGCCAAAGCTTTTGATAACGTTTCACATCATTTTTTATGGCAGTGTTTACAGTCTTATGGGATTCCTGAGACATTTATCCAATGGATTCGTCTATGTTATGCTTTAGGTTTTGTAAGACCATATGAGAATGGGTATATTGGTAATCCTTGTAAAATTTCGAAAGGTGTACGCCAAGGGTGTCCATTAAGCCCTTTATTATATATCTTTTTATTGATCCACTGCTTAGGATCTTACAAAGATCACCTTTAATTAAGGGTTTGGGCTCTGATTTAGAACAGAATATTAAAGTTATTGCAGATGATATTTGTTTGTTAGCACAAGATGATGTGTCCCTTCTGAAGGCATATGATGTAATTCAAAATATAGGGTCTGTAATTGGAGCATGTTTGAACCCTCAGAAATCCATTTGTTTGGCTATTCAAGGTTTTGACGATTCAATCCTAGAGATAAGAGGTATTCCCATTACTAAACAACCTAGTAAGATTTTGGGTGTTTATTTTGGTCAGGAGAATTTGGCTGAAGATAATTGGAATAGGGTATTAAAAAAAGGAATGGATAAGGTAGCTCGATGGAATGTCTGGAAAATGTCAAAAAAAAAGAGAATTTTTTTAATTAATTCTTTTTTAGTACCATTATTTCTGTTTATTGGTACAATTTTTCCTTTGCCTAGGTCTTTGGAAACAAAGTTACTGGCATGTTTTTTTCCTTGTATTTGAGGCAGCAGTTTAAATCCTATTAAGTGCAATGTGCTTTACAAATCCATTAAGGAAGGAGGTCTTCACATGCTTAATCCATTGGTATTTTTTTTCACGATTTTTGTCTACAATAATTTGCTTTATTTAATGAAACCTTCACTGAAATTAGGGGTACTTTGGAGATTACCGAAATTACAGAGTGTAATGCTGGAGTGGAAAATGAATGTTTTTTTACGTAAAAATAAACGATCCCCCGACTAGATAGCCAGTGGGCCGGAATGTTTGATAAGGTGAAACAATGGAAAGTAACATTTGATTCGGTTTTGAAATTTCCTAGGCAAATTCTGTATGTAGATATTATTCAGGAATGTTTTATGGATTACCGTTTTGCAAATTTTTTAGTGGGGGATCAAATTTCAATTTCCACTTTACTTCTGGATGTTAGGATCCCAGAGAAAATGTGGGATATGGTATGGTTGGCAGTTCATGGTAAGGTAAATGTAAGGGGGAATCATAAGCATAAACAGCTTCAGGCTTGATATTGTCCAAGAGACACCTGTGTACAATGTATTGAGACTATGACCCATTTATACTTTGAATGTCCGTATATTAAACAATTTTGGGATTTGATTATTAATTTAGGAACTTGGAAAATTGACTTCCCTTCGGATGAGAGATTATTTTTTTGTGGCATTATTCCAGCTTCACAAAAATGTGTTCCACATAGTACTCTACGTATGATTATGGTACATTTTCTTTATTGGATATGGATAGGACAATGTAAACTGGCACTTCAACAAAAGGAGATTTCAGGAGGGGAACTTTATTTTCTTATATTTACTGCATTAAAAGCATTTAAACGTAGGGAGTTCTTAATGTTCTCCTTAGCTGATTGAGAGAATTCTTGGAAATATTTTGATTTACTTTGAGGAAGGGGAGGGAGGGAGTCTTAATTATTTTTTTCAAATTTAGTTGTATGGGAAAAGTGGGGAAAGGGAGGGTTTGGAAACCTGGTCCTTTTCTTTCTTCTTTGATGCCAGGTTATTGTATGACTTACTACTTATTTCTGTTTTTGTTTCCCTTCCTTTTAGGGTCATGTATGTTATAAGCTTTGATTTGTATGTATTTCTTGCTATAATGTTTAAATTTTCTCTTTTTATAATTTTGTATGATGTAATACTGTATATAATTTGCTTTACTTTCATTGTAACATTCCCCTACTTTTTTAGTGGGGGGGTCATAATGTTTTTTTGTTTAGGGTGTTTGTATGACATAATACTTCCTCTATGTTCCTGCTGTTTTTTCCTTTTTTCTTGATTTTGTATGTTGTAATACTGAATTGTATGTATTTTGTTATGCTTTCAACAAAAAATTCCCCTACTCTTTCAATGGGGTGGGGGGGTTGGATATAATGTTTTCCTTATGTTTGGGGTTACTGTATGAAATAATACTTATTTATGTTCTTGATTTTTTTCCTTTTTAATGATTTTGTATGACGTAATACTGAATTGTATATAATTTGTTATGCTTTCAATAAAAAATTCCCCCATCTCTTTTGACATGGGGCACTATTGTTTCCTGTCTAAGGAGAGATGGAGGATCCAGACCCATTGGAGGATGAGGAGGGAAGACGTCTGTTGGAGTTGGAGAGTGCTGAGAGCACAAATCTTGACAATGATAAGGATACCATTGGGAAACATCAGAAAGAAATAAAAGAACAACCTATCATGGAAGAAATTGATATTTCTACAGAGGACAACTATATCAGAGAAATGGAACAACAGCTGCAAGAAGAACTGGCACAGAAAAAAGAATTTGTACAAGCCCAACTGTCAGCAGCAGAAATGGATTACTTGGTAGCTAAAACTTGACTGAAGGAAGAGAAAAGGCATAAACACCAGCTTAGTAATTCACCTGCTAACTCAGAAAAAAGACAAAATCAATTATTTTCTCTTTTTGGGAAACCGGAAGTCCCTGGATTCAAATCTTCATCTTAAAGAATAAGGCACATTGTCACAGGCTAAGAGTCAAACAAAATGGTCACTGGAGCTACAGCTATCCAAAGCAGGATGGATACAGACCTCTACAGGGACATGGACACCAGACCTGATGATCACTACCTACAGCAAAGTGGCCCCCACCACCACTGCTACTCACAGAGTACATCGGATGAAGTGCATAACAAAGGAGGGGGCACTACCTCCGCAGCATCTGTGCCAGAGCCACACAACACTGATACAGATACTCCTAATTACTCTTCTTCCGATTATACAGGAGCCATTTTTTATGAGGCACTAACTGAGGAAGTAGCTTCTACAAATGAGAAAATACCCAATGCAGCCTCAGGATTGGGTGGTACAGAAGTACAAATAGACCCTTTACCTGTAAATCCTGATTTAAACCAGGAATCCAAAAGTGCACCTATGTGTGCAAGCCTATTCAGTAAACCAATTGAGCTTGCAAGATGGAGACATGCCATCCGGATTAGGTATCTGGGAGGTTTGGAGCTCCCCCCGATAGATTTTATGTAGGGAAAACCCTTATCAAGCAAGTTTGGGGATTTTCACTGGCAGATGTTTATGCACCAGGAAAAAGTACTTCAGACATAAGTTTCCAGATGGCAGCATTATTGGACACATTTTGGCTAAAATACTCAGCCAAAAAAACAAATCTAATTTGGACCCCTTTCCAAATAATTCCCCTTACTAAGCAAACGTATCAAGTTATAATGATTCTGTTTAAAAATGAGGGGGTTAATCTCTCTGACATTATGTACTGGTTTGAAAAGTGTTGTAAAGTGCAAGGAACAACAGATCCAATTATTGACAGTGAGAGTTTCTGGAACAGAGGGTGGAAGTTTAAAATAAAACTGAAACAGAATGACATGGAGATACAGCATTTACCAAAATTTGTTCTACTTAGCAAGATATATGGAGATTTTATTTTATCAAGGACAACCCAAATGTTGCTATAAATGTGGGTCTCCCAGGCATATAAGCAACAACTGTGAAATCCTCAAATGTACCCAGTGCGGTATATTAGGTCATTCTCATTTTCACTGCCTAAGCACTCTGAAGTGCAGCCTGTGTGAAGAAAGTGGACCCACTTTCACAAACTGTCTCTGGACTGCACATATTACTGAGAATGCAGACTATGGGGAGCAAGACTTTTATATCAACAAAGCCGCTAAAGTGGTTACTGTACAACAGACCGATCACATTACCCCCTTGGCAGGTTCACGTCAGCAGGAATACCACTCATACCGGTTACTACAATGACGGTTCAGTTGGAACCCACACCCCCTATTGCCACTACAGCAGTCAGTACATCAGCGGATCAGGAAGTAATTTCTACACCAAGTACTTTGCACCAGTCTAACAGTATAATGTCAGAACAGCAAGATATTCATCCACCCCCCATTCCAGAGAAAGAAGCCTTCTAACCAGTACAGAAAGTGAAAGGTTGTAGGAAAAAAGATCCTGTTCCTCAACCAGAAAACATCCAGACTTCCAATAAATTCTCTACCTTGCAATGGGATGACACTGACATGGAGGAGGAATCAGATACTGCTTCCATCCACTCATCCCAAAAAGATACCACATCAGACATAGAAAAACAGACTGTACCTGAAAAGGGGTAACTTAAATGAAGAAGATATGGAACTAGATCTGGGGTCAAGAAGGTCACCTGATACTGCCTTCATGCATAATTAATGTTCAAGTCCCCTGTTGATTTATCTATAGCATCACTGAATGTGAATAATATTAAGTTGGAGAGAAAAAGACTTACTACCTATGCACTTTTTGAAAATTGTGGATATGATATTGTTTTCTTACAAGACACTAGACTGCATTCCTTGTCAGCTATACAGAAGGCTATTACAGGCTGGATTTGAGGATCCACACACTGGTACACGGGAGAGGACCTTTGTTGTGGGATAGCTATAGGCATCAATAATCAGATAATAAAAATATCCCACATGGTAGACAAACATCCAGGGAGAGCATTGTTAATAGATATATATATGGATAAACAGGAATTCAGACTTATTAACATACAGTATATGCACCCCAGTAAAAGGCACATTGGATTGAAGTTTAAAAAAAAAATTCACCCATACCTGTTTACCTCAGGGAATATCCTGTTTGGAGAGGATTTTAACATCAGTAGATCAAAAACAGAGGTTCTAAAACAAACAAAATATATTGTGACACCACATATTTAAATAATTTACTACATGAGACAGGGCTAATAGATGCTTTTCAAACCTCAACAAATACACTAGAACACATTTTCTTTAAAGGGACACCGTCTACAAGAATAGATTATTGGTTTATTTCCCCCCCCCAGATAGCCATCCAAAAATATAGGTTCTCACATTCACCTCATCGGATCATGGAATGATATCCCTGACAATTGGGAACTCCCATGATTCAGCTGCAGGCAAAAGGTACTGGAGACTAAATCTAAGTTTATTAGAAAATGTAGAAATTAAAGAAGGTTTTCTTTACACATTGGAAGCTAGGAAGTCTGTTCTTTTTTTAGATGACTTACCAGTGGATTGGTGAGAAGACAGTAAGAAAGAGGTTATAGAATATTTTCAGACAATGGGGAAAGTACAGGGAAAAACTAACCATCAAAAATATGAGGATTTACGTAAACAACTATATGGTCTAATTTCCCTACAAAAACAAAGGACAACATGATTATTCAGAAAAAATTACAAATATTAAAAATAATATGCAACAGTATCAGTATGATAGGTTAAAATCATTGGAAACTGAACAGAGATTTGGCACTACAGGAAATAAATTTCAAACAAACCCCTTTGACTGTTGTAATTATAGGATATCCAAAAAAATCAATGAAGTATATTAAAAATGGGTTTGGAAATTACCTTCATACTAAACAAGACATTTTACAAGAAATAGAACACTATATTACATAAATGTTTAAAAAGCATGCACTAAACATGAAACAGATAGATCAGTGGCTAGCATCATGTGACATCTCACTTTTGGAGGGTCGCCTAGCACAGTCTTTAACACAGCCCATCACAGCCCAAGAATTGATAGATACTATATCTAACCAAAAAAATAACACTGTTCTGGGGTGGATGGATTATCAGGGGAATTTTATAAAAAGTTATTACCTGTTATGTTACCAGAATTAGTTCATCTTTATAACTCCCATTTGAATTCTACAAAATTGCCAAATAGTGTGTACAAAGGACTTCTAATCCTTTTACATAACTCTGGGGAGAAGGATATACTCTCCAACTGGAGACCAATCACATTACTTAATGTTGACATCAACATGTTCACAAACATGTTTGGCAAAAGACTAGCTAATATATTGGACATGGTAATTTATCCAACACAGATATGCTCAATACCTGGCAGGAAAATAACTGACATTTTAATATGACTACGTGAGATCATGGAAAAAAGGGGAGGAAAAAGAAATTGCAGGTTTTCTATTAAGTATGGACCAGACCAAGACCTCCAATAAAATCTCACATGTATATCCTTGGAAGTGTCTACAAGCTTATGGGATACCAGAAGATTTCATAAAATGGGTACTACTTTGTTATGAAGTTGCAACTGTCATACCATACATTAACAGGCGGATTGGTAAAGAATGTCCCATCTTAAATGGGGTGCAACAGGGGTGCCCCGTAAGCCCCATATTGTATATAATGGCCTTCATTCCTCTCTTACAAAAAATAAATAAATCACCTAATAGCATTGGTCTTTCAGTTTCAAGCAAAGATATTGAAATCAAAACTGCAGTGTACGCAAATTATATTTGTTTAATTCTAACAGGCCAGAATTCTGGAACAGCTGCAAATGAAATATTGCAAAAATACTCCTCAACCACTGGAGCTTCAAATAATTATAACAAAAGCCATGGCATATCAATTGGTCCCCAACAAACAACAGGTGTGAACATAATGGGAATTAAAGCAGCAGTACTATGAAATCAGGAAGTGAGCTATCAAAATTCTGTTTTTTGGCTATAAGCATGCGGCCAAAGTTCCAGTTTCCATACATGTAAATTTTTTTTCCAGTCATCTTTAGTTTTTTAGATATTTGCAATTTATTTGAAGTGTTGTAGCGCTACAACAAATATGGCAGCTGACTAATTTTCAGCTGCGCTTTTTCTACAGGTCACATCATGTGTTTTGACAACAGCAGAGGGAACCTCTGCTGACCATTCCCAATGTCTCTGCAAGTCATTCACATGTACAGTTGGCAGCAGAGGGGTTCCAGTGCAACATGCTTAGTGGCAGAAATGTAAACAAAAGCAGAGAAAAACAGCAAATTACTCAGCGATAGTACAATGCCGGTGAGAAAGAGTACCAGGTATATGATTAGCATGGCACAGGGAATAAACTGTCAAAAAAGCGCAATTTTTTTTTTCATAGTACTGCTGCTTTAAGGTCACTTTCGAACCATGTAAGATACTGGGTATAGAATATGGCAAGGGAGATATTGCCATGTATAATTGGGAGAAGCTTTTACAAAACAGTCTAAGCCATTTACGGTATGTTTAAATAATAAATGGCATATGAACAAAGTGAAAAGAATACACATGGTCAAGACCTACCTTTTTCCCATGTTCATACACTTAAGCTATGTCTACCCCCCCAGGCAATTGAAGGCCACTCTATATAGTTGTTTTTTTAACATGTGTAGGGTAGTCACCTGAACCCCATAAAAAGGGAGATTATGTACTCAGAAGTTGCTAAGGGGGGGTTGAATATAATCAACTCCCTGGTCTTTTTTCATAGTATTTTTCTTTATTTTAACATTAAGCCTTTGCTAACAAATGCAGATTCTCTATGGACACCATGGGTAAGAGACCAGGGGCCAGATATTCAAAGCTTGGCACCTGGCACAAATCCATTGTGCTAGAATAGCACTGGATTTGCACCAGGCTGCAATATTCAAAAGCCCTAATAGTATCTGCGCTGTGTGATAGCACCAATGCTAAAATGATAATGTATGCAGGGATGGGGGTTAGGGGAGTGGCCATGAATGCTGGTGCAGTGGCATATTCAAAAGTATAGATCAGCGCTACAGGAATTAGCACCTCCCATAGCATGACGCACAATACCGCCTTCAAAAAGCATGTGGTAATGTGGCAGTGGCCCCCCACCCCCCCCAGCATGATCCGACACCCATTCTGTATAATAGGAATACCTCAATCATTCATTACAGTATGCAATCATTCATAACTCAGTCAGCAGCTGGCCGTGGCAGTGAGAGTAGGATTGAGCCAGTCGCCGGCTCAGTTCAGGGATGGAGTTGGAGTGGGTGGTTGGCATTGCTGGGTGGGGGGCCCACTAGACTACCAGGGAATCTGTTTATTTATTGTACCTGTGGGGGTCAGGATCATGCTGGGTGGGCTACTAGATTGCCAGAGATTGTACAATGCACACATAGGAACAGAGACCATGATGGCAGATAAGGACTGCCTGGCCCACCCAGTCTGTCCAGTTCCCTAAATAACGGACGTGCTGAAGATCCTAGTTAACCTACAGCTTACACCCCCCCCAGGATTTCTGTATGCCTGTCGCATGCATTCTCAAGTCCCCCCACTTTTGTCCACCCACAACTGCTGTGGGGTGCCTATGTTGGTGTTGGGGGCATGGGGGGGGGCTGTCTTCCAGGGCACATACTGTATAGCCACAGGCAGTGTGTGTGTGTGAATATATATATATATATATATATATATTCATATCTATATATATATTGTTATGTACTGCTTGCAGTGATGCATGGGTGAGTTGTATGCACTGATTGTGCCTGCCAGCACTTATATCCTGCAGCTGCCAACCTGCACTTACATTCCGACCAAGAGGTGGAGCTGTGTGCTCCATGCAGTGGCACCGGGCAAATTACATGGACATGTATGCTAAGCAGCACATAGTGAGATGCAAATGTGACTGTTAGCCCAAGGATCACCTAATTAGGCTCATTTGCATATGAACTTTGAATATAGCAAAGTTTTGCCCTAGGCTATCCTGTTTGCACCGGGCTAATGTGTTAGCACTGTGCAATCAGGTTAGCCCTGGGCAAGCCTCACATCAACATTGCACAGTTCTGCAGTGTGTGACCTGCTTTGCTTTTGCAGTTGGTGTGGAACACCTCTTTGCAATCACACACATTGTCCTCCACTTGCAGCTCTGACTTGCTCCACCTCTGTGTCCATTGGCTGCCGTTGCATTTTGCACTTCCCTATTGCTATATTCAGAGCTGTCTTATTTCCTGAGCTATTGTAACACTGCACTCCCACACCAGTTTGCCTGACTTCCTAATCATGCTATGTTCAGCAGGTTTAGCACCAGGGCTATTCCTTTTGAATATGGCGGGCTATTTGTTCTGGGCTAATTTAGCATGCCAGGCAGTGCTAATTTAGCCCCGGGGCAACATTTTGAATAGCTGAACCCTGATCAGATAATTCTTACAAGCCTGAAGCAATTGTACCCCACTTTTGAGACAGACTAAATTGATTGTTGCCGTACCATACTAATTTCAATATAGCATAGGGAAATTAAAACAATGGGGAATCACAAAAATGCAGATCTGTCAGAATACCAGGAAAGGGTTGTATAATCAAGTTATATCTACACATTTCTCTGTTGCACCCTCATTTTGGAACAGACCCCCCACAGAACAGACACAGATAAGGCAGGTGCTGACAGATTATAGAATACCAGACATAATCTGGGACATACTATGGTTAGGTTCACATGGTAAACTTAATGTAAAGAATAATTCAAAACTCAAAGGAATTGCAGAGAGATATTGTCCAAGAACCTCATGCTCAGAAAAATTAGAGACAATGGATCACTTATATTTTGAGTGTCCTTATGTACGGGAATTTTGGATCTTGCTACAACAAAAATGGGTGGGCTTTCCTTTTACAAACCTGAAGCTTGAAATGTTATCACTAGGCATTCTGCACCCCCCCCCCCAGTGGTTTAAATACAATCCAAGTACTCTGAGAATACTCTTGTTACATCTCAAATACTGTATATGGCAATCAAGATTTAAATTAATATTACAACAGATAGAAATGCCACCTGATCAACTATATATACATATATACATACATACTGGGAGTTTTAGGACAACAGAGGGCGCAAGCCCATAAAAGCTGTCCCCACTATTCAGTGGAGGTAACCAAGGTTACCAACCGAAAATATATTTATCCAACCTGATCTTAAAACTATTAAAAGTCGGTGCTCCCACTACATCTTGAGGCAGCCTATTCCATTGCCTGATTGTTCTTGGTTTAAAGCTAAGCCTCCATAGAGCCATCCTGCACTTTGGTTCAGCTACCTGCAAATGATGTCCCCTAAGACTATAGTTATGTTTCTTATATCGCAGGTCCAGATCTTCCCTAAGTACTTCCTGATGAAGAATTTTACCTACTTATATACATATTTGGCAGCAGAAACAGGCCATATGGTCTATCAAGTCTGCTCGATTGCACAACTAGCACCCCTAGTTCGCAGCTGCCCCACACTCCTCCCCCCTCACTTCCCCCCGGCAACTTCTCATTACTGTTTACCCAGACACCTCTCCGTGCCCTGTCCCATACCCTTTTGAAAGTGCCCACCATCTTAAATTATACCACCTCCTCCAGTGGGGTATTCCATTTTGACACCACCCTTTCCATGAAATAATGCCTCCTCATCTCTCTTCTAAATCTGCCCCCTCCAGTCTTAGCCTATGTCCTCTTGTGTCCCTTTACTTCCTCAGTCTAAATAATCCATCTGTGCCAGTTATGTTGAATCCCTTCAGATACTTGAAAGTTTCAATCATATCCCTTCGATCCCTCCTGTCCTAGAGGGTATACAAACCCAAGTGCCTCAATCTATCCTTGTAGGGTTTGTCTTCCAACCCCTGTATCATTTTTGTTGCCCTACACTGCACCCCCTTCAGCAACCTGATATCCTTCTTCAGATACGGCCACCAGTACTGCATGCAGTACTCCAAGTGTGGCCTAACTAAAGACCTATGGGGGGGTAGGATCACATCCTTATGTCCGGATGAGATTTCCCTTGCACTACACCCCAACGACTTGTTAGCCTTGGCTGCAGTCTTTCTGCACTGAGCAGAGTTGTTCATGCTGTCAGTTATTATCACCCCCTGGTCCTTTTCTTCCATGGTCACCCCCAGTCTTACTGCACCCAACCAGTATTCCCTTCTCAGGTTCTTCACCCCAAAGTGCATAACTTTACACTTCTTCACACTGAAGCCCAGTTGCCACTTCACCGACCACTGTTCCAGGATGTTTAGGTCCTCCTGTAACTCTTTTCACCCCTCAACATCATCCACTACCACTCCTATCTTGGTTTTATCTGCAAACAGACTGATTCTGCTCCTAGCAAAATGCTTTTTTGTCAGATACAAAATGCTTTTTTATCAGATACAGAAAATTAAAGAGAGGGAAAAAAGAACACAAAACCATAATACATATTCTCACTGATGGAAATCTTTATATTGGTTATATAAGAAAAATTACTTGTTTTGAATGTATGATAAGGGAAGATAATTATGTAATGTAAGTCACTTCAGGAATCACATAAGGGCTAAAGCATTGTTTCTACTATATCTTTGATCCTTTTTTTTTGGTACGGTCTAAATCAAAGGAATTGTATTGCAATGTTTCTCTCCAATAATGCTTATTTTGATTTTCTTTCCTTCTTTTTACAAAAGTTGTTTTTTTCTATTTATTTATAGTTTGTTTAAACTACTTCTATAATGTTGTTATTAATATGAATGTCTATTACAACAAGTTTATTATATTTATGTACAATAAAACATTCCCTCTACTCTTCCTGAGGGGGAGCTGCTAGATGACCAAGATGGGGGACTGCTGAGCATAGCGAGGAGGGAGATGAAGATGCATGTTGTAATAGGGGTTCGAACCCGAGCCACAACTACCGTACTACACAAAAGGACTTTGCTGTGGAATTTTCTAAAGGAATAGAGCTAGAAGTTGAAGCTGATTATCGATCCTCACACCAACCTGAAGACAAGATACTAGAGATGCAGCAAAGTTTTACTATGCCTGCAAATATAATGCGAAGTGAGCAACTTCACATCCATTTAGTATTTCACGAAGTTTCCATATAAAGGTTGAAATTCACCTCAATGAACTTTGCATTCTAAGCTTCACTTTAACTTCGGGTTACGTTGTGAGCAGGTGAAGTTTTTTTTTTTTTTGGAAATTTAAGTTTATTGATTTTACAGAAGACAACCCACAAGACATAACAGAGACAAAGTTCGCAGAAAATACATGGTATAACAAAAAGGGTAAACAACCCCCCACCCCTCCAACAAACAAAACAATCCCCCGCACCCACTCCCCTACCCCCACCCTCTCACCCACCGCCTCCCTATCCCCAACCAAAAAAAAAACTCCACCCTCCCACTCCCTACCACCCACCCAAACTGAGTGTGCCAGGTAAACATTATATCTGAACTGGATATTTAACATATTAACAATTCAGGAAGTGTTCCCACCCCTCAAATCAGGAGATGCAGGTAACAGAATATGAGAGACAAAAGAGATCATCGCAGGCATCAGGTAGGAGGTCAGGAACTCACTGGTGCAGATATAATGTATGCAATTTACCCCACTTTTTCTGAAACAGATCCATACGATTGCGCGAGCTGGCTACCAACCTTTCGGCATTGAGGTAGGCAGAGAGCTCGGTCAGCCATTCAGTATAAGACAATGCCAATTGATCAGTCCAATGTCTAAGGACCAGTCTCTTAGCCGCAATGGACACCAAAGCCATGTGATACCGGCATTCCACACTATCTATGCAGCATAGTCACCCAGAATACAGATCTCGGGAGTGAAAAACAGAGACCTAGTAAAGGATCTAAGTTATCCCGAATAGAGGACCACAAGGGGCAACTTTATTACAAAACCAGAAAATATGTAGAGGATCCTTCACCTTGCATACACTTGGAGCAAAGGGAAAGGGGAAGCCTGAGTTGGAAAAGCTCTTAGGGTATAATACATGTTATTCACAATATAGTATTGGTGAGCTAAATCTGTCCTGAGTATGATATTTGTGGAGATCCCTCCAGATGGAGGCCAATTCAGGGTGGACTCAGGAAACAGAGTAGGCCAGATACTAGAACCCATAACAGGTTCCGAGAATTTGTAATTTAGGAGAAAGGAGTATATTAACGAAATGGGATGCGGTTTGGAAGCAAGGTTAATATTTGAGAAAGGAAGGGATAGACTACCGGCTCATTAAAATGAGTGCCAAACTTCTCAGCAATGAGATGCCTCAGTTGGTAAACTTTGAAAATTTTAGCATTAGGAATGGTATGCTTATCAAGTATGTCCACGGAAAAAGGAAAGAATACTTGGTCATAAAAATGCTCCAGATTAGCTTCTTTAATTTGTGGAAGCCAGTCGGGAGTAATCATCGAATTACCCAGCTTAATATTGGGATTAAGCATAATCGGTTGACCTAGATCCTTCCCGGGAAAAATATTTACAAAACGTAAACATTGGAAAAGGGACTTAAGAGATACGAGAATTGTATGGTCAGCTATCCACTGTGAAAGTACAGAGGGGGAAGTATAGAAAATAGCATAGGGATCTATTCTAGATTCCGAGAGGATCGACTTTTCAATTTGGAGCCAAATCGGATGAGAAGAATCAGGATTAGTAGGAACCAGCTCCTAACTTAGCGGATGGGCAGCAGTGATAAAGCAAAGGTTGGGAAGCGAAGGCCGCCCTTATCCTTAGGAAGGGATAGTTTAAGAAACGAACGCCGAACTCCTTTACCTCACCAGATAAAATCTGAGAACATCACATGGAACTGCAGCAAGTAAGAAACAGGCAACCAAAGACTTAATAGGTTGAGGGGATAGAAGATACGGGGAAGAACGTTCATTTTAACAATATTGATCCGGCCCCAAAGGGAAATAGGAAGGGTAGACCACCACAACAAATCTTGCTGAATGAGGCTTTTAAGATCATCTAGATTAAGTTTCTTAAGTAGAGAAGAATCCGTTGAGAAATGAACCCCTAGATATTTAATTGACCTGGGGGACCATATCATACCAAAGTTGGCGAGATCCTGCTTATACGTACGAGTGTTTAACGGGAAAACTTCAGATTTAGAAAAATTCAGTTTATATTGAGAAAGGGCACCATATTGTCTGATGATGTCTAGTGCATATTTTAGGGAGTCAGCAGGATGTGCAACATGCAGGAGTATATCATCTGCATAAGCAGAGAGAACTAGCTCCTGTTGACGCACTAAACAACCTTTGATGAGTGAGGAGGACTTAAGCTTAATAAGAAGGGGCTCCAAATATAGAT
Organism: Neoceratodus forsteri; assembly: GCA_016271365.2. Taxonomy (NCBI): domain Eukaryota; kingdom Metazoa; phylum Chordata; order Ceratodontiformes; family Ceratodontidae; genus Neoceratodus; species Neoceratodus forsteri. The sequence goes on along the minus strand of CM028135.1, from coordinate 707,204,111 downwards.
TAAATAAAAAGGGTGAAAGAGGGCAGCCTTGCCTAGTACCGGTATATAATTGAAACAGTGAAGAGAAAACTCCGTTACAGTATATCTTGGCCGAAGGGGAGTTGTAAAGAATCTGGACCCACTTTAGGAAAGAAACCGGAAAATCCATCCTAGCCATCACCGCCCAGAGAAAGGACCAGTCCACAGGGTCAAAAGCCTTCTCTGCATCTAATGAAACTAGGGCCATAGGGAATTGAGATATGCGAGTGTGTTGAGAAATGTAGGAGAGAGTTCTTAAATGGTCTGATGGGGATCGAGAATGCACAAAGCCAACCTGCTCTGGACTAAGGAGGTGGGTCCAGACTTTCTTAACCCTTTCAGCCAAGATTTTAGAGAGAATCTTCATATCGTTATTCTGAAGAGATATGGGTCGATAGCTCGCCGGGTTAGTAGGGGTTTTACCTGGCTTGAGAATGAAAATAATGGTGGCTTCAAGAAGAGTAGAGTCTATGATGCGAGAAGAAAACAGATATTCATAGAGTTTAAGAAGTATGGGAGAAAGATCTTTAGAAAAAACCTTGTAGAAATTTGCAGGGAACCCGTCCGGACCGGGTGCCTTATCCGGAGTCATAGAAGCAATGACCCCTTCTATCTCAGCCAGAGAGATAGAGGCAGCCAAGGTCTTCTTGTGGGGTGACAGAAGCTGGGGAATATCAATATCAGCTAAGTACGCTGTAATATCTGAGAAGGAGGCAAGGGATAGGGGCAAACTATACAAATCCTTATAGTAATTCTCAAAAATCCGCACAATTTCTCTGGGAGAAGTTTTAATGGAGCCGGCGGGCATTTGTAAGGCCGGATTATTCTGGAACCCTCTAATGTGCGAAGGCGCAGAGCTAAAAGCCTCCCGGCCTTTTCACCGTGATCAATATACTTAGCCTGAGTTTTAACAAGACAGTATTCGGCCTTTTCTTTAAGGAGGTCAGTGTATTAATTTTTAACTGCCAAGAGGGCTTCCAAAGAGGATAGCGGAGAGGCAAGAGAATGGGCAGCTTCTAATTCTTTGATTTTATTCATTAAGGAGAATGCCTGCGCTTGCTGGGCTTTTTTCCTCGTGGAGGCTAACTTAATTAGCTCTCCCCTGAGATAACATTTTAGGGAACACCAGATAATATCAAATCTTGAGGTAGACCCAAGGTTGTCTGCCAAAAAAAAGAGAGAAATTAGGGATCTTATTTGCGTCACCGTATGGGGATCTTTAAGTAGCTGGGTATTAAACCTCCAGGTAGTGTCCCGGTGGAATTCAGGATCCAGAGAAACGCTAATCCAGACAATTGCATGATCAGAAAGAATAATCGGCTCAATGCCGGACTGGAGGAGGCCCGGGAGAAGGGTCGTACTAAGCAAGATATAATCTATCCTGGACCATGATCCATGGGGTTGGGAAAAAAACGAGAAGGCCCGAAGAGAGGGATTGGAGAGTCTCCAGGGATCACACAATCCTAACATATGTAAGAAGTCATGTAAAGCCCTCTGCCTGGATGTAAGAGGCCGATTACCCTGGGGATCTCTATCCAGGGAATGAGAAGGCGAAACATTCCAGTCCCCCCCCAGGATAAGATGCGAGGGAAGCAAGGCACTAATTTTGTCTGCCAGAGTCATGAAAAAGTCAGGATTTCCCCCAACGGGACCATAAATTGAGCCTAAAACTATGATGTTCCCATTAAGGGAGCCTTTGGCCAAAACAAACCTCCCATCTGGGTCCTCCACTACTAAGTCTCTCAGAAACAAGACATGCTTTTTAATGAGTATAGCTACCCCTTTACTAAAATTAGATCCACCTGCAACATAAATCTGTGAAAAGCCGGATCGAGATAACCACTTAACCTCTGCACTGTTTAGATGGGTTTCCTGAAGAAATAATATATCTATTTGGAGCAGAGTGCAGTGATTGAAAACCTGAGTCCTTTGACCTTCTCTCTGAGCCCACGCACATTCCATGGCTATTTTAATAATACCTGTAGCCATTTTAAAAACAGCGTGAGAGGAGACAGGTATTGAGACATCCAGAAGCAAAACAGAAATAGAGGCACACTTGAACCCGAAATCCCACCCCGCAGCCTGCCAACAAAGGTTCATTAAGGGTAACAGTAACTTGAAAAGATTAACTGTGTCTGAAGAACAATCTTGCAAATATGAAACTTGGCAGGTCCACTCCTCACACCCACACCCCAACTACCCTCCTGAACCCAACCAACCAACTATGTACAGCGTGGTACCAGGACTGAAAGACATCAAGATCAACATGAAAAAGCCAATGTCCTGGAAACCAAACCCTCCATGCGAATCCAGAACATCCCAACTCACAGGGACCAACTAAAAAAAAGAAATACCAGAACTCTATCCCATCAGAAAGAAGCCATTCCTAATCCAAACAGGGAAAAACAGCAGGAACCCTGTGAATGGGGCTGGATTGGCAAACCCCCTTCCATAGGCTCGCAACTCAGCTACCTCAAGACGCAGGGCCTAAGAGCCACCCCCACCAGCCAACCGCCCAACCCGCAGACAAGCCGTAACAGTTAGCGATCCATTCAGATACATCCTCCTTATCCATTTAGATAGAGGAGGAGAAAGCATCCATAGGAGAGATTCTACTCACCCCCTGGAGCAGACGGAGAAAAGGGACTCCAGAACAGGCAGATTAGGCCATCAAATGGGAGGCTTATCCTCGATCAGACCGTTTTGTTTCCAGGGGGCACTATTTGATGGTGGGACCTAACAGGGTCCTACACCAAACCCGGTACCCCCGGGAATCACTACCCCCAATAGTCAGTTCTGGGAAGAGACCGAAGGTCCCACTGTCGCGGCCTAATTCCACCCCCGCCCAACCATCTAGGAAGTCGCTCGACACAACAACCTGCGGGTTGGCCAAATCAGGTAAGGGCATCAGGAAGTAGCCAGGGGGAAAGGTAGCAAGGGCACCTGAATGCGTACAAGGGGAAATCAACAAAAAACCAAAACCCCTTTCAGCAACCTAAATGAGACCGGTACACCCCACAGACATAGTGCCCAGTAAAGCTTTCGGCCATTTAACTCAAACAGATCAGGGAGCCTGGTGGCAAGGTCCTTATGAGCCGCATCTGGAGAGTCAAAGCTGTGGGTGGTACTGCCAACGGAGACCTTGAGGGTAGCGGGGTACACCATCCTGAAGGGGATAGACGCCGCAATCAATTTCTGAACTATTGGGTGGAAAGCAGCCCTTTTCTCTCTCGTTTCCTTGGGGAGATCGTGGGCGACGCGTAGCTTGGCTGACCCCCATGTAATCGCTTGCAGTTCTCGAGATTTGCTGAAGACATGTTGTCTTTCGATATAACTTAAGAACTTCATGATTATAGGTCATGGGGGAGCCCAGTGGTGGTCTAGGCCTCAACGACCTGTGTGCTCTCTCAAGGTGGTAGCTTGGGTTAAGTGGTGAGGGACCCACTACTTTAGAGAGGAACCGCTGCAGGAAAGCCATCAGGTCCGGCCCCTCTTCCAGCTCCAGCAGGCCCAGAATAAGGAGGTTATTTCGTTGGTTGCGGCCTTCCAGATCCTTGGTTTTCAGCTGAAGTTTCCGAACCTGTTGGGCCAGCCCAGACGTCTCCAACTCAGCATTCACCCTCCACTGCTCCAACGAGAAGATCCTGGCCTCCGAATCCAAAACTCTCGTAGTAAGGGAGGAGAAGTCACCCTGTAAAGACTTCAGCTCGGCAGTAATGTCCTGGAGGATATTCTTTAGTGGGGCCAGCTCTTGCATAAATTTATCCTCCGTAAGAAGACCAGGCGGCTGAGGCTTATCTCCGGTTCTTTCCAACCCCGTACCCGCCTGGTTTCGTGGCTTCTTGGGTAGTTTTTCGGGGGACGCAGGCGGCGTGTGCCTAACCGCGGCCTGCTTTTTATCCACCTCCATCTCCCTGCAAAATTAAGAAAACTGGCAGGATACACACCCGAGGGTCAGCAGGCAGAAAGTGGGCGATCCAGTGATGGTAGTTTTGGCTAGATTGGTGGTCCAAGGATCGCAGATTGTGGCAGTTAGGACGGCTGAAGGAGACAGCTCTAAGCCCCTGCTGCCATTCAGCAAGCTGTCATCACGTGACTCCCCGTGAGCAGGTGAAGTTTGTGAGAAACAGGCCATGGATCACATGTCTGACTTTGTGCAGGTCACATGATGGGCAGGCAAGAAGGGAATCAGGCAGGAAATCAGTGAAATAGTTTCACTTTGACTTTAGTTTTGCTAAAGCATGAGCTGTAGCTAAGTGGGACAGTCAAAACTTTTAAAAGAAATCCTTTTCTGCTTTTCATCCTTGTTTTTCAGGTCCCTAAGTTTATTTTCAAACATCTTCATCCCCTTAATTCACCTTTTTTTATCTGAATCAGTTCCTCTGTTTTTCCTTTTTTTCAGTTTATAATACTTTTAGTAACTTTTTTTCAAAATGGAGAGAGGTGGAGCAAGTGGCATTCCACATGGCCCAAGGATGCATGGGAGACTTAGGGGAGCCATTCACCTGAACTGGGGTACTGTTTTTGAATCCAGTGCTCCCCCTGCAAAATGTTGCTGCCAATGCCTGTCAAAGTGTGATGCCTGAAGCATCAGCCGCTGATTTTTCTGAGGTTAGCAGTGCCACCCCTGCAGCACCAGTGGCTACCAACCCCCCACAGCAGCCCAAGCAGCACCAGCAACTTTTTGTCCCACCCAACTATAAAGCAGCCTATGACATCTGGGGCCTTCCACTGCCTGTGCCTGTGCCTGATCCTCTCCGTAACTCACTAGTTTGTCTGTTTTTCACTACACTGCCAGGTGACCCAAGTGTGGCCAAATGTAACATCTGTGGCATGCTGGTGTGTCACAGTAGAAAGGGCAGCCACATGGGCATGGGTGGCCAAAGAACACACTGTCAGTGCACTACCATGTCCAGTCAGAAGTCAGGCTGCAGGAATTAAGAATTGCTCCTGCAAAGGAGGGTGCAGTTGAAGAGGGAGTAGTATAGCAACAGCCTACTCGTTATACAGAACACAACAGAAGGGAGAGGGCTGAGGAAGTGGCAGCTCCTGCACCTGCTGCCAACCCAGCCAAACAGCAGTCACACAGATGGACCTGGCCGTCCTGTGGGATGAGGTCGAGTACCTGCAGAATGATCTTGACCAAACTTACTGGCATTTGTGAAGAATGGAGTTTCACCAATTGAAAATGCTGCTTATGCTATGCAGCTGATTTGTAGGCCCCAGGCACAGTAGCATTATTTTTTTTTCAAATCAAAGTTTATTGATTTTAGAATACAGAGAACAGTAGCATTATTTAATTTTCTCTGTTTCCTGTCTTACCATTTAGTGTGTGTTTTGTCTTTATTTTTCCTCACTGTCCTCCCACCCCCCCAAAAAAAACAGAAAAACAAACTATGAAAAACACCAAAAAAATAATAAAAGGTTAAAAAAAACTAATTTCTGTCCACTGCTTTTCCTTCTTTTCCTACTTAATAATCTTTTTACATACCAAATAAGTATATAATTGTTTTAGAAACATAGAAACATAGAAGTTGACGGCAGATAAGGACCGCAAGGCCCATCCAGTCTGCCCATTTCTTTTTTCTACCTTATAAATGTGCCATCGGCCTTTGCTCTGTCAGTAGCCTATCTATTCATAGTCAATTTTATTGCTCCCTTATGCCTATCCCATGCCTGTTTGAAGCCCTGCACTGTATTCATAGCCACCACTTCTTGTGGTAAGCCATTCCATGCATCCACCACCCTTTCTGTGAAAAAGAATTTCCTCACATTCCCCCTTAATCGGCCCCCCTCTAATCTCATGCTGTGTCCTCTTGTCCTGCTATTTTTCTTACATTTAAACATGTTAGACTCTTTCACCTTGTTAATGCCCTTAAGGTGTTTGAATGCCTCGATCATATCACCTCTCTCCCTCCTTTGCTCAAGGGTATACATATTGAGCTCTGTTAATCTGTCCTCATATGTCTTCTGATGCAGTCCCTGCACCATTTTGGTTGCCCTTCTCTGGACTGCCACAATTTGGTTAATGTCCTTGTGAAGGTGTGGCCTCCAATACTGCACACAGTACTCCAGATGGGGCCTAACCAGTGTCTTGTAAAGAGGGATTATTGCCTCCCTCTTATGACTTGTGATACCCCTACTAATACACCCTAACATCCCCCTAGCCTTACCTACTGCTTTAGAGGTCTGCTTGGATGATTTCAGATGCCCAAGTCTCTTTCTTCCTTTGTGACTGCTAGCAACTCCCCTCCCAGCCTATAGGTGGCTTCAGGGTTTCTCTTCCCTATGTGCATGATCTTGCACTTTTTTGCATTAAATCCCAGTTGCCACTCTTCTGACCATTTTGCTAGTTTATCCAGATCTCTCTTCATTCTGCTCACCCCATCTGGATCATCTACTGTGTTGCAGATCTTGGTGTCATCTGCAAACAGAAAGCCTTACCCTCTAGTCCATCTGCAAGGTCACTAATGAAGATGTTGAAGAGGACTGGCCCCAGGACTGATCCCTGAAATGCCACTTGTGACTTGCATCTCTTCTGACTGTATACCATTTACCACCACTCTCTGTTTTCTGCCCATCAACCAGTTTGCCACCCAGTTGACCAACTTCTGACCCACCCCGATCCTACCCAGCTTATTTATCAATCTTCTGTGTGGAACAGTGTCAAAAGCTTTGCTGAAGTCAAGGTAGGCGACATCAACTGCTCCCCCTTGGTCCACCACTCTGGTTACCCAGTCAAAGAAATCTATGAGATTAGTTCAACAGGACCTTCATTTTGTAAACCCATGCTGTCTTGGATCCTGTGCCCCTATGGATTCCAGGTGTTGCACTATCCTTTCCTTAAGGAGTGCCTCCATAATCTTGCCCACTACTAAGGTAAGACTGATTCGTCTGTAGTTCCCCGCCTCCTCCCTGCTACCACTCTTGTGGAGCGGGATCACATGAGCCCTTCTCCAGTCTTCTGGGACCTCTGCTGTGCTCAGAGACTCACTAAACAGTTCTGCTAATGGCTCTGCTAGTTCCACCTTTAGCTCCTTAAGTACCCTGGGATGTATGCCATCAGGTCCCATTACCTTATCCACCCTGAGCTTAGCAAGCTCTTGTAGGACCTTTTCTTTGTGAAGGGAGTAGTGCTCACCTCCTCCCCTGTGTCCATGATGCTGAGCTGTGGACCCTGCCCTACCTTCTCTTCAGTAAATACTGAGCAAAGTATCTATTTAGGATAGATGCCTTTACAGGGTCCTCCTCCTCACATGCTCCTTTTCTCCATTAAGCTTAGCAATACCCTCTCTGGACTTTCTCCTTTCACTAATGTATCTATAGAAAGTCTTGTCACCTTCTTTTACTGTTAGTGCTAGTTTTTCCTCAGTTTGGGACTTTGCCTGCCTACTGCCTTCCCTGCTTCCCTTAAGGCAGTTTGGTATGCCTCCCTATCTTCATCCATTGTGTTCCTTATATTTCCTGAAGGCCAGCCTTTTGGCTCAGACCTTTTCTGCTATTGTATTTGAGAACCAAAGTGGTTTCCTTCTTCTTTTACGCTTCCTTTTCTGTCTAACACAATGGGATGTTGCTTCAAGTATTGCATCTTAATGCTTTCCCACTTTGCCTGTACCCCTCACCTGTGTTTCTTTTTGCCAGGGCTAGCTTAATTCTGTTGGCCATCTTATCAAAGTCAGCTCCTCTGAAGTCCCATATTTTGCCTTGGAATGGGATGATTTAGATGTAGTAGCAAATTGAACCATACCATGTGATGGTCACTGGCCCCCAGGTGACCTTCTACCTGGAGATCTGTGATCCCTTCCTTGTTAGTCAGTACTAGATCTAGGATAGCCCTGTCTCTCGTGGGTTGCTGTACCAGTTGTTTGAGGCCCTCCCCCTGCAGGGAATCCACTATGTGTCTAGTTCTGGCAGATGTTCCTGCTGGTATTGACCAAGCTGTATCCGGCATGTTGAAGTCTCCCATTATCAGAACCTCCCCTTTAGCTGTCATGTTTTGTATATCTTCTAACAGTAATGTGTCTATGTCCTCCCCTGGTTTGGGGCCTGTAGACAACCCAGTTCTTATGGCTGTCCCATTTCCTGTTTCAGGGTGACCCACAGTTCTTCTGGCTCCTTATGTGTATTCTGAATTTCTGTAGCTTTGATATTTTCATTGACAGACAGGGCCACTCCTCCCCCCCTTTTTGCACCTCGGTCTCTTCTGAACAATACATAGCCAGGTACTGAAGTCTCCCAAGTGTAGTTACTGGTAAACCATGTCTCACTAATTGCTACTATGTCCAGTTTAGCCTCTGACATTATTGCCTGCAGGACTGGGATCTTATTTCCCAGGCTGTGAGCATTTGTGTACATGATTTTCCATTGGCCAGATTTTGGTGTGTTAGTTGTTGGGTGAGGTTTGGCATTACCCCTGTGCATCATATGGGGAGACAAACCTTTTTTCTTACCTGGTGATGCAAATGAACTGCAAACATACTGAATCCCTGTTTGACCACTAGCTGAGGGAGGGGTGTTCTTCCCATTCGATGTATGGGGTGCTGCACCCCTCTCCCCATTTGCTAGTTTAATTATTCTGCAAAGATGTCAAACTTCTGCCCCAATGCACTGACTCCCTCCTTAGTCAAATGCAGTCCATCAAATTTAAAGAACTTTTGCTCCCAGAACTGTTGCCAGTTCCCTACAAATCTGTGTCCTTTTTCCTGGCACCAGCCCTTGAGCCAAGTGTTTAGCTCCCATATCTCTCCTTCTCTGACCTTCTGTCCATCTGCTCCCCTCTGCCAGACTGGCAGGATCTCAGAGAAGAAGATGCAGGACGAAATAGATGATAGTTTGTCACCCAGCCTGGTCAGGTGTTCCTTGGTCTCCACAACTGACCAGCTGGCAAGATCATTAGTCCCTATGTGTACTAGGACATCAATGTTTTCTCCTGCTTTGTGAACAATTTTAGCAATGCAGTCAGTGTCTCTCCATGCTGATGTACCTGGGAGACATCTGACCATTACCCCTGGCTGGAGATGGGTATCAACTCCCCGAATCATGAAGTCTCCTATGATCAGAAGTTTTTTTGATTTCCTTTCTGCTTTTTTTGTTTTGGTTCCTGATTTGGGTGAGTTTTGTTGTGCTAGCTCCTGTGCTGCAGTGTTCTTCTCTGCAGTGTCTTCTGCCTCTTTGTTTGATTTCAGAGATAGAGGCAGATACTTGTTTGTAGTGTTTATATGGTTTTTGGGGGTAATATGTTGGAGAGGAGAGAGTGATGGGGCACTCAATTTGCCCCTCCTAACCACCTGCCAACCTCCTGGACCAACTACCCTTTGCGGTTTTTCTGTTGGATGCTGGGGAAATGGCGGGTGATTTTTATAATGTATTTCCTCTTGAATATGAAATTTGAGGTGTGTAATATCTGCCCATGCTGCCCGGAGCTGAGCCCTAAGATCTCCAAAGGCCCAGCATGTAGGACAGTGTCCTAAATCCTGCAAGACTGTCCTTCTGAAAATTATTCCACAGTACCTGCAGTTAATGATATCCATTCCAGATAAGTTGCTGGGTTTATAACCTAGTCAGAGTAATTAGAAGGAAAAAAAATGCAAGTCATGGTTTGATTGTGTTTTGTATAACTTGTTATAACAACAAGTTAAATTACTAGTGCCCCTGTAAATGAGCTCACCTTGTGGAGGCCCCACTGATCCACCCCTTCCTGCTCTGCCACAGGAAATGTCACAACTGTGGTACCCTATAAAAGGAGTGTAGTGTGGAGTGGTTGGGGATGGGGGTGGGTGTCTGGGCCCTTTCCCTGCTGAAAAAGAAAAACCACGGACGAAAGAAATAGGAGGTAAGAGCAGAAACAATCAGTCAGCAACAAATGCAGTAACCCTGAAAGCTTATCCTAATGTTAGTTAAAACTGTAAAACCTGTAAAGCACCACCTGTAATAATTTCAGAGAAGATATACACTGTAAGAAACACTTTGCTACTGAGAAAAATAAAACAATGAAATGTTAGCAACAAACAGTAGCAATCCATGTGAGTAAAAAATAGAAACAACACCACACAGTAAGTCTGCTTAGCCAAAATAAGTCTTAGTCCTTTTCCCTTGCTCTGGTAAGTTTCTCTACTCTGCCTTTCAAGCAGTCTTAGAAGGAAAGAGCTCAGATGAAGCTAGGTGCCTTGGCCAGCAAACCAAGTCTTCTACCTCCAAGAACTCAACTAACCTGACTTTTTAACCCTTCTTTCTGTTGGAAATTACTGACAGTTTGCCAGCTCCACCCCCACATACACACCTAATCCTTTGGAAGAGCTGTGGGAGGAAAGCAATTAGCTCCTTCAATGTGAGAAGGAGACTGAAACACCTCTGAGACAACAAACCTTTTCAACAAACAAAAAAAAAACAAGAATAAAATAAAACACAGTGTCAAACAGTAATTTTGCTTAGCCCAATGATAAAAAAGTCACAAAAATGTAAGCTCCACCTGTAATACAGTAATTTCAGAGAAGATATACCCTGTAAGAAACACTTTGCTACAGAGAAAAATAAAGCAGTAACAGAAGATATACCTTGCAAAAGACAATTTGAATCAGAAGATTACAGCAGTAATCTGTTAGCACACACCTGTAGGCACACCTTGTAATAATGCAGAAGAAGGTATACCAGCAACAACAATTTGAATCAGAGGAAAATAAAGCAATGAAATGTTAGCACAAATAGTAGCAATCCTTGTGAGTAAAAAATAAAAACAACACCACACAGTAAATCTGCTTAGCCAAAATAGGTCTCAATCCTTTTCCCTTGCTCTGGTAAGTTTCTCTACTCTGCCTTTCAAGCAGTCTTAGAAGGAAAGAGCTCAGGTGAAGCTAGGTGCCTTGGCCAGCAAACCAAGTCTTCTCAAGTTTTCCATTTATATTGTCTTCCTGTTCTGTGTTAATTGTCATGCTATATTATTTTTTGTTACTGTGGACTGTGTTAAATTTTCTTAGTTCATCCACAACTAAAATCAAAACACCTGAAAATAACCTACAATGAAAATCCAAACCACAAAAAAATTCCCTATCTTATGTCAAGGTAGCCATCTTCTACTGCTATCTATCTACATCATTCAGCATGTGGTATTAGGGTGCCAATTAAGAATAAGCACATGAAAAAGTGTTCACAAAAGTCTGAACTATTTCTTGCCACACTCCTGAAAATTTACACAGAGACCCATAACTGTAGTATATGGTAACTTACCCTAGTAACAATGTAGAATGGTTTAGTCCACACCCCCCCCCCCGTAGTTTTGAGCTAATGGTATGTCTTGGGTGGAGACTGGGTTTTTAGAAAGTGCACACGCAAATTGTGTGAGTAGTTTTACTGAGGCTTGTTGATTAATCTGCTGTATGTTTGATAAATAAACCTCAGAGCTGTTAGAAGTCATTTATGGTGTCCAGTCATTTCTGGATCCAGCAATCCAGTAAGAAGCAACTAAAGTGAAATACTATATGGTGTCAGAAGTGAACTTGCAGAGCTGCAGTTGCAAGCAAGAAGAAAAGTTTGTAGTGTCAAGAAAAGAAACAAAAGACAGTATTTGTGAGTACCCGAAGCTTACTAAAAGACTGTATAACAAAATATTTGGGGCAGTATGGATCAATTTAAGCCACCTCAACACACTATTGTTGACCAGAAATCTTGCAGAAAACTGGAGAAGATGGGCACATAGATTAAGTCTGTACATCACAGTCATGGGGTTGGATGATAAGTCAGAGGAAATGAAAATTGCAGTCATGCTGCACATGATCAGGGATAAGGCCCCCGAGGTGTACATTACCCTCAATATAACATATGCTGACCCACACGCTAAAAAAGAAGCTGAGGTTATGGAAGCATTGAAGAATTATTGTGAACCAAGAAAAAACTCGGTGTTTGAGAGGCATCAGTTTTGGGTCTACCCATTCAATGAGCACTCAGGTATAGACAAGTTTGTCACAGATCTCAGGCAAAAAGCTCAGAATTGTAAGTTTAAAGAGACTGAGGAGTTAATGATCTGAGATAAAATTGTCTTCAGTGTAATCGACGACAGGCTCTGAGAGAAGCTACTGGAATCCCCAGACCTCACAATGGCCAAAGCGGTGAATGTATGCAGAGCCAAAGAGGTAACAAGGGCACAGGTATGAGCAATGTTGCAAGGAACTGCTGATAAGTTTATCCATGCTGTAGAACATAAATCGAGGCAGGATGGTAAAGCAGGCCAAAAACCCAGACCGCCAGCTACCAACACGTGAGACACATGCACAAAAATCAAACACGTGCAGGAGGTGTGGCAAGGGGCATCCTCCAAAGGCTTGTCCAGCATATGAGCAAGAATGTCGTAAATGTGGTGGCCTTTACCATTATGTAAAAATGTGCAGGTTAAAAAAGTCCAACAAACTTCACAAGAAAAAGACCAAAGGAGTAGAAGCACTATTTGTAGGTGCTATAAAAAGAAAACAAGAAATGGTGCGGACACAAGTACCAGATGAAGGGTGGTACACTACCTTGAAGATAATGGGACAGCCAGTTAAATTCAAGTTGGACACTGCGGCCAAAGTCAATATACTGACTAAAGAAGTGCTTGCGCAATTTCCATGTAAGGTACAAATCAAGCCGACCGGTACTGTCCTAATAGCATATGGAGGAGCACAAATTAATCCTGAAGGGGAAGTGACACAAGACAGTGAAGCCAATCTACAGTTTTATGTCACTAACACATTGGGAGCTTCCCTACTGGGTCAACAGACATGTGTCATCCTGGATCTGATTAGCAAAGTAAACATGCTTAACACCAAGCCACCAAGCACAAAAGAGGAACTTCTCGCACAATATAAAACAGTGTTTGAAGGCCTAGGAGAATTCCAAGGAGTTTACCACATACATACTGACCCAAATGTTACTCCTGTTATACATGGATGCAGGAAAGTCACATATGCAATCACGGACAGACTAAAACAAACACTGGAATGGTTGGAGCAAATTGGGTTGATTAGCAAGGTAAGAAAACCTACAACATGGGTAAATAGCCTTGTAATTACCAAAAAGAAGAATGGTGAAATCAGGGTGTGTTTGGACCCTGGAGACTTAACTAAAGCTATCAAAATACATCACTTCTCTATCCTCACATTGGAGGATATTCAGAGTAAGCATGCCAGTAAAAAGATTTTTACAATTCTACATGAAAAGGATGGGTACTGGGAAATCAAATTAGGTGAAAAATTGGCAGACCTGTGTACATTCAACAGTCCATGGGGAAGGTGCAAATTTCACAGACTTCCTTTTGGAATAAGGTCTGCGAGTCAAGTATTCCAGCAGAGAAATGCTGAACACATCGGGGACATACCAGGTGTCTTTGTGATAGCTGATGACATGCTTATAGCAACAGCTACCAAGGAAGCGCATGATAATATTCTGAGGAAAGTGATGGACAGAGCAGTGGAACTCAATGTTAAGTTCAATAGTGACAAAATACAGTATTTGATGAGTGAGGTGAAATACATGGGGCATATCATAACCAAAAATGGGCTACAGCCTGATAAAGCCAAAGTAGAAGCAATAGCCAAAATGCCCCCTTCCAAATATAAAAAAAGCACTACAGAGACTGTTAGGAATGACTCGATACTTGGCGCAGTACATTCCGAATGAAGCAAGCCTCACTGCACCACTCAGACAGCTACTCAAAAAAGATATCATGTAGCAGTGGCAGCCAGCACAGGAAGAAGCTTTAAAAAAGCTTAAATAGACTATTTCTTCTGCACCAGTATTAAAATTCTTTGATCCAAAAGAGGACATTGAAATCCAAGCAGGACGGACTAGGTGTTTGTCTACTACAAAGGAACAGACCAATAGCTCATCCATTTAGGTCATTGTCCAGTGCTGAAAGAAACTACACACAGATAGAAAAAGAGTTGCTAGGGATTGTGTTCTCTCTACAGAAGTTTCATCAGTATGTTTATGGAAGGTCAGTGAAAGTACAGTCAAATCACAAACCACTACAATCCATACTGAACAAACCAATCGGAAAGGCTCCATGAAGACTGCAGCAGATGCTGTTACAGATACAGAAATATGACATACAGGTAATATATACTCCAGGAAAAGAGGTTCTGATTGCAGACACCTTGTCCAGAGCCGTACCAAGAAAACTAGCAGAGGGAGACCTTGATCTAAGCAGCGAAAAAGTCATATATTCAATCCAAGCAACAGAGACACTGACTAACAGCATGTTAGCGAGGTTAAAACAAGCCACAGAGAGGGACAGCAATTTACAATTGCTTAAAGAAATGCACCTCAAAGGATGGCCTGACAGGAAAAAACAAGTCAACATCAATATTCAGCACTATTGGCCCATGAGACACAATATATACATAGAAAATGAACTAATAATGGTGGGTAAAAGAATCATCATACCTAAAGAGCTGAGAACAGATAGGCTATGAAGACTTCATGCAGCACATCAAGGAATACAAAGGTCGAGGGCACAAGCCAGAGCTGTGATGTATTGGCCTGGCATGAATCAAGAAGTAGAAATGATGGTTGAAGCATGTGGACCTTGCCAGGAACTCTTACCCAGCAACCATAAAGAGCCAATGTGTCCACATGAAATACCTGACATGCCATGATTAAAGCTTGGTGCAGACATTTTTGACTTTAGGGGACACTCCTACTTAATAGTAGTGGACTATTTTTCAAAATACCTAGAGTTTCTCAGAATGCCTGACAAGACAGCAGCTACAGTTATTGCAAAATTTAAAGCTGTATTTGCAAGACATGGAAATCCAAAAGAGCTGGTTGCGGATCGTGTACCATTTGCAAGTCATGAAATGAAGCAATTTGCAAAGTTGTGGGAATTCAAAATAACTAATTCCAGCCCAGGATACACACAATCTAACAGTTTAGCTGAAAGAATGATCCAGACAATAAAAATAATCTTTCTGAAGTCTATGCAAGATCAGACAGATCCACATCTCACATTGCTCAGTCTTAGAAATACACCAGTCACAGGACTTAACTGTACACCTTCTCAACTGTTAATGGGTAGAATGCTGAGGATAACATTACCTGCCAATGCAAGGGCATTGCGGCCTGAAATACCTAAGGAAGCACATAAACATCTTAAAACACTACAGAAAAGTCAGAAAGAGTATTATGACAGGAATGCAGCTCCACTTACTCCATTCAGAGAAGGGGAAAGGGTATACATAGATACTTCTAGTGGGTGACAACCTGCTACAGTAGAAATAATCCATGATGAGCCAAGATCCTATAGTGTGGTTACACCAGCAGGACAGAGATACCACAGGAACAGGAGACACCTGAGGAGAGACTGGTGTTGAACAGCAACAGGCAGATGAGTCAACTTAATCCATATTGTCACAAACAGTGGAATACAGGTACCATAACCAGGAACAGGACACTTGTCAAGAGTATGAGCAACCTGAAATGGAACCTGTTGTTTCCAGTGACATTTTGCCAGAAAGTCCTGAGGCTGTACACATTGTGCAGTCTACTTGAATGACAAGAAGAGGGCATCTGCTTAAGGTTCCTGAGAGGTTCAGAGATTTTGTTATGACTTGAGTCAGTGGTAAAGACTTATTTCAACAGAGCTGAGTACCAGTGACTTTAGACCCTAACTCATCACAAAGTAATACTCAACCATTATGTTAATAGTGCTTGGTAATGATTTTTCATTGATATGCAAACCAAAATCATGATAATTGCTTTCTTTTAGTACAGTAGAAGGAGAGATGTACTATAGGGTAACACCCTAGTAACAATGTAGAATGGTTTAGTCCACATCCCCCTTGCAGTTTTGGGCTAATGGTATGTCTTGGGTGGAGACTGGGTTTTTAGAAAGTGCATGAGCAAATTGTGTGAGTAGTTCTGCTGAGGTCTGCTGATTAATCTGTTGTATGTTTGATGAACAAACCTCAGAGCTGTTATAAGTTACTTATGGTGTCCAGTCATTCCTGAATCCGGTAAGAAGCAACTTAAATTATATACTATAATAAAATGTGCATCAGTGCCCCAAGTGAGAAAAATGCTTGCTGATGCCGTTGCTGCTGTCTTGCTGTTTTAATTTCCTGAGAAGTCAAGATTAAGAATAAGCACATGAAAAAGTGTTCACGAAAGTCCCAACTATTTCTTGCCGCACTCCTGAAAATTTACACAGAGAGCCATAATTGTGTATCAGTGTCTCAAGTGAGAAAATTGCTTGCTGATGTCCATTTCTGTTGTTACTTAGAACATGACAGACCTTTATGAGGATAAAATGGAAACATCTTGTGATAACTGAGAAAAACGTCAGTATACTGTACATAATGAGAGTTTTCAATGAGAGCTTCAAGATGTGCTGTTCACTAACAATGATGTTTGTGCGACCGCTGCTGCTGCTGCTGCTGCTGGTGTACAGTTTGTTGCTGAATGCTGATAGCCACAGATGACCATGGGTTGAAGTACGATTTGATGTTCTTCAAATGTCTTCTGCTGCGTTGACCGAAACATGCTGCCTGTTGTGTCTGTATTCATACCACTAATGTTAAGTTATTATAAATGTCACTGTCATGTTTGTTGAGAGACACTGCCATTTAATTTGTATTGAATCTTGTTGTTTGTTGTGAGCAGTCTGTCTTGTTGTTCCTTTGCAGGAAACCATCATCATACATATAGAATGTTTCCCCTTCTCCAGTGTGTTGGCCATGATTGCATTCATATACTGTACTTATGTGCCGCCTTCTAATGTGGTACTGTAAAGTTAAATTTTTTTTGTGGGGGTGGTTACTGTTGTAGGTGGGTAAGTTATAACCATTTCTCATTACTGTTCTTTTCTTTTACATTTTCAGGTTGTATCACCTAGATTCACAGCCGTACTGATGAAACCATGCTGCTGCCAGAGATGGGTTCTACATGTGTCTGATTGTTGACTTTGCCAATACTACAATTGCCAGCCATGAACGGTAAGTATTTTTTGGGGGGTTGCCTCATTGGAAAATAATTTTCCTTAATATTTTTTTCTTCTTTCCAGGTCTTTACAGTATCTGAAATGTTATCCATCTTATGACTGGAACAAACCATAGCACCTTGATGTTACCTGCAAACAGATAAAGCAGAAATTATTCAGAATTCATTCCAGCACTCCATCCACTACCCAGCAGTGCTCTTCCTGCCTTTTGTTATATGCAGTTTCAAATGCACATCTATTACTAAACATCTGTGAATAAAATAAACAAGTTTAGTGACCCGCACTGGACCAGTGTCTTACAATCCCAACCCAGAATACACATTGTAAACTCCTTGCATACTGAAGTATGCCTGTCATCTGTGTAGAAAAAGAGATATTATCTGGATTGTATTTGACCACCATTGAATACTTCACCCTGTGAAAAACAAGAAAAAAAAAGAAAGGAAAACTAAAGAGGAAATCAGACCGATGCTTACCTGTACATAAAATAATTTACTCGGCCGCACTGCAATGGCATCATTGCTACAATTACAGTACTTTGTGGCATTTAGAGCCTATTGCAAGTTACAACAGTCACCAGTGAAGAAACATGGTATATCGCCTGCCTCTATTTGGCCATAGTGGCATGGTGTGTACCAATATAAAAAGGGAAAAAAGGATAGCAACACAATTCAAGTTAAAAACACAGTAAATGAGATTCATACTTACTGTAAATTACTGATGTTTTTGATGAGTGAAATGTCAACTGTGTAATGGTGCATTGCTGGCAGCAGCCAGGCTTGCAGTGCAACACCTTCAGGGAAATAACCAGAGATAACAACCAACATTAGAAATTATTGTTTACTGTGGCAAAAGTACTTTGATGTTGCTTGTTCTCATGGCATCTTGTACTGATCATGCAGATATATTTGAAAAAATCATCTAACGTATCAAAGTAAATGTTCGAAAAGAATAGTCCATCATTACTGAATGCTGGAATCCCTATTAATTCTGAATACATATTTTTTAATTACACAATTTAAAACAACGGTGCTAAATTTGGAAACTTTATTTCATGAACATGTGGCTATTCCGGCTAGTAATGATGATGACAATATAAAACAAATTTCTGCAAACTGACTATAGCACAGACGTGGGACAATAAGAAATAAATTAATGCATATTCAAAGGACATGGATTTATCATGACATCAGAAAAAGAGTCTGTTCTTGGCAGCCAGCACTGTATGTGGCATGAGCCAGATAAGCCAGATGGGACTTTCCTGATGGACGTTGCTTGTTGGATTCACAGTTTATGTCCTATCATGATGGCTGTCTGATTGTGGATTCTTATATTGAGCAAATGTACAAGGTCTGTCTGTCTGTATCTCTCTCTCTCTCTCTCTCTCTCTCTCTCTCTCTCTCTCTCTCTCTCTCAAGAAGCAGGGTGGCTGTGGCTGCCAGTGGGTTCTTACATTGGGTAAAGGCACAAGGTCTGTCTCTCTCTCTCTCTCTCTCTCTCTCAAGAAGCAGGGTGGCTGTGGCTGGCTGTGGGTTCTTATATTGGGCAAAGGCACAAGGTATCTCTCTCTCTCTCTCTCTTTCTCTCTCTCAAGAAGCAGGGTGATTAGCTGGTCCAGTGGTGCTGAGGGCTTAGGCATTGAATGCCACACCTCATGCTACACCAGCGACCCAGGTTTGGGAATTGGACTGGGTTGTTGAGGGTCAGCTTGGGAGGGAGGAAAGCTGGAGCTGGACTGAGCTGACTAACGGCAGCTCTCCTCTCCTGGGGGTGGGTTCCAGGTGCCGCTTCACTAGGAAGTGGCATGGAGAGGGGATGACATTGTTAGGTACTTGTTTGGAGCCATGTTCTCAGCATGGCTTCATGTCTGGGTTGCGGCCCTTCATGCCAGCATCCTCAGGGGTAGAGACTTGGGATTCCACAGCTACACATGTAACTACAAAAAACCTGTACCCCTGCCAAGCAGTGTGATCCCCACAAGGGGGAGAGTTTTGGATGGGCAGTACGACACCACAAAGTCCTTCCGGCAGTGGGATAAAAACACCTATGTACAAAAAAAAAAAGAAGCAAAGTGGCTGTGGCTGGCTATGGGTTCTTATACTGAGCAAAGGCTTGAGGTTTGCCTGTTTCTCTCTCTCAAACATCAGAGTGGCTGGCTGTGGGCTCATATTGGGCAAAGGCATGATCTCAGTCTCTCTCTCTTTCTCAACAATCAAAGTGTCTCGCTGGACCTGTGGCACTTAGGGTTGAGGCGTTGGGTGCCATACCTCATGCTACACCAGCAACCCAGGTTTGGGAACTGGCCTGGGTTATTGGAAGTTGGCCAGGGAGGGCCAGAGCTGGATTGAGCTGGCTAACGGCAGCTCTCCTCTCCTGGGGGTGGATTCCAGGTGCCAGTTCACTAGGAAGTGGCATGGGGTGGGGAGGATGCTGTTAGGCACTTGGCTGGAGCTGTGTTCTCAGCATGGCTCCACGCCTTGGCTACGACCCTTCATGCCGGCATCATCAGGGGCAGGGACTTGGAATTCCATAGCTACATATGTAACTACAAAAAACCTGTACCCCTGCCATGGAGTGTGATCCCCGCAAGGGGGGAGAGTTTTGGATGGGCAGTATGCCAGCACTGAGCCCTGCCAGCAGTGGGATAAAAATGTCAATATATTTAAAAAAAGAAGCAGGGTGGCTGGCTGGTTATGGGTTCTTAAATTTGGCAGAGGCACAAGGTTTGTCTCTGTCTCTGTCTCTCTCTCTTTCTCTCTCTCTCTCTCTCTTTCAAGAAACAGGGTGGCTGTGACAGGCTGTGAATTCTTATATTGGGCAAATGCACAACATCTGTCTGTTCCTTTTTCTCAAAAAGCAGAGTGGCTGACTGTGGGCTCATATTGGGAAAAGGCGCAATCTAAGTCTCTCTCTTTCTCTCTCAACAAGCATGGTGGCTGGCTAGTGTCTTATGTATATCAATGGCAGGATAGCTCTCATTCAATCAGCATGATGTCAGTGACTAGTACAAAGTGACATGTATTTAGATGACTGCAGGTAATAATGACTGCACACATTCTGGGAACTATAATGGCAAAAGCAAGGAAGGTGAAGGCAAACTCTAATTACATGCCATTATAAAACTTAGAACTGGAAGAAGTACTTTAATGTCAATTATTTCTTTGTGCACTTCCACCAACGTCCTCATCCTCATAGATGAGGAAGCAGCTCTCGCAATCCTCGATGTTAGAGTTGTCCCTACTTGGAAATTATTTTTCCATGAGCATATCATTAACCTCAGTGGAATGCCATTTGACACTGCCATCAGGATGGTCTGCTTCACTTTCATCAGCACCACCATCATCATCATGACTGGCTACAAACAAAGATGTGCTTGTTCTACTTAGAATGTGACCTTCATTCATTTTGATAAATGCCAACATTTGTTGGTGATAGGCTAGTACAATGGTCATACACAGTGGCCCCCGCAGAACTAAATGCCCTCTCCACGCTTACACTAGAAGATGGGCAGGCAAGGTACTTCAGTGCTATTGATGTCAGTGCTGACCATTCATTCATCTTGCCACTCCAGTACACCAGAGGATCGTACAATATTGTCTGATGCCTGTTTTCTACCTATAACCACCCTTTCCCTTCTGTCTGCACACCCACCCATCCACAAGTGGTGCTGTCTAAGGGATATAGGTTGGCACCTTGGTTTGTGGTTATAATTGGCTTTGCAAATGGCACGGTGCCTCCACCTATGGGGATTCTTATAGCAGTGTACTGCCAAGGTGCTTTCCCATCAGCAAATTAAATACAGCCCCCTCCCTTGGAAACAGGCAGAACAATATACAGTCCCCTTCCCACTTATCGCTCTATTCATGCAAACATTACACTACACAATAATACAAACAATTCAGTAATTGCAGTGAAATAAACAAAGGGGTTTATTTGGGGGCTGGATAATGAGGTAAGGGACAAGAGAAGCAAAGGGTAATAAAACATTCAATAAAAACATTGTATTAAAAACTGCAGTCAGGCAGAATAAATGGGTAACACAGTATTTTACACCCCAATATTCTCTGTCCCAGACCCTCTCCCCCCACTAGTGCACCAGTTAACCCCACAGTCCCTATGGGAGCTTCCAAGTAACTTGTATGCACGCTAAGGAGTTGCAGGCCTGTGGCTAGAGGACACTGGGTGCAGCACCATGGAAATGATTGGATGCTGAAAATGCAAAGTACCAAACTACACTGGGGGTGTAGGAATACAGTTTATCCTGTCTTTAACTGCTGTTGTGGGCATAGCTAAGGTCGCACAGGAAGCCTAGATGGAAAGTTAATTAGCTAGCTAACTGAACAGTTAGAAAAGTATGTGGTTGGGTAATACCCAGTACTCATGACCTTTTGGAGAATAAGATATGCAGGAGTTGGGGGATGTCACCTCTTTCAAACAGCTTTGGAAGAACAGGTGAACTGGCATGGAATGCAGGTGATGATTCTCTTCACCCCACAGATGGACTTGTCTTCACCCACCTCTCCAGGTAAGCAGGCCATCATCTTCACTCCACAGAGGGACCTGTCTTCACCGATCTTGGCAGTAGGTGGGCAGTCTTCACCCAACAGAGGGACTTGTCTTCACCTATCTCACCAGGTAGGCAGGCTGTCATCTTCACCCAACAGAGGGACTTGTCTTCACCCACCTTGGCAGTAGGTAGGTAGGCAGTTGTACAGGCAGGCAGGACCTCATAACTTAGGTCCCCTGGAAGGAATTACAGTCTCTTGTGTTAGGGTAGTGAGACAGAGTATTGTCACCTCACACAAGCCCAAATAAAATACTTCTTTTAGCAGTCACTGACATCTGGATTGCCAAATACCAGCAGTTTAGTCCAGGCAGAGGTAAATCCCATTGTCTCTGGGATTTATTAGACAATTAGGAACAAGTTCAGAATGTCCTTAGTTTGTTTTGGCACAGACTACTTCAGTTTTGTTCTGTGACAGCAGCAGGAGCTTTCAAAATTAATTGTTTCTTCTTCAAAACTCTTACAGAAAAGACCCAAGGTCAAACTGTCAACCCCAGAATGTTTGGTTTGAATTGCTACACCTCACTGGTCCACATTATTCACAAGCTCTAAGTCCTGATTAGAGGTATTGCAGCTATCAATAGGGTTCCACACTGTCTTCAAGCAACCTCAGCAAAGATGGCACCCTTGTACAGTTCTCACAGGCTCAGTCTCTTCTCTGAAGTATAAAATAGTGTTGGCACAGAGTTGGCAGCATTTGTCTGCAGGGCTAGCACCCTTCTGGTCCCTACTGGTGGTTGCTAGGTCCAGGGAGCACTTTTGGGGACAGGAGCCCTATCAGAAGCTCCTTTATGTGGGCTCCCCAGGAGGTGCTGTGAGGCAAACAGCAGTTCTGGGTGCAATGCATCATGGGACTTATAGTCCCAACAGGCGCCATGTTGTCCCCTGACTCCTGACCCTCTGAAGGCAAGGACTGGGTCGGGAGTCATTTTAAAATTATTTATTTGTATTTATTTTGTTCTCCCCAGCCCCTTTTGCTGTCTGATGGGGCTGTGGAGAGTATCGGTAGAGCGGCGCTTCTGCCACATTATCTGGTGGATGCTTGAGCCACTAGAAACAACTTTACAGCCTGTCTCCTTGCCTTCCACCCCACTGTGCAGCAGTTCAAGGGGGCCGGGGAGCAATAATTGCAGAGTGGCTCAGCAGCTACTCTTCTATAGGTGCTAAAGGTGCCAGAAAGTCATTGCGCGGCCCCTGGCACTGGCAACCATCCAGGAGCGGGCTGGGAGAGCGAGGCTGAAAGTAGCTCACCGGCCACATTGGAAGAGGCACAGGAGGTGCCAGATAAAGTTAATCTGCTCCCTGGCCCTGTCAGCAGTTCAGGAGTGGGCCAGATGAGCAAGGTGTAACTGCTGCAGACTGCAGGAACTCCCTGGTGGCATCAGTAGTCCAGGTAAGCTCCCGACTTTGGGAGGGGGGATTACATGCCAAATAAGCCTCAGCCATGCTCTGTGATGTCTGCAGTCCTGATGAGTCATCAACCTGTTCACCCCCTTGCTTTAGGTCACAAATTCCAACTTGGGTCAAGGCATCCAAAAGTGGATTAATGGGCAACTGTACGGCTGACACAAGCCCTTCTTTTTCAGCCACCTTACTGGAGGCACTGTGGCTACAATGACCTTCAGCCTGGTTATGCTGTAGGTTGCAGAACTTTGCACATGACATCTGTGCCCCATGAGTCAATTTGACCAGCTATCCAGTGAGATTTTGAAACCTAATTATTACCGCCCTCCAGTATGGATGCAATGTCACACATTTGTAGCGTGGGTCCAATATTGTCGCTATTCAAAATTCTAGAGATTGCTGAATTGTGGCAATGTGTCTATTGCTGTCTGAGATTGTAATCATGTGTTTGAGTAATGCACAGCTTGACCTACCTCCAGCCACATCAAGGCTAGGCTGCAGATTCAACAATGTCCGCCTCAGCACCCATAGGAGTGGGATGATGTAACTAATGGATGCAGTGTCACCACTCATTGCCTGTTTGGCATGTTCTCACCACTCATTGCCTGTTTGGCATGTTCAAACGGCCTCAAAATTAGTATTACTGAATCCTTGAGTCACCACTGCTCAGTTATCAGAGACATTGATGCCCCGGAACTGTCATGGCTTGTGTGCATCACAAAGTACCCTGAGATTGCTTTGTACTGCTCATACAAGTGCTCTGCCATGTAAAGTGTGGAGTTCCATCTCATGACAACTTCAAGCTTGAGGCGGTGCTGAGGGAGGCTGTTTTGGATCTGCAGCTGTCTAACTTGGTCATGGGCCTTTCTAGAATGTGCGAAGTGGGCACAGATGTGACATGCAACAGTCAGCATTTGCTTGATTTCAGGGTACTGCAGAAACTCCTGTACTACAAGATTTAGAAAGTGGCCATGTGGGAACCCTCACAAACCCACCACTGCTGACACATTTAACAACATTTGACCCATTATCGCCTGCTATGAAGCAACCTTTTAGGGATAGGGGTGCAGCCACTCATCGATTTCTGTCAGTAGCAAGTCTAGCATGTTTTTGCCTGTATGTGACCCTGCTACACTCCGCATTGCAAGCATGGCATCACTGTCTAATGCCATGAAGGTTACTACCACCACAGTCTGACTTATTATAGTGTTTTTCAATCCCACCATCACAGACAACCCCAGCTAGCTGTGCCCAATGTGCAGTAATACACAGATACACCTGTTGTTTTGTCACTTGTCCACATATCCATAAGGTGATGTGGACTGCTGAAGGGCATGTCTTACTGACTCTGTCACAGTCCGATATAACTCAGGGACAGCACAGGTGGAAAAATATGTCTTGGATGGGATCTGCCATTTGGGACATGTGCATGTCGCAAATCATCAGAATCCTGCATTCTCCATAAAGGAGAATGGCAACAGGTCAAATGCAAGCATTTCTGCTAAGGCAGCATTGAGTATACACTCAACCACATGATTCAGAGGGTATTTACTGTGCCGCTCAAAAAGGCTCTGCAATGTGGGTTACATTGTTCAGTGTTCTGTCTGGGACATGCCAAACATATCTGCTCTGCAAGCTGCCATGGATGGGGTGGCTTTGACCTGGGGTAGGTGCACAGGTGACAATACAATAAATGATGTCATTTTATGTGTTTTAAGTACAAGGGTTGATGTGCTAGAATGACTACATGGACCACCACTGCTACTCTGACCACTACTGGAACATTCAAAGTCATCCTCCTCCTCCTGGTGTTAATTCACAACTTTTGCCTACATGGCTGCTTACATTGATTTAGGAAGGGGATACCTTACTCATTAAGGTTGATGAGGGTGAATACCCCACGTATGGCATCAGCTCCCCTCTGGTGCTGAGTCCACAGTGCCATGTGCCTGCTCTTGAGGTGAGTATGCTGGCCCCCAGTGCCAAGGTGGCTACTCTTTTTCCCATGCCTCTCACGCACTTGGCAAAGCTGCAGATTGTCACTCTTTCATCCTTTTCATCTTGTATGAAAATATCCCAAACTAGGGATTTGTCTGCCCTACATTTCATATGATGCTGCTGGTGCAGCATATGGGACTGCAGTTTTTGGGGAGGTGAAATGGGGGGTGTGATGCATGATTTCTGGTGTAATGCCAACTTTGACTTTGAACACCACAATCTATTACAATGACTTTGGGGTCATTCACAGACACAGCTGCATCAGAAGAACTTTGAAGGGGAGTGGATTTACAATGAGTCAGTGTACCGGCAGCCACCTTAACTTTCTTTTTGCCAGGTTCCCATATCGGGTCGCTAGCATCATCGTCATCATCATCATCCACAAATTCACTTTGGATGCTATCCTGTGGAGATATTACAACCTCACCCTCACTCTGATCATCTACACTTTTTTTGTCACCATCTGATTCCTTGGATGCACTAACATGAGGATCTGTGAAAACATGAGACTGTGACTCACGATGATCAGGCTATGTTCAACTACTGTCGGGAGTGGGACATCAGCTACCCTCAAGTGTTCTAACTTCCCAACTTTTTTCCCACCTGGTAACTTTTCTTGGGTTGTAGCAATACTGCTGCTGTTATCCACAAAGCTGTCACTCTCATTGCTACCAGCGCCACCAGCCTCTCCAACCAGCATTGATGCCACTGATTTGACAGAGAAAAATGCAGCTACAGAAATCCCTGTACTTACAGAAACTATTACCTTTCCCTTCTGCTGCTTAGTAGTACTACATCCACGACCACACTTAACATTGCTTGCCCCAGATGAACCTGCCTCAACATCACAACACCTTCCACTACTACCATTTGGAGGCACACAAGCAATAGTCTTCTTAGCAGCAGTGCCACAGCCAGAAACAGTTTTGCATGACCGTCTCCTCATGGGCATTTTTTTTAGATTACACAGACAGTCACCAAGAAAAAAACACATGCAACACAAAAAGTGAATTTTCTGTTTTTGTGGGTTGCTGTAACAAATTTAAGAGAAGTCACAAGACAGTACAATGCAAAAAATGCAGCAATAAGTACTTTTTTTATTATGTATATTTTTGTTTGTTTAAATGCTCTAATATGCACTGGGGGGGAGAGAGAGAGAGAGAGAGAGAGTGTTCATGGTACCATGGCGAAACACACATTGGGCCCTATGCACTATCAGACAGGAATTAAACACCAGAGGCAGGTATCCTGCCCACATAGCCCTGAACCTGCAGACAGGTGCGCACGGCTGAAATACACCATCAGCCACCACCTGTCTGCAGCCCTCCCCAGTGCACAGTACTCCACAGGGTGGCTGGGGGCTGAGTCACAGACCCAGTCAGGCATGCAATCATACTCATCCTGGATTCTGAGTGGATCTCTTGCATGGCATGGCACAGGTCCGGATGCATGAATAGCACCAGCAGACACATGTGGCTATGCTCTGTCTGGTGGCAGACCCCAGATTCAGCACCTGGAGCATGGAGGTGACCCACCACACTGCTGTAGCCCCCCCAACAACATAGGCAGCCCTGGCAATCATGTAACAATGCCCCCACACACAGGGCACCCTCTCCCCATATGGCAGAAGCACCTCCCACACATGGCTGCATCTGTCCCTGGGGTAACCCATGATGGCTGCCCCATCAATCCACTGCAGCCCTGACTACCCCAGTGTACACAGATGACATGTTCCCATGCACCCAACCCCTGAACACTGTACTCCGGTCCCATCATTGGTGTTCAGTGGCTCGATGGCACTGATGACCCTCTTTCCTGTCCCCTACGTGCATAATCAGTTCCATGGGCTGAACGGCCAAGTAAAACTGGGAATGCATCCAATATGGCATACCTAGATTTTAGCAAGGCATTTGACACAGTCTCACACAAAAGATTAATATACAAGTTCAGCCTTGGAGTGGGTCCCAAGGTGGCAGCCTGGATTAAAAACTGGCTGGACAACAGGACATAAAGGGTAACAGTAAACAGAGTCCACAGTGAAGAAAGGATGGTAACTAGTGGGGTACTGCAGGGTTCAGTACTGGGACCGGTCCTCTTTAATGTCTTTATAGGTGACATTGGAGTGCACCTGAATGGAAAAGTATGTATTTTTGCTGATGACACAAAGATCTGCAACAGGGTTGGTACACAAGGTGGGGTGGAAAGGATGAAAAGGGACTTGGCAAGTTTGGAGGAATGGTCAAATATATGGCAGCTCAGATTCAATGCAAAGAAGTGCAAGGTAATGCATCTGGGAAACAAAAACCCAGGGGAAGTGTACACAATGTGGGGTGAGATAATAACAACAACAAAAATTGAAAATGACCTAGGAGTAATTATATCAGATGACCTAAAAGTGGGCAAGCAATGTGAGAAGGCAGTAAGGAGGGCTGGGGGGATACTGTGATGCATAGGGAGTTGCATCAACAGTAGAAATCAGGAAGTTGTTATCCCTCTGCACAGACAGTTGGTGAGACCCCATCTAGAGTACTGTGTGCAATTCTGGAGACCGCATCTCCACAAAGACATAGTCAGAGTGGATGCTGTTCAGAGGAAGGCAACCAAAATGGTGCAGGGTCTGCACCAGAAGACATATGAGGAGAGACTAAAGCAGCTTAATATGTATATCCTTGAGGAAAGGAGGGAGAGGATGGGCATAATAGAAACTTTCAAATATCTCAAGGGAATTAACAAAGTACAAGAGGGTAGTATCTTTCAGAAAAAGAGATGTGCAAGAACAAAGGGGCACAATTTAAAGATAGAGGGGTGTGAACACACTCACAAAGAGATTTTTCCTCATTGGGGAATCCCTTCTCACATCCATTCATTTCAAGGTTTGCATTTTAAAAATATTCATGTTTTGAATTGAAATATCAGTATGGTATTAATTTGCACTATGGTACTCAGTATTACAATAAAGTTTAAACTAAAAGCATATCAATGGCATTTATGTATCTCAAAAGTAAACCACTTACTAAACATGGTCTTTCATTTCATTAAATGCAAGCACAAAGGGTCCTGGATACTAATACCAGGCACAACTGTCTTTAAATAGGGCACTAAGTATCATCTCTAAGTAAACTCTTACAACAATAGAAACTGGGCTTGCTTAAAAAAGTCTAAACACCCATGGGTCTAAAAGATATCAAGCCCATGTGAATTTACTTCTACCAAATAATACATTTTAAGATCATACTCTTAGCACTTACTGTTTGTTTTGCTTTTTTAAATATTCATTTTTCTTGCCATTTGTTTGGTGGTTTACTCTAGCCAAATTGTTTATTTACAAATTTAAAAGGTTGAAAGTTTGTTATAGAGTGGAAAAATCCCTAGTAAAAAACTACCATCAAGGGAAGTAGACAGAAAGATATAAAACCTTTTAAGATTATAATTTTACCAACTAATGCTTGCTCTACTATTTTTATTTTTACTCTTTTCAGTACTTCCTCTGGCTACTCTGCTTGGTTTCCGGTACAAACAGCACATGCTTACCAATTCCTACCTTTATTAATGTATCTAGTGTTTTTATTTCAGTATGACAAAACTCAGTGAGTTCAAAACCCTTCTTAAAGAAGACAAATACTGCTTATTCTATGTTTGATGAATCTGCTATGTCTCACGCAGCATCACGTAAGATTAAGAACAAACCTTAGCAATGCTCCACATGTAAACTGTTGCAAAAAGTTATTATTACAGTATTCTTCATTATTATGTTTATCTTCTTCATTTATGCCTAGCTCCCATAGAAACACTAATACTTTATCAACTCAGTACCATTCATAACTCCAGTAATTCTACCAGGCTAACACCAGTGGTTACTAACAGTTTTTACATGCTCTTAATTGTGCGGTTGTCTCTGTGGTTCAAGTTAATTTCAATGTGTCAGTTGCAATATGTTCTCTTTTTTTGGTGGGGACAGTGCACTTCAAATGTAAATATCTGATCTTAATTGGTGATGCAGGGAATGCCAAATAGGCTGTACTGGGTTTCCTGATAGTGAATCATATTAGTAGATTCACTTGGGCTGCCAGTTTTGCTACACAACAACAAGTGTGGAGCAAATAGACACAGAGATCGCCAACCAGGCTTGGGATCCTCTGCCACACAACATCACTTTAGCTAGATGTCTGTGGAGTCTTTTCTTTATAACTTGTTGGACTAAATTTATCACAATTGCACTGCGAAATAGTTAAATGTCCCCCTCATATTCCAAGCTCCAATAGTCACTACCACACAACAAGGCCTCATTCAAGACTTTATCCCCAGATTCAGCATTGTTCTAGGTACTGTACTAATTTTCAAGCTTACCTTTACAAATGAAAACATGCAATTTCAACAAGCACTCAACTACACACAATACACAATACAATGCATACACAATCCACAAAGACTCATTTTACCACACGTAAACATTTTACAGCAGCACATAGTGAAGCTTCAGTTCCCTAATTACAGTTAAAATCCACAACATTAGATGAAAACATTGTATTCCTGGTTGTTAACCCCCTTACATACAATACTGGTAGTACTTGGTCTTGCTATTGTTGTCTTACTGTTCTGTAGTTGCCAAAGATAGTGTGCACCTCTGCTGTCATCCTGTTTCTGTTGCCTTTCAGAGAATGGCCGTCAGCACATTAGGGTCCACATGCCATTTTTTATATAGCCATAGCTATCTGTTGAGACATCACAAAGTGTACACAAACCCCATTGGCATAAGGAGAAAAATGATCTCTCCCACTGCTCTGTTCTTTTAACCATTCACCAGCTCTCATGTCAGATGTACTGTACCCTGTGTCCTGACATCAACTGAGTGACAGCATCTAAGTTCCTATGCTACCACAACATCCTGACTATAACCACTGCTTATCATTCCAATGTAATAGATAAACTAGTCTTATGGTTAATATTCTCAACCCTTTTGCTCTGCATCAACCAGCAAATTCAAAATGTTATTCTCTAATATATTTGTGAGACAGGGATGGAAATTGCAGAACCTGCAATCCCCTTGAGTCCCTGTTTGGACTGCTTGATCCAAATATTCCAAAGAAGCAGCTTTTCCTACAACTAAAGGACATGATGGAGCAAGACAATGCTATTTCCCAGAGACAAATCAACAAATAGATCTGACTTATTGACTCTTCTCTGAATTAAATAATGACAATTGAAAACCATGCTTTACTTCTGCTTTTTCCTAAATTGAATGAAATACATCCTTATTACCAAGCATAATTCTGTTTAGCCAATGCATTGAGTGTGTCCTACTGTAAAATAGTTTAAAGATACATTTAAATCAAAAATGATTATAGCTTCTTTGCAATATTTGGTTGTAACATTCACATTTTACAGGTCAAAGAAAATGTCTTGTTTTAAAACTAGCTGTAGAATGGGGAAAATCTATTTCAGGAAGTGAAAAAGAACGCTTCAAGAAAGCAGCAAGCTAAAACAAGTTTCCTCTATAGCACATAAGTTATATCAGTAGCATTTGTAAGTTGCAACCATTATTATTATTATTGAGTGTGCCTTATAAACAGTTTGAAGATACATTTCAAACAAGAATGATTATAGCTTTTTTGTGATATTAACAGTTTACAGTTCTAAAAGAAAAAATATATCTACATGTCTTATTTGAAATTAATTATAAAATTAGGAGATTTTATTTGAGGAAGTGCTAGACTGAATGCTAGCCAAACCACGGTTTCCTCAGTAGCAAAAAACAGAGTTTACAAAACAATGTTCCAGTAAAGCAAGAATCTGACATGACATTCCATTTTTAAAATAAGATATTTTTGTTGCCACCTTGCATGATTAACACACTTCTACACAAAACGTGTCATGATCACGGGGCATACTTCTACAAGAAGTGGGTCACACGGGGCATATTTCTGCAAGAGGTGCATCACGACACACACTTCTACCAGAAGTATGACCTGAGGTACATCTAAAAAACATATAATTTTAGACTCATTTAAGCAAAAGGAGGGCAGAAGAGAGGAAGGAGCTATGACAGCACTTCCTTCTGCCTAGGACTTCATTTGAGACATCAAGGTATGGCATTGTGTGTTTTTAATTTGCTGTTATCTTTGATTATGAGCAGAGAGGGATGATACTTGCATTTTATGTTTATTTTATTTTTATTTTTTTATGTATGATTGTATCTAAAAGTAGGAGAGACTTCTTCTCCAGTTAAAGATAGATTGTTTGTTTGCACTGCTGATCCAAATGATGCTAATTCTGTATACCACTTTTTAAGTAAAGAATTAAGACAATATGACATTTCCTGGTATTTCTTTTCAGTTAAATATTTTTACTTATAAAGTTGTTGACTTACAATACAGGGGTAAAGCTTACTTGTGACTATTGGTATATATAAGTTGTAGCAGAATATTAAAAGAGAAACAACTATAAAGGTTTAGGATAAGGTAATTTTAATCAGACAAATAGACTAGACCATGATTGAGGTAGTGTGGCTTTAACTGAACATGCAGCCCAGTGCATGTTATCATGCACACCCAGTAAGACTTCCCCATTTCAAGCAAAATTTCTGAATAGGGTGGTTGCTCTCGAAGGTTGTGGGAGGTCAAAAGGTCATCCCATGTACACGGAGTAAACCTAAGAAGACAAGCTGGAGGTCAAGTTTGAACCCCAGCCAGCTCAGGGGGGACAGCTCAGAGGTAATGTTAGAAAGTATTTTTTCACAGAGAGGGTTGTGGATGTATGGAAGGGCCTTCCTGAGGAGGTTGTGGAGTCAGGAACAGTGGGAGAATTCAAGAATGCATGGGACAGACATAAGGCAATTCTAGTGGGGGGTAGGAGGAAGTAAGCTGTTGATTAACTAGAATCTGCAGCTTATAAATCAGGTAGGAAAATGGGCAGACTGGGTGGGCCAAGCGGTCCTTATCTGCCATCAAATTCTTTGTCTCTATTTTCTATTTATAGGCTGCCCACTCCCAGCATCACTTGGATAGTCAGCAAACAGAGAGGCATGCAGAGAGATGTGCCGCTGGCTGTCCAGCCCGCAGCACCAACTATGCAGGTACCATATGGGATGGGGGTTGTCAGTGCCATGGGGGGGTTATGGGTACCACTGAACACCAAAGATGGTGGGGTCATATACTGGAATGGTTGGTCTGTGCCTGGTGGACACTGTTTGCTGGCAGGTGGACACTGGCAGGGGGTCACCATCCATGTCTGGCTCCTACTGCATGAGGGCATTGTCTGGCATGATGGGGGCACCACTGCAGGGGTGCCTACTACCGGTGGAGTGTGTGAGTGGACATGTATGAGGATGGGGTATGGGTGTTGGGGGGACCCTACATTACAGGGAAGGTGCCCCCTTGCATGTGTGGGGAGGCCACCCACGGTTGTGTGCTGGACTGGGTGGGTGGGCACAGTGGATGGGAGCTGGGGAGACAGTTGTGGTGGACCAGGTCTGTCTGCCCAGTCCAGGTGGGTGGCACTCTTTGCGGATGCATGGACGACACTTACGGCAGGGTCCCCCCCACCATAACCTGCAGACTGTTCCACACCCCTGCAGATGGCACTATGCATCTTTGTGCATGGTGCATAGTGCTGGCATGCCTCTCACCCACCCCAGCGCATTGTGGTCCACGCGGCCAGGGGATCAGGTGCATTGGGGCTGCATGCCCCAGTAAGTGAATCCCATGTGGGAGGCTCAAAGGGTGCTAAGTAGTTATGGGACACAGTTACACAGCACATAACCACTCCACCCATTAGTGCATAGGGCCCATTAGTAGTACAGTGACAGCAATTTCAACAGATTGACGAGAGGCAATTAACAGCAAGGTTATATTTCTTTGTTTTTGAGTGGATGGGAAGCCAAAAAACACTAGGGACTTCTAGATGGAAAAAGTGGCAATAAAGAGACATTGCACAGGCACAAGACCTAAACCACACTCTTCACACATCCAAAAGAGAAAGAACAATAACTTCTTTTTTGGGGAAGGGGGTGTAATATTTACAGCAGTAGCTAGACAGAAGCAGGAAACAATAATACAGATGGGCTGAGAAATTAACACTAGTGCTCTTATGGAGGTGCAATAAAATACATATGACTTGACAGCATGAAAACAGATTAAAGGTAATGTGCAGAAAGTTTAACAGTTCAGTAAATAAAACACAGTCTTCTAGACAGAAAAAAATGCACAGTGAACAGCACAAAATTATCAAAAATTACTGTATGTATTACTGTATGTAACTGTGTACACAGCTGAACATACCAATACTAAACACTAGCCAACAACAGTCGGCAAGACTGCCTTTCACACTGTGGTCTGTGAATCTCCCTTCTACACCACAGATCCCATCCACTCCTCCCCTGAAGCACACTTCTGCACTGTCTCTCAGTACAGACACTGAAAGTACTAATTTAAGATGCAAAATTTACACCGAATCAATAAATGATCGATGATACAGACACACAAGGAGATAGTACACTTGATGTACTAAATATGAACTCAAAAGTCCAAAGCTAAATAGGTTTTTGGAACATTTTTGAAGGTTTGAAGCACACACTCTTAGAGCTAACTAACATCAGCTTTTCACTACACACATTATGCTGAACTGAGGCTGTGCAAGCCCATATAGAGCCCATGTGACCTGCCATCCCATGAATTATTGCAAATGTCACCTTTTTCAGTCTGTAGGTTTCAATGGCAACTTCATGTTTCTCAACAATGCAAAGCTATTCACTTCACAATGTGGAGTATTTTGCGAATTTCAAATTCTACATGAGATACTCTGCATAGCGAACTTGAGGGACATTGCCCATCTCTACGAGATACCAGACATGAACTTGCAAACTTCCAAAATGGAAATGGATGGCCAGGATGCTATCCATAGGCAAGAACAGAAAAAGGTCTCATTTGCTGACCATGTTGCAAGAAGAAGAACCAAAAATTGCAGAAATGAAAGAATGACTCCAGAGTTGCAGCCAGAATTAAGGCGCCGCTGACGTGGCAGCTGGACACCTGTCAGACCAGGAGGTAATTGCAGCAGCTGTACAGGTGGAGTGGAGCAGCAGAACAAAAATGATGGGACTTAGAAAACCCTTACTACAAACAAAAAAACACACAACAGAGATGAATAATACTTCCTGGTCCCAGAAAAAGCACTAGAATTGGTGGGCTGGATCCAAACAAATTCAGGCAAGCGGGTCCCGGATAATAAAGATCCAAAAGTGCAGCAATACAAAATGGATGCACTATGAACAGCTAACAGCAGCACAACAGATGTGGACAAGCAACTAGAACCTGTGACTACAGAAAACTCAACTAGTATCACCCTAGGAAACAGATAAGATGTTGCTTCAACTGTTACAGCAACTACTTCAACTACAGTGGAAACTGATGAGCCTTATGATAAAATTAATATAGACATTTCTAGTAATGTAATTGATGCTGACACTAATGACACTGAGAACAACATCACTGATAATCCTAATATTGCAAATGAGAATAATGTTGATGAGACTCTACTACCTAATGCTATGGGGACAGGGGAAACAGTCACTCTGAAACTGGAGGGACTTGGTCAGAGGACCGAAGCCAAACCCCAGAAGGAAACGCAAGGCCCAGACAATACTCAGATTTTTTTCCAAACCACAGGAGAACCTGCACCTCGCAAAAACACTATTTGCATAATATA
The DNA here is from genome assembly GCA_016271365.2 of Neoceratodus forsteri. Taxonomy (NCBI): domain Eukaryota; kingdom Metazoa; phylum Chordata; order Ceratodontiformes; family Ceratodontidae; genus Neoceratodus; species Neoceratodus forsteri. The sequence continues at coordinate 707,169,462 of CM028135.1, read as the reverse complement.
CAAGGGGGGCTAGAAACACCACCTGATGGGATGTATATTGCTTGAGTGTTGCTGAAAGATTCTTTGAAATATTTTGCTTCAGAAATGTATGCCCTTATTCATGCAGGGGATTCAAATTGTGATGTCAGCTTCAAACAAATAACCAGCCTGGACAGATTCTGGAAACAATACAATAAATGAAATGATATACCTCTGTGGCTTCCTTTTTTCGGCTGTCCCTCTTATCAGACCTACATTGAAGACTATTACAATAATGTTTAGAAACAAAAGTGTCAGCACTTCAGACATTTTATACTGGCTGAGACAATGCTGTGAAGTCCTAGACTGCCAGAACCCATAATTGGCTCTTAGCAGATATGGACATGGGGCTAGAAAGTCAGGGTTAAATTGCTGCAAACTGATCAAGAGGTTTTATACTTGCCAAGCAGTTTCTTTTTAGAATGAGATAAAGGCATGATCTTTTACGCAGGGCAACCAAAATCTTGTTTTAATTGTGGTTCTAGAACACACATGAGTAATGCATGCGACAGTGCACATTGCATTCATTTTTTTTAGAATATGGTCATCTAACCAAAGATTGTAAAAAGTGCATTCAGATGCAATCTCTGTGAAAAAAGAGGTCACTCCTTTGCCAAATGCCAATAGGCCTAACGTAATAGGGGGCAAGTATGTCTCAGGAAGATTTAGTCAATAGAGCACAGCAGCAAGGTGCTGTAAGAGCCTTTGAAAGGTGTATGGAAAATCTCCATACCATGGCACAAGAGCAACCTGATCAACAAACAATCCCCCCCGAGGAACCTATCCCAGGCCCATCAACAGAAACTGATTTAGATCCCACAGACACTGAAGAAGACATGGTAATTGAACAGGAGGATGCCATAGTCCCAGAACCTGACACACCCAAACCACTCTTGCACAACATTATTCCTTCTGTGAATATGCCCCCCCCACACACACACACAATGACTTTAAAGTAGTGAGAGTAAGGGGAAAAAGAAGAAACTCAGATCAGAAAACTCCAATAAGCCCAAAGGAAAAAGGTTATTTAACTTTACAAAACAATTACAGTATCTTGAGTCGGGGAGAGAGTGGGGAGATACAAAAGAGGAAGATGGAGTTTCTGAGACCTCTTCCATCTCATCCTCAATTCATGACATTTTCTCATATTTAGAGGAAAATACTTCAGAGATTACTGATGCAAAACAAAAGATAGTGATGAGGTGTACTGTAAAGAATACATAGATGATTTGATTCAGATTAACTAATCCTTACAATCATGGGTTCCCTGACAGTCATCACACTCAGTGTGAATAGCATTATAAATTATAAAAAAAAAAAGACTGGCTACTTTTACTACACTACTGCACTACTGCACTGCAAGGCAAACATTATCTTGTTACAAGATACCAGATTAAAAACACAATTCAAAGGCTCACAAGCAACCACGTTATGGACTAAAGGACCTGCTTTTTGACCTATAGGTCCAGACAGGTGTGATGGGTGGGGATATTATTGGCTAGTACTGAATTTAGAGTAACAAAACCAATAGATGTTCAACCTGGGAAGGCCATGATCCTAGATCTGTCTTATAATAAAGAAAAAAATTGCATAATAGCTATCTATACCCCACAGATGAAAGCAACCTCAGACTATACAAACTTACCTCCATATATCCAGATTAGTTGCCTGGGGAGGAGACTTTAATTATGGGATAGAAAGAGCAGACACGGGTTTGAAGACAAATATATTGTGACTCCAGTTGTTTATACACAATAGTAAACCAGACTTCTCTACAAGATGTTTATAGGGTACAACATAAAACTGGCAGGCACACCTTTACTAAGGGCACACTATCCACCAGGATAGAGTTCTTTTTGTGCCTCCCTTATTTTCAGTAGTTGAGTTACATACAGTACATGGAATACAGAAATCTCAGATCACAAAATGTTGATATGTACAGTTCAATGGGGATCAATCCCTACCAGCCGAACAGGCCCATGGAGACTGAATACACAAATTTTATCTGATGTAGAGTTCTTGCAGAAATGGAAATTATTGTGGAATGCCAGATTATCTATAACTTTCTTATTTGATGACTACATAATTTAGTGAGAAGAGAGTAAAACTGACATAATAGAATTATTTCAAAACTATTCTGGATGAAAGACTACAACAACTTGCATGAAATATTTAACATTAAATGGACACTGTCAACCTGTTTTTCATCATATTATTTCTAGTTAAAACCCTACATTTTATGATTGCTTACCTTCTCTAAAATTCATTGATGTTTCTGTTTGTTTTGTCTGTCTTCTTGTTTAGTAGAACTGAAATGCATGCTATTGTGTAGTTATATACAACCTTGTTTTGTTTACAATCCTGTATCTGTTCTTACTACATACTTCCTGAGCATTACAAACACCCCTAAACAGTGCAGTCAATTATGATGCAATAGTCTCCTAAAGTCCCACTGCATTATGGGTGGCTAGACTGTGTTGTGAGTGTTCCCAAGTCCAGGAAAGATGCATTTGGAATTGATCAATAAATGTAAACAAACCTGTTTTTATGTGGTAACATTAGTGTGGTGGGTAGTCTGTTTTTCACTTTTTTTAAAGAAAAAAAGAACCAGAATCAAACTACCAGCGACATCAGTAATCTTTACAGAATGTTGGCAATCATAAAATATATTTTTTTAAACTAGGGACTCTTTGAGACCTAAGAGGGTTGACAGTGTCCTTTTAAGGAGTACATTACATAAAGCAATTCCCAGGGCTGAACAACACGGCAATAATTATGCTCCTCTGATTTTTTAAGTTAATTGGAGATATGCAGAATCTACAATATGATAGAGGTAAATCTCTTCAACAAGAAATGCAATTTGGAACACAAAACAAAAAAAAACAATCATTTGATCTCTATAAAGAGTGTTAGAACAGGATAGACAAGAGAACTTTTTCAAGCCTTAGTAATACTCAAGGACATACTTTTCAAACTAAAACTGAAATGATGCAAGAAGTTCATAAACATGTAAATACTACTTTTGCCACAGCCACAGGGAAAAAGCCAGATGACACCTTCTTTCATAATCTTAACATATCTACTTTTCCAGAAGAAGACCAGCAAAAAGTGACAATACTCATTTGAGCAAGTGAAGTAAAAACCAATACAGATTCCTCAAACAAAAATACTGCTCCCAGCTTAGATGGTCTAAGCACAGAATTTTACCAAACTTTCAAAGAGCAACTAGCTGCTCCCTTAGCAGAAGTTTATAACCAGCACCTCCAAATGGAAAATTATTACAATCCATGACACAAGGTTTATTCATTTTTATTTACAAAAACAAAGATAAAATAAAGGTTAAGCAATTGGAGACCACTCAGCCCACTAAATACTGATTACAAAATTCTCACAAAAATATTAACTAACAGATTGGCTGCAGCTGCTGAATTTTTAATTAGCCCATTCCAAACTTGTGCAGTTTGGACAAGAAGGATCCAAGATAACTTGATAACTCTAGGGGAGTTATTTTACAGAGGAAATAAGGCATCCCTACAGAGATATATTTTAAGTATAGACCAGGAGAAGGCTTTTGATAGGATCTTGCATGAATATCTTTTTTCTGTTTTGGAGACATATGGATCACCACCTATATTTATTTGTGCGTTCTTTCAGTGTCATCCACTCTTTCAATGAGACTTGAGGTTGCTTGTCCTGATGTAGTATTAAACTGGTACTTGCATCTAATCCACATTATTTCCCCTGGCTGTTCTGCTTCTGTTTCTTCTTAAGGTTCATCACATACACCTGTCTTTCAACCTCTCACCTGCTAAGGGTTCCACTGTTGATATTGTACTTACTTTGTGTTTGCTATGTATATTGCATGTATCTTATGTATATCCCTTGGCTGTTCTGCTTCTGCGTCTACTTATGGTCCTTCACATACTGTATATCAGTCCTCCAAACCCTCACCTTGTTAGGGTTCAACTGTATATATTGTACATATTTTGTGTTTCCTATGTATTTAGTATGTATTCTATGTAATTTATGATTAATGTGATTGTATTTATTTGCTACCTCCCCATTACTTTTGTTACTACCATATAATACTCTGTATATTATGCTCTGTATTGTCTATGTATTCCTAACTTCTTGCTTAATTGTTAGCTTATGTGTATCTTACCCTGGATCATCTTGTAAATGAGCTTGTCTCAATGGTGTTTCACCTGGTAAAATAAAGACTGATTGATTGATTGATTTGTACTGTGGACCAGATGCTTCTACACAAAGACAACAGTTACCCCACTAGTAAATGGCTGGCTGGGAGCTCCCAGCACCCTATAAAGAGGAGTTAGGCAGGGATGTCTACTCAGACCTTTATTAGATAATTTTAGACTGGATCCTCTGTTAAGAAGCATCCACACAAACCCCAACATTGAAGGTTTCCCTCTAACACCAAATTCAACACCAATGAAAATAATGACTTAAGCAGATGACATTGCTGGTAAATAAGGAATCTGGATAGGAAGTTAAACGCACTTTAGATGACTTCACATTAGTATCAGCATCTTAGGTTAACTATGGAAAAAGTTGTGGATTTCCCCTAGGAATTAGTGCACAGAATCATCTATACTCTATAGCTTCCATAACAATTGCACAACATAGCATACAAATTTTAGAGACTAACTGGAACTCATGTTTTACAGGTACATCTGCAGAAATCAAAGTAAATAATTGTAAAGAAAAGAACATTTCTAAATTAAAAAGGATTTTATTGATAAAGACCTTAATTCTGCCAATTTATTTTATATGTCAGTTATATTTTTCTGCCTCCACAAAGTCTAGAGGCTAGAATATATAATGTTTTTCAAAGCTCTCTGAGATAGGGGTGTCCAAAAAAAATCCAACAGCGGAATTTCTGTAAAAGTCAGACTTTCACTTATGCAAGAGGTCAGAAATTATTTTGCCAACTTTCATGGAAATTCCACCTAAAACTGCAAAATGAGTGTAAGAACTGTGGGTTAATGTGTTAAACTGTGGGAAAAAATTCTGCAGATCTGATAATTGTCAGTGTTCAGTTCTGTGGCTTTTTCTCCCACAGTTTAATTGATTAACTTTTCACTCTGCCAATCCCTGGCCCCTGGTTTCTTGTGTTCCTCCCCTCACTGATCACCAACCCCATATACAGTATGCGCCTAATGTACCATCCACGTTTGAACCAGACAGCCACTTGTAGCAGACAAATTACATTTGTCAAATGCCATTTCCATTGATGCCAGTGTTAAAAATCACAATTATAATGGACCTGGTGCTCCGCAGGTACAGACCACTTTGTGCCCACTTTGTGTGCCATTTGCACCTATCTGCACCTATTGTACACACAGCAGTCTTTTTGGCCTCCTCCTCCTCTGTAGCTAGGGATGTTGTTGCTATGGTGCGTGAGCCTCTGCCAGCCCATCCCCCTCGTGTCGGAAGCAGTGAATGACTGCACATGGTGGAGACTGAGGTGGGCTGCTAGCACCAACAAACGGCATGCCAAGGTGGCCACTTGTCCCCGAGCAATTTCACCAAAAAGCTTTACAAGCTGGGCACAGCGGCCAAACTGAGGCAGAGCGTGTCAGAAGCAGTGACCCTCTCCTATGCCAGCACTGACTGCAAGCATGTCGGAAGTGAGAAAATTCACCAAACAGCTTAGCAAGCTGGGCACGGTGGCCGAACTGAGGCAGAATGTGTCAGAAGCAGTGACCCTCTCCTATGCCAGCACTGATTGTGAGCGGAGCCGGAGAGCGCGACCCAATCGTGCAAGGTGGAGACTGAGGTGGGCTGCTGGCAGCAACAAATGGCATGCCAAGGTGGCCACTTGTCCCTGAGCAAATTCACCAAATGGCTTAGCAAGCCGGACAAGGTGGACGAACTGAGGCAGAACGTGTCGGAAGCAGTGAGGAGCTCTGTGATTGTGGTGAGTGAGTGAAGAGTGCAGGTGAGCAGACAAGACTGAATTGCAATACAAAACTGCAGTGCCTGGTGACAAAAATCCACAACAGATGTACCGGACGCCACTTCTACTGGACATGATAGCACATGTCAAACTAGTCTGGTACAAGCAGCTCATGCTGTAACAAAAATGTTGTGTCCAGTCCTCCCATCCACCCGCTGATCACCCCTCCATATACAAAATAATAATATCCTTAATCCTCATTCCCTGGTGTCTAGTGGCTCCCCACCCACCGATTGCCAGACCCATATAAAAAAAAAATACCCTTATTCCCTGGTGTCTAGTGAACCCCCCCCCACTGATCACCTGCCCTATAGAAAAAAACATTTTGGTGTCTAGTTCTCCCCCAGCCTCTGACCACCCCTCTATATAAAAAAAAATATTCTTTCCTCATTGCCTGGTGTCTAGTGGACCCCCCACCCTGGCAGGTAGTTCATCACCACCACCCTGCTCACCCCCATTCATTTCCAACTCTGAGAGGGTAACAAGCACAGACCTCCTCTCTCCTCTCCTCTGTGACTGGCTGCCCACTGAGCTGAATGAGTGAGTATGTACTTGTACAAGCATGTGCTCATTCATTGCTGCTCCTGGTCATCTTACAGCAGAGTTTTCAGTAGGTAGAGAAGGGGAAGGGGCTGTTCCAGTCACCTGCAGGGGTGGTGGGATGGGGGGAATAGGTACACAATGCTGTTCCCCCATCTCACCCACCCTGCAGGTGATCAGAACAGCCTCCTCTCCTTTTGTACCCCCTGAAATCTTTGCTGTAAGATGACTGGGTGCTGCAATTAATGAGCACATGTACTCATTCATTCAACTAAAAGGGTAGCCAGCCATGGATGACAGTGGAGGGCTGTGCTGGTCATCTGCTTGGGGATGGGATGGGGGGAGCAGGGTGGTGATGGACTACCTGCCAGGGTGGGGGGTTCACTAGACACCAGGGAATGAGAAAATAATATTTTATTTTTTAATATGGAAGGGTGATTGGCGAATGGGGGGAATGGACACCAAGATGTTTTATTCTATGGGGCCAGCGATCAGCAGGTAGGAGAGCCACTAGACACCAGGGAATGAGGATTGAGGATATTAATATTTTGTTTAAGGAAGGACAATCAGTAAGAGGGTGGGGGAATGGACACAACAACTTTTGTTACATGGGGCTGGCGATCAGCGGAGGGGGGGGCTGAGAAACCAGGGCCATAGTCTAACGATCAGCAGGGGAAGGGGGACTGTATCACTAAATAATACATTAAATTGTGGATGGAATAAATTTTGCAGTTTAATGTATTATTACACAGCTCAGACCAAACATTCCATGGAAAAGAGTGAATATCCAGGGGAAATGGTCAGAAGTTTCCGATCTTGCCATTGGCAAAAGTGTGAAAACATTCGTGGAATTTCCAAAATTCCACGAAAGTGCCGCCAAAGCAGAATTCACAACTTTCACCCACCCCTACTCTGAGGCAGTCACTTGAACCCTATTAAGTGAAATGTTATGTATAAATTGAAGAAAACAGTGTAGATTGGGAATGATTAAACCTATTGTATTTTTTCATTGTTTTTTTCCTTATTACAAACATAAGCACTTATCTTAAGAAAGAAAGATCTTTGTGGTCTGAGGCAATAGAGGAATGGGTGATACATTATATCACAGACTGGGAAACACAGACATTAAGAAATATTAGGAAACCTCTTTTAATACCTGATTACATTATTAGCACTTTTCAGAAGATAAAAACATGGAAAATACCTTACAATACCATGCTCACAAGAAAACAGTTGTATTACAACATTATGACTAGAGATTTTGACAGTGAAATAAGTATTTCACTGTGCCCGACTAATAAGCAGAATATGGTATTAAGACATCTAAATAATAACAGGATCCCAGCATTCATTTGGGATGTACTGTGGCTCAGTATCCAAGGGAAACTGGAAGTAAGAAATGCCCACAGACATAAACAGATCAGTGGAAGATACAGTACTGCACTAGAGAAGGATATGAAACCATATTAGAAACACAGGAGAATTTGTACTTTCAATGCCTATATATTACAAAAGTTTGGGTCTGAGCAGCAGCACACTGGAAAAAAAAAAACTTTATTTAACTATCTAACATACCAGGAATAGATATTATGACATGCACCACCAATTATAGGCCAATATCCATCCTCTCTCCCTTATCTAAAGCCCTGGAAAAGATTGTGGCTGCCCAACTCTCAGATTACCTCAACAAATACAACCTGTTATGTCCCAACCAACATGGCTTCAGACAGAATCATAGTACCTCCACTGCTTTGCTGGACTACACTGACTACTCGCTTAAGGCACTAGATGAAGGAAAGCTGGTGGGGTCAGTCTTCATAGACTTCACCAAAACCTTCAACACTGTCAATCACTCTCTCCTTCGGACTCAACTACAGAACCTGGGGGTTGTGACCACTGCTGTCGGCTAGTTCAAGGACTACCTAACACACAGAAGCCAACATGTAAAAATTGGGCACACAGTATCTAGCGCCAATGAGGTATCGTTAGGGGTCCTACAGGGGTCAATACTGGGGCCCTTACTATTCAGCCTCTGCCTAAATAATCTTCCTGAAGCCTGTGACACTAAACTGATACTTTACACAGACGACGCTGTGCTTCTCATCAGCAGTTCATCAATAGTCGCACTCCACTCCGAGCTGCAGTCATCCTTCTACAAGCTGGAAGATTGGTTCTGTAGCTATAAACTTCTATTAAACTACAAAAAAAACAAGGTGATGCTCACTGCCAGCCCACAGTACAAAAAGAAGCTCCTTCCCCCCACCATCTCCAATAAAGTCAGTGAGCTGCTGGAACAAGTTCACTCCTTAAAGTACCTGGGATCACCATTGATGACTGCCTCACCTTCACCCAACATATCGACACAGTGGTAAAGGCAGTGAACACCAAGCTGGGTATACTATATAGGCATAAAAAGTATTTCACTCCAGAGGCCCTCTGTCTCTCAGTCTCCAGCTCCATCCTTTCTACCATCGATTATGGATTGGTGGTCTACGGCACAACAACAGACACTGCACTAAAAAGGATTCACATTGCCCTCAACAAGGCATGTAGGCTTACAATGGCTGCAGATCAAAATACCCACACCTGCTCCTTATACGAGGATACCAATTGGCTGCCACTAAAGAACAGGTTTATATTCCAAACATGTCTCCTTAGAAAAAAGGCACTAATGGGTAAAACTGCCCCATGCATTTCTAGCATCCTAACACCAAGTGCTATCAGCTATACCACCAGAGGCAGGATGGTGGGGGGCCCTATCAACACCTTTTCTTTGAACTGTGCAGGGACAGCGTGCTTTCAGCCATAGGGCCACCCAATGGCTCAATGAAATCCCAGTGCACTTTCTGAACTCCCAAAGCATCTCACAATTCAAAAATGGCCTAAGGCAACACCTTCTTTCTAGGACAGTTTGTGACTGCCACTGGGACTCTAACACCCATAATGCCCACTCATCCACATTCTCCTTCTCCTTCTCCTTCCCCTTCCTTTTTAACCCACTCTTCCCTCTTGCCCTATCCCTCTGTCTTCCTCTCCCCACTGTGCCTTTTCTCCCACTGGATCAACCTTAAAACCAACCTACTACCACTACCTCCCAACCTCCAAGACAAAGCCACTTCTTTTGACCACCCACTCTCTCATCCCCTCAGTCTCCCTTTCCCTTACCTTGACTCCTCCTCGGACTCTCACACCAGGTGTCACACCTCTTTATCTCCTTCGCTACATATAAACGTTGTCCTTTACCCTAGTTGAATGCTCTTGATGCTGTACTATCACCATTGGCACTATGAATGACATTGTAACCTTATTGTATACTAGCTACCTACTATTCGAGTAGTGTATGTAAACTGTTGGTTATTGTTGTTATTGTCACTGTTTGACATGGAACCTTTGTAAAAGAGCTCTGAGCTCAAAGGTATGATCTGAATCCCTAAATAAATAAATAAAAATATTAGGCATTTACTCAGCTAAATGGAATAAATATAACTTGGGCACCTTACTATTTATAGGAGCAATATTATTGTATTACATCTGGCAAGTGAGATGTTCTTAGGGGATCCGGCCAGTAACATCATGGCCAAAATATCATGGAAAGAAAACCATGGAAGTAATATTGTGGTCCAAAATACCACAAAGCAAAAAGGAAAGCTGGATAAAAACACCACATACTGAAGAGCCGTGCACATCAACATTGCACCGGCATATGGAAGCGAGTGGGGGGGGGCTGAGTGGGAGTATCTGCTGCCAGGGGATGATACCAGGACACCGAGCACAGGAGCACACATGATGTACAACAGTGCCCCACCACAAGGCAGAGGAAAAGGGCAAGCACTGAAGATAGGCAAGGAAGCCACACCGCAGATAACAAGAGGAACATGGTGGAGGATGTCACCTTCCAGAACAGAGGACACAGGATGCACAGGTCGTGCTAGGCATGGGACAGCAGGAGGAGGCTACAGCTGCATCTGGAGCCCACAGGGCTGAGAGGCACGGGCAGGGGTGTGTGGTGGGGGTAAGACAAATTACACAGCAATGGCACTGGGTCATACTGAGCAGCCAGATGTCTGCTGGCCGAATGCCCAGTGTTTCCTGCCACAGTCCAGCAGCAGGTCAGGGGCCATTTGTGAGGGGACATGAAATATGCCATGCATAAATCAGGGGTGGGGTGCAGCACAGCTGCAAGGGACACATGGAAGGATGGACTGTGCATGATAGTGAAGCACAGTCAGTGGGGAAAGTGTGCAGAAGTTGTACAAATGGGGATAGCAACCAGCACCAGTGAACAGGCAGTGGACACTGCTGGACCACACAATGCTGCATGGATGGAAGTGGCCACCCAAGGGCATGGAGTAATATTGCACCCCAGGGTACAGACCTGGTACACACACCTGCACATGTCACCATCCATCACTGCAGTGTGTCACGGTGCAGGCTGCGTGCTTTGCATGCATGGCAGGTTGCACATATGCCACCTTTTATACTTGGGACAGTGAGAAGGAGGGGCTTGCAGGCCTGATGATGCACACCTTCTGGGCATCTGTATGGGTGGTGGTGGGGACAGTGGCATGTGATGGACAGTGGTGGGCATCACCCATTACTATGTTGTGGATTGTGCACTGTTGCATCCAGGGTTGCCTAGGCATGCATTGCCAGGCAGTGGTGCCACGGTTGTGGCTGGGGCCCAGGCTAGGGTGGGATCAATGCTCTTCGGTGGGCAGATGTGGTACTCTCAGCCCAGAGCCTATGGTGTAGTTCACCCACACCCCACCCTGGACTGTACATGGCCATTGGGGCAAACCTATACCATGGGTGTGGGCCTCCACATTTGTGTGCTGGGGGGTTGGCCATTGTACTACCTGCAGGGGCATGTTCTCCCAGTCTGTGTCTGGTCACCTGCCCATTCCTCCTGACACTTCCTGCTGCGACCCGCTGGCCATGCCCTGTGCATCGCTGCACAAGCCCCATTCCCTGTCCTATGTGGTGCTGGGGACATGCTGTTTTGTGGTCCTGGCCCCATGCCATAGTGCTCAGCCTTCCTGATGGATGCCCTGATCCACCAGTCCACCTAGATAGACCCTGGTGCACTGTCTCCTCCACATGGCATTCCAGGAGGGGTTGCCCCCTGTGTGGGTGCCCATGCCTGTCGGCACCCATGGTGGATGTCCTGTGTCCCAATCACCCCAGTGGTGGTTGCCCCCTGCACTGTTCCATCCCCATGCGCCCCTGTGCTGTTCTCGTGCATGGGTGCCAGCTGCTATGCTTTGCTCATTAGTATCTCCATGCAGTGGGTGATATTTGCTGCCTGCATGTTCTCTGGCATGCATTGTTGTGTCCCACGATGTTATGTGCTGCCGACATTGTGGGTGGTGATTTTATTGCCGCTTTATGTTTGTCTGTGTTTTTTCATCCCGTGATGTTACTGGCTGGATCCCTTCTTGGGTAATACAGCATAAATATGTGTTTTACCAAGAAATATTAACAAATGTAAGTAGGGCACTTCTAACAATTTATAACCAAGACTGTAAGATATATGCAAACCCAAAAGTGAGACGACTGGGGAAAAATTGTGAGAATTTTCTTCTATAAACTATAGTGTTATAAGTGCATTGACATGTTATTGAAGTACCACATGCTTTCTTATAATTGTGCATTTGTTATTTAAAGATGAAGCTTTGTTTATGTTAAAAGGAAGATGAATTGTTTGTTCTTTTTGAATATGACACTATTTCTTTTGTTTTGTGTTGTATAGTTTTATTTCCTTTCAATAAAAATTCCCCTACTCTTTGCGAAAAGTGCTTTTGATTCTTTTATTTCTATCTGGATATCCACCAGGACAGAACCATGGTGGATAGAAGGAACCTTGGTTTAGCATCTCATCCAAAGGATGGCACACCCCAACAGTACAGCACCCCCCAATACTGCACTCAGGTGCCAGCATTTTAGGTACGAGCCCAGTCCTAATGTGGGACTAGAACCCACAACCTCATGGTCAAGAGGTGGATGTGCTACCAACTGAGTCATGCTGACAGTTTCATCAATTTCTCCAATAAGGTTAGAAAATTCCATCTAAATCTGTTCTTTGTAATATTTCAAACAAACATGGGCAGCACCTGGCACACCTGCCCTGGACACGGAGGCGGATGAGGTGGCTTGCCTCTGCCAAAGCACGCTACACAGTGAGGTAGTGCTAGGCAGGGAACTAAGTGCCATCATAGTGGCCAGGGAATGGTACCACAGTGCTGAATGGCAGCATCATCAGCACGTAGATGATGCATTCAGTGGTGTGCAGGATGCCATCACTCTTGGAGTGCAGTGAGTAGCATCCCATGAAGCACAGCAGACTGCTTTACTAAAGGGACTTCAGGCACTTGCCGAGTGGCAGACAGCCATATTAAACCATGCCGCTTGCACTGGACCTGGTGGTAGCCCTGAAGGAGAACTTAGGCCAAGTGCTGTCACTGGCACTGTATGGCATTCCATGGGGCATGAGGTGGCAACAACAGGAAAACTTTGGGGAGGACTCCCACCACACTGCCAATAATGCTGACATTATCTGCACTGCCATGCATGGGATGCAGCAGGGAACCAGCCTCAGAGCTGCTCCACATGACACAGATGCACCCTTGAGGGTATACAATGTGCCCCCACTGCACCAAGTGCTCCGCATGCAAGGGAAGAACTCTGCCAGAGTGGCGGAAGGGCAGACACACATGGCTATTCTGACCACCATATGGGAGGCAGAACACCATTTAGTGGTCAGAGCTATGGCGTGAACATGATAGGACATGATTCTCCACCATGGTCCAGACAATGGCATGGCCAGAAGCACCCCATCATCATCACACAACGGTTACATGACAATGGCAGTCACAAACAGTTCCATCACTGGGAGGACAGGCAGTGTGACCGTGCTTGACATCAACCAGCTGCATTGTCAGAGCCTAAGACATCCTTCCCATCATAGTCCCCAATGGCTGTGGTGGCTGACTCCAGAGCACCCTAAGGTATTGTGATACAGCAGGTGGCATGCCTTCCTGGTGTCACCATTGATGTCAACAGACAGTATGGGAGCACAAGTGGGATGGCAGTGGAGGCAATACAAACAGCTTGGCAGGACAGGATGGAGCCACTCTGAAACGCATCCCTACACCAGGACAGTATGCCATGCAGCACTGCGGACTGGAAAGTGGTTGCCATGGGGGGCACTGGCACACCACATTCAGCTGCATGCACCACTGCTTCATTCCCTGCAGGTACACAACAGCAGTCAGCTGAGTGCTCTGCAGGGAGTGGTAAGAGTGATGTGCATGTGCCTGCCGCAACCACAGTGTGTGGCACCAATGGTTCAACCACTATGATGGCAGTAGTAAGCATGATGGCTGGGGGCCACAACAGTTCATTACAGGAGCCACCACGACAGAGAGGATGGAAGTCAGAGTACACAGGAGGTGGGACTGGGTCAGGTGACAACACCATGCAGGGAGCTGTGCCGGCCCTGAGAAGGTCAGTACACACAACAGGAATGCGTTCCATCCTCATCCATGGAGACCACGCAAGTCAAGTGTTACCAGTGGGGATGCTGATGGCAGACACATAAGCATAGGTGAGAAGCACAGGTGGTTTGTGACTGGCAGGGTACCTGGCCACAAGGGGTGACCTTGTGATATGGGGGTCCTTGGGGGGGAACACTGATGCCCATGGCAACACTTGTGTGCTTGTTGCCTGACACTCAGTACAGGAGGTTCACCATGGGGTCACCACAGGGTCATGTGTTGAGCATCACGTAACAGGCATACTTGTGGCCCCTGCATATGATGCTGGGCAAGACACTGAGCAGGTGTACCTCCATGCCTCATCAGAAAGGCTTAAAGGTGATAGGAAACAGTTTTTGTACCTCTAGATGCCCAGTAGTTGTTCTTTTATTGGCTACCCACTATTCTGATATGTTTTTGACATTTTTTGTTAAATTAATAATCTAATTTGTTTGCCTCTGTAACTACCCTGAATCACTCTGTGCTCATCAGATTCTGCTCTCTGTTGTCATACTGCCTGAACATTCTATGACATCAGAAACACTCATTCCAAGCCTTTCAGATGAATAGCATGGAATGGGAGTTTCTGATATCACAGAATGTCCTAGAGATATAAAAATCAAGAGCAGCAGCTGGTCAGGAGAGTGAACTCAGTGTAGATCTGAAGATACCCAAAAGCTAGAGTATTTATTTATAAAAAAATCATCAAAGCATATCAGAATACATAACTGGCATGGAAAGAAAGATGGAAGGCCAGTTAACTATATAAAAATAATTTCCTGTCTCCTTTAAGGGGGCCAGGGTGGACTTGGCACAACACAGATGCAGATGCCACAGGCCATATGGTTGGGGTGCCAGAGTAGGGGATACAGATGTCGACCACAACAGTGGGAGTGTTGGGGAAAGTTGGGGGTTTGGGGTTGGCTTGCCAGTATGTACCTATGATTGTGTAACTATGCAGGGATTAACATTATCAGCTGCACTGTGACGATAAAGACTTACATATCTAATACCGTGAGTGTCCCTCCTGTTACTACTTCACAGAAATATTACTACAGCATTGTAGACATGCTGCAGTGTTACACATGTCATGCACTGTGGTTACCTGTCTACATGGGTGGTATCCATGTTGCTAGGCAAGACATATGCCCAGTCCTGCTGTATGTTGCCAGGATAAGGAGACCTGGCGGTCAGGACAGGATGCGCTGGAACTGGCATAAGGACTGATGTCTGACAGATACACAAGTGGACAATGCTGTCAGAGAGAGTGACTCTGAGCCTTTGGGCTGCATTGGGCAGGGAAACCCCTTAAGGTATGCACACCAGCAGAAGCCCTTGAAGGCTCACATTGTGCTACCTTGTCATCATCTGCCACAGGAATGGCATGTAGGGGCCCCCACATGGGACACTGAGAGGTGTACAGCATCAGGTTGATGTGTTAAGGATTTGGGAGCATACAGGATGTGCAGTGACCACACAGTATAGGGGGCCACAGTGGCAGATAAGGAAGGAGGGCACTGAAGGCCCATGTGTCACCCCATGGAGGCATGAGTGATGCACTGCCAAGGTCACATTACACAGCTCCATCCTGACTCAAGGGCAACAGACCCACAACCCACCTAGAATGGGGTTGCAGGAAGCTGAAGTAGTGGTGCATGAGTACTGGAAGTGGCGCAGCAAATGTTCCTCAAGTGATATGCGCCACAGATGGCTACTTCAGTGGCACACACACCATGCTCTTCCTGTGGCCCTCTAACTCTGTGATTCCCGTGCTCACTCTTTGTCATTGGACCTGCAACCACTAAGATGAATCACACAGACCACAGATAAGTAAAGTGTTAACAAGGGTGTATTGAAAATAGATACAAAAGAAACACTCTGCACTGGAAAGTTAGTGCATAAAAAGCCAAGGTGCTTGTTTTTATCAGCAAGGCGCCCAGCAAGATAACCAAATGCTCCTGTGCTTTGACCCTAATCCGGGTCTTCCTTAGAGGTCATAATTTCCACGTAACGTTTGCAAAAAATCTTCGCAATTTTAGGCAACTTTTTCTGCAATTTTCCAGTGGCCCTGCTTATTACATGGCAAAAACCCAACAGACTACTGCTTATCCCAAATTCCCTTCAATGTCTCCTAGTGTCCATCAGCAGAGTTATGATAATTTCTATCAAGAATATGACTCTCCTGGAACATCCCTCAAGTCTCCTGGAACTAACTGCACTTGGCCCTTAACGAGTCCATACTAAGGTGTCCCATCCAAGTAGCAATCATCATCAGCCTCAAGAGTTGAATAATTGCCATGAAATTAGAGTTGAAACAGATATTTCTATGGTTAAATTGGTAAACGAATTGATGTTCCTTCAGATCTGACCATAAATCAGACAATCCTAAATATGCTGTAGATAAAAGCAAATTTACTCCGTGAGTGCCTAAAATTACAGAAAACACAGAAATACAATTGTACACACATGTTTAAGATAAAATGGAAATAGTTACATGTTATATAATATATTAAGCTAGAGTAGCGCCAAGTTTTAGATTGTTTAATATATATATAGGCCCTTTATGGGTAATAATCTTAAATCTAAACCAATAATTACCTTTTTACTGTAGCAAACATACTTCAGAGCAAATCAACAGGGTTGATACACAAGGAGGCATGGAAAGGATGAGAAGGGACTTGGCAAGGTTGGATGAATGGTCAGAAGTATGGCAGCTTGGATTCAATGCAAAGAAGTGCAAAATAATGCACCTGGGAAACAAAAAACCAGGGGAAGATTACACAATGGGGGCGGGGGGAGGTAGTAACAACAACAAAAATGGAAAGGGCCCTGGGGGTAATCATATCAGATGACCTTAAGGTTAACAAGTAATGTGAGAAGGCAGTAGGGAGGGCTGGGGATACTGAGATGTATAGGGAAAGGCATCACCAGCAGAAAACAGGAAGTTGTTATCCCTCTGTACAGACAGTTGGTGAGACCCCATCTGGAGTACTGAGTCCAGTTCTGGAGACCTCATCTCCACAAGGACATAGACAGGATAGAGGTAGTCCAGAGGACGGCAACTAAAATGGTGCAGGGTCTGCAAGAGAAGCCATATGAGGAGAGACTAAAGGAGCTTAATATGTATACCCTTGAGGAAGGGGGAGCATGATAGAAACTTTTAAGTACCTCAGTGGAATCAACAAAGTCCAAGAGGGTAGCATCTTTCAGAAAAAGAGATGTGCAAGAACAAGGGGACACAATTTGAAGATAGAGGGGGACGGCAGGGGCAATGTGAGAAGTATTTTTTCACAGAGAGGGTGGTGGACACATGGAACAGCCTTCCTGAGGAGGTCGTGGGGTCTAAAACTGTGGGAGAATTCAAGAATACATGGGACAGACATAAGGCAATTTTTGTGGGGGGTAGGAAGAAATAGGCTGTTGGTTAACTAGGATCTGCAGCTTATCCTGTAGGTAGGGAAATGGGCAAACTAGTTGGGCCAAGTGGTCCTTATCTGCCGTCAAAGTCTATGTTTCTATGTTTCTAAGGCTTCTTAGAAGTTCTAGGCTTGAGAGTACCCTTTAGACTGTTTGGGTTCTCCAGAAAATGATGGAAATGTACCCAGATACCGTGAACTACAAAACATTAAGGTTCCCATTCCACCATGGGCCCAGGTCTGCATGGTCACCGCAGGAGAAATAATTGCAAAGGGATACAAAGTAGTTTAATTTGATTTAAGACAGAAGTAATCAGTATCATTTTTCCACTCTAACCTGCTCTTCTTAGAGTACATATTAGGCAGTAAGCCACTCCTACCTGCTCCACTCAAATGCCAGAAAAGTTCAGCTTTTTTTTCACCTTACCAAGCTGTTCAAGCAAATCTTTTTTTTTTATGCTATTTTTTCCCATTCCACCAGCCCAGACGCCCACTCCTTTGGGCAGCCAAGCCCCTACCATCTCCACTCTTCTGGGTACCATCTACTGCCCCTCATCGTGCCACCCCCTGAGTGACCTGACATATCCCTTTATCGGGGGATCCCTGCCTCCAGTGGTCATGACTGGGAGGGGAGATTTCTGTGAGCTGGGAGGCACACACTTAACAATCCTCACCAGGGGTGATGAGGGCGCAGCAAGGAGCTCATCCCGGTCTTTGTGGAGCCAGAGGAACAGGCCGCCATTATCCAGGTTGTTGGACGGCCATCATTTTCACATTTACTCATCCCTCCCACCTCCCTAATTAGACTTATCTGGTGGCACCCTGGAGTGGGGACTTACGGCAACATGTCAATGAAGCACACTGGCTAATGTGTCTCCAATCCACCACAAGGTGCCAGAGGTCCAACTGCCCCCAAGGAGGGCAGCATCCAGTGGACATTTATACAACCCCTTCCTGGCAGTATCCTCTCCTGGTACCCGGGCTTGGGCATGAACCCAGTTCGCCAGTGTGACAAGCTAACCCCTTTGCTCGGCACCATGGAGCTGACAAACAAATCTTAACAATTTGTCAGAGTTTGGTGCAGGCAGAAACTGAATAATTTATTTTAAAAATCAGCCAAACCTCTCCTCAGAGTCAAATACGAAAAACTGTGGATCCACGCAGATCGATTGCACCGGGAAGGTACTGTAGAACACCTTATTTGTGCGCTGCTTATATTTCACTATCCTTGGTTCCTAAACTAACTTTGCATTTCCTTAATTTAACTTTCCAGCCTTTGTTAATACATTATATACAGGTATGTATGGTATACATATACTTGCTAGCACTTTATTTTAGCGCCCAAGTCTCAAATAGTGAATATAGCGAAAATAAAATGTCAGCGAATATAAGGTGTTCTACAGTATTACCTGGAGAGAAAGGAAAAATAAGAAAAATGCCCCTCTGAGTGTAATAACTTCAGTGTGCATAATTAAGAGAGCCCACTTTAGCCCCCCAGGAAAAGATATCATACCTCATTTAGTTTACGGATAGTTTTTCAGCACTTATAGTGCTCCAAGTTACCCACTGCAGGGGCTCCATAAACCTTCTTCTTCTCCTGAATTCAATCCTTGGCATTTCAACAGCCTTGTATTCCCTCCTTCTACAGTGCAGAATAAACACCAATCCATTTCATAGAAACACACATCCATCTTTGAGTGGCCCCAGAAGCCAACTAAAAGAATAAAACACAGCACAGCTAGAATCTAACCCCAATATGCGATATTCTCTCGGCATTAATCAAGTTCAATATAGTTACAAAGGAACTCACCACGGCAAGGTTCCATCCTAGGCTTTTGCCAAGTTTCAACCTTCAAATAAATTCATCAGCCCATATGGCAAAATTATTATTGCTCCATCACCTTTCTAAGTTCCCCAACAATGCGGAGCCTCTAAGTGGAGCAGCAGCGTGGCCATCTTGCTGCTCCACTCCCAACCCCTGTGAACCCCAGTAACTACTGCCTCCAGATCCAGCACACTCCAAAAGCCAACACAGGAGCCAGAACACTCCAGTATTTACCCAGAGTCCCATTTTCACCAATAACAAATATTGCATTTTGAAAATGTGCAGAAATGTTGTAGCAGGTACAGAGGGCACTAGCAAATATGGGCCAGAATGTTTCCACTATGTGCCGCTGCATGCTGTGGAGTGCCGTTTGGTTAATATGTTTACTTCTGCATTCTGCAGCTGCATCAGTGCATTACACATTTTTCATCAAATTCCACCTTGATGCAACATGTGGCAGTATTTCTCTCAAAAATAACTGTGACTTTGTCACTTTGTGGACAAAATGCCGCAGTTGTTCCCTATCCCTCACAACTTGTGCAGCTTGCAATATTGCTTCAGGCTAGCCACCCCATGGCCCTCCTCTTTCCTACACATCCCATGGTTTACTGTGTATCCCTCCTATGTGCCACTCATGCTCCCTGCCTTCCTTTGTTAACTGAACTTCCACCTGGCCCCCAACCCCAAATATATGTCAACTTCCTGTCCCAAGACCACTAGATGCCTCCAATGGCTCTGCTGTCCCACCTGATGTCACACTTGCAGCCCCAGGCCTGCTGTCCCATGGGGTCACATAACACACATAGTACCACACTGCCTCATCCCCAGCATACTGCACATCATACTTGTGTCACTAGCTGCGACCTACAGCAGTCCTCCCTAAGAACAGCCAGGTACTGTCCCAGTTATACTCAGACAGTT
Organism: Neoceratodus forsteri; assembly: GCA_016271365.2. Classification (NCBI taxonomy): domain Eukaryota; kingdom Metazoa; phylum Chordata; order Ceratodontiformes; family Ceratodontidae; genus Neoceratodus; species Neoceratodus forsteri. Next base: position 707,149,233 of record CM028135.1, on the reverse strand, counting down.
CTGTGGCCCCTGTACATTCCTGCCACAAACATCACAAAATGTTGCTCTTTCCATCCTGTCGAGTGTATCTGCTGGCTGCAGGCTCCCAGCATACCGTCTGTGATACCCACTAACATTCTGCCTCTGGCAGTACAAGTCTCCCACACCTGACCACCACATTCTTCAAAACTGACACACACATGGCAACATTCCACCATCGCCCCTCCACAGTGGTCTGCGTGTGCCCTTTCCTTCCCAAACCAGGGTACACTCATGTTCCCATGTTCCAAGGGCCCAACTACTTGCTGCCACCAGACTTCAGACTACCAGCCCATCTGCCCCTTACTTAGTCAGTGCTTCCCAGCATGTTCTTGGTAATGGGGACCCACACCATCTGTCATCATGGCACTGTCAGATGCTGCCCTTGGACGACAACTGCCACCACTTCCAAGCTGCACTCCTCACTGCTCTGCACAGTCACCTTCCCTCCTGTCTCCCCATCTGTGTGTGGGTACTCACATTTGCTTCCCAATGCCTCACATTGCCAGAACAACACCAGCCTCTAATGTCTGCAAGAGGCCCACACTGGACCCCGATGCTGTGCCACCACTCACCATGGCCAATGACCAGGCAGTGGGTGCACTGACATATGATCCACCTCCTCTCCCAGATGCCTGCCCCAAGCACCAAGATCCTTCTGTGTTACATCGCCTGGGCACATATCATGTGCTTGCTGTCGCCCAAATCTACACTCCATGGACTATCTGTTCTCAAGTACTGTGTGATTGTATTCAGGTGAAGTGACTCCAAATAATGTCCAATATGGCAAAGTCCTGCTTCTGCTCTGTCCACTTTTCCAGTCACCTGGCCAGATCAGGGGTCCCTGAGGCTTTCTCTTTCATCCTCCTCCTCCTCAATATCCGGGTGCTCTACCATGTCTATCATGATGTCATGGTGTGCCAGTGCAATGTTATGGATGATCCAGCAAGCAACAAATATCTGGCATGGGTGTATACTGCAAGGCTCCTCCTGACCAGTCTAGACAGTGGAATCTCATTTTATTTGACCAAAGGTATGCTCAATGATGGACCTGGTAGCAGTGTGAGGCTTGTTGTATCTGACATCTGCCTCTGTCTCTGGGTTCTTCGCCAGGATCATCAGCCATGGCTGCTGTGGGTAGCCACCATCACCTGCGGAAATGAAAAGGTATACTTAGCCACCCGGTGACACCATTGTACGTCCTACTATCCTGTCCACCGGTCCCAAAAGTGAGTCTACCATATCAATGGCCCTCCCTGTTCTCCCCCAGGCCATACGTCATATCAGTCACACACTGTGCCCACTTACAGCTCCACTAACCTACCAGGCAACCAGAACTGCAAGTGACCAGCATGCCAGGTAGGGCAGTAATCCAACAGGACCTATTGTGCCATGTCCTACCTTGTCACCTGTCCAGGGGATCCAGCAGCACATCATGCAGTTGCACACATGCTGTATCACTTCCCCGTTCACCTATTCTGCATTCCCACTGATTCCATGTCATGTCAGTGAAAACAAAACAGCGAGGGGATAAAGAGTGATGGAAAAACAGCGAACCCACTTAGTAGTGCCTAGACAAAACAGTGAGCCAGGTGCCGGAAAAAAACATAACAAACCCAGAACAAATGGGTATAATGGAGGAACAGCACTAATGAAGGGCATGCGTTGCTCAGTTTCCACGTATGCTCGGAAGTTCAAGCATTTTTAATATTTTCACTCCAGATTTTCAACATTGCCATCTCTTCACACTCCCTATGAACAGTGCAGCTGTCATTCTTCACATCCTGCCCAATCTGTGTTTGCACACACCTGGCACAGAATGGCATAGTCACTGTGGGAAATCAAAGTTTGGTATACACTAACAAAATCATAGTGCCACTGTTCATGAGCAGAAGTCCATAATGTTTTCATGAGGTGGGGGTCACAAAAAGGCCATGTTGAAAATTTGTAGTGCAAATACCAACAAAAGCCTGGGGCATTAGTGTTTCTAACCATAATGTCCCACCCTGTGCAGACTGACAGGCATCAGGGGTGTGCCTTTGGATTGCCAGCTATAATGCTCACGCCATTCCACCCCCACCCTGAAGCCAGTGACAGGCATCAAGGTGTGCCTTGGACTCTTTGGCCCCAGACTTCACCCTGTTCTCTTATATTGCACCCATTTCAGCGTATGTTCTTATGAAATGGGGTGACTTTGAAGTTGAACATCCCAAGGCACACCTCAACACTTGTCGGTGTCTACAGGATAGGGTGAGGTGAAATGCCATGTGCATTGTGGGTGACGACCCAAAGGCACACATCAATTCCTGTCCATCTTTGCAGGATGGAGGTGGGACTGGCTTGAGTTCAATACTTCACTGCCATTCCTATTCTGCATCTGTCTAACTCCTGCATGTCTAATGCTAATATCAGCAAGCAAACATTCGGCATTGACAAATGCTTGTTTAAAACAGAAATCAGAAATATCTGCCTTTAATGCATGTGTGTTTTTAGCACACTATCAGTCAGTTCTTTGACTATATTAATCCAGAAGACACAGCCTTCTATATATGAGACTATCTCTGTCCAGAAATCACTCTCTCTTTCAATTTGTCTCTGTCTGCAGCTACTGCAGAGCAATGCCCATCCCTAATTATGTAGTCAGGTAGGTTGTGTTCACTTTCATTTTTATGAATGTCAGCATTTCAACAGTCTTACTCAACAGACATGTTCTCCAGTCAGTAACAATGACTCCTGCTGTGCTGAACACTCTTTCACAACATGCACTGTCTACTGAACAGGACAGATACTCAACAGCAACTTTTGCCACTGCAGGCCACACTATAAACTTCCTCTGCCAATGAAGCAAGGATCCATCATGTGGCCCAAGCTGTTCTGTGTAATTCATGTTTGCCTACACAACTGAGGCAGCAGACTTCTGGCTCTCTATATCAGACGTAACCACCTTTTTGCTGGACAAACCCAACTGGGAAAGAAAAGCAAATGAAGGATTTATACCAGTGTGACTGCTTGGTTACTGTTGCTATTGAGTACCTGTGAAGCAGGTGGAAGATGAGGATGACTTTGTGGTTGTGGCAGATGAAGATTATGACCCAAAGAATGTCATGAAACATGTTGCTGGTTGCTGCTTACCTTTTTCCCTTGTGGTACTGATGTGTGTTTCTGCACAAGCCCTGGCAATATCTGAATTTGCCTATGCAACTCTGACTCCATTCTCAAGTAGAGATGTAATGCCATGCTTATAATGGGGATCTAATATGCTCACCACATCATAAATAGTGGACTCCACAATGCTGCCAAAATGATGGTCATTGTGTACACATGCTCGATCATCCTTTCTATAAGATCACTGCCCATACTGTCCCCATTCCTGTTGAATTGATCCCTGATGTTCAATGGGGCCTGCTGCAGCACACAAAAAAGCAGTGTGTCCTGTCTGATACAGGCATTCGCATCACTAACCACTTAGGTGGCATGTAGGATTTGCACTGTCTGGCTACCTTTAGGTCATCTGTTATAATCTCCCCTTGATCTCTTTCCTATTTGGTGGAAGCTAGACCCCCCCACACTGAGTATTTCTCTCCTGGGTTTCCATGCCCAAGTCCATAACCTTGCACTTCTTGGTATTGAATCTCAGCTGCCAAACTCTCGACCATTCCTCAAGCCTACTTAGGTCCTTTCTCATTCCTTCTGCCCCCCCAGAGTGTCAATCCTATTGCAGATCATATTGTCATTCACAAACAGACACACCTCACCCTCCAATCCCTCCATAATGCTGTTTATGAAGACTTTAAAGAGGACTGGACCCAGCACTGACTCCTGGGGCACCCCATAGGTCACCTCCCTATCCTTGGACTGGATTCTGTTGACTACCACTTTTTGCGCCCTGCCACTCAATCAATTTCTAACCCAGTTTATCACCATGTGCCTGATTCCCAGACTACTCAACTTGTTTATTAGACACCTATGAGGGACGGTGTTGAAGACCTTACTAAAATCCAGGTAGATCACATCCACTGCCCCTCCCTGATATAACTCCTTGGTCACCAAGTTGAAGAAGTCCACCAGGTTTGTTTGGCAAGATCTACTTGCCATGAAGCCATGCTTCTTTGGATCCTGGTTTCCACTGGATTCAAGATATGTCACAATCCTTTCCTAGAATAATGACTCCAGCAATTTGCCCACCACTGAGGTTAGGCTGACTGGACTATAATTGCCCACTTCCTCTCTGCTCCCACTTTTCTGGAGAAAGACAACATCTGCCCTTTTGCAGTCCTCTGGGACCACCTCATCTCTAATGATTTATTGAACAGGTCTGTCAGGGGAACTGCCAGTTCCTTTCTGAGCTCTTTTAGTATTCTGGGATGTATTCCATCCAGTCCCATTGCCTTGTCTACTCTCAGCCCTTCCAGTTTTTTTAGGATTCTTTCTCTTGTGAATGGATTAATTTCTGCCCCCTTCCCCTGACTTCTGTTGACTAATACGTAATATTTATTTATTGTTATATTTGTAATTATCTATTTGTGCATTTGTTTTCTTTCATATTGACTTGACTATGTATCTTACACTTGCACAGTCACCAACACTTTATTTTTTATATGTATTTATTATTACTGTTATTTGCCTGTGCAGCTTGTACTTGCATCCTCCCCACCAACCATCCCCTTGGGTCACACCTGGAAATTAGCCTCAGTTCAGTGTGCCTATCCCAGTCACAAATTTCCAAGTATATACATGATTACCGTATAACTCAATAGCTGTGCTTCTTTCACTTTAGTAAAGCAAGTATTCCCCTCAATGAACTATACTGCAAGTAAATAAAACTTAACCGTTCAAGAAATTGCATCATATAAAAAGCATATTTTCTGTTTATGTAAAATGCACTGATTATTGTTTCAGAAGCATCTTTGATTATCTCTAAGTACTGCAAAAGCCAGACCTGCAGCTCTCAAAATGGTTTTACTGTATGACATCGCACAGTAATATACCGTAGCATCCACAGCCCCACTGATCAATGTATGTAACTCCTTACCACACTTGGTGTCCATCAGTACTCCCACCTGCCTGGGTAGCCATCTCCCCCAGTGTCGAATGTACCCCATACATTTGACATACACTAGGTCCTACAATACATACAGTAACATTTGGTGTACAGTAGGCCCTACAATACATACAGTACAAGGCAAGGTTCCCTATACATCTGTTGCAGCCATATCACTCAATTGTTCCACATTACAATGGATCTCCCCCTCATTTTAACACTCAAAATTGCTCTGTCCCATATCTGACCCACATAGAAACTATGCTGCCCACACAGAGAAGGCACCATCTAACATTCCAATTTCAGACTTCAAAGCAGAAATTCATAATACTCTGTGATGCAAAATCAAAATGTGCACAAATAAAAGCATTATTTCCCATCATGTTTTAGCTTGTATCTCAGTGATTGATGATTCAGAAACATAGAAAAGAAGACAATGATGGCAGAAAAAGACCAGAAGTCCATCTAGTCTACCTGAAGTTCCCTATCTGCCCTAGAACCTATGTCCATACAAGGTTTTATCCCTCCTGGTCCACCCTCCTGCTCCCCTCCCTACTGCCACTGACCTGAGCAACCTCCAGACCCTTCACACTGTCCCAACCATGCTTGAAACCATTTACAATCTTGGCCCCCACCACCACCGCTGACAGACCATTTCATGGCTCCATCACCATTTCTGTAAAATAGAACTTCCACACATCCCTCTTAAACCGTCTTTCCCACCAGTTTTCACTAATGAGCTAGGGTTCTTTACTCTGTGCACCTGCTAAATTGGCCCCCACAGTTCATCTTGTTTGTTCCCTTTAGGAATTGAAGGTCTCTATTATATCCAACCTCTCTCACTTGGTCTCCAGTGAGTTAATGTTCAGTGCCTTCAGACAGTCATCTTAAGATCTGCCTTGTTGGTTCTGAATCATCTTGTTCATCCTGCGTTGCACTGTCTCTGGCTTGTCCCTGTCCTTTGTTAGTTGAGGACTCTAGAACAGAGTACAGCATTCCAAATGTGTCCTCACCAGTGACTTATATAAAGGTAGTAGTACCTCCTTTTCCATCCTGTCAATACCCTTTCCGATACACCCCAACATTGTATTAGCCTTACTATAGGCCTTGTTACTTTGACTTGATTGTTTGAGGGAATCACTAATGATGACTCCCATGCCCCTTTCCTCTGCTGTAGTGCTCAGTTTAACTGCCCTGTCCAGTACGTTGTCCTTTTTTTCCCCCTATGTGCATTACACTGAATTTTGTGGCACTGAATTTCAGCTGCCAAACCTTAGACCACCTCTCTAGCCTTTGTAGATCCCTTTGCAATTCCCTGGTCCCTTTGTCACTGTTTACCCTATCACAGAGATTTGTGTAACCTGCAAAGAAACACAGCTTGCCCCAGTTGCCCTCTTTAAGTCACTGATGAGTACTGTATATTGAAGAGGACAGGACCCAAGACAGATCCCTGTGGCACCCCCACCCCACAATTTGTCCCATTTTTTTAAACATTTTGAATATAATTTCCCCACATTTTAGGATAAGCTGAGAGGTACAGTATGGATGCAGCCCCTTCTCATACATCCAATGCAGGCAATCCACATACAACCGATCCAGGTCACCATTACATCTAATTCCATCTCTTTCCTCTCTCTCTCTTCCCCTCCTTCCCTTCCCCCCTCCCAACTAGTCTAATTGCTATCTATTGTCTGGCATTCTCCCCATCCCACCCCTTGATCATGGTAATTAGATAAACACACACGCACACACACAGACTCAGTTTGTACTGCCAGGTTTTAGAAAGTGGTAACTTATGGTATTGTGACTGTTCCACCTTGTGACACAGTTTTTGAGGCCATCAACACACTACTGTATAAATGATACTGCTGACTAATCTCATTGCAGCCTATTCCTTTTTCCGGGCTCTGACAAATGGCTTTGTGAGTGTCCCATTGGCGTTTACAAAACCATGGAGCATAACTCCGGCAGTTTGCAAACTTTGCACAGATGCAAAGTGGTCATTGCAGCAGCCTTGAGGCAATGATTGCCTTTGGATATCATGCTCAGTGTTGGTGGTGTCCCTTTTGGGGAGGGGGGAAACAAAGTTAGAGCATGGGGCCTAACCTTCTGCCTCATGCCTGGGAATGGGTGGGCAGTGACATGGTGTCTGGATTAAAGACAGCCTTTTTAAATAATAATAATTCAAGTGGCCTGAATAATAAAATGCATCCCCAGGCAAATATACCAGAACTCCAATCATTAGGGAACAGAAAAGGAGCTGGCACGCATAAAAACTAGGAGGAGAAAAAGATAAGTTATTAGTAGCCTAATGAGCTCTGTAATTTTGTTTATCTTGCAACTGTGCCAATGGAAAGTCTTCATTGTTTACTTTCATTGTTTACTTTCATAATGCTCATTCCTTTCTTGTGCAGAACATTGCCATGTTTCTTTCTTAGCAGCAGGTGGCACTACAGGCACACAGAGTGAACAGTGCAAACTTGAGGAGTGCTGTCCACCACAGGCTATGCTGAACCTTTTTTAATAACATTTTGGGTTCTGAGTGAAACAAAAATACCATAGATATTCCTTGATTTACAAAACACTTGGGAATAACATAAAATATATATTTAATGACATTGAAGTGCAGTGAGTGATCAGAAATTGGTTTTAAATGGTCCTCTCTCACATGCACCTTTTTTCTGTCACCAGTTTGCCAGTTTACTGGCTCGTAGAAACCATGAAAGATAGAATGTTCACAGACAGACTGTTCACAGTTCCATTTACATGCTGACAATTAGCATTAACACCAGTGTGTGTGTAAAGTGCATATGAAACACAATGCAAGTCAGAACTTTGAAAATAAGATGGGCCTTGACTTTATTGGGCAAACAATTTCTTAAAATGAGTGTTTGTATTACTGTGTGTCATATAAGAACAATATACTGTACTACTCACATGACTGAAATTAGTTTGGTGCAAAGCTAAAAAGTAAAATGAATGACATAGAAAGAATGACACGGCAGTGGGGGTGACCTGGGTGGGGAGGATGAACAGCGGCCGAAGCTAAAAGGGAGCATAGTAAAGGCAACAAACCTCTGCATCAAACAAGTGAGCAAAAGCAAGAGGAAAAATGTATTTATTTATTTATATAAGTCTCAGATTACATATACCTTTGAGCTAAGAGCTCTTTTACAAAAGTTACACGTCAGTAAGAGACCACTAAAAAAGAGGTGGCTGAAAAGGTAAAGGCTAAAAGGGCAGCATTCAGAAAGTATCAGGAGATTCAAAGGGAGGAGGATATGAAGATGTATTAGGGAAACAGAGGGAAGCAGGGAAAGCAGTTAGGCATGCAAAGGTACAAACTTAAGAGAGAGCAGCTCAGGAGGTAGCAAAGTGGGACAAGACATTTTTGTATTTGTACTTCAATGTTTCAAACACACACAGCCTCTAAAGAGGAATGCCAAACCGAATGTTAAATTAAATCAATTTTATTGTAACACATGGACAGACCTCAGTCTAGCCTGCCGCATTTCAGAATAGCAATTATTTTATCAAAGGCAACCTTTTGATGATCATGTTGTCTTTGATAAAAGAATTGCTATTCTGAAACACGTCAGGCAAGACGAAGGTCTGTCCATGTGTTACAATGAAGATTACTTAATTTAACATTCGGTTTGGCATCCCTCTTTAGAGGTTGTGTGTGCTCAAAACATTGAAGTACAGGTATTGTTTGTTTGTTTCTTAAGCAACATGTTCCTGGTGTGCACTAAAGTAATTTGGATACATTTTTGTACTTACATACCATAAGTGAAAAGAAGAGGAGCAGGGGTGGGATTGTAAGGTTAAACAGGAAACTGGGGACTGTGTCAAGGGGGTCAAGAAAAAGCAGACATCCTGAACAAATACTTTCGTTCAGTGTTTACAGAGGAAGGGACAAAAAAAAGTAACAGAAGCTTTGAACGGAGGGAGGTGGACACCAGTCCTTTTTCAGAGGAGAGAGAGTCCTGAAGGAACTTGCTAATCAGAAGATGGACAAACCCTTACAGAAATAATAATATGAAATGTTTTTATGCTGTGCACATAAAACTACCCATGTGATATGTGTGCTGCAAGCAAGATTTAAATGTTAAATTGAAACTGACTGCATGCATGTGGCATGTGTGCATCAAGCAAGTGTGGAAAGTAGTCTTTTTATGTTAAATTGGAACAGACTGCATGCATGTGACATGCGTGAAGAAAGCAAGTGGTCACTGATAACTGCACACATAAAAGTTAAGTGACGTGTTCAGAATCACACACTGTACAAGCGGGGGCTGATGCGATCCAAAGCCAGGTCTTCAGTTTTCCAGGTCTTTTGGTTTGCAGTTCTGTGCCTTTAACTACTCAGCTATACTGCATGCATACATATGGCTCATTTGTACTTCAGTACAAATCTGCATACATCATGCTTGCAGCCACTGATTTTTAATTTTTTTTCATTTCATTTCATTTTTATTTTGCTAATTGGGTGAGGGCACTGGAACAAGTCCATTTTCAGGCCCCACCCCAGCAAACGGATGCATATAGAAACAGACAAAAATAAAATACATTTGTATACATTACATATAAGTACAAACATCTCCTTTCAGCAAGAAATTCTTTAGTTTAGTCTTAAAACTAAATAAAGAAGGAGTAGAACTGAAATTTTCAGGTAATAGATTACAGAAAGTAGGGGTGGTTTTTGTCCCCCTCATCTCAGATGCTCAGCTGAACTGTAGCACACACACCAATGGAAACATGTGGTTCTTCCCACCCACACAACTACTTAATTATTTCAGTCTGGCCTGTACTCCTACTATTTTAATTCTACATACCCCCAAAGCTCTAGAGTGGATTGTAGCAGACCAGCTTGTTGAACATCTGAACCAATACCAACTCATCTGTTCTGAACAACATGGCTTTTAACCAGATCACAGCCTTACTTGAATTTACAGATCGCATCCACCACTCTCTAGACCAAGGCCTTCTGGTAGGGGCAACATTTATTGACCTATGAAAAGCATTTGATATGGTGCATAATGGGCTCCTTCTGAAACAGTTGTCTGCTATTGATCTCTCTCCTGAATCTGTTTGTTGGTTCAACAACTACCTTCACTACCACTCTCAAAAGGTTAGGCTAGGAAACACCATCTCTGTTAGTAGACCTGTCCACTCAGTGGTCCCACAGGGGTCAATTCTGGGGCCCCTACTATTTAGTCTTTTCCTAAACCAGCTGCCGACCTCCTGCCTGATCCAGATGCTCCTTTACATGGACAATGCGGTCATCTTCTCCAGCAATCTCCATCCAGAACAACTAACAGTAGAAATCCAAAGGGGATTCTCATCCACAGAGAAAGAGTTTAAGGAGCACTGGCTAGTCATGAACTGCAAAACAAAAATAAAAACAATGATGTATTCCAGCACCCAGAGCAAGTACAAAGCATTACCCCTTGTGATCAGAAATAAAAGTGATGACACACTGGAGCACGTCCAGCATTTCAGGTACTTGGGCATCACAGTTGACTCCACTTTGTCATATGTCAAACACATAGATTACATTGCAAAGACTATCAATACAAGACTAGGGATTATTTACCACCACAAACACTGTCTAACCTATGAGGCACTGAACCTGACCACCAACAGCTCAGTAGTCTCCCTTATCAAGTATGGATTGGCTGTCTATGGATTGGCAACAGACACTGCCCTACAATGTAGCTCCATAGCACTTAATAAGGTGTGCTGCCTTCTCACAGGTGCTGCAAGACTCATGCACACCTGTGACCTCTACTCACAGGTGAGCTGGCTCCAACTTAAAGAAAGAATAAGATACCAATCTTGCCTCCTTGCCAAAAAATTATCTCTTAGTCGACTACAAGCAGGGGTCCAGAACCTCCTAACCCTGCACACAAGTACCCATCTCACTAGAAACTCCACATCTCAGATCTACAAAATTCCTAGATGCTGCACTGCCCTGGCACAATGTGTCTTCCACTATCATGATCCTTACTGGACAAATGACTTACCACCTGACATTTCTGGTGTTGCTACTATTGGTACATTGAAAAGCAAACTTTGACAACACCTTATTACAACCAGCAGCTGTGCTTGCCTCCACTAACACCCACCCTTGACTCAAGCATCCCAGCACTTCTTCTCATGTCAAACTTCTCATCTAATGTGTCCAACCCTTAGCACTTCAGGGTGCCACCCTTCCTCTCAAACTGTGCCACCTTTACCCCACCCAATCCATATACCCTCCGACTCCCTCACCACACTCTGGCATCCATATCACTCTCCTTCCACTATTCTCTCCTCTACTGCAATCTTGTAGGATGCCCTGACTATGACTCAGGCAAATCACTTGCAGCCTATGTTGATAAATTCTGTGTTTCTTTATAGTAACTCTGTCAAAAAATGTATTCCTGTATTACTGTTTCTTACTGTAACTCTGTCTAAAATATGTACTATTGTTTTTATGTACCCCTTGTTCTTGTTACTGATGTGGAACCTATAAATGAGCAATCGCTCACTGGTGTAATCCAAGATTTCAATAAATAAAAAAAAAATTCTCTCCATAGTTTTGAATGGTTCCATGCTATCAAACTTTAAAGGGCAAACACAAAAGTAACAATAGCTCGACACCCACACACATGACCCCATGCACACACACTGTAATGGGTGTGACCATGCTGCTACAGACAACCCACCAAATGTAGATATAAGTCAGAGTCTCTTACCTGAGTACTAGTGAGCCAGAGGCAGGAGTCTTTAAGAGATGATGTCCACTGGTCAGAGTGCTGGGGTGTACCCCCTTGAAATGAATGGAATTGTTTTTATTACTATTTTATACAGTATGATGGTAAATTGGAGATTAAAGAAGGCCACTGTTTTACTAACAAGGCCTTTGTTAGTCGAGCAGTGGCCTTCACTAATCTCCAACTCTCCATCAATAATGTATAAAATAGTATAAAAAATACCCCCATTCATTTCAATGGGGTGCACCCCTGCACTCTCCCTTGCCCTATGTCATAATGTGCCTGGGTGTGGGGATGTGGAGGTTAGTTTCACTAAGGGAGGGCATAAGCCTGACTATAGTGGGGCTGCAATAGTCTGTGCATACCATACCACTCAACTGTCCCTAAATGCAAGAGACAGCCCTCATTTTACCCCTGAAAACTGCTCTGTCCCTCATCCATCCCTCATGGAAAACATGCTGCTCACACAGAGGATGTCCTGTAAATTTAGACTTAATGGCAGGGGTGCCATTTTGGATTTCAGCAGCTGGGAGCCAACAACCAGTAGAGGCCAGGTACTAGTTAGCTCCTAGGCGACAAGCTCTGGAATGTCTGAAACATCTCTAAAAGGTAAAACTTATTTGTTGTGACTGAAAAGTGATGTGCAGATCAGGAAAAATTCAAATGTATAAGATTCATCTGTCTATACCCTGGAGCAGTGCATCAAATTTGGGCTTAAATACACCCAGTTACAAGCCAATTATTTTTCTGGCTGAAGTTTTGACCCCTGCCCCCAAAAAACTTTGCCCCAATTTCTCTCCCTAACTCCATTCTATTCATTACCTATCCCATATGGGTCATGAAACTGCCTAAAGGTGCAGAAATGTGAAAAACAAATCAATATTTCAGTCCTTCCTCCTTCCAGGGATATTTAATGAATACTTCTGCTCAATATTCACAAAAGAGGAGGAGGGGGAGGTACCTAATCCAATTAACAGAAGCACTTTGGATGGGGGGGTTGATCCCAGTCCATTCACAGAAGAAAGGGTTCTGAAAGAACTCCTAAAACTGAAGGTGGACAAAGCAATGGGGTCTGATGGGATTCAGCCCAGAATTCTAAAAGAGTTAAGGGGAGAACTAGTGACACCACTGACTACTCTTTTTAACAAATCATGAGAGGATGGTGTGGTACCTGAGGACTGGAGGAGGGTGGATGTGATTTCCCCCTTCACAAAAGTGGGACCAAGACAGAGGCAGGAAACTACAGACCTGTCAGTTTGACCTCTGTGGTAGGGAAAATGATGGAATCACTTCTGAAGGAAAGAACTGTTGAGTACATAGAGGCCAGTGGGGCACAGGACCCAAGGCAGCATGGCTTCACAGCAGGAAGGTCATGTCAGATGAATCTAATCGATTTCTTTGACTGGATGACCAAAGTAATAGACCAGGGAGGGGCTGTGGACAAGGCCTATCTAGACTTTAGCAAGGCATTTGACACAGTCCCACACAAAAGATTAATAAACAAATTAGCCAGCCTGGGAGTGGGTCCCAGGGTGGTAGCCTGGGTAAAAAATTGGTTGGACAGCAGGACACAGAAGGTAATAGTAAACGGAGTCCACTCTGAAGAAAAGGGGTTACTAGTGGAGTACCGCAGGGTTCCAGTACTGGGCCCAGTCCTTTTTAATGTCTTTATAAATGACTTTGCAGAAGGACTAGAAGGAAAAGTATGCCTCTTTGCAGATAACACAAAGATCTGCAACAGGATTGATACACAAGTGGGGGTGAAAAGGATGAGAAGGGACTTGGCAAGGTTGGAGGAATGGTCAGAAGTATGGCAGTTTGGATTCAATGCCAATAATAATAATAATGAGTTTATTTATAAAGCGCCTTTCATTTTTCAAGGCATTGTACACATTAAAACAATAAAATCAAACATTAGAATTCAATAGTAAACACAGATGAAACCACAGCAAATTAGTAATTTCAACGCAATCAGTCATCCAAAAAGGCCATTTGCCAAAAATAAGTTTTTAAATTGCTCTTAAATTCCTCCATGGAGGTGCACTCCCACAACCGGTGGGGTAGAAAATTCCAAAGAATGGGTGCAGCATAAGAAAATGCTCTGCAACCTGATGATTTAAGACTCACTCTTGGAATCTCTAGAAACCCCTCATTGTCCAAGCAGAGTGATCGGCCGGGGCAGTAGGGGACCAGAAGTTATTTCAGATAGGCCGGACCCTGATCATGAAGGGCTTTGAAAGTCAGTAAACTGACTTTAAAGGTGATCCACCACCGTATAGGTAGCCAGTGCAGTTCACGCAGCACTGGGGTAATTTGACAGGACCTACTTGTCCCAGTCAAAACCCAGGCTGCTGCATTCTGCACTAGCTGAAGGTGACAAATTTCAACCCCAGAAAGCCCAAAGTACAGGGAGTTGCAGTAGTCCAGATGCGAGGACACAAAGGCATGGACAATGTTGGTAAGGCGTCAGACGGAACAAGGTGCTTAACTCTGGTGATATTCCTCAGATGATAAAAGGAAGTCTTGATGACTGCTGACACTTGTGACATGTAGTGTCAGCCTGTCATCCAAGATGACCCACAGGTTACGCACCCATTCAGAGATCGGAAGTGAAATGCCACCAAGCAAAATTCCTGAGGGCGTATCAACAAATGACCCCTCTATCTGATGCCCCGGGTCCACAACCAAAACCTCTGTCTTTTCTGAGTCCAACTTCAGCCAACTAGAATCCATCCAATCCTGGATTTCTTCCAGACAGTTGTTAAACACGAGAGAGCTCCATCTTGATAGGGTGCGAAAGACAGGTATAGCTGGGTATCATCTGCATAGCAGTGAAACCTCAGCCCATACTGTCTTATAATGTCTCTGAGGGGCAGCATATACACTGCGAATAACATGGGTGACAGCACTGAACCCTGAGGCACCCCACACAACAAAGAAGTTGGGCTTGAGGAAAAAAACCCAGACACAACTCTTTGTGATCTCCCAGTGAGGAATGAGGTGAACCATTGAAGAATGATTCCCGATATTCCACAGATCTGCATCAGGCGTGCTATCAACACCAAGTGATCCTCAGTGTCAAAAGCTGACAAGAGGTCAAGGAGAACCAGAATGGAACGTCTTTTCTGATCTCTCGCAATCAGAAGATCATTAAGCACCCAAACCAGTGCAGTCTCGGTGCTATGTCTTTTACGAAAACTGGATTGGAAAGATTTGCAGATGTCATGGATGGTTAAATGGTCTTCCAATTGGGCCGCCACTACCTTCTCAATCACCTTCCCAA
This sequence comes from Neoceratodus forsteri, assembly GCA_016271365.2. NCBI lineage: Eukaryota > Metazoa > Chordata > Ceratodontiformes > Ceratodontidae > Neoceratodus > Neoceratodus forsteri. The sequence continues at coordinate 707,134,133 of CM028135.1, read as the reverse complement.
TAAAGGGAAGGTTTAAGATGGTCTGTAGTTTGTGAAACAGTCTGGGTCCAAGTTAGCTTTCTTCAAGAGAGGTGTCACCACTGCCTCTTTCAGGGAGCTAGGGAACTCACCCGACTCCAAGGAGCAACAGACTATTTGTACAAGGACTGGACTGGTGATATCACTACAACCCAAAATTATGGAGGTTGGTCCAGGATCCAAGCTACAGCTTGTGGGATGCACACTATGGATAATCCTCATAACAGCCACAAAATCAGGTCAACTGAAGGAACTCCAAGAAAACTGAGGTACTGTGAACTCACACTGCTCAGCAGCATCACCCTTAGAGATTGCTGGATGCAAATCCGCCCTGATGTCGGCCACCTTAGTTGCAAAGAAATGAGCAAGCTCCTCGCACTCTAATTGTGAAAAAGCTTTTCAAACTTGCAGACAGGCTGGGTTGCACAGTCTGTCTACAGTTCAAAACAGCTGAGCTGGTCGATTCCGAGCAACTGCAATCTCCCTGGACAGGAATTCTCCTTCTTACGGGTGATTGCAGATTGATAGACAGAATAATGTTCCAATAATCTAAGGCAGTTGGCTTCAAGGGCGGACCTGCACCATCACCGCTCTGACCTTCACCCCGTCTCTGCATCTCCCTCAATGTCCCATCAAACCAAGGGAACTTGGGATGAAGGGATAGGGGGCACACATGAACAGGAGCAATAGAATCCAGAGCCACTATAACAGCCATATTATAGGCCGACACCAGGGTCTCTGGATAACTGCTCGCCAACACGGGGGACGAGAGGTCGAGGACCACTGCAAGGCCTTGGGAGGTAATATCCCATAAAGGGTGGTACCTAACCATCTCCACAGGGGTAGGCCTTCTCAGGGGGGTGAAAAAACTGAACCTCATGGTGTAGTGATCAGACCATGCGACTGGTTCCACCCTCAAGTCGATGCATCAATCCCCAGGAGAAAGACTAAGACCAGAGAGTGTCCAGATTTATAAGTAGCAGTGGAAACTACCTGTGTAAGGCCCAAAGAAGTCATTAATTGGAGGAAGCAATTACCAAATTGCAAAAGTTTATCGTCATCCCAGGCATTGAAGTCGCCCAGAACCATCAATCTGGGTGACTCAAATGGCATGTCGACGACGAAGTCTGCTAAGAAGTTCAAAATAATGCACCTGGGAAACAAAAACAAAGGAGAAAGTACACAATGGGGAGAGGAGGAGGTAGTAACAATAACAAACATGGAAAGGGACCTAGGGGTAATCATGTCAGATGACCTTAAGATTAGCAAACAATGTGAGAAGGCAGTAGGGAGGCCTGGGGGGATACTGGGATGTATAGGGAGAGGCATCACCAACAGAAAACAGGAAGTTGTTATCCCTCTGTACAGACCATTGGTGGGATCCCATCTGGAGTACTGCATCCAGTTCTGGAGACCCCATCTCCGCAAGGACATAGACAGGATGGAGCCAGTCCAGAGGAGACCGACTAAAATGGTGCAGGGTCTGCAACAGAAGTCATAGAAAGAGAGACTAAAGGAGCTCAATATGTATACCCTTGAGGAAAGGAGGGGGGGGGGACATGATTGAAACTTTTAAGTACCTCAGTGGAATCAACAAAGTCCAAGAGGGTAGCATCTTTCAGAAAAAGAGATGTGCAAGAACAAGGGGACACAATTTGAAGATAGAGGGGGGATGGCTCAGGGGCAATGTGAAGAAGTATTTTTTCACAGAGAGAGTGGTGGACGCATGGAACCACCTTCCTAAGGAGGTTGTGGGGTCTAAAACTGTGGGAGAATTCAAGAATGCATGGGACAGACATAAGGCAATTCTTGTGGTGGGCAAGAAGTAATAGGCTGTTGGTTAACCAGGATCTGCAGCTTATCCAGTAGGTAGGGAAATGGGCAGACTAGGTGAGCCATCAAAGTCTATGTTTCTATATTTTTATGTTTCCCCAATCCTCCTGTAAAAAAATTATTTACTTTTACTTACCCAGTCATCTGGCCAGAACCTTCAGCCTGGCCCAGTGTGCCACCAGCCCAGTTTTCAGTATGTTCCTCCTCCATCCTTTTGCCAGAAGCTGGATGCCAGAACTCACTATCCCAGGTCCCCATCATCGTCTGTGACCAAATCACCTCACCATCCGAACCCACCCAATCTGTGTTGCTTGCTTCTTGCTTGACAGCTGCCGTGTTTGCTGCCACACTGCACTGATCAAGGCCTGTGAAGGCCCACCACACCACTATCACTGCTGCTGCTGCTGTTAGGCATAGCTTGCTGCTGCAGGGATCCCACACTGTTTTTTTGTAAGGTGAGCCTAGTAGAGTAAGTAGGTAGCATAGTCTTGAGTTAGCTTCTAGCTCACCCCCTGCCCCTTCAGCCACCAAGGAGATGGAGACTCATTAAACATAGACCAACAAAAATATGCCACCACAACAGTGCTATTGAGAATTCAATGCTCACTAACTCCTCCAAGCTGTAGTATTCAGCCTATTTACTCTGTGATGGGAAAGACAGTGTCTCACTTGCATGACTCATGTGCTCTTGCTTGACTGGAGCTCCTCCATGTCATGTGTTGGTGCCACTGCTAATAGGTGGAGAGAGTGGACAACACAATACAGACACAGTCAAGTCAGACATGCATCTGCAGTGTGAGCGCACACAGGCTGGGGGGGGCACTGATTCTACAAATGATTAAATCCAAATTTAATGCCATTATTGTCACACCATAAGAACAATCTAGGCACAAATGTGGGGTGGGGGGATCAACTGCTTCCCTCTGCCTTACCTAAATGGCACCCCTTCTTTATGGAAGAAATGCATTCTCAGGCGCTAATATCAGTACAAGTAAATACAATGGTTTCCACTGTGTTCTGAGTTACTGTAATTCCATGTTTCAGGATATTTCCCAATCATCATAAGAGTTAGTGTCCCGCATTGTCCCTCATTTTGAGTGTCCATGTCCTCATTTCAGTGCCAACATGTGAAGTATGGTGCATACTTCCAAGACTCTACTCAGCACAAAGAGTGCTGAGCATGGCCATAGTGTATATGCTCCATACAGAGTGACAAAGGGGAAGTAAGTGAGCCATAACAGTCATGGAGAAACACATGTATAGCACTAAATTTGCATAAGGGGATTTGCATAGCCCAAAACAAAAAGGTCAGGCTTCACAACACAGAGACCCCTCATCGCACGTCTGGAATGGGAGATGTTGGCTGACTATATCCTAGGCATTTAATGTAGTAAGCAAATAATACTTTACAAATTAATGGCAATTTAATGACAAAAATGAAAAGTCATTAATTAAACAACTTGCAAAAGTATCAGAATTAATGAGTTTATCTAATTTTAATGGGAAATCAATGAAAAGGGTATTTTAATCGCTCTAATTGCTAACAGTGGTATGAGAAATATAAACTTATGTGTTGTTTAGATGAGATTTGCGCCAGCTTAGTTGCTGCACAAATGGCAAGTGTGCAGCATGTGAACCTAATGCGATGTTTAAATGATGTTCACACCAGCTAACTGCTGCACTCATGTCAAATGTGCAACACACAAATTTGATGTGATATTTAGAAGATGTTCGCACCAGCTTACCTGCTGTATACTTGTCAAGCTTACAGCATGCAAACCTCATGTGCAGCATGAGAACCTGACGTGCTTTTTAGACCTGGTTCACTTAGGTTCACTTTGTGTATGTGAACCACATGCAAATATTGCACAATTAACCATGTGGCTACATTCTGCATGTATGCAGCACACTTATATTTTGGTAAGGGAAATAATGGGAGCAGATGGGGTGTATCCAGGGTATTTGGGGAGCTCAGAGAGGTACTGGCTGCACCTATGACAGCCCTATTTAATAGCTCACTGGAAACAGGAGTGACTTCAGGGACTAGAAGAGGGCAGATGTAGCCTTGATTCACAAAAGTAGTAGCAGGAAGGAGACTGGCAATTAATAGGCCAGTCAGCCTGGCATCAGTGGTGGGAAAGTTAATGGAATGACTGCTGAAGGAAACGATTGTGGAATATATGATTTGTACTTTGGACATGTTAACCCTCTGTTGCACCCATTGTGTACTGGTATCACTGTTTATTTTTATGTACTCCAACTTGTACTCTCCTGGGTCATGCCTGAAAATAGGCATCTCTATGCCTAGAGCACCTACCTAGTTACCAAAAGCAAATAGATATCGTGAATCCAATTGGTTACAAGACCCAAGGCAGCATGGGTTCACAGGGGTGAGAGGTCATGTCAAATTAATCTGATAGATTTCTTTAACTGGGTGACAAAGGAATTAGATCAGGGTGGAAAGCTGGATGTGGCCTACCTAGATTTCAGTAAGGCTTTTGACACCGTTCCACATAGGAGAATAGTAAAAAAGCTGGGTAACTTAGGAGTGTATTCAAAGGTGGTAAACTGAATAGGGGATGGGTGACAGAGGGTTGTGGTAAATGAAGTTCACACCAATGAAGGAAGGGTGACTGGCATGGTGCTTTAGGGACAAGTGCTGGGACCAGTCCTCTTTAATGTCTTCATAAGAGACATTGCAGAGGAGCTGGAAGGGAAAGTCTGCCTCTTTGCAAATTACACCAAAATCTACAATAGGGTGGATACTCGGGTGTGACAGGGTAGAATAAGACCCTGTCCCATTTGTTATGGAGAAAGTGTTTAAATGCAAGGATCTTTCCTTTTCTGTCTCTTCTCTGTCTGGTTGCGCAACCCAATTTTCCTGTGAGACTTCGGATTTGATCACCCAGACAGGCTCGCAGTTCTTTGTCTCTCACTGTCTCTCAGTCCTCACTTGCTGTCTGTCTTTTTCTCCCTTGCATATCTGCTAATATAAAAATATATGCAAATCATTGCATAGAAATGTAACTGAAATTGGGATCCCCTGTGTTTGGAAATGATATAGCATTAGTGTTGAAATGTATATAATTATAATTTGAGATGACTGCAAAAAGCTGTTGGAAGCTAGAGGTTGCCAGAGTTCAATTTTTAAGCCCTTTGCAAATGCTATACAAAAGGGGGCCTCAACTCAAGAAGCACACTGTGTTCTAGCAGCTACTGCCTGATATTTACAAAAACAGAATGCTTGCTAAGAATGAGGGTTGAAAGGACTTATAAGGGAGCTAAACTGCAATTGCTAAAGAGAAGAAGATAAAGGGACACAGAGACTGAAAGAAAAAAAAATTTCATTTCTCCTCTGTACATAGTTATTATGAACAAGTTTATTTTTTATGTTACTGCTACTGTAAATAATTATTTTTGGTGAATTCGACAACTGCTCCTGGTTTTCCCTATGCGTCCTGATCTGTGCCTCAATGACAGATGGTGTCAGCCTAAGTGGGATTTATGCCATGCATACAATAAGACAGGAGTTTTGTGCGTGGGTACTGAACCTAGTACCAGAGAAGCACAGAGGAAGGTATGGATTCTGCAGCAGCAAGTCCAGGAGTGGTTACCAAGAGAATGGCAGTAAAACTAGCAGCGACAAAAGTCCAGTCTGAGATTGTACAGCCAGCACAAGTTATGGAAAAAGAACAGACAGTGACAGAACCTGAAAGCCTGATGGACTTTTTCAAATGGTGGGCTATACAACAAAAAGAAACTGAGAAGCAGAGAGAAAAAGAGATTGAACGTTTAGAAGCACAGAGGAGAGATGAGATGCAGTGACAGGCACAGTAGTGGAGAGAAGAGATGCAGTGACAGAAGCAGCAGATGAGGGAAGAGATGCAGAAACAGGAGCAGTGATGGCTGGATGCCTTGCAAGCTATCAAAGGCAGAGGACCCAGCACAGATCCAGATGAGCAACAACATGCAAGCAACTTAAAAGCCATTAAACTTACAAAGTTGTGTCCCTCATATGATATTGAGGCATATCTGACAACTTTTGAAAGAGTTGCCACAGCTTGCCAATGGCCAAAGCAACAATGGACAATCAGACTGGTACCTTACCTGACAGGGAAAGCCCATCTTGCCTACAGCAGTACGGACAGTGCACAGTCAGAAAACTATGACCTGGTAAAAAGCGAATTCCTGAAAAGGTATGACATCTCTGGAGAGACATACAGGCAGTGATTTAGACCTCTGAGGTACAACTCGGTCGACAATCCTTGAGAAGCCTTCACCCGACTCAGAGAACTTCTGATAAAATGGATCCAACCTGAAAGCAATACAGTCCCACAGATCATTAACACATTTGCCATGGAGCAATTCATCAACATCTTGCCTACAGATGTGCAGCTGTGAGTAAAGGAACACCGACCAGAGAGTAGGGAAAAGGCTGTTTCTTTGGCTGAGGACTACCAAATGGCCAGACAGATGCCACAGCAGCAAGGTAACAGCCAAGTACCTGTAAGACATCCTTTTTCCCATTTAAGATCCAAACCTGTTAAGAACTCTGGTGTAAGAACTCGGGGGATAACAAATCTATGCCCAAAGACATTACTTGCTGTAACTGTAATAAGCCAGGCCATTTTGCAAGAAACTGTCGAAGTAAGGAGAGTGACACTGGAGCAGATTTGTCTTTGGCAAATTGGGGCAAGTACTTAACAGATATGAAGGTGGGGGATAAGACTATGAAGGGACTCATTGATTCGGGAAGCAGGCAGACCTTAGTGCATGTTAAAGTGCTGGGAAAACACTGTGCAATGGAACCAGGTACTGGTGTCATCTGTATCCCCTGTACACTCGATACTATCCCACTACCCAAGTGACTCTAACCATTAAGGGTGTGTCATACCAAATGAAAGTGGGGATAGTACCTAAGTTACCTGTACCTGTGATTATTGGAAATTACTTCCCAGGATTTACTGAGTTAATCAAAGAGGGAGTAAATCCTGATGCTTCAGCAACAGTGGTGAAAAGAGCTCAGGTAAGACAATTTCAAATGGTGGGGACACTTTTCCTTTAAGTGATTTTGATTCAGACTTGTTTGAGCACAGCTCCATGATCCAGAAATCCAAGAAAGAAAGATGATACCTGAAGAAACTGTGGTAGCAAATGACTGATGGACATGAAAGGTTAAAATATGAAAATGCTGAAACTAAATTGATAACCAATTGTGATTTTCTTTCAAAACAAGCTAACAATGTTTCTCTCCAGGGTTATTTTATGCAGCTGGGGATGAAACCAAAACAGGGTGGGCCAATGTTTAAAAATGTGATGGGTTACTGTACAGAGTTTGGGTTAACTCTCAGACCCAGGAGCAGACAGAACAATTGGTTATACCACAGAAGTACAGAATAGAGTTATTACAGATAGCACATGATAGTCCTATGGCTGGTCACTCAGGGATGGATTGCACCCTTGCCAGATTGCTGTATAGATTTTACTGGCCTGGCATTCATGAAGATGTTGCTACCCATTATACAGTAATTCCTGTGCTGAGTGTAAGAAAGTAGCCCCAGTCACTAGAAAAGACAAGGTGCCCCTTCCCTTGATAGACGTGCCTTTTGAGAGAATTGCAATGGATGTGGTTGATCCTTTAGACAAAAGTAAAAAGGGTAATAGATTTATCTTGGTAGTATGTGACCATGCTACTTGATACCCAGAAGCAGTTCCAATGCGTACTGTTACAGTCCCAAAAGTAGCAACAGAGCTTGCCACAATTTTCAGCAGAGTGGGCATACCTAAAGAAATTATTACTGATCAAGGTACTAATTTTGGTGCTGCATTGCTTAAGGAGCTGAACAGACTGCTAGGTATCACTGGCATAAGAACCTCCCCCATCACCCTCAGACAGACGGTCTTAATGAGCATTTTAACCAAACCCTAAAACGCAAGTTAAAAAGGTTTGCAAAAGGGAAAGGGAAAGAGTAGGACCAATACTTGCCTTATCTACTTTTTGCCTATAGATAAGTGCCACAGGCGTCATCAGGGTTTTCACCATTTGAAATGTTGTATGTTAGGCAGCCAAGAGGGCCACTGGATGTGATAAAAGAAACACGAGAAGATAACCCCACTCAGAAACAATCTATAACATCTTATATGTGTGCCCTAAGAAAGAAGCTGACAAAATATGTTGAAATTGCCCATAGTAATCAGGAGGAGGCCCCAAATCAGCAGAAAGTATATTATGACCATGGGGTATAAAAAAAAAACATTTTCGAGCCAGGTGAAAAGGTTTTGCTACTGTTGTCCACAACAGAAAATAAACTGTTAATGAAGCGGCAAGGGCCTTATATGGTTCTTAGACATACTGGCACTGTTAACTATGTGATTGAGACACCTGAAAGGAAAGATCCTATTAAGATATACCGTGCTAATCTCTTCAAGAAATGGGTTGAAAAAATGCCAACAGCTGCTTTGCTAGTTTTACCAGAAACTGATAAGGAGGATATTGATGTAGCTTATGATAGACCGGAACAAACTGTAAATGCTGATGCTGTAAAGACTAATGTTTCCTTAACCTCAGAACAAACTGCAGACATTCGTAATGTGCTAAAAACATTTAATAGTACTTTTACCATGGTACCAGGCCAAGCAAAAGGGGGTTGAGCATGTAATAGTGACAAGGAAAGTTCGTCCTATTAGGCAAAAGACATATTGGTTGCCAGTGAGGTTAAGAGTTGACATGGTTAAGGAAATACAAAGAAAAGGAAAGAACTGTGTATCGTAGAGCAGTCAAGGAGTGCTTGGTCATCTCCCATGGTAATTGTAAACAAAAAAGAAGGGGTTGTTATAATCTGCCTTGATTTTAGGAAACTTAATCAAGTGTCAGAATTTGACAGTTATCTTTTTCCCAGAACAGATGATTTGGTGGACAGACTGAGGAGTGCAAAATATATCAGTACCCTCAATCTCACCAAGGGTTACTGGCAAACCTCTTTAGCTAAAGAATCCAGAGATAAAACTGAATTTGCCACCCCTATAGGATTCTATCAGTTCACCACTAAGCCATTTGGTTTGCATGGTGCACCAGCTATATTCCAGTAGTACATAGATGTAATTTTATCCCCTCACACTGGTTATTGTGCTACGTACCTGGACGAGATGGTGGTGTACAGTCCAGACTGGAAAAGCCACCTGGAACACCTATGAGCAGTTATCCAAGCTATCAAAAATGCAGGTCTGACTATTAATCCTACCAAATGTGCATTGGGCATGCAGAAAACCAGATATGTGGGCTATGTGTTGGGAAATGGAGAAGTTAAGCCAGAGATTTCTAAAATAGAAGCTGTAGCTAATAGCCATGTCCCTTAAAGAAAAAAAAATATATAGTCAGGTCATTTTTAGGACTGGCTGGTTATTGTCAGAGATTTGTTTCCAACTTTGCTGAGTTAGCTACTCCCCTCACTGAACTAATGAAAAAACAGTACTCAAATAATGTGAAATGGACCCCAGAGTGTGATGAAGCTTTTCAAGCCATAAAGGCTGCATTATGTTCAGCCACTGTTTCAAGAAGCCCAGACTTTGAGAACCCTTTCTGTTACAAACAGATGCATCAGAGGTAGGCCTAGGTACAGTAATGAGTCAAAATATAGATGAAAAAGAACACCCTATTCTGTACATAAGTAGGAAGTTGCATGGCAGGGAGAAAAGATACTCCACTATAGAAAATGAATGTTTAGCAGCAAAGTGGGTCATGGAGTCCCTCAAGTTTTATTTACTAGGAACTGACATTGTTCTTGTAACAGATCACAGTTCTCTTTGTTAGTTTAACCAAATGAAAGATAATTCCAGAATCACAAGGTGGTACCTGGCACTACAGCCATTTAAATTCACGGTGATACACAAATCTGGTAAAGAGAATAGCAATGCTGGTTTTCTGTCAAGATACAGATCAGGAATTGAGGGTTCTGAAGGTTGAAAAAACAAATGCATGAGTTTGAACTGTACTGTTTGCTGTACTGTTGTAAAAAGAGAGACAGACAGATGATGTACATGAGCATAATGTCTGAAAGCAGCAAATGTTATTAGAGAGTTAATGAAAAGTTTTGGAAACCTGTCTAAAAAAACAGGTTTCCTCTTAAGGAGGGGGGTGAATGTGATAGAGTAGAACAGGATCCTGTTCCATTTGTTATGGAGAAAGCGTTTAAATGCAAGGTTTTTTCCTTTTCTGTCTCTTCTCTGCCTGGTTGCGAAACCCAATTTTCCTTTGAGAGATCGGATTTGATCACCCCAACAGGCTCGCAGTTCTTTGTCTCTCACTGTCTCTCAGTCCGCACTTGCTGTCTGTGTTTTTCTCCCTTGCATATCTGCTAATATAAAATATGTGCAAATCATTGTATAGAAATGTAACTGATATTGGGATCCCCTGTGTTTGGAAAATGAATAGCATTACTGTTGAGATGTATAAAATTATAATTTGAGATGACTGCAAAAAGCTGTTGGAAGACAGAGGTTGCCAGAGTTCAATTTTGAAGCCTTTTGCAAAGCTATACAAAAGGGGGCCTCAACTCAAGAAGCACACTGAGTTCTAGCAGCTCCTGCCTGATATTTACAAAAACAGGATGCTTGCTAAGAATGAGTGTTGAAAGGACTTATAAGGAAGCTAAACTGCAATAGCTAAAGAGAAGAAGAAAAAGGGACACAGAGACTGAAAGAAAAAAAATTATTTCATTTCTTCTCTGTACATAGTTATTGTGAACAAGATTTGTTTTTATGTTACTGCTACTGTAAATAAATATTTTTGGCTAATTTGACAACTGCTTCTGGTTTTCCCTATGCTTCCTGACCTGTGCCTTGATGACATCGGTGGGGGGGGGGTGGAAGGATGAGCAGAGACCTGGGAAAGCTAGAGGAGTGGTCAAGGGTATGGCAGCTGGGTTTCATTGCAGAAAAATGCAAAATGATGCACTTAGGGCGCAGAAACCCAGGGTGAAGTATAAAATGGGTGGAATGGTATTGATGACTATCAGGCAGGAAAGAGACCTGGGAGCAATCATACTGGATGAACTAAAGGTGGCCAGGAAGTGCAACAAGGCAATAAGAAGGGCTAATGGGAAGCTGAAGTGCATAGGGAGAGGTATCACCAGCAGAAAGAGGGAGGTGCTATTGCCTTTGTCTAGATTGCTATTAAGACCCCACCTAGAGTACTTTGTCCAGTTTTGGAGTCACATCTCCAGAAGGACATAGACTGAGTGGAGGTGGTCCAGAGGAGGGCAACTAAAATGGTTCAAGGTCTGCATCAAAAGCCATATGAGGAGAGGCAAAAGGACCTCAATATGTACACCCTGGTGGGGGGAGACATGATAGAGACCTTTCAATACCTGACAGGGGGGTAAATAAGGTGCTGGAGGGAAGTATTTTTCAGAACAAAGGTACTCAAGAACAAGGGGACATGCTAAGAAGCTGGAGGGGGGGATAGATTCTGGAGAGATGTGAGGAAGCACTTCTTCACAGAAAGAGTGTTTAATTCCTGGAACAGCCTTCCAGTAGAGGTGGGGGGAGTGGTGCAGTTCAACAATGCATGGGGTAGGCACAAGGGAATCATAGTGGAAAGGAAGGGGAGTGGGAGCAAAAGCCATAGATAATGTGGGGTCTGCTGTGATAATGTAGGTAGGGAAAAATGAGCAGAGTGGGTGCACCAAGCAGTCCTTATTTGCTGTCAAATTCTATGTTTCTATGTAAAGAGACATTAAATACAAAATGAGAACATGCATAATATACAGAGTTGTCTGTCACTGTTGTTGTAAATAGTTTATGAAAGAAATGCAAGTACAGTAATTAGTACTCATAGTATGTTTTCTTCAGCCTCTGGTACTCTAATCACTACCACCCCTACCACCCCCCCCAGCAAAAAGTGAAGTGCTGGGGCCAGCCCTTTGTTTTAATCAGTCCTATCAGGTACCTGTTAATTGGATTCATCAAAGGTGTGTCGCTTTCATATGAAATTCCACTTCATTTCTATTAACAAGGACAACATTCATCACACTTCAATTACTCCAGCAAAGTCAAGCATATGGATTAGAAAAAAGAATGCATTAATGAAAACGTCAATTTTAATAAATGGCTGTTTATCGTAATGTTGACTTAGAGGATAGACTCAACATTCCCAAGGGTGCATTGCCAGGGACACCAATGAAGCTCCATTAAAATAAAAGCTCTGGTGAGAAGACTAACGTATACTAATTTACAGCAGCGAAGTAATCATAATTTAAGAGTGTCTCTCTCAGTTTGAGTTATGACACTGTATGGTCTTAAGGAGAACCGCACTTGTCTACTTCTCAAAATTCAAGTTGGTATTGTTGAAAAGTTCACCTGTCTCAGAACTATAGGGTGGACAGAGTAACGGCTTATTTTCTGTTCCATACAACACTGAACAAAAAAGCATGCAGGAGAACTGCCCTGTACCTTTCAGTTATTTTCCCCAGTAGAAGCATTTATTAAGCAAAAATTTACATTCCAGTTCTATTACTGTTCCATCTTTAGTAGCCTTTTAATAAGTTCGGTGAGTGTTTATGATTTGCAAACTTGCAGTAACTGGCATTTTAGTACTGTATGATGTAGTTATGTCCTTGCTTAGTTTTTACATTGTTGTCACAATCCACCTACAATATGTTCTACGGCAGAACTATGTGGTTGAAACAGACCAGACTTCATCATAAAGTTCTAATATGGCACTGTCTGCCACAATGTAAATCACAAGCATCTACTATGGATACTGAAAGGAGAAGAGCAAAAGAAAGCCAATCATGGATCGAGCTGTTCCACCAGTCAGAAATGAACACAAAAACAAACAAAATGACCAACATCAGCAAACTTGTAGAATAAGTTTAATCAGACTGAAAACCAAGCCCAGAGTTCAGATGCAAAAAACATACAGCAGCAAAGATTGTGGCACTCCAGAACCAACACAAGCCCCAGCAGTTGTGCACCAGAAGTGTTTTATCATAAACTGCATTATACAGTTTAACTAAGGCACTTTCTGCCAGAGTGTAAATCAGAAACATCCACTGTGATTACTAAAAGAACAACAAATAGACCCTGCTGTGCCGCAGACAGAGAAGCACACAGAAACAATCAAAAAGTCTTGCACCTGCAAACCTGTAGGAAGGACATTTTCATAGGTACAGTATAAAAAACAAGCTCAGGGTGCAGATGCAAAAACAGGCAGCAGCAAAAATAGTGGTATTCCAGAAGTAACAAAAGACCAAACAGTTCTTCACCAAAAGTGCTTCCTCATAAACTACACCATTTCATTCTAAAACGTACCTGCCCCAAAGCGTAAATCAGAAATATCTGCTGTGGTTACTAACATACTAGTATAGATGGAACACTACCAGGACTGGAAACAGCATGTGAAAAAATAACTTCTACTAGTGAAAAATGACTTACACGTTCAGTGCAGTTCTTTAAATGACCAAGCAAAGGCATAGCATTCCTTCAATAATGGGAGCTCCTCATCACTGGAACAAAACAGATGAGGTCATTCTAATGGAAGATCAGCAAAAAAGTAATCAATTCTGGGAAAACCATTTTAAAATTGATGATCTGCCGTCTGCAGGCTGAGGCTAGAAGGGCAGCATATAGTTAGTTAGTGTTGTGGTATTCCTGCACTTCAAATGAGGACATTTGTGTTTCTGCAATTTTAAAGAAGGCTGTTTACAAGGGATAGATTCTGTAATGGCCTGACTTACAATATACAATTTTTGTTCGTGACAGAGGGGGGCATTACCTACAAATACAAAGCCAGAAGTGCATTATTCAAGTCCAGCTTTCTTACAACTAGTGGTACATTGTGAATTTTGACTCAACATTGTGGATTTGTTTTATAGAACATCAGTTTAAAAGATATAGCTTTTAAATCAGCTGTTTGTAAGAAGATTGAACTGTATATATATATATATATATATATATATATATATATATATATATATATATCTTGTAATATGTTAGTGTGTATTCATTCTACTTATTCAACTGTCACATTTTATGTTAGTGCTCTAGAGATACGTCACATCAAAACAGGGCATTAAAAATAGAAGTAATCCATCTTCTAGTGGTTAAAGACTTTTAACTTCAAAAGCTGAAAAAGTAATGTCAAAAAACAAATTTTTGTTACATTTTGATTTCATGTGGTAGCCATTTTTATTTGAAGGAGGCAAGTTTGCATATGAGTATGGAAGAGCTAATAAAAAAGAAAAGTGCTGTATTTCAGCTAAATGGTTCACAGGGTGGCTGTTTACATCACTTGTGTATGGTTCCCATGGGTTTAGTGTAATATTTTAGCTGTGCTGCAGATACTTTTAAAAGCAGTGATGCAGTATTAACTAAACCTTTGTTCCCCTCTCCCTGCCACACTCATAGTGCTGCAAAGGCAAGGACATTGTCATACAGACAAGACTGGCTCCAAGTCTGGAATGTCTTGGCTGGCAAAAATAACATAATGTGGCAATTGAAGGCTAAAGTGATAGATTAGAAGACTGCATCGACCTGCAATTCCTTGGGTTAATTCTTTTAATTGTCTTGTACCTTTTTTCCATTCTGCTGATGTAGCCTGGTTAAGCATAAATGAGTTGATTTATGACAGCACCAGGACATTCAACAGCATGCTGCTTCCCAATTAATACACTCTGTATGAGATGAATATTGCAGCTCAAGAACTAAGTGCTGCATGCAACACCCGGACATCAAAGCTCTCACAGTCACTCTTTGAAAAGAATAACCCTAAACTATTAGCAAGGAATTGTAACAGAGTATGAATTTGATTGACATTGGCTTATGTAGATTCTTGGGGGAAGGCACTACAAGGGACCATTACATTGCCCTACATGGAAAACCTTCTGTCTGTCTATTTCAGCAGCTCCCAATGCTTCATGTATGAATTCTACTTAGTGGGAATGTTTCCCCTCCATATAATGTATTCATTTTCAAGACATGCACTGACCAAATGCTGGATGGCCACCACATTTGTTAGGAAATCTAGGAAGCCCTCGGTATGTTTTATGGCAAAGTTTCATACTGCTCATATAACAGTTTCTACCATTTGAAGCCAATATGGAAAACAACCTTTTCTGTAAGGGTCATGGAGATGTGGGATTTAGTGCTCTAAGAGGCTTAAGCTTTGTTCCTTCATTTTTTCATTTTTCAAAAAGCCCATGTTACTTTTCATAGACCCCAGGGGAAATAGCACATAGTGCTGGTAACCACCTCTTTCCCAAGATTACCATAAAGTAGTAAAATGTCAGCCTCTCTAATTTCTACTTAAACTTTGCAAAGATTTCATAACGTCCATTTTCAGGTTAGTACATGTCAAGGGGCTGTCCCATGTTAAATTAAGCTGAATGTCCATCTCTATTATCGGTCTTGTTCATGAATCAGCCTTTAATGTGTATATGGGTCTATGGCCTATATTCGCAGGCATTACCTCCAGCAGTAACACCACCTTACTTAGCCTTTATTGCTTTTTTAATCCTTTATTTCCTATCCTGCCCAACCTGCCCCATCTGCCCCGCTGGCACCCCCAACACACATCTTCATGAAAACATACTTCCACCATTTGCCCTGGACTCGTATCTCGTGGGTGGGTGCCACAGTCAGATAAATATTTTATCTTCATATTGGCTATTTATCTTCATTTTAGATAGGTAAAAATTTTTTATCTTAGTCAATAGGAGAGCAGCTTGAACAGTGCTTGCTGACATCACAGTTGTCTCTGCTGCACTCAAAACAGAGCAGTGAACTCAAGGAGAAACAACTAAATCTTAAAATCATTTAAAAGCTTTAATATTGAAAATGTATTGTACACTGTAACTTGGGAACACAATGATATAGATCAGAATGTGCCATCTGTCATCACTTGTGAGTAGGCAGCACTTACATAACTTACATGTGGCTCACCAGAATGTCACCAGTATCGATTATGGCCTACCTAACAGCAAAGACAGCATATTATCTTAGAGGGTGGGTACAGTATGTTATCAGCAAAGATAAATATCATGTTAAGCATCACACCATCATCTCCTCCCTGCTGCATGTCACTGGCTCCATCCTTTCTGGGATAGATAGGGGCATATCACAGCTACAATTTTCAATGATCTAGCCAAAACATTTGATTTAGTGTCCTGTTCACTCTTCCTTGATAAGCTGAGCTTGGCTGGCCTCTCAGCTTCTGCTGTTGACTGGTTCTGTTCCTATCTAATGGGCCACCAACAATCAGTACAGGTAGGAGAAATGTTATCAGCATGTCTCCCCATCCAGGCTTGGGTCCCACAGGGCTTTACCTTAGATCCCATCCTGTTCTCAATTTTTCTGAATAACCTCCCCTCTGCCAATGTCAACTCCCATATACACATGTATGCAGAGGACACAGTCATCTTCGCCTCCAGTCCTTTTACAACTCCAGTGGAAGACCTGCTCCAGCAGCATTTGAAAAATGTCTTGTGCTGATTCTGTTCCAACCATCTTAAGGCCAATACTAAAAAAACAGTGTCTATGACCTTTGGTACCAGCCAAAAATTGACCAGGCTCTAGAGACTTCCAGTCTTTACTACACCGAATGGCTCCATTCTTGAAGTGGAGCCTTGCTCCAAATACCTTGGTATGTAACTTGACAGTAAGATTGACTTCTCAGCCCACATTGATGTTATCCATGTTAAACTATTCCCTAAGCTCAGTGCATTGTACTATAATAAAGGCTGTCTACCCCTGCCAGTCTGTGGTGAGCTGGTCACCAAAATGGTGCTCTCAATCTTTGACAATGCAAATGTGGATTATAGTACAGCCCCGTCCACTTTCCTAGCCAGACTGGACACCACCTACAATGCATTTTGTTGCTTTTTGACTAACTCCCCTTCATGTACACACCACTGCTACCACTACTCTTCCCTGTCCATCCTCTCCCTACCTTCATGTTACATGTCAAGCAGCACTTCCTTCATCTCCAAGTACTAGTTTGGTTTCTTGCCATCCTGTCTCTTTTCACACCTCTCTCCAGTCCCCCCCACTCCATGTTTCCTCTGCTTTAGGGACCAGCAAACCTTCTCCACTCCTCACCCTCGCTCCTCTGTTGAGCAATTTGCCTTCTCCTATCACTTGCCATCACTCTGGAACCAGCTCCCTCTATTCATTTGCCACTCCACCTCCTTAGGGTGCCTCAGGCATCAACTGCAACTCCTCCTGCCACCCACCTGTACCTGTTTCCTGTAGGATATCCCCATACTGTTTTTTGGTAGTTCAGATTTTTGATTCTCCTCAACACAGCTTTTCCCTAGTTCAGTGTTTTGACTACTGTACCTTTGTACTGTGTTGATGTCACTCAGTCTACCATTTAAACTTTGTGCTTGCACAACATATTTGCACTTCATCCTGTTCCATGTTTGTGCCAGCTAAGTATTCTTTTTTCAAAATTCAAGATGCTTTATTTATTTCCAGCATGGCCACAAGTGTCCACTTTACCACACAACCAGCCATAATACAATTTGTTACACAACAAGACAGACAAACATGCAACAACACTCCCCCCCCCACACCATGGTATCAGCATTTCTTTTACAAATGGTGTGCCAATCCAGAATAGAGGAAGCCAGTTATATAGAATACATGGTCTGCAGCTTATTTCAGTTCTTGTCAAACCTAGGCAAATGATTATGGACACTAGCAATGACCTTTTCCACTGAAAGGTTAAACAAAAGCTCCTGCAGCCACTCTGAGTAGTTAATGGGCTCACTATCCAACCAGTGTCAGAGTACTAACTTCTTAATCGATATCGCAATCAGGGCTAAGCTTGTACTAGCTAAGTATTCTTACTGTAGAGGATCTGCACTTTATCTGTATCATGTGACTTACTATATTTATGTTTTACTGTTCAACCTGTAACCCTTCCTGTGGGTCACACCTGGAAGTAAGCCTAGACTCAGTGTGCCTTTCCAGGTTACCAATTTTCAAATAAATAAATAAATATGGGATAAGCAGTGGTCTGACTCAGAATATTATTTATCTTCACGAGCATAATTATGAATGCCCTGCTACAACACAATTGATGATAAATGTCATATTCTCAGTTAGGCCATTGTGAGTCCAGTTTATGCCACCTAGTTTCAGATGCAATGATTTCTTATGTTATTTTATTTCTCTGATTAGATAACCCAGTCAGAACGTATTTATTTATTTATTTTTATTCATGTGTTTATCAGGTAAGTGTAGTGTGACAAGGCCCTTTATAAGATAGGAGCCAGATCACTGGGCTGAGCAAGACAGAATGGTAGATGACAAAAAATGTATTCTGTCTGTGCATACTTTAAGAAGTACATAAATGTGCACTAACAAGTTCAAGTAGTGCAGTAAAGGAAATAATTTTGATATGATAATTTAAACTGATATTAAGATGTGAAAGACCACATATCATTGGAAAGGCAATACCACAAAACAAGAACAGTGGATGAAAAGCCCTACTAATCCATGGCCGTGCTTACAAGAGGAACAGACATACTGTATTTTAGTTTGTGGACCTCAGAGATCAAAGCAGCTCATAGGAAGTAGAACCTGCACTGGAGTTAGGAGTCAGGATAATGCAGGGGCTTGTCAGTTCAGTGGAAGAAGGGGAATTTACTCCTTACTTCAGGAGAAAACCAACCAAGAAAAGCATACCCAGTAGGTTGCAATGATAGGTATGTGACACAACAGATAATGCAATTAAACAAATACTGGCCCCTATGCCCAAATGGGCAGGAATTATGTACTGGAGGCAAGTATCCCGCCCACATAGGGCTGCACCTACAGATAGTTGCGCACCCAGGGAATGCACAATTGATGCGCACCTGTCTGTGGCCCCTCCTCCCGGCATGTAGAACTCCACAGGGCTACCAGGAGTGGGGTTGCAATCCCAGGAAGGCATACAATTGGATGCACACCCTGGGCCAAAATTGGATCCCTTGCATGCTGAGGCATAGGTTCGGGTGCGTGAATGCCCAGTGCAGGCACCCGGACCCGCATGCACAAGCTCCTGTGTCAGACTGCTGGATTGCAGCCCCACTCACCTGCTACACTGCAGGGCCACTACCACTACTGGCAACCCTACCCCTCCATGCCCCTGTCCACAGCAGCTCAACTCCATCCCAGTACCCCTTCTGTTGCCAACCGCAATTGCCCAAGATTACCCCAACTGTCATGTCAGCCAGCCGGTGTCCCTCACCCAGTAGCACCAACCCCCCCATGGCACTGAACACTCCCCAGCCCCATACCTGTGTGCCGGTGCCACTCCAGAGATGGTCAGTGGCACAGCCCTCCACTCACCACCACAGCTGCTGTCTATCTGACGTATGCAGGGGTGTGCAGCTGATGTACACTTGCATATGTCAGATGGCATGCATCCATGGTGGTGAGTGAAGGGCTGTGCCACTGGCCATCTCAGCAGTGGCACTGGCACATAGGTACAGGAGAGAGTGTACGGTGCTGCTGGGGGGGTTAAGTGGATGGGCATGATGGGTGAGCATCACCCTGGGGCCAGCACGTGAGTGTGGTAAGCAGTGGTGGGGGCAGCCAACAAGGGGCTAGAGAATGGCAGTGTGATGGGGTGTATGGTGCCAGGTGGCAATCAGGGATGACTGCAGTGGAGCCTCAGGAGGTAGCTCAGGCTTTCCACCTGGACCGGGTGGCAACGGTGTGTGTGCATGGGACATGTAGGGGCTGTATGACAGGGTTCACCCTGGCATACCCTGCACCTTCCTCTACACCTCTTCAGCCAGTACTATGCACCATTGTGCATGGTGCATAGTGCTGGCATGCCCCTAGCCCACCCTTTCTGCACAGTGTGGTCCACAGACCAGGGGGATTAGGTGCATTGCAGCTACATGCCACCTGGTAGTGCATCCGGTGCAGGGGTGTGTGTGACAGGGTAACCCCTGTCTTAGGAATTTCTCTCTGGGAAGGTAATTGAGTTCTCCCTAACCCCTCTTTTGAGCTGAAGGCTTATGTTCTAAGGCTCAGATTAACATGGATTAGTGCATTTAAAGATTATATAATGTATAAAGTTAAATGCATGAGAAAATGCATTGAGTGCATAGAATGGATAAAATGATACAGCATTTAAAATCTGTGTATGTGTTGAATAGGGCTTGTTTTTTAAGCCATTTAGAGCAGTCCTTACCTTTAGGACATACTGGCATTTTGTATAAAGAAAGAGTTAAAATAAAATGGAGTGGGAAGTGTTATTGTTCTTTTACTTTTGCTGCCACTCCATAGGATTAAGAAAAGAAACCTGCATCAAAGCAGGAGTTGCAGTCACTGAGAGGCAAAACTTTTACTTTTGCTACTGCTCAGTGAAATCTATGTGAACTCCTAACTGCTGGCTCTGAATAAAAGAGAAATATGTGGCAGCAAAGCCGTGGAAGAGTCAACTGACTTGTTACGTGCAGCCGAGCAGAGCTGCTCCGATTCAGAAGCAGAATCCTGACTTGAACCAGGAGTGCCACTGAGCAGCAAATTTTTCCATTTGTCTTTTCAGCTGCTCTGTGGCTATGTAGAAAGAAAGAAAGAAAGAAAGAAAGAAAGAAAGAAAGAAAGAAATAAAGAACCCTGTGATGTCTAAGAGAGAGAGAGAGAAAGAGAGAGAGAGCGCAGTGGTATTAGTAAATGAGGAGCATGCTCACTCCTCGCTTGCACTTTCTCTCTCAAACTGCTGTGTTGCAGTTGTAAAGCGGGGTGACAATTACTTTTACTTTCTGCCAGCCACCCTGCTCTCAGGTATAATGCTTTGTGCTCTGAGCAAATGCTCCTTGCTGCTACTGCCCTCATAAAATAGAGAGCTTAAATATTTAAATAAATGCGAAACTCTCTGTTGGGAGGCGGTCCAGACCAGAGTGGCTGAAACTTTTCTTTCATTGTTAAAGTGCTGCTCTGCTACAGAAATGATTTAAAAGGACAGGAACTGTGGGCAGTTCTCATCGGGGTGGCAGTCACTTTCACTTCTCATAAGAAAGCGCCCTGCTCTTTTCAAATGCGTGCAAATACCCTAAAATGTAAAAAAAAGGACTAGGGTATCCCTAAAAATAAAATAAATGACTGCTGCACTCTGTAAGTGAATAAATATCGAGGACAAGTAAAATAAATAAGCAGGGTCTAATAAAGGGCCCAAATGAAAGCTGAATGTGACAGGCTAACATTGCAGCAATCAAAGAAAAGAAAAAGGTTGTTTTCCCTAAGGCCATGAAGCAAGCGCTTAATAAAAGAATTATTGTAGCTTGGGTTATTTATGGATGGACACCCAAGCAAACAAATGAAGAGATGAATAAAAATAAAGGGCTGAATATAATAAATCTGTTGTCCACACATAAAGAAAGATTAAGACACTGTCTGTCTCTAAGGTGCCCTCCCTGTGAGAAAACAATTGTAGGGCTGTTTGAAATATATTAGGGGATGTTACACAAAATTGTTTCCCTGTTGTGTCTTTTTCAAGTACAATATAATTAAGCCAGGAGAGGTAAAAGGTTGTGGTTTACCTGGCTATGGGACTGCAAATGATAGTTCTTATAGGACAGCACTACCCTCTGCAGTCCCCTCTTTATACAGCCGTCCCTGTCACTCAAAGGTAACTAAGGAGGGACCCTATGTTATCAGGCAATTAAACATGTTATGGGTTATTCTAGCCCGTAATAGAACACTTATGATGTCGAAAAGCTGTCAATCATTATGGAGTGCTGTATTAGAATGTATAGTGGGTCACATTGTGACTTTAGGCTAACCCAGCTAGTTTTCTTTTGAATTTTTAGTTAATGGTTTAGTCAGATGACCCCACCCAGAATATATTTAAGCCTTCCACTAGAGGCATTAATCAGATAGGAGTTAGGGAGTCAGAAGGAGACCGATGGAGGTAGGAGAAAGACCTCCTAGTGGTGTAGGCTCATACTGGTCACTTATTGGGCAGGCTGATGTAAGCCTAGAGTCTGCTACGGCAAAGTAATAGCCTCTCTGAGTTGAATGAAACTGATTTTTCTTTTCATTACATTTTTTTTATTGGATTTATATAAATATATTCTCTCATTTCATGACTAAAATAAAATGATAAATGCCTTTTGGCATTTTTTATGCACTGAGATCTGAGTCTGCCTTGTATTTGTTATCCTGAATACCCACACCCGGTGACAGGATGCGTTGGGTGCAGTGCATAGCCACTCCACGGCATCGTGCATAGGGGCCACTATTTGCAAAATGTGGAGAGGAGGGTCAACTCTTTAGCACTTGACTTGAGTAAATTAAAAGACCAAAAGACAAGGAATGGAAGGAGATGAGGAGAAAAAGACTACTTTTGGCAATTGTTGAATGGGAGCCAGGGTTAAGTTGTTTAAGATTATACATTTTACCCAGTTTCTGATTAACTTTTTTACATTCAAATGCAATATGGTCTGAGAATGTCAGGCAGATCAAGAAGAAACCTTAGGTATTTCATATACGGCACTTGCTCCAGTGAAGCAACAACATTGTCACATACTTTGAGAGAGGAAGCAGACTGGCAAGCAAATTAGAATTGGCTCACAGTCAAAATACATTAACTTTATTTTTCTTTTAATCAGCTAACCTGTTACAGGAAAGTCATTTGAGAATGCCACATACAGTAGTTCCATTCTGATATCATCAATCAGGCATAGTTAAACTGCTTTACCGTTGGTTAGGGTTTCCCTGGGAGCTAATCAAATCTGGAATTTTCAAGATAACATAGCTGACCTTTAGATAACATGCTGTTTCAGAAGGCAGCTATGTCTCATCTCATGATACACCTTGATAGCTTTTCATTTAGTGATACAGAAGGATTGTATAAAAATATGTACAGTATGTAAGCAATAACTCACACCACGGTGAGCATTACACTATATCAACACATGGACAAGGGTGTAAAGGAGCACAAGGTCACCAACTAAGTACATTATAACACCCAAGGTGAGTGGCAATTATAGCATAGTGCACACTCAGGAGTGTGGTATTGCACCAATAAAACTGATTTTTAATGAAACATGTAAAAAGAAAGCAAAACCTTAACCACGTATTCAACAGTAACATTACACAGTCACATGATGGATCTCAGCCAATCATAGCTCTCTGTTTTAGCTATGCATTTTCATATATATATATATATATATATACAGTTATATATATATATATATATATATATATATATATATATATATATATAAAATTGCAAAAACTTCAATAATGCATCAGTTGGGTTGTTACTAAAGTGACAAAAATAGGAAATGTGGCATTAGAAGGTTTCAAACCTAACACCCCACCTTCACACTGCAGATACTGACAGGCATCAGGGGTGCCTTGAGTTTGTCAGCCCTAATGTTCACCCCATTCCATAAGTAAATAAGCTGAGATGTGTACAGTATAGAAGAATGATGTGAGCTTTAGAGCTGATGACCTCAAGGCACTTCCCTGACACATGTCAGAGTCTGCCGGGTGGGGTGGGATGTTACTGTTAGAAACCCTCATGCCACCTTTCACTACTTTTGTTGCTTTAGTAACAACCCTAACTGATGCATTAACAATGTTTTTGTAGTGAATGTCCTTACTTTTTCAGATAGTATAATCATATCCTTATTTGTCTGTGGAACTGCAGGGCCCTCCGAGACTTGCGCTCCCATCCCTCCATAGATGCATATGGGTATGTAGCTGTGGATGAATAGGGCCCTCTGGGTCCTGTGCTTCCATTTACAGGAAAATAGTGACCAAATTGTCAGCATAGCCATCTTATTACCCCAAACTCATGTACCCCAGTACAGAAAAATTTTGAATCCATGCCAAAACATAATTCTGTGCAACTGCAATGCCATTCTGCATCACAGGTACAAAAATACATTTTAGGCAGAACTTGAAAAATGACAACTGTGACATACATCAGGTCAGGTAATAAGATGGCTATGTCGAAAATCTGGTGCCAAAATATTAAAAATTTCCATAGTTATGAGTGAGTGTAATATAATTGCAACAAATGATCATAAGTTTGGCATTTTTTCATATTTTGATCCCACATTTTGAACATCGTCTTCTTATGACTCCACCTCATAAACCCCATAGGTGAAATGTTTTAAATCCATGCCAAAATGCCATTCTGCACCACAGGTATGAAAACACATTTTGGGCACGATGTGAAAAATGACAGCTGTACTGTTCATGTGGAGGTGTGAAAAAATGTCTATGCTGAAAATTTGGACTCGAAATATATAAAACTACCAAAGTTATGTGTGTGCATAGAAAATTTTCAATGGATGCTCATAACTCGGCCATTTTTAGGAAGTTTTTCACCAAATTTACAACATGGCCTTTTTGTGACCCCACCTCAGGAGCACTGGTGCTGAAATTTCATTAGTCAGTTCTGAATGATGATTTCATGCAGTGACCACAAGATTACCTCCTGGGCCTGATTAACAAAATGAGAGTGCCAGTGTTCATGGGGGTGGGGTCCCAAAAAGCTCATGTTGAAAAATTGGAGAAAAAATACATAAAAATGGCAAAGTTATGAACATAATTTCTAAACACCATTGAAATACATTATATGGCACTTACCTTGATTCCTCATTTTGTGGTTCAGCTTTGAAGAGTGCAGATGTGTCCCAGTCCATAGAAGATGCCAGTCTATGACCTCCGGAGGTAAGTAGAGGATAAGGGTGGTTTGGGGTGGTGGGTGCTCAGTGGGAGGGTCAGGATGGGGAGGGGGATAGCAGGAACAATGAGGGACTGTTTTCTTTTTTCAGGGGGAAAAATATGTTGGGGCAGTTTTCTTTTTTACAGGTAAAAATAGAAAAAATATTTGGGACACTAGGAGTGGGCTCCCTAGTGTCCCACACTGTTGGAGTGGCTTCTAGTGCTGACACAGGGATTGGGACCTCCAATGTTGGTAAATAAACACAATGAACTGTGAGGGAGGCATCTGACACCGTTGGGGGCATCCCGGTGTCAGATTAAATAAATCAATAAATAAATAAAAACAAAGGGAATAAGAGGGTGGCAGTGCCAGTTGACACCAGGGAAAGATATGGAGTGGGGTGCCACTAGAAATCAGAGACAGGGGACAGTGATTGGCAGGGTGTGCCACTAGACACCAGAGAAACAGTGGCTTACAGATGAAACTGCAACTGGCAGCACATGTTTCTGCTGTGGCTGCAGAAGTCAAGAAAATCTTGCTATCCTCATACAGAGAATGAGAGAGAAACAGTCTTCTTGCTAAGCTTGGCACTTAGGATTTCGGGTTCCCAGAAAATGTGTTTCTTTCAAAAAAATAAAAAAAAAAATGTCAGAATGTAGCTAAAAAAGTCCCATTTAGCTAGGTTCTGCTGTTTCTTTTTTTAAAACCCATTAATTTTTCTGTGTTTTCTTGATTTATTTCTCTTGCTAACTGAAAAACAAGATGGCAGACATAGGAGCCCTCTACAAAAATATGTTCAGCTCTCTGCAAAAACACTGTAGCTCATGCGAAAACAAACTATTTTCATGTGGAACATCTAACTTTTCCCATAGGAAATAATGGGAAACTTTGAAATGCAACAACTTTGAAACAGATTAATATTTTTTCACCACACCTTCAAGGGCACATTTGTGAGGCAAAGGCTTTGTACCCTTACAATTTCAGACCACAACCTAAAACAGTTTCTGAGATACAGGCGGACAAAGAAAAGGCAAAATAAAACCCATACATTTAGGGATTTTTGACACTCTGTGTCTCAGAAACCACACAATGGATTCACATCAAGAGACCTGCCCCAAGAGTTAAGGTTAAAAAATGTGGCTTTAGCATAGAAGTGTGCACTCAACCCTAACTATACTGGCACTACTGCACCAGTAATATATATATATATATATATATATATATTATACTTGTACAGTAGTGCAGCTATAGTTGGGGTTGAATAGCCACTTCTATGTTAAACCCAAATTCTTCATAGATCTCTGGATCTGGCAAGTAACGTTCTGGTCGGATGTGCGGTTGTGGAGCTGCGGAATGCCCCAAAAAGTGCAAAACAACAATTTGTTGAACATTTTTGGCAAATTCTTTGCTTGTCTCTACAGCCTGAACAGTTTGTCTGTCTATTTTGAAACTTTCAAGATATATGAAGACTGGGCCAGGATAGTGCCTTTTGAAGGTTTGGTGAAAAAATATTAATCCATTCAAAAGTTATTAAAGTTTACATTTTCTCATTATAGGCTATGTGAAAAAAATATATGTCCACCTCAAAAGGACTTTAACTTTCGCTAAAGGGCCTTTTACTTTCACAAGTGGGTTTGGTACTTTTGTACTGCTGCCATCTTGTTTCACTTAGCAAGACAGAAAAAACACTGTAGGTCAAAAAATACTGCCCCTTGGTAAACACCAACAGTTGAGTTTACCTAATCAGGGCCATAGGAACATGACCCTGCCATTCTTTTTTTGCCAGGATGCCTAGAAATATGCTTTTTTAATTTTTACACCATCTTAGCCGTGGAACTTCAGCAAAAGTATTGCAGACTTTCGCAAAAGTACTGTAGGTACTTTCATGAAAGCCACACATCTATAATGGAGGGACTTTCATGAAAACTCTTCCATGTAAACCAATGGTACATTCATAAAAGTCTGTGGGATGTCACAAAGGTAACACAGGTAAACAGCCCCAAAAGCCCAGTTTCTTTGCAACTTTATAGCAAAACAACTGTTAGGATTTTTGGGCTGAAATTTGCAGAGTAGCAAGTCCTTGCACCACAGATGCACCTTGTGCTTGTTTGGTGAAAATATTTACACCAGTTCCAGAGTTACAGCATTCTGAAGTTGCAAAATTTCCCATAGGATAACACTGTGGCAGCTGCGGCACCTTTTGGAGCCTATATCTCAAAAATGGGTTGAGATGCAGATTCTTAGCTAACTATACATGTGTTGAGGTGGCTAGGCCATGACTACAACTGCAAAATAAGTTTTTCCACAGTTGCTATGGTTACTGAGATATTGGCAAATAAGCGTTACAAGGGTTACTTGGAATGCCTCTGGGCCTGTGCCGTGTGTCTGTACTTATGCGTAGGTGGGAGCGCAGGGTCCAGAGGGCCCATGCTCCCACCTATGCCTACTACTTATGCTAAAGTAGGAGCACTTGGCCCTCCTATGCTATGCCTCTATGCCTGGTTAAATAAAGTGATTGATTGATTTATTGATTGATATATTCATGGGTGGGTGGGAGCACAAGGCCCAAAGGACCCACGCTCCCATCTATGGATACAATTATGCAAAACTAAAAGCACAAGGCCCTCCTGTGCTATGTCACTATAGTTATAGGTAGGTGGGAGTGTGGGGCCCTGAGGGCCCTGTGCTCTCACCCATGGATACCATCTTGCAGTACTGGGAGCAGAGGTCCCTCAGGTGCTATGTCTCTACACTTATGGGTGGGTGGGAGTGCAGGGCCCAGAGGGCCCATGCTCTCACCTATGGATACCATATGAGTAACATTTCACTTTCTCAAAAAGAAGGGAAATTCATTGCATAAAACTCCATTAATGCATCAGTTAGGGTTGATTCCACACCAAAAAAAGTCTGGAAATTCGAAGGTAGAGTTACCAACCCAACCCCCACACCCATCACTCTCCACAGACCAACAGGCACAAGGGTGTGCCTTGGGGTCATCCGGTCTAACTCTCACCCCATTCTCCTATACTGTACCATCTCAGCTTGTTTACACATGGAATGGGGTGAGAAATTGGGCCAATGATCCAAAGGCACACCCTGGTGCCTGTTGGTCTGTTAGGTAGGTTTGGCAACCCTAACATCGAATTTCCAGACTTTTGCTGGTGTGCAGTCAACCCTAACTAATGCAGTAATGGATTAATGGAGTTTTTTGAAATGAATATATATATATATATATATATATATATATATATATATATATTATATATAAATAGGGGCACAGTTGCGTCCCTATAGTTAGGGTTCAGTAGGCACTTCAATGTTCAATGTTACACTGAAAATTTTGCAACCATTGAACAGATTTGCCCAAAATTTGGTATGCTCCTTCCTGTGGTATCGATCCCTTGATCTGGCACATTTCGTTCCGGTCAGATGTGTGGTCTCCAAGTTACAGAGAGCTGAAAAAAACATGTTTTTACCAATTGACTTTGCTGGGATTTTTCTTTGAACTTGCCTACAGCCCAGAGGGTTTATTTGTTTGGTATGAAATTTTCAGGACCGAAAGGGACTACCCCCACAGAGGCGCATTTTGCTAGTCTGGTGAAAAAACAATAAGCCGTTTTTAAGTTATTGCAATTTAAAAATTTGAAAAAATAAATTCTGAGCATGCTCAGTAGGCACTTCAATATACTGTAGCTATATTATTTGAAAGAGGAATCCTGCATTGCATGAGAAAATTCCTCTTTCATATGGCTGCCATCTTATTTCCAGTTTGCCTGAAATTCAAGTTTGGAAACCTCTCAAAATGATATTCTGGGTAGGAAGCAACACATGTAGCTTGTTTATTGTGACCCCCTAGGTGCATTCTGCACTTTTCTGTTCAGAAAATGCCCTTAAAATGTGTGTTATTTAACATTTAAATTCTTTGTTTGTATTGGCATCATATGCTGTAGGATCTTAGTTCGTATGATGAGATACGAACTAGGATCCTACTTCATGAGTCATATGACTTAGGATCTTAGGTCGTATCTCGTCATATAAATTAATATCCTACTACATATGACTCCGATACAAGCAAAGAATTTAAATGTGGACATCTCAGCCACTTTTTGGTATTTTCCCAAAAAGCCCATGTGGAAAATTTGGTGCAAAAAGTCCAAAAGACAACAAGGTTACAAGCATGTGTTGTGCAATTTCTATGCATGCTCGTAACTTTTCCAATTTTTAATATTTTCACCCAAAATGCCATGTTGAAAATTGGGTGAAAACAATCCTGAAAATGCCCTGGTTATGTGTGTCCATTTAATTGTGGAATCTGCCATGCCTTTCAGTGCCCATATCTCTAAAACTTTTCACAATATGGAATTTTTGCTCTCCACAGCTTAGTCCAGGTGGACTAAGCACCCTAGGAGGTTTTGAAGTCATAATTACAACTGCAGTGGATTTTCTTCCATAGTTGTTACAGTTACTGAGATATTGCCAAATTAGTGTTGCAAGGGTTGCTTTTCATGACTATAGGGCTGTGGTATGTCCGTACTTCTGTGTAAAGGGGAGAACAGGGCCCAGAGGGCCCCCATTCCCACTTATGCACGACATTATGCAACAATGGGTAGTGTGAAGGGAGCACATGGCCCGGAGGGCCATGCTCAAACAACCACATGACAGTTACATTACAGTTTCTCAAAACCAAGAGAAATTCATTGCAAAAAAACATGTTACTACATCAGTTAGGGTTTTATTAAAGTGTAAAAAGATGGGAAATTCAACATTAGGGTTACCAACCCTAACAACCCCCCCACCCTCCACACAAACAGGCATCAGGGTGTGCCTAGGAGTCATTGGGCTTAACTCTTACCTCATTCTCCTGTACTGTACAATCTCATCTTGTTTACACATGGAATGGGGTGAGAGTTAGGGCCAACAAATTCAAGGCACACCCTGATGCCTGTTGGTGTGTGGAGAGTGTGGAGAGTGTGGGGGATATTGGGGTTGGTAACCCTAATGTTGAATTTCCCAGCTTTTTATGCTTTAACAAAAATGCTAACTGATATATTAACATAGTTTTTTTGCAATGAATGTATATATATCTATATACTGTATATATATATATATATATATATATATATATATATATATATATATGTAGTGGCACAGTAGTGCCACTGTAGTTATGGGTTGAGCAGGGTTTTCAATGTTAAGCCTCAGATTTTGCACTTTAATATCTTCACAACCATTCAATAGATTTGCACAAAAGCTTGCATGCACAGTCTTGTGGAGGTAGATGTCTTGATGTGCCAAGTTTCCTTCCAGTCGGATGCCTGGATTCTAAGATGTAGATAGTGAAAAAAATGTACAAAATAATCACTGTTTTTGGATATTCTTTTGTCATTGTCTTATGCCCAGATGGTTTGGAATTTGAGTCTGAAATGTTCAGGTTGGAAAGGGCTTTGTGCCCAGTAATGCCTTTCACTGGTTTGGTGAAAAAATAATAATCTGTTCTAGATTAATTATTATTTTTTTTAAATTTAGGTTCTGAGCATTGTCACTAGGCACTTCAGGATAGACGTTTGGAACAAAAAAGAATCTAGCCATACAAGAAATTAATCTGTTTTATATGGGGACTAATACTTTTTCATATTAAAAAATCATTTTTTTTGGCAACCATCTTTTTTCAGTTTTTTTTTCCAAAAAATATATTTTTCAAAATCCACAAAAATTACAAACGGCAGAGACATCAATACATATATCTTGCTCGTCTGGACCCTGTTAGGTGAATTCTATATTTAGATTTTGTGAAACGTACCCCCAACTGTGTTTTTTTTTATTTTTTCTATCCTTTTTCAACACTCACTTGTTCTTTTTTCATATGACCATACGAAAAAGGATCCCTTCATACACAAAAAGATTTCAGGCTTAGGTTTTTTTTTTGAGTTATTTTTTCATTTGAAGGGATCCTTTTTTATGCTTTTTTCATTCACACAAGACAGGATCCCTTCAAACGAGAAAAGATTTTAGACTTTTTTTTTCCAATTCTTTTTTCTTCAATGGGATCTTTTTTTGTAAGTTTTTTTTTTTGTTTCATGCATAAAAGGATTCCTAGAAATGAAAAAGAATTTTGGATTAATTTTTATTTTGTTCATGATGTCCACTTCCACAAGCCATAAATCCCTCAATTTCTCCATTCAAGGAAAAAGCTATATATCAAACTAAAGGTCTTCATGACTAATGCAAGAATAATGCAGAATGCCACCCAAAAAATATGTACGGGCTATATAAAAACACAAAAACATTAAATATTGCAAATTCCCATAGAGTAACATAGCAATTTCTGTTTCTGTTTACCTGGTGTCTAGTGGCACCCCCCACCCTCCGATTATCATCCCTGTATTTTAATAATGTTTCCCTGGTGTGTAGTGGCATCCCTCACCCTCTGATTTTCATCCCCATATTTAACAGTTTCCTTGGTGTCTAGTGGTACCCCCACCCTCCAATTGCCATCCCTGTATTTAGTTAATGTTTCCCTGGTGTCTAGTGGCATGCTCCACCCTCTGATTGTCATCCCCATATTCTGTTAATGTTTCCCTGGTGTCCAGTGGCAACTCCCACCCTCCGATCACTATTGCCATAATGTTTTGTTTTTGTTTCCCTAGTGTCTAGTGGCACCCCCTCTGATCCTCATCCCCATAAATTTTTTTTATTTCCCTAGTGTCTAGTGGTACCCCCATCCTCCAATCACCATCCCTATATTTTGTTAATGTTTTCTTGGTGTCTAGTTGTACCCCAACCATTCAATCACCATCCCAGTATTTAATAGATGTTTCCTTGGTGTCCAATGGCACCCCTTACCTTAGTGGCACCCCCTGTCTTCCAATCACTGACCCTGTAATGTTTTTGTATTTCCCTGGTGTTTAATGTCATCCCCCTCTGATCCCTGCTCCTGTAATGTTTATTTTTCTGGTGTCCAGTGGCACATCCCATTCTCTGGTCACCGTCACCATCTGAAATAATGAAAACCATCCCTTGATGCGTTTTTTTCTTTTTTTAAAAACCTGAAAAAAAGAAAACAGCCCCTCCATGATATTTCCCCCAAACCTCCACCTCCCATTT